>VZDJ01007747.1:30110262-30301361 GCA_008694505.1 Cyanoderma ruficeps
ATATATATATATATATATATATGGCACTGGCTGGTGCAAGATTTAAGCAATATTGGGTTATTTCAAGGAGGAGTGGTAGCTTAAATTCGCACTCAGGTGGTGGAAACTATTTGCTGAAGTGCAGATATGCCAGGCTGCACTAGCAAATAGATGTCTCTCTGCACCCCAGACTTGCAGAGAATAGATACTTTAAATAGATCATTTTCTGTAATAGATCAATACTCTGTTGTTTTACAGATTCAGGTACATGCAGTGGTTTGGCGGTTAAAAAAATCAATACAAATATAGTGCCATTTTTGCAGCTGGGACCAGTGCAAGGGAGTAGGATTTGCTACAGCAAAGTATCTTCTTCAGCTCATCTCCAGCCACTCCACTGCTTCTCTAAAACCTCTCAAATTTCGTAAAATTCTGCAGGACAAGGAAAGTGTTCACTGCTCCACAGAGTGAACTGCTTCTCGCCTTGGAAAGTAAAAAATATCAACTCTGCAGCAAGGCTGTGGTTATTACTGGTAGGAGGCTAAAACAAGAGGTTGGTTTCACAGTGTCCAGCTTGCTTTTTTAAATCTGAAATCTTTTGCATAACTATAGCAACCATGCAGCATAGTGACACTTTCAGCAATCTGTGACAAAGAGCGATGTCTCTGCTGTTACCTGATTTGCTTTTGTTGCACACAGAACTGATGCTATCCCATATATGTTTTGTATGTAATTTATAAACATTGCTTATAAATGAATAAAACCAAGGTTCTGGAAAACGTTTTAAGTAAAGACATTTTTCATATCATATTAATCTAATCTATTACAACTCTCATACAGGTGCACACAGTTTGCTTACTTAAAAGCATAGATTAGGACTGAGAGAATTAAAATGGACTTTCCATGACTGAAACTGACTATGGAAAGGATGTAGCAGAACACTGCCACCTCCAGTTACAGACCATGCACAGAATATACTGAGTGTATTATTCTGTCACTTACTCAGAATAAATGGTAAATAGGCATGAGCTCTGGCAAAAGGCTCAGGCTGACTGCCAGTGCAGAGGCACACACACATTTGAGCCTTTGATTACAGCTGATTTACAAAAAAAAAACCATCAAAAAATTGATACCACAGAAACAAATAAACCATCACTCCCCACATACTATTATTATCAAGTTGCCACATCAGAAAAATTCTGATTACTAGGGACATTCAATTAAGGACTCTGATCTCTAACTTCAAAGCTTTCCCTGCATAGCTTACACTGGGTATAAGGAAAGCCAATCTACCTTCGTGTTTTCCCGTGTCTTTGCTTTCTACTTGTCTTGGATGAACTTCTCAAATAATTCTAAAATTCTGTGGAGTAGCCTACGATGTGCAAAAATGTGCAGAGGGAGGAAACATCCCAGCTAAATCATGAGCGCCATGACCCAGCAGAGATGGAGGTTTAGACTGAAAGACTGCACAAATGTGGGATGCTTTGTTTGGCCAATGTGGAGAGATAAGTGTCATCCAAATACTGTAAAACAAGGAAAGCAGATTTACAGCTGATTAGGTGGAGAGGATGATGATGGCTGCTGCTCACCACTATACAGGGGGTGAAAAGACATGAGATAATACCAGTAAAACATACGAAGTGTGAGAATACATCTCCTGAGTTCCAGGTGGAAAAAATCTCATGAAGTTTCTGTACCTGGTATCTCATGATGGCTAGAGCAGACTTTCAAACTTAGGTTTCAGCTAAGGCTTATTGCTGGCACACTGTCCTCCTCTACCTCTCCTTTCCATCTCACCTGCCTTGGTCACACTCTTGAGACCTTCTTCAGTCTTCCTGCTTCAGCCACTAAGCCATGCTACAAACACCTCTGCCTTCTACATCAGATTGATATTCTTTCTTCTGTCAGTTTTCCAGTCTTAGATCTGCTCCTTGCCTTTTCCTTGGCTGAAATTGCATCAGAGTTTACTTGAAACACGTATTATCTGTCAGATCAGCCACCAAGATGTAACACTTGTTATTAGTACAGTCTCCTGTTCTGGGTATGATTTGTTTGGAGAGAAAGTGAGAAATTGAATGAAGCTGAAAGAAAAGCAAGAGGTATCAAGAGATGGAAAAAAAAAATTACGAGTTAAGACTAAGAGAGAAGATAAATATGCATGGTCTGACTAAGTGATATCTTGCTGTAGGAGAGGAAACAGATACTCACAGGTGTATGAATAAACACAAAAGGAAAAAATACCTAGCACCGAACTTGGAAACAGTAGAAATAGGAAAGAAAAAAAGGAACTATATTGAGATTAAATGATATATATTAGGTAGGGAAATTGCCTTCCAGGTTGGAGTCTTACAATAATATTAACATTCTACTTTTAAAACAATTTGTGGAATATAATTAACCTTTTAAAAAATCTTTATCTTTAAAGATAAAGCCATTACCATTTCACACCAATATATGATTACATCATTTAAAACCCTATCACTGCCTGCATAAATGAGAATTATTCTCAGAGAGGAGAATAAGTAAGAACAACCAATGAGCTAATAGTACGGAATATGTTTCCCTATACCTCTGGAAGAACCTCAGGTGGTTTTCTCATTGAAAATAAGCATACCATAAATGCAATTATGATGAAAGGAGGGCAGAATTCTTTCAGCCAGAAAAAAACCCACCAAAAACCAACAAAAAAACCCAAAAACAATTTGAAAGATTTGGAGGAAATATAAATATTCAAATCTAAAATCTACCCAAAGAAACAGTTAGAATTTTCTTTACAAAATGAGGTATATATTTTCAATTTTTCCTGATTTCAAAAATTACAATAACTCAAAATTATCTATATATCAAAATCATATACGCTGGATCACTTAGTTCCTTTTCGTTCGTTTGTTTTAGCTTTGTTTTTAGGCTAATAAAATAATTATTTGTACAAATCTACTTCCACAAAACCAATGTCTAATACTGCCAGGATACACCTCATACCAGATTTCTTTAATGATTCATGAACAGTTGTTGCAGACAGCACTCCTGTATTTATAGAATTTAAAATGAAGAGATCATAAGGTCATCTAGGTTTATCTTCAGTAAATCACAGGCTCTTAAATTTCACTAGTTTCCCTGGTATATATCCAAAAGTCGTATTTGACTAAAGTGTATCTTCCAAACTACACTGAGCACTGATGTGAAGGCAAGAGGTGCAGAATCCAGTACTCCTGGTAATTGGTGCCAATATTTAATTGCTTGCACTGTTAAAAAATGTGTCCGATTTCTCATTTGAATTTGTCTGGCGTCCAGCCATTGCCTCTTTTTATGCTTTTCTTCACCAGATTAAAGAGCTCTTTTAGTACCTAGTATATTTTTCCCATGAAGGTACCTGTACACTGTAATCAAGTCACCTCTCAATCTTCTTGTTGATAAGGTAGACAGATTGAGCTCTTTTAGAGTCCCCCAGTAAGGCATTTTCTCCAGCCCTCAAATCATTTTTGCAGCTCCTTCCTGAGCTGTCTCCCATTTTTCACTGTCCTTTTAAAAAAGTGGACACTAGCGCTGATGAAATATTCCAGTAGCTGTCTCACCAGATCCTTATGCTCTTTGCCGTACTTATTCATCCTCTGAAGAAAGGCAGAGCTAGTCAGAAGGCACCATCTGGTGAGGAAGTCTGACTGGTAGGGGGCAGATTTAAATACTTAAAGAGTAGCAGAGGGGAGGGTGGAATGGGCAAAGGACATTTAAAGACTGACTTGCTAGACTATGATAATTTTTAGTTTCCCCAGGAGGTTAGTGAATTCTTCTCCCTTGGACTGCTATTGCCTGTGTTTAAAAAGGTGAATAGCAGCAGACTATAAAATATGGAAAATGAAAATTTCATTGGCATTACACATGAATAAGAAAAATCAGCATCTGCCTGCTGGAAAACACAGGACTAATGGGGATAAGGCAAGCAGGAGAAAAAAAAAAAAAAAGAAATGCCATAATAGTCAAATAGGAAAAGAAAAAATGCAGGAAAGAATATAAATGGGAAGAGGATTCCATGGACCTAATTGATGTTGTAACCTATATTTAAAAAGCACTGGATTACTGAAGTCTCAGAATGCAGGTCCAGTATTGAAGCTAATGCCCACCCTGCAAAGCCAACCCCTGAGAGGGGACACTGATGATTTTGCCCCACCTAGCTCTGCAAATTGCATTTCTTAGTGAAAGAGGCCTTTTAGAAGCTTATAAAGATGTTGAGTAAAGCACAGGATGTAGAATCCGGAGACTGTTTACTTATGCACCCAGCTGCTCCTAACTGCTGGGGTAGCTCATGAGAAAAAGACTGCCAGACAAGCATAAAGCTGGTTGGTGAGATCAGAGGAGGCAGTCCGAGTTGCAGACATAAAAGGCATGCAAGTCCAAGAGAGAGCTTTCAAATGACTTTCAGAAGCTGCAGAAGCCAAAAGCACTCTCTTCTCCCCTTCTGCAAGGACTAAAGCACTTGTCTCCATCTCTTCATTCAGCCATGCTTATTCATTCCTTTAGGATCTGTAGATTTGGTTTTTACAATGCATGGTGACTGAGGAATAAACTTGAAAAGTGCATGACAGCTCCAGTTGTTACAGCATGATCCTGCATACTACAGTGATGGTATTAGCCCAGGCAAAAATATACTGCCTGTGCTCTTCCCTGCCTCTGTATCTGTAGTAACACAAGCATTGGTTTGTCACTTTTTAAAAAATCATCAAAGTTATCAGTAAGAATCCATTATAAAGGATACACGGCAAATAAAACATGATTTTGAACTCTCTTTCTGAAATTATGCTTATTTCTTATACTTTCAAGCAAGAAGAGTGCAACTACTGTAATGCTGTTGTTAGTTTCTGAGTTATTTATAGAAACATTCAAACACCTAAGGCACATACAGTTGATTCCAAAAATTCAAAGCTTAGCTTTGTTGCTTAAGCCCTTTACTAAAGTTCCCATAGCAGCTGTCCATATAAACTTTATTATTCCATACCAACAAATTAGGCCACACAAAGAACATTAATTAAAAAATTACACTTTAGCTGCAAAGACAGAGAGGGTTTCTAGGATTTCAAAAGCCTTGCCAGGCCTAACCCAATGGTGTTAGTGAGGGAAAAAAAGGGAACATTAACATGGAAGTGTCTTAAAGCTCCTTAAATACTGAAACAGGAGATATGGTGTGAGATGCAAGAGAAGGAACCTTTCCTTGTTTGGAAACAGCCACTGCAGAGGAATTTTTTCCCCTTTAATTGGCAATTAATCCCTTGAGCCTAACGCTAGCAAGTACTTGCCATACAAGTCCAATTCCCTCCACATTTTCTGTATAATTCAAGATTGTTATAAAAGCCCTACATTCTCATGCTTCCAAGTCACTGTTACACTGTGTAAACATTCCAGGATGCACAATTTGAAAATAGAATACAAAATTACTATAAATATTAGGAAGGTCTTTACTTTCAGGTGTTACTTTTAGAAAGTAAAATAGTGACACCGACAGAGGGTTCCTTCTTTCAGGGAATAACAAGGAAATACACTTAACTGTTAAATTATTGTAAGATAATGAAATGTAAAAGTAAATTTTTAAGCATTTATCATGAACATAAAATTGATATAAAATAAAATTGATAAAATTGATTCTCCTTTTGAGAACTTAATTTTCTTTTATTTCCTTCTTTCTTAAAACAAAATATTAGAGAACTCTAAAAAACTTCATGTAGCTAGTCTTCTGTTATTCTAGCATGAAGAAGTAAAAGCTGTGGGTTTTGTTCAAATTTATACATCCTAAATTGTGTTCTATCCAGACAGATGCAGCATTCTTATAGAGGTATAATGCTTTGCACTTATTTTACTATTTGATAATTTGATTTTTTATTTCCAAAAAATATAACGATCCATCTTTTTTCTGGGCAAATTATTCCACCATGTAATTGAATTATTAACTCCTCAAAAATCTTCTGTTCAAACATCAGACTTGCTTCAATAGTGATAAGTGTCCTTAACATGTTTGAAATAGTAACATTTTGTATTTAATTTGCAGCTACTATACAAGTTCACTAGATGACTTTCCCATTAGTTTTTGAAAGATGTACACCTTGCATTCAAGTACATGTTCATATTCTCTGATATGAATGTTTATTTCAAAATTTCTTAGGAGCAGGAATGTGACATTGCACATAGAGAGTCAGAACAGGAGAGCAGAAGAATCCAGGTTTTATTCCTATTATTATCCCATCTGCTTTTTGACCTTAGCTAAATTACACTGAACTTGTGCTACCCCAATTTCCCTAGTTTAACATTGATATCAAGATATTTCATTCCCTGTGTAACAAAGCTAAGTACTTCCTTATATAAAAATGTGAGAACCCTTAGCAAAATTGATTCAATGCAAATAAGCTAACGCAATGCTATGGTTGAGAATCTGAACAGAGAACTCTCAAAAAATGCAAAGGCAAACTCCCACAGCAATTATAAAGTAGGTCATATTGAACGTATGTGTTAATGCATGAAGGGGCATATACTTGCTCAGTAAAAATTGCAGTAGCTTTCAACAACCAGGCACACATGAGTTCAAATCAAATGCACTGTTTTTACAGCCTGAAAGTTGTATTTTCATTTAACAAGACTGTATAAAAGCATTGTTTGCATTCTATCCAATTACTTGTGATAGTATGCTTTATTGATCAGTGTTTTCTTTCCCTTTATATTGGCCTTTTGGCAGCATATACGTAGATCTGCAATGACACTACTTCGTTTGACATTGTAATATTCCCTGTACAGCTGCATTTATATCATTTGCAGCCCTTTAGAATGACAATAACTCCCATGAAATCAAATGATGAGCTATTATTATCACAGAAACATAATGAAAAATAACTAGCTTGGAAGCTGGATAGTAATATATTAGCTACCAACCCAAGCACTTCAAAACACAGGGTTTTTTTTAATACAGTAGATCCTAACTAACTTTATCTTCTCATTTATTCTTCTATTTGCAGTTCTAAAAATGTGTCTTGGAAAAGATCCATTTGTCAGTAATTGTCAAATGAACATAAGGATGATCATATCACAGGTTCATCTACTTAAATGGTCAACAGCAGACACTTAGCCAGATGAGGAGCAGAGCATCAATACATCCAATGGAAAGTACTCAGAAACATATGAACATCTTGGGAAAAAAGTTGTACCATCACTACAGCATTTAATAGCTTTCTCTCAAATTTCGTAATACCCTTTGAACAAATTCTCATAATATTTTTGGTAATGTGCTCTGCCCCAAGAAGAAATGTGTTTCCTGTTGTATATAAAAAGACAAAATTTCTTTTTCTGGAATATAAATCCATGACAAAGAAGTGATTGATATCTAAATACAGACATTTATTTTAATAAACTGAACTTATCTCTCAATTACAGGAAAGATACATATCTATGTGGAAAATCTTAGCCAAACTGTATTACATATTAACTTAGTTTTTGCTAATTGTGACTCTGTATATAATCCTAAGAAAGCATTTAGAATGTATTTAATGGGCTGGAGTTGTCTAAAGTTGTATTATCTCAAAAAGGGGGAGATATAAATGAAAAGCTGACTCAAAGACACACAACCACAGAATTTTTTAATGATGTGCCTCTGTGGATTCAGTACATTTACTTCTGAAAGGTAACTCCATATGAACCATGTGGTTTAGAACTGATATCAAACTCAATGATGCTATGTGCTATCCACATCTGATGAATTTAAATTCACAATTTTCATAAAAGACAGTTTATTCATCATGAAGGCCAAAATCCCTCCTTTTTATTTGTGATTTTTTTTCCAGTGGAGTTGTCATTGTCTTTCATCTTGTACAATAAAAAAAACCCAGAATCAAAAAACTACAGTAGCTCCTTCTGATGTGGGGATTACACTGTACATGTAAAAACCATTTCCTGCAGGAACTCTCTAAAATGCAAGTGAGTAATAATTGCCTCTAACTTTCTAGTCACGTAGGTGTGATTTGGAGATTAGAAACTGGTTAGCTTTTGAGATCCCCAGTTTTTACTTGCACAACTAAGGCAAACAGAAGCAAAACTGAAAACTTCGGAATTTTGCTTCAACGGTATGGTGGTACTGCTAAGCAAAGAAAATTGTTATGTCTGTAGCAAAGCTGATACCCCGAAGAGGTTTCTAGCAGGGACTTAATCATGAGCTATCTAGCAGAAGTACAACATCCACAGTGCCTAATTACTTAGATTATTCTCTCTGAGGTAACTAAAGCCTCCCACACTGTATCTCTCCTCTACAGAGCAGGAGCTATTCTTGTGCTGCAGTTGCTAATGCTTTTGAAAACTAGCAGTTCACTGGGGGGCTGGTTACTTCTGAATCAAAGCACATCCCAGGTGCTGTGTGAGGATGTGAAATATTGGCTACATCCCAGTTCCCAAAAACTTGAACAAACTGCTGCACCACTCAGTCTAGCTATCCTCTTTCTAACACTGCACACAAAGCTCATGTGTCTTACAGTCCTTTGCCCTGGGGCGAGCTGATCAATCCAGAGACATCTAGCAGCTAATGCATAAATACGTCTTTTCATTTCATTTTTTTCCCAATCAAAATCAAGACAGTGTCAAGGAAGAAATTCACTCACATATCTTTGTTTCAGAGATCCTCTTCTGTTGTTGTACTGGCCAGGCTTCAATTACCCTAATTCCAGTAGAAAGTTCCCAACACAAGCTCACGAGCTCACAAGCTCACAACTGTGGGGGTTTTTTTCACTGAAGATAATTTTGAAGGCAGATTACAGATTTCTTTCTCTTTTTGGAGAAAGAAAATGTTCTTTCATAATTTTGCACTGCAAAACTGCTGGTTAAGAGTTAAAAAAAAAAGGCTAGTTTTTCGCAGGTTAAAACATTCAGATTAAAGGATTAATGTGAAAAAAATTATGTATAAACTTTGACTAGCAAGCAAATTCTGCTACAAAGTGTAACTGTAACTTCTATTATATAAACAGTCTCAGATACTTTTTCTAAGAAATTATATGTATCTGCTCTTGTCACAATGGGGACTTATAATACTAGCATTTTACTGGAACTTCATGGAATCGTACTTGTGTCTTTTGAACCTTTTAAAATTACACTAAAAACTGATAAAAATATTGTACTGTGCTAGCTATTTCTTTATAATTTTAAGAGTTTCTCAGTTGTTTATTTTGTTTGGGTTGGTTTGGGTTTTTAAAAGCTTTGAATCCCTCATAGTATTCACAACAAATTCAGCTTGATTTTAATGCTTCTGCAGTGACTACCGCAAAGCTGCTTAACTTTTACACTATAATGCAGTCAATGTATTTATAGTTCTTGAAAATGTCACATGGCAATGTTATGCCAGGGACAGCACATCTCAGAAACTCCTTAATATGTCTGCATTGTTTTATTCTATTTGTAGAGGCATTTTTGTCAGTGGCAATGAAGAAACAGAGCTGCTGCTGCAGCTCTTTCAAAAACATTCAAGCTTATAGATGACCCAAGGGGCTCACATTATGACATCCATATTTAATTTAACAATAAATCATATTTTCATGGATAGAGTATTGCATTATAACCTCACTGGTTTATGTGCATGGGAATGCAGCAAAAGCAGGCTTGTATGTATCTACAACACAGACTAAATGATTAGTTCATGAGAGCAAGGTTGGAGTGTGCAGTGACAACAATAAATAAAAGGTTTTATAACAATTCTTAGAAGTCTGAGGGGAAAAGGACACAAAAAGCTATCCAGAAGGAACTGCGTTTAACATAAAGTTCCATTTTAAAAATCTTAACTGCACCACCTTGCTTACTGTCAGTTCTAGTTCTGCTCTGCACTTCCCATTGCAGTCAGCACTCTCTGTATCTCATTTTCTCTTCTGCTTCATTCAAGCATATTTAAGGAGAAAATTAACACCAACTGAATCTTAAGCTTTATCCATTCTTTTCTCCTCACAATCATTTCTCCTATTTGCCCTGCATCTTTTACTGCTGACCTTCTAGCTGACTCCAAATTAAATGTTCATATGTTTCGTATTTACTTCCAAATCTAGTCCTGCTTGTTCACATTTATTCTTGCTCATCTCCCTCTTATTTGCCTCTGCTCATATCACATCGCATCATCCTCAATTTCCTTACTTTCTATTTCTACTAACTTCAAGGCCCTACTTCTTGCAGCACTCTGCAACCTAAAATTCTTTTAATTCATTTTTCCCTCCCCATCAGCATTATTAATAACCTTCTACTGGCCAGACTATGATGTAGTCATTGCTTTTCTCCATCAGCTGGCAAGAGTTTACCCATATTTCCATAGCTCTCCTCCATAGACTTTATAGAACTACATTATCTTTTTTAGAAGGCTCCAATTTTCAAAACTTTCAACTTTCAAGTACTTTCAAATATCTTTTTTTTTTTTCTTTTTGGCAGCCTTGATCTTTGGCCAAGATGTCATCCTTAACATACATTATATAAAATTAAGAAAGAGCAACTGTAGTAAAAATCGTTTGACTACTCTGACCCATGTTCTCTTTTTACCTCTCATCCAGCTTTTTGTCCGTCATCTCTTCATGCATTGTATCTAAATTAGATTTTCAGTTCCTTGGGGTAAGAAGACATCACTTTCATTTATCTCTAAAGCACCATGCATGCTTATGGCTCTGTTGAGGTGCTAAATATGTATATCCACATTTCTTAAAATATTGATATTTTTATCTATTCATATATTGCAGAAGCAACGTGGCAGCAGTTGTACACATTTATAATAGCAATGATATGATTTATAGTAGCTGCATGCTGCTCTCTATTTCCTAGTTCGTATTTACATTGCTCTTCCTCGTCTTTTTAACTAACTAAAAATAAAAATCTCAATTTTCTGTGACAGTGTTGACGTACCAATTCAGGACTGCTCCCGCCCTCCAAAATCTTGTAAGTTAAATAGTCCTGATGACAGTAAAAACTTTAGGAATTTTGATCACGTAGCTTGAGAGGCACTGAAGTACTCTGATTTTCAGAGTATTAGGGCACAATTTCTAAAACACAAGATCCTGAAAATGGAAGATCCTTATTATTTTGAAAATTTTGGATGATAAAATTAACATAATTAGTGTAAATATGTATCTTAAAAGCTAGGAAGGTTTTTAATAAAAAGGTATTAAATGGCGATATTATCAATCTAATTGCAACATACTAAAATATTTCTAATAGTAAGTGCAATAACAAACTGTAGATATACTCTCCTTTGTAGTCAAGCATGTTTATTTCTTGGTTAGTCAAAAAAGTAAGTAGATGTTTAAATCCCACAGCTGCATCTGCATAGTGTCCAGTCATGACTCAGAGCCCCTTGCATGAATGAGTCTGTACTAATAATTTCAAAAGTTAGCTCAAAAGATAAGGAATTATCATAGAGTAGACACTGTGTGCAAAGCAATTAAACCGTTATGCTTGATGTAACACTTAATAAATGGTTAAGCATTTAAGCACTGAATTAACTGAACATCTTTGAGTATCCTGCTTTGCATCAATGTGAGCTGAAAACTTGAAATGGATTGTTCATTCATGGGTCATTACATTTGGAGTGGCCTTGACAAACTGTTTACTCAGAGTAGCAGGTACAAAGTCATATGGGGATAATGTTACTGACATTTCTTCTTAGGGTGCCTACAGCTGATGGGTTTAATAGCCATATTATCTTTGTACAGAGGGACCCATTCCAGCCAGCATTTCACCATGCTATTTTACTGGATAAAATGATAAACTTAATGTCAAGCTGCATATATAACTAAACCTGTGTAAGGCTGCACTAATTACACTCAGGCCACATACACATTAAAAAGTATTTTTGGACCAAGCAAATGGTAAAGGCAAATTTTACTCAACTCTTGATGTCTTCCAATAAGCATCTACCTCCAAGCTACTCCCACAGTTTTGTTAATAGGCATAAAGAGACGTGTGTCAACAAACGCATTAAAGTGGGATTCATCAGACCTACCCTAAATATTTACTTCAGGATAAGCCATTGTACATTCTAAAACATTGTCAAACAACTAGATTTGGTAAATGAATTCCATTTCACCAAACAGGGGGAATTCTGTGTTTATTAATTTCTTCGCACCTTCAGAGAAAGTCAAATCCAGATATCTTGTCTACAAACCTAAAAGTAAGCAAAACTCCTTGATAAAATTCCTGTCCAATGCCAACTATAATTTTCCAGACATGGCTTGGGGCTAGATATGGAACAGCCCAGGAAATGGTCCCTGAAGACAGCTGGTAGATGGCCTGCCTGCTTCACAGAGAAAGAGGACCTATCAATTGGTTTCAGTGCTGGAAAAATTTGGTCCTGTGCATCTTCTACTTAGTTGTAGACAAAGAGGTAATTGGCATGGATTTTTGCATAATTGCATCTCTAAATGAAAAGGAAGAAGATAGAAAGCTTGTAAGCAAACATTTTAACAAAAACGAGGATAAAATAAAGAATATAAACAGCAAAAGTAAAAAAAATAAGCATGAAAATTTAAAAAATCATTGAACTATGATATGACTTTCATGACTACAATCACTTAGGACACATAAAACAGGGATACTAACTCTTACCTAAATGAACTGACAGTAAATTACTATAGAGAATACTACCAACAGAAGGAAGGTAAGGAAGGAATTTCCAGAAGGTTGGAAATTGGACCAATACAAAAACTATAAGTAAAGCATAAAAACAGAGCTTTGCTAGTTCTGAACAGTTTTGACCACCTTGACACAAAGGCGAAACTGAGTTATAATGACTTAATGGCTGTGTGCAGAAATTAGTTGTTACATTGACCTCACTGTGTGTGGCAGGTTGTATTCTGTAAGGGTATAATGAGATGCAATGGTCAGATTTTTAGGTGTAGTCAACTTTACATCCTGCACAATGAGAAGTATGAATGATAAGTACTTTCTAATGTGGTTGCTCTGCTCAATGAAGAACTTTGACCTTACAGAACAAGTTTAGGAACAATGTATGTATGGAGCACCTTTTCTTTTGTTTCCACAACAAGATTAAAATTACTTGTTTTCCTTTCAGCTAAATATTTTTTTCTAATCACATCACTTTATTCTGATTTATGTAAGTTTTAGCTTCAAGAATCATTGGTCATTGCTGAATGCAAATAAGCAGAGAATAAAAATATATTAGGTTTGCACAACTGATCTTTCATGATTTAAGTGTTGACTTTTAAAATTTCCTGTAAAATCAGTCTGAAATACTTCCATCATTGACTGGCATCAAGCAGAGCAGGGTCATTTTGGGAAAACCCATTCTCTGTGGTGTAAATTATAGGGTTATTATATGTATCCTAGAACAAGAGAGAGCAGAAGTTTTATTCAGAACAGATGTAAGAAAGCCCATAAAATCAGATGCATTACCCTCTATCTTTTCTAAGCTACAAACTAAAACTAGTTTTCATCAAATTGCACTGACCCTATTAACTTAATTTTCCATGAAGTGACCTTTTATGACTAACAATGGAAAAGCAAAACTGTGCAAATATCCATGAACACAGTGAAATGACTTATTTTAATGAGAAGACTAAAATATCTTTCTGCATTAGCATCTGCTTATTGTCACTGCTCCTTAACCCCTTGGTACTGGCAGTCACCACACATCTCCTTGCCAGGAGTAGATGTATGCCAGGAAAGCTTTACTGCTGGCATCACAAAGATAATTTCTGGAGCTCAAAAGATATAACACTGGTGTGTCATTTCAAATAGTAAAACAGATATCAAGTACAAAGATAGTAGGAAAACACTAAGGCTCCTACTCTTTATAGCCAGCATGAAAAAATTAAATTACAAATGCCAAGGTGACTTGTTTATTTATATCTTGTACAATACCTTATGCCATCCAGATGGGCTCCTCAAGAATCTTCTGCAGAATTCATAGAGGTTCTATCAAACTGAGCTATAGACACTAGTCCACAGTGTTCTTTCCAAATGTTACCACAACTGAATCAGAGTTTAGCAGGAGTTTTTGCACGTTAAAACTGCCTTCTAAGCTCGGGTACCAATACTGGGGCTATACCTCTTTAACAACCACCTAAACAACATAAGGCCCATTGGTAATGATCACTCAGTCTCCAAATGTTCTGAAGCAATAATTTACATGAATATTGATGGTCTCAATAATGCTTTTGGATCTCCAGTCACCTCTGTTTTTTGAGGATTAAGACAAACCAAACTGATACAGGGAGCAGGATGCCATTTCCCAGGTAAATATTGGTTTTGCAGTAAGAATTGACTCCTGAAAATATTAAAGGAAACCAAAAAGGGTTAATAATAATTTTGTTACATTTTAACACTTGAAGCAACCTCACTGCACATTTTCTCTGTTATGAAATGCAAATATTTTCTCTCAAGTGCATTATGACTACTGTTACAAGACCCCAGAGCTGGCAAAAATGCTCAGCACACAAAATCTTCCAACCAGGCACATAAATGAAATGAGGATGCAAATTTCCAAAATAGATCAGTGGACAGCAACTCCACAGGAAAAACATAATTCTGATGGGTGCTGGTCACATGAGAATATAATCTTTTCATTTAAATGCCTGAATGGCAGCCTGACTGCATGTGCAAGATACAAGTGTGTTGGAAAAAACCTGACGCTTGAGAGCCTTTCAGGTAGATTTGTTCTAATGAAAGCTTGTTCTAATTCTCCTTGAGAATTGTGTCTTTTAAAAACTTCAGTGCCACACTCAGCAAGGTAACTAAGCTGATCTCTTAAGTTTTGAATTTGGTTAGCTGGATTAGCTGTTTCCTCTAGAATGTGCCATTCTTCATCACTCTGCCCGGATCGGGACAAAGACACTATCAGTGTATTCAACTTTTCAGTGGTGTGAATTCAATGTTTCACTCATTAGATCTATAGGATATTTAAGGCTTTTCATTGGGTTCTACTAGATTTTAGATGGAGTTTGAGGTACTGTTTCCTTTAGCCACCAACCTGAATGGTTTGACAATAATCTATCCGAGAAACCATCTCTTTTATACTGCCACTGCTGCGGACTGCTCAGTCCTTCTAACTGCAAGAAGGAATTAGCTCACCTCTCTAAAAGCTCATGACTTCTAACCTTTCTTGTCCCCTCTTCTAAGACAGAGATCAACTTTAATTTCCTGGATGTGTTGTTAAAGCTGGCCAGTAACTGGAGATGTATTTCTAGAGGCTTAAAAGGAATTCACCTTTCTGCACAGATTTAGCGGTAGCTGACATGAATATGTTTCCTAAAGGACTATTTTTATGCTGCTGAGAGGTCACTGTAAGTTTAAATATCAGGATACTTTAAGCCCTTAAATAGGCATTTTTAATTTTGCTTACATCCAAACACAACTGTATTGCTTTTAAACCTTCTGAAAACACTAGGTATTGAAATACACATCATAAGCTCTGGTTCAAAGAGTATCAATTAGCTTGCTCTTTTACTTGAACTATCTGGTTTAGTGCAGTAATTGGAAAAGGCCAACAGTGGCCTTGAATTACTATTTGTTAAGCTAAGAGGCTCCAGACAGGAATAGATCTCTCTTGTGCTGGTGGAATGTAGAAATCAGCCAGTCTTTGCTTCAGAGGGCTGAGTTTGGTTAAATATACCAAGTGTTTAATAGTCTGAGAAACCTAAATTTGATCAAATTTTTGTGGGTCTTAGACTATCACATATCCTTCTGAGACATAGGTGCTTGTGAAATATCTATCCCAAGGCCTTGCTGTATTGAAACACAGAACTGAGAAATGTCTACAGAAGTAGAAAACACAGCAGAAAGTAGGAGGAGGAAGACTAAATTACAAAGATTAATAAAATGTATGCTTAGGAGGTTATGTATGGCTTAGAACATTATTCTTAACAGTTTCTGAACCAGAGATTTTGTCTAATCCAAAGCAGGAAATTTGTTCTATACTTCAATTATATAATATATTCCTTGGTATTTTCAGGTTCAGCTTACAGTGTATTGATGTTTGAAAATGCCAACACAGAATGCCACACCACCTTCTTCTTAAAAAGACAGTATTAGACTTCAACTTAACCCAACTTCAAATGACTGATCTTAGGGATTCCTGCCAAATAGCCTTTTTAAGACAACATTTACTGCAGCAATCAATTATGAACCCCAGATTTAGACAGTGCCTTCTCCTAAACAAACAGGTGCATACACATCCCTTAGCACAGCAAGACTCAATAAGATTGTTTACAAAGTAATTCACAATAAATCGCTCGTGCAGTTTGCTTTTCCTTCTGAATGCAACACCAGAAAACACATTGAATTCTTAGGAGATACGTGCCTGTGAATGCACCGATGCAAAAGAGAAAGGAATATACTAGAATTTAAATTTTGAAAAGCAAATTCTTGCAATTTGCAATTGCAATTAGCAGCAAATACATCTTGTTACTCCAGCTTTTGAATGGGGTTCTATTTGTCTTCAGTGGGACTGGTTGTGTGTTAACTCTTTGCTGATGAGACTACAAGGTTTACTACATAAGCTTAAACTGAGAAAAAAGAAATTCTTTGCTAATATGGGATCCTGTCATCCTCTCATATTCAACCCCTACCTAGAAGACACCAGCATTTCTCATCCTGATTTCCAGATTATAAATTATATAGTACAATTTATAACATTTAAATGCAACTAGTTATCATTTATTTTTTAAGTCTCAATTAAACACATATATTGGAAAAGATTTATGCCTTTTGCTAGAAAATGAAGAGAAATAGAACTGCATGCCTGAAAAATGTGATTGTCAAGTCACGTTTCCTGGTTGTCTCATACCTTCCAGAGTAGGCTGACTTAGTTTTTCTTTATGTATCTGCAAGTCAGGTAGAAGCAGAAATACAGAAGAAAATGTTCTTCTGAGGAAATGTGTATATAAGGGTTTTGTGGAGATAACCCAAATGTTTGGGATTACAGATATTATGGAGCAGTCTGTAAGTAGAAAGTGAGGGATTGTCCTTTTCTCCTTTCTATCATCTTCTCTCCCCATTCTGCTGAATGCAGAATGCATTCTCCTACCTTCATGCTGAAGTGAGGCATAACATCAAATTCTCACAGACTCAATATCCCCTTGTCTACAACTTCTTTCTTCTTCTGCACTGACACCTAATGTTCAGCAGCCCACTTGTTCTGCTCAGGGCACCTTCTAGGGTAAAAAAAAAATTGTAAGCAAATACTCTAAAAAAACTTGGTATAAGCTTTAAGCTAAAAACTTGACACATCTTCAGAACAATAGATCTACAACATCACTGCCTTAAAAGACCCTACCTCCACCAAGTTAGAAGCAGAATGGTTTTAAAGGTTTTCAAATGTCCTACATCTTAGGTGTGAAATTGGTAGTGAATCAGTTGGTGTGAATGATTTTATTTGAAAGGACATTGCTTTAAGCTTTCTAATTCTTCACATGCTCTTTGCAAAAATGTTTATATAGAAGATGATGGCCTTTCCATGCTATGCAGTTACAATTGCTTCAACAGATCACTGCACAAGAGAAGTGAACTCCTGCCTAATGAAAGTTGGCCTACTTGGAGTTCTGCCAATGCCCTTTCGTTAAATGTAAAGTTCATAATATTAATCAGGCAACTGCTTATACTGGGGATCAAGTGAACATTTTCTGAAATTACAGCTGAGTTTCGTCAAAATGTTAGCTTTCCTTACCAAGTGCATTCAGAATGTCTGCTTGCTATCTCCCACTCTGACAACTAAATAACAAAGCCCATTCAGTAGGCAGCGTGCTGAGGTTTTACAGTGCCTGCAGCCCCAGCTGAAGGAACATCAGTACAAGAAAGAAACCACAACGACTCAGCCAAATTTAAATTCAACACACCACAAAAAGCATTCCAAGGGGAAGACAAGCTGTGCCAGTGAAAGTGGGCCATGTATTGTAAATTTTGGTGGCAAAGAAAAAGCTTCAATTCAAGCCTCTCTGGGATACTGGCACTTGTATCTGGCGTGCTCTGCAGGGAAAAATGGCTGGTAGGTCTGTTTACAGCAGATTTACCAGCCCCCCTATCCCAAAACCTTGCAACAAAGGCTCCTCCACCCTGGTGAAAGCCTTAATCTGCAGGATGCAGAGGATGGGCTGCTGTCTACTGAACAGCCAAGCTCTACATGACCAAAATTCACAGAAAAAGATTGCTTCTGCTGGTACCATCCTAGTACAGATAAGGCTAACCTGAAGAGTAGTTTCTAAGTCCTATCCTTTGTAGTATTCCATTGTTGCAATCTTCGAACCAGGAGAAGAAAGGAATTGCCAAGGCAAACACTGCCCTAGAAGTATAAAGATACATATCTTCTTGGTAGAACTGACATGCAGAAGAATAGGAAGCAGAATTGGGATTCAGAAGTTCATTCAAATATACTTCTCTTCCTTTCTCCTTGGAACATTATCCTCCCAGTATACAAGAGATTTCAGCCAGCTTCTTTGATTCTCTCATCATTTCTGGTTCAGCTTCAGTTGCTTTTATTCTTCACAGTTCTCTTTATTTCTTGTTTCTTCCATTCCCTCTGTTCTGTAGGCACAAATGCCCTTTCCTGTCTTTTCCTACTGAGTGATCTTAAGCTCTCCTCCAGTCCACAACAATGGAATTAAAATAATCAGGAGTGAAACAAATTTTATATCTGACTTCTAGCAATCTGACCAGTTTATTTATGTGCTGTATCCCTTTACACATATATGCTGTCTGCTGAGACTAAAAACTCTTCTTTTCAGAGGTTCTGTTTGCCAGAGAACTAAGCATAGTTCCTATCAGTCTGAAGAATCCTCTCTAATTTGCTAAAGAAAAATGTCTGGGAAAAGTGTGTCCCTTAGTGTAAAATAGTCAATGTGAAGTTCAGCACATTGGAGTATACTGATAAGCTATCTAAATGCACTTGCCAAATGAGATAACTTGTCTATTGTAAGCCATCCAAAAATATTCTCATGGCTAGGGTCCCTGTAAGTATAAACATTCTGATGAAGCAAAATGATTTAGAGTTACAATTAAAAAAACTGGAGTAAGCAAAAAGATACATAGGAAACATAATAATAATCCTATCCCAAAAGATTGTGCTATCCGAGGGGATCTAGAATATTAATTAGCAAGTTGTTGCAAACCTATAAAAAAATCACCCCATAATTACTCTGAAAAAAAGTTGCAATTTCAAAGCTACACTCCAGAATAGCACACTGGATTAATTATGCCAGACTGCAGCAATAACCTTGAATTAAAGCTGCAACCTTCTATTTTTAAGAAACAATTGCCTTTCTGGTTGATGAAACCTGTCGTCCCATCAGGTAACAGACGTGACCAGGAAAGAGAAAAGCAATAATGAGTCAATCCAAGCTGTTTGATACATTTCAAATCTTCCTCCCACAGAGTGTAGCTGCCACAAGCTACATCACCAGTCTGGTTCTTGAAAACTCGATCTCCTCCCTGATGGGTGAATATGTCCCAGACATTAGGGCCCTTTCCATCTGCATTCCAGCCTCCTGCTTGAAAAACAAAACTTGGTCATTACACTTTTGACATCAAAAAACATATGTTGCAAGTAAAATAATTTATCACAAAGTAGGTGCAAATCCCTGAAAATCCAATGGGTAAATTGAGAAGTATTCTCTACACACTCCTTATATTATTTAAAGTAACTAGGAACTTTCAAACATTAATATACATTTGCATTAAGTTTTGCATTTATTCATATTTTACTTGCTGTTAATTATTTGAAAATTCTGTTTGAAAAAAAACCCCATTCAGACTTCTAACACTCTTCATATTTCCTTAGCCAAAAATCAGATGTTTGCCACTCTTGAGATACTACAGGTTTTCACAAAGGGTATTTTCTAATGCAACTTCCATCCATAAATGTAAAAGATCAGTCCATATCAAAGAAAGCCTTTAGGGTATGAGAAATACATCCAACAAATAGGCACTTATGGCTTTCAGGATGTCCTTTGAAAATCTTGACAGTTTGTTAAAAAGAAAGGAATGCCATTATGAGCCATGGCCCTAGGCATATACAAACTGAATTAATAACACAGCTCTACAAAACTTCTGCTTTTTGTTTAGCCAGACATTCAGAGAAATTAATTTTGAATGTTCAAAAGCACTGCACCATTTCCCCCAAACTTTCAGAGTTTTAGGATATTTCTTCACAATTCTAAAATTGAGATACACAGATTACCATTAAAATATTCAAAATTTAGCTGTTGTCGGAGATCTAACAACATAAAATATTTGATTTGAATAAATGCACCTCTTCATTACAAGTTTCTTTGTCTTTCCTGAGCCATGCTATAGCTGAAGAAAATATCACTCTTTTTTTGTGGAGGGCTCTGTAAACTTACTTCCCTCTGTAAACCCCTGTAATATGTGATTTAATCATAAAATTGCAATTAACCTCAAAAGGGCCACCCTCATTAACCACCATGATTTTTCAGACTCCCAGTGAATGCACTATTTCAGCGTTATTCTTTAAAAACTAAAATGACATTGTGTGTTAAAATTATGTATAAATTAAATATCAGTTGGGTTATAAGATTAATAACTATATAATAGCTACATATCAATCCTCAATAAAAGTGTTTTAATAATCAATTAGTATCATAGAAATTAGAGATGGAGGAGAACTATTAGGAGGTCATTGAGTCCATCCCCTGCCAATGCAAGATTGCTCCCTTAAGTATATTCAGTACTTAATATACATCTGTCTTATTAAATCTAAGTTTAATGCAAGGTTAAGCATATTGAAGACACTTAATTTAAAGCATTACTAAAACCTGTAATATCACTTCTATAACCTACCTTTTCAGAGATCATTGTCACATTTCATGGTCTTTACAGAATTTTATTGCAGCACACGAACACTCATACATCTACATTTGGTTGGTCAGTAAATTAAATTTTACATGGGACAACCTTCAAAGTAGGTCAAATTTTAGATCCAGACAGTTTGAGTTGTTCTTAAGCTCAGATTTTATGATAGACTTGGTGTTCTGTCTGTGCTCTCTTCAGAAAAATACAATACTACAAATTTTCTATATCGTGCTTCAAATTTCTAACATGACTGCTGAAATAAATAGTCATCTGAGAGGAGTGCAGGAAATAACAAATAACAGTGATTCTTTGTTGGCACCTAGAATTTTGAAGCCTTTAAGAGCAGGCTTCCGGCACCATATTGATTCAATACAGGTCTTTTTTCAGCACGGTTGGAAAAAAAGCTGCCATAACAAACAGTTAACACACCTTCAGCCAAGAATCCTCATCTAGAGCAGAGGCTGAATGATCCCTCTTTTTAGTCTGCCTTCCTCCAGCAAAGGAAGTGGGAGGGAGGAGGAGAAGCGTTTGATTTTCAGCAGTCTAACAGTACTACTCCAGTGGTCATTAGCCACTGTAAAGCCCTGAGGGGGCTGTGGCAAACAGACCCACTTTCAAGCATTCCTGACACTGTTCAAAGAGACTTCTCTGTCCAGCATCGAGCATCTGAGCCACCTGATAAAGTGTAGGAAGGAATCCAGCCGAGGCAACAGAAAGCTCTAGATACACTAACACATCCTGCTGAGCCACAATTAGTCTGCAGAGAGCTCTGCTCCGCTTCAATGAATCAAGCTTGGACCTCTAAGCTTGCTCAGAAACTTCCATGCTACACAGCACTCCATAGTGTAGGCATAACTGGAGATTTAGTGAGCTTTGGGGCCAGGAAAGAACACTGATGAGGAACTGATTTTACATTTAAAGTACTTAAGTGTAAATTGTATATCAAATCAGCACATGACATGCCTTCAAATGAACAATATAAATTATTATGATACCTGTTCCCCATACTCTGCAATTATTACAACAGAAAGAAATGCAATGCTTTTCCAACTAGTGAAGCTCCTAAAGCAGGAATATTTCTGATTAGAATATTTAAGTTTTCATGTACTTTTCCAAGTACACATTTCCTCTTATTCATCTGTCCTTTAACCTTTAGGAGTGAAATTTTCTTGACCAGGTGTCTGACAAAAAGTATAATTTTGTTTGAATTAATGCAGTTCCATTATTTGGCATATGAAAAAAGTAAGAAAACCACTTCAACCATTACAAGAATTTTTTTTGCAACTTTTCCCAAAAAAATAAAAAAATAAGAAAAAAAAATCAAGCAGAGAGTTGAAATTTAGCATAGAAATGGCCCTCAGTAAGAAGAAGTGCTTTTGAATGTTCTGGTGCAAATTGATTTTGATTTGACTGAGTCATGAACCTTTGAAATCTGCACTTTGAGCATGCAGAGTACAATTGGTATGATTTTTTAGCGCTTTGAAATATACAGAGTGGAGAAAGTTCTGCTGTGCATAAATACATAGCTGACAGTAAAAAATAAAATAGTCTGTCAGCTCATGCCTCTTCCACTGTGTATCTTGTGATATGCACAGCAACTGAGTTTGGACTCTACAAGAACTATTGCTTCAATCATGATGCCTCTAAGTCGGAAGCTGCACAGCCCCTGAAGCTTTCAGGAGAAGGAATTCCCTGTTGAGTTTCTTCCTTCTGCAGGAAAAGGGTCATTTGAGTAGTGTCTAGACCATATTATAGATTTTTTTTTTTATGTTTTCCCCGCTCAGAAGCCTTAAGAAAGTTCATTAAAAATACATTAAGGGAACATTAAAGTTGCACATCTAGCCACTCAAAAGGCAGGAAATTATAATGCACACACAATTCACATTTTAAAAATTAGTTAGAAGAACTATGTGCATTGCAGGACTCGAGTTAGAATCTGGCCCAGAATATTGATTCCCTGGGAACTGCGAGATGTGCAGTCTATTAGATGAAGTGAACTGAGCTCATTAAAAGGTACCGAGCATGGGCAAGTACTCTCAATTTCAGCAATAACCAAGAACTAAAGGCTACATCCTCAAAGACAATTTAGGATCTACAACTCCCATTTAGGTACTGAAATCAATGGGACTTAAGTGCCTATATGCTGCAGGGTATAATATGAGAAAATCGGGTCTATATGTATTTTGAAGGTTTATAAAGACACATTTATGAAAGGATAAAGTTTGGATGGGTTATGGCTCTAGGTGTCCCTGTGTTTATGTGTTTACATTCCCTAATCTGCAACATATTTTGCTATTGTGCTGGGCAAATCCCTTCATCAGTCCATGAGACATGACATGTCCCTGGGGGAAAGCCTCCACAAGTCCAACTGTTGACCTCTCAGTTCATTTTTTTTCATAATCTTTGGAGATTAGTTCCTAACCAAAGACTTCTTGTGAGTACCAATGTCTGATGAGGTAGTTCTCCCATCCAGTTTCAAAATAGCCAATAGCAATCTACTTGAACCAGCTCTACATAAAGAATATACACAACAAGTAGATGAAAAAATTACTTATAACTCCCCCCCACCTCCAATAACTAGTTCCATTTCCATTACCTAGCCATATTTCTGGGATTTGAAATATCTTTTACCTTCTTCTTACTCCTCAAGTCAGAAGTGTTTAAACAGAAGTTGTGAGGGTTTTTTCCTACATGGATTTACATCAGAAGTAGTGTCTACATAACAAGACAAAGATCAAACACTCTCCTTCCTAGATCCAGACTTTTTGTTCACTTAACTTTAATACTTTGATAGCTAAAAATTGACACCTTCAATTTGATATGCTGCTGTAGCTGCACCCCAAGCAAATCCAACTGGAAAAGCAATATCCTCTAGCACCAGCTGCAGACGACAGGTGAATACACAGCATTATGTGTGCTGTGGAGATGTTGGTTTCGTTTGCAGACAACACTTCCTGGATTGATCACTCTTCCACTCGTTACAAGCAGAATCTATATGGAAGACAAAAATAAACCCTGTGCAGCTTCACACACTGAGGGGTAAACCATGCACTTTGCATATCTTGGGATTAAAGCGGAGAGGTTCAGTCAGCTACCAGTGCAAGTGGAAAATGCAGAAGTGGAAAAGAGTAAGGTGGTCATGGTAAAAGGGCTCCTTCTAGTACAAAGAATTAATGCACAAAACTGATCCTTCATTCCCTTCACTCGCCTCTCACCTCCCATCTCCCATACAGAGATCTTTGTAGACTCTCTGTTCAACATAATTCCTTTAGCTACCAGACAAAAAATAATTTCTAGCTCTTCCAGTAAGCTTCAAAAACCAGCAGCCCCTCTTCTTTTCTGGCAGCAAAATTAATTTTTTTTCCTCTTCCAACACCAAGAAAACTTGCCCGTAGTAGCTGAAAAAGGATATTTTTGCCATTACATGTTTTGCAGTGGAAACCAATGAGACAAGCAAGATTTGTATGGGAGTACAGACAGAACAGCTATCTTTCTCCTTCTTTAAAACCCCATGGATGCTCATTTTTTAAGAGCAGCAATGACAACCTTATGGCATGTGTGCCAGAATCAGCATCTGCAAAACAGCCCTCAGGTCTCTTCCTCTACCTTCTGTCAATGCTGTTACTGCTCTCCTGTCAGCAGACTGAAAAGGGAGCCGCAGCCGGAGGAGAGTCAGGTAACAAGTGGGATGGGTTGAAAGCAGTTTACTGTCCCTCTCCAGAAAACTGCAACACCTGCCACACTAGATGGCACTACTGCAACTTTTTTTTTTTTTTTTTCTCTTACTGGTGCTTTTCCCCATTTATTATAACACTACATCCACACTGCTTTTGCTGAGGTCAGTATCGACACATACTGGATGGACTACTATAATATATGAAGAATATATGAATATATTCTTCTTTATTCCACTTACGCTCACTTGATTTTAAAATCTTTCTGGGCGAGGATCTACTTCTGCAAAGCATACATGTAACTGACATTTTCTTTGATAATGAAACTAAGAAGCCTTACTATACAGAGGAAAGCCACTAATACAGTCAATGCACATACTTTTGCCAAGAATGCACACAATAAAAGAATCAACTTAGAAAAAAAATAAACTCCTTTGTAAAGACACAGGGAAGCTGATTTAATTCCAAAGCGAATATTGCAGAACCAGACAGTGCAGATGCAATGCAAAATAAATTGGGCTTTCACAGCAGGCATGTATTTCCTCAAGTGTCTTTCAGAGGAAAGGTAAAAGCCCCTTGAATACAAAGGAACAAAGGGGGAAATGAGGCACAACATACTAATTTGTTCCCAAAACACATCCTGACGCATGGTCTAGGCAAACATAGATACCCTTCATGTGTATTATAGAGATCAAAAATTGATAAAATTAACTTGTCAATGTCCTCTTGTTGATACAGCATTCTCAGGCTTTCATCTGCAAGATAAGGACAGTTAATGGTAAATCTCACCAAGGCCACCTTAAATCATGATTAATAAGTATTAATGGACCGGAGTAATAATGCTTATTTTTTACATCATTAAATGTTACTGGTAAGCATCTTCGAAAATGTAAGCAACATTAAATCTTTTTCCTGAGAAAAATACAATTCAATTTCACAGGATATAGTAGGATATAGTAACAAAAAAATCAAATTAAAAATTTATAAAAATGCTTAAGCATAAAAACAAGGCTAAAAAGTGTCACTGCTGATTCCCTATCAGGAATCAACAGAGATGGGTTTTGAGAGAGATTGAGGAGGAGGAAAACATTCCATAAGCAGTCTGGGGGACAGTGAATAAAATTTGCCTCAGAGGTTAAGACAGATTCACGGTAATGAGATACCAGGTTATGTTGGATAAGTAGGCAGATTCTGAAAGATGCAGGGTTTCAAAATTCAGAGAAGCTATGCTGGTAGCAACTAAGATCAAACTTTTCTGGCAACCCAGTTTCTACATTTGTGATCCCACTTCTGGTTTGTATTTCTAGATTCATAACCCACTCCTTACTGCAGTAGTGTGACTTGAAATTAAATTTTCACTAGATTTGTTGCATGGCTTCTAGGATGCACCCACCTTCTTACTCTGATAATTTTCCCTACATCTAACAAATAATCTGGCCCCACCATGAATTTCAATATTTCACTGTCCCACTGTTTTGTTCAACACATACAGGTATAAAACTTTAAGAGAACTGTTAAGCTGTATCTAGAGGAAATATTTTTCCAGACTACGTTTAAGACCTTTACATTTGCACATATGGAAACAAATGAGCTCAAGCCAATCATTCATAAGAAAAAACAAGCAGTATCCAAATGTACTTGGACAAAGATTTTTTGTCAAGTCAAAAAAAAGCAGGAGTAATTGGCCCTGATAATACGGGCTAGCAACTAACTTCACAAAATGCAAGATGTTTTATTAAGATGAAAGAAGAACAGATTTTGGTGTTGGACTTTAAGTCATGTGAGGTTAATTACTATCACAGGAATTGTATCTTGTCAAAAGGAGATTCTCCTAACTGAATTGATGTTTCTTATTATAAATATCTTATTCCTATTATTAATAGTATTTACTACAGAGTTTAGAAATTAAAATTTGAAGGGGTGGTGAAAATTAAAATCTTGTTCCTGAAATTTGACACCATGCCTGGGCCAGTAGAAAGATATACCTTCTTTGGAAGCAAGACTCTATGTCTCTGAAACAGCCAAAGATAGAAGTTCATATCTTCTGTGAGTTCTCTTTGTAATTGCTACTCATAAATTTAGCTTCTCTCTCTGGCAACATAATAGAGCAGCTATTGAGAAACAAATTTACTAAAACACTTTGAAGTCTTCCAGACAAACTTGATTTTTTTTTAATAGTAATACAAAATTAATGAATAGAGAGCAGAAGATATACTGTCATATGTCTGACTTTTAGCCATAAACTGTTTTCTTTAAGATATTTTAGCACTGGACTTAAGGTATTCTCAAATAAGTTATGGAGACACCGTGGCTGCAATAGAGAACTCATAACTTTGATTCTCTAAATTCAGCCTTAATTAGAAGCCTCTCCTGAAATGTTGATTAGCCTTTCTTCTCCCATCACCAATGTGTCAAAATTCTGCTCCCAAACTTAAATCAAATTGGAAATGAACTATCATGTTGACTGAAATGAAGGGTGATGACAAACAATGAAGGGTAATGATAAACAATAACTTAGAAGGGAGGCATTTAGTGCAGTACACAAAGATTAGTATTACTTCTGATCTCATTTAATAGCTTCAATAATGAGCTAGAAGAGGGAGTAAATGGTACATTAATGAAATCTGCAGATCTATTAAACTAGGAGGAGCTGAGCACACAGCTGAAAATGGAGAAATAATTCAAGGGTTCTTGGGAAGATTAGAAACACAGGCAGAATATTGCAATGAGATTCCATTTAGAAAACAGATGAATAATATTTTGGTGAAAAAAATCAACAGATGGTAACAGGTAAAAATCTGGAGAGCTATAATGCTGGAAGAGATTTAAAATTAAGAACATCAGGAAAACTAGGCAGGAATCTGTAACTGAGCAGTAGATATAAACTGTGAAATTTTGGCAAAACTATTAAAGAATAAGTAAACAAGCAATGACTCAAAGCAGCTCTACAACCATCGGTTCTCTTCTGTGTATAGTATGGGTACTGGAAGACAGACTATCAGTCAGATAGTTGGAGATTTTACAGCTATGGGACTTGTTCCTGGAAGAAAATTTAAAAGTAAGCCAGTCATATAACAGTGTTGTCCTTCATAAAGTGAATGACATAACAATGAGCCACTGGCTAAAAAAAACACCGAGACTGAAGAAATAAAATATTCTCCCACGGCTTCTGGTAATTGCATCATGCAGCTTGAATTTTTTGATATTCCTGAGGAAACTGCCAATGAATTGCCAGCTGGATTGATCTTTCCAATACCAGATATATGTGCACAATATCTTGGAGACCTGAAGCTAGTTGTGAGCAAGTTAGCTGCATTTGGGAAGCTCACACAAATTAATCTTGCTAGGAATAACTCTACACAAACTATAATGGAGGGCCAAACTAGTGTTACATCACTGCCTGAACCAGAAAAAGTCTCCGCAATTCAGCATGGCAACAGCATTAGGATGTATATTAAGTTTGTAAAGTGATATTCCATATTGGCCATCAGTCCTCAGAAGTCCTTTTGATAGTTCTTGGATGTGGAAGGCAATTGTCCTTTATTGCTGAGTGTCTCCATAGAGTATTTTTAAGTGGGCTTGTCTGCTCAGGAGTTTGTCACTGTCACTGCATTGTGACACAACACTGAGTGCGCAGAGCAGGGCGTTGATCCACAGCTTTAAATTTGCACACTCAGTAGAAAACCTGGCAAAAGCCCTTTCATGTAAAACCATGCTCTATTCATTTATATCTTGGCATGTCCTGCTGTTCCATACTTCTGAATCACTCATCTTTTACGTGAACAAGCTTAAAAACAATAAGCCATCATGCAAAAATATCAAGATAAAAAAGGGAAGAGATATAGATATGAAAAACAGCACAAAAATACCAGTAGACGCAGGCACTCTGGTCCCTTGTGAATGTACTCTGTTTGCTGAGACAGCACGCTTTCACTGGTGTTTCAGGGAGAGCTGTCCAGAAACTTTCCAGAAACTGAGAGTTTCAAGATGTATGCAGAGTTACCTACTGGCAAACATCCTTAATATGATTTTGCCAGGAAAGTATCTGCTGCAACTTAGAGTTTGACTGCAACTGGTTATAAAGACGCATCTGAATGATATTAGCTAAACTTGTTAACACATTTAAAATAGAAGGCAAAATCTTACACGTTTGAAAGTGGCACAATTTCCTTATTTATGCCATGAATCTGTAGGATATTTTGCCACACAGTTAAATCTTCAAAATCACATACATAGACTCTTCACTGCACATACTTAGTTCTGCTTTAAAAATCAGTATGTCTCATTTTTTTACACTAGGTACACTTCAAAATCCCAGCAACTTATCCTCTGGGACATAATTTAAGTGCCCATAACAGGAAGTCAAATTTGGCTCATTTGAAAATACAGGTCCAGTATCTGTTTGTTTCGCTGTTTCTGAAACTTCTCCCTTCTTAACAGGTAAATCCCTTAGAAACTTGTCGTATTACTTGGTTTTTATTGCTGAAAGATTATATACATGATGTCTATATTATTCTCCCATTCTAACATGCACAACTTACATATTTCCTAGCACAGTAATGTTTTTTCCTTCTTCTGACCTCACCTGCCATCAACAAGATGTGCTGACATCACATCACATGGGGGGGTGTGAAAACATGTCTGAGGTGTTTGAATGCTTACAGGCACAATATCCATGGAAATCACTAAACAAAGCCAAAAAAATTTGAAAGAAAACTGACATTTGTGAGAATACACGGCTGAATAAATATTGGTGCTACAACACGATGGAAAGCCTGAAAAGCTGGTGCAAATACTGGGCACGAGGGAATATACTTGAAGGAGACATTTTACATGCTGGTACTAAGGGACATGCTTTAAGAAACATCCATAAGACCACAAAAAAAGCAACATTATCAGAAAAACCTGTTTTCAAAACTGAATTATCACCTTTTTTTTCATTTATATGCAGATTTTCTCACCAAAACACTAATAATCAAAAAATACTTAATAATTTTTACTGCCTTTTCTTTTCTTTCAAGGTTTGGATTGTGGGAGGGTTTGTTTGTTTGTTTTGGGTTTAATAGTTTTTATTTATTTTAGCACAATCATAGAATAAATCAGGAAAGAAGTCTACCCAGACCAATTTTATATTGGGGATATATTAACAAAACCAAATTATTTCAACATTTGTAATGTGTATGAAGTCCTGCTGAGTCCCACTATTTGTTTTCAGTCCCACTATTTGTATTAGCTTGAAATAGTGCAAGTAGTTTTTACAGTGCTGAAATTGTATCTTTCATTTTCTTTTTCTTCCAGAAATGCTGTTTCTCAAGTCACTGACTATGACTAATGACATTGACTATGACTTCAGCAAATATGCTTGAAAAGCTTCTTCCACCTGTCAGGATTAAGAAATCCCATTATATTAGTGCATTTACATAAAATTCACTTCCCTGTATCAGCAATATAGAACCATCTACTATTAAATGGCAGCACACTAAGAGAGACAGTAGTTGATATTACTTTTCAAAAGATTTGTGCTACACCATTATCCTGTAAATATTTTTTCCTTTAGCAAGAAATACTATCTGTTGTACTCCTTTTCATCCTGCAAAATAGTAGTGAGCACTGTTGCTTGCACCTGAAAAAGGAGATGTACAACAGTACTTTAATTTGACAAAGTAATTCAAGTATCTATTTGAAATTCAGTAAACACAAGTTATTTTTCAAACAAGTTGAGCTTTACGCATACATATGCACATATATATATACACACACATACATAGTTTTCCAAATAGTATTACAGATGTGCAGTGATATCTCAGGACTATGTTATTCTGAAATAGCACAAAACATGTACCTGACCCTGAAGTTAATCTAATAGAATAAAATGAAAAAAAAAATCAATACAACTGTTTAACATAGCTTTCTATTTCTTGATTTCAACACATAAAATAATAAAAAAAACAATTTAAAGGACACAGTAGGCATAATGAGGCAGCACTGACCTTTTTACTATCACAGAGGTTGTTTCCTTAATAAAGAAGTCATATGGATAAATACTGTGTCTCATTCAATTTAAGCACTTTAAATCTTCCCTCATATTTTGGCTTGCCACAGAGTAAACTGAACTATGACATAGTGTAGATGAAATCATACATGTTTTCCCCCTTCTGACAAAATACTTCAGAATTTTATAATCACACAACAAAAAAATGTGGAGTTTATGGGTAAGCAAGTCTATTTTTAGATCAAGCTCCTTTGATTCTCTCTTAATTGCCCTTCAGGCTAAACTGGTAAATAGACCTAGTAATGGTTGTTGTATGAAAGCTTTTGGATGCTGAGTGATCAATATCCCATAGGAGGCAACAGTTAGAGCTCTGAGGATGTGAATATTTGGCATACAACCACACTGAGCTCTTAGAAACATTTCTGGTTCCTCACATTCCCATGAAATGTAGAAAAAATTGCATTTATGTGAAGACTACATCATAATCTATGGCATAGATTGGAGTAGGGGAACGAAGGCAACCTTTTATTTTCTGGCCTTTGAAAAGCAGATTTTGTGAATTACCACTATGTAGCAGAATACATATAGCAGCTTATTAAATGTATTTAAAATCTGTCCAATGGTGGTGCTACTATCCACATCACTCTCCTCTCAGGCTGAGCCAAGGCAAGAAGTTGCAGCAATAGAAAGCTGTTACCTTTTATGTGGACCTTGCCATTGGTTGCAGTTACTTGTTTCCTTGCCAAAGAGTGAGTAACTTTATGTTGAGTTCCAAGTTCTCTAGCAGACTGTGCTCTACTGATTACCAATTATTTTATACTCTGTTTCGGGTCTGTATTCATGATCTTAGCCTCAGTTTTGTTTTTGTTTGTCTTTCACATTTTTTTAAAACACAGCCTTTGGCAGTAGCAGGAGAATGACAGGGGAACTTTTGTTGAGCTTCCAAATTCTAGCATGGAGCCTGCTCCAGCTCTGTAGGAGCAGCCCAATCCAGTTAATGAAAAGATGATGGGGGCTGAAGCGTTCTCAAAGCAGACAGAATCTTTGGCAGATTACACAACTAAACATTATCAACTTCTCCACCGAGCTTACGTAACGTGTATTTCTTCTCCAAGGCTTACACTGGGTCCAAATTTATGGAAGGATAGGGGAAGAGAGGTAAGCTGACAAGCATGTGTCATTGGTGTCCCAATTGTGATTCACTTCTCAGTCAGTGTCTAGAGCACTAAAGCTATCTTTTTTCCTTTCTGCAGAAATCTCATGATTTAGACACATCTGATCCATACCACCCATATAATTTTGAGACTGAAAAGAAAAAGGCAGCCAGACTTTTGGCCTCAAACAATGAAGAATAGATGCAATGGTTATTAGATGTCTTAAATGAATTGTATGCAAGGTTTCAGTTCCTGTTTAGCCTGAGACAGGTTAGAATATGGATTTCTCAATAACCAGATGAGTGTCTTAAGCAGCACATATTGGTTATCTTGTGCTGAACCCAAAAATTCCTCTTTTTTTTTCCTTTTTTTTGGCACCCTGGGTATCTTTTTGATAAAAAATGTATCATAATACTGCATTCTGACAAAATATCTTGGTTCTAAATCTCAGTTTTCAACAGTAAGGAAAAAAATTAAAAGTCATAGTAATTTCTTTTTGGACCTCATCTTTTCATGCTTAATGTTTTCCTCCTTTTAAACATCTCAGTCTGGAATTCTCCTGAGTACAGTGGAAAAAATGCAAATTCTATCACACTTCCACAAGCAGAATACCCAGAGGTTTCCATTTTGGACTCTGTATGGACACAGACTCTACAGACAAAATGAGCAAAAGCTTTCCATTAGTCATTGACAGTTGGATCAAGTCTTAGCTTTCACCAAAACAAAATATTTAATGAACAGGAATAAAATGAGGAGAAAATAGCCTAGGAATGTTATCAAAATTTTTTGTCCATCAATTTTTTTTTCATATGACTGTAACTGATACTTTTAAAGCTACTTTTGCAGTCTTCTTTCAACATGGCTGAACTTCCACTATGTCATGGGATGTTAATAGGCATTGCAAGAAGGATTTGGATTTTTTATTTCACTCTCCTTCTCCTATTCAAGATTAGCCAAGTGCTCATGGTATATATAAGATTTTTAAGGGTTTCCTAAAGGCTGCAGGTTTGGGATTTTTCATGCAGTTACAGAACACAGCCCTGGACTGACGCCCAGAACACATCCAAGATATGAATCTTTCATCATGTTTTGTGTCATGTGCTATTGGTTATAGAGCTTGCAATTGTTGTCCAGCTGGATTAGTACCTTAACCATACCTTTGCTATTTAAGGAGAAGGTTTAAAATGAACAATATCTTTGTTCTCCTACAATAGTTCAGTGACAATGTCAGCATAACTGAGCAAGCTGGGAACACTTTCTTAAGAGAAGATCTTGTGATTTTTATAACTTCTGTTTATCACTATACCTGTTTATTACCCTGGAATACTTTATAGCCATTAATTTCTCGAGGCACTGGTTTGTTCTCTATTTAAATATATGGTGATACTAATTCAAAACTTTTCCAGTTTTTTCCCCTTGAATGTGCTGAGTTTTCAAATGAAAGGTGTTCACAGATGAAACAATGGAAGGAGAACACAATATATAGGGAAAAACACTGCCAAAAGATAAAAAATCCTTAGTGAAAAAAAAGTATGTTCATACCAATTGTTTCCTGCCACAATACTGGAAGCATTTAGTGCAAAAAGCTTATAATGCTGTTATGCACAGATCTTTCTCTATCCCTGGAAAGACATTACACAGGAGAAAAGAGCCCCTAATGAAAAGAGAAATGATTTCTCAAAAGCCACACAAAAGATGGAATATCAGGATTAGGAAAAGATTTAGATCTTTCATCTGGCACATGTTCTTTCCAGAGGACAATACCTATCTGTACCTTCTCACATCTACTGCAGAATTATCTGGCACCAAGCACATTTCTGAGAAGCTAAGGAAACATGCAGATAGATGTTTGCTTTACAATACATAACTATAAGAATGGAAAGCTATAAGTTTTTTGTTAGCTTTAATTGTCTTTCATATTGAAGTATACACTGACAGCAAATACACAGTTCTGCTTTGCTCTGGCAAGCATGTCGGTTGGAATGCACAACAGAATTTGGAACTTCATATATTCCTTCAAAAACTGACATTAACAGAGCTTTGTAACTGAAATGTTAAAATGTCAGAAACAAGACCCGAAACCCAAAATTACGTATCTCAGCTCTGCCCTTCTCTGCAGTAACCTGCTGAGTGGATGCTGAAATAGATCTTTTCATCCATAATTTTGCAATAGCAGGTTTCCTGTACTAAATTTACTTTGTATCTTAAAAGCTTAAAAGTTGCATGATTGCTTATTAAAGCCAATACTGTAGAATGTCAGCTTCTATGGAGAAGGAAGTATTAACGGCATGTGTTCAGTACACAAGCAACTAAAATACAAGAACTGTGATGACATTAGAGATTACCTTTTTATCATTCAAATTTTTCCTGTGAATCTGTAAGGGAATGAGGTGATTTTATAAAAGACATAATTATAACTGCTTTTTAAGAGCGTTGTGTTCACAATCTACTAAGAGGATGGATAAGTATTCGACTATAGGACTAGAATTTTAACAGAAATGACAAACCTATCTGAAAACAATAGCTTTTCCATTGGACAGCATCAAAAAACTGCTATGCTTTTCCATTGCAGCTTATCTCTGTTGCTGCCCACCTACAGCACTTTAAAATCTATCCTCTTAACAATTATTAAAGCTTGAATAATATGTTTGCATAGTTATTCGTCACTAAGATAAATTAAGGAAATTTTTGTTTAAAGCTGGAAAAAGCAAAAAAAATTGTTTGGTAATTTGACCATAATTCAGGGAATTCTGTGGAGCAACGCCATTATCCCACTCACAGCATTTGATACTTGTAACCTCCCATGAGTTCACTCATTCTGCTAAGGCACTTCTGCAGGCACTGTGTCTCTCTATGATTCCTTGACCATGGTGCAGTCTCTCCTGGGTGCTTGTCTCCCATGTGATGTCACTGCATCATTTAGTGAGATAAATGCTTATATGTACTTATTCTGAGACAGAAACCACATCAAGAGGGGAGGAAATCAGTTTTCCAAACATTGGCAATTTTATAATTTCATTTGCTTCTTAAAGCTCTGGTTTTTTCCACACAAGGCCCATACCATTAATAAAGAAAGACAGTTTTAATCTGTATAAGTCTATCAAATAGAGATTGGTTTAAAAAAGCACTGAAAAGAACATATCTATACTAAGTGTTCTCTGGGATAAATTTCAATGTCTTCAGGTATGAGTCTTGCTTAAATCTCTGCAAGAAAAAAATCCACAACCCTTCATGTAAGGAAAAGCAAACTGTCACATGACTTAAGATCACAAAACTAGATGATATTCTTTTTCCCCTCAAACTTAATAAGAGAACTAGGATAAAACTGACTTTTGGTCAATGATCACATCTGAGAAATTTCAGCTGTGAAGGTGAAAGCTTGACAAAGTCATAAATAGCTGAAAAGGACAGAAAGGAAACATTTAAAGACCCTATAAATGTCACTATGCTCTCCACCTGGAATACCATTGCTAGTACTTTTACAATGCAGTACACACAGCAGACTAAGGTGATCAATGGAACAACAATATGTCTTAAAATGTGTCTTAAAAAAGAGGAAAAGTATCATGAAGATTAGAGATGAGTTCATGGATCATCCAGAAGGCCACCTACAAAAGAGTAAGACAAAGAAGAAAAGAAAGTCGGTTTTAGCCAGCTTCAGTTTCTTGCTGGGCTGACCTTTGAACCACTAAGTCATCAGTTTCCAAACACCCAGTTTTACTGGCCAATTACTCAGCAGAACATGACATGATCAATGATCTGAAAGTTTTCAGCTGGTTGTATTGATCAAATATATAAACAAAACACAACTGTCAGCTGCTTTGAGTTTACTGCTGATGAAGTGATGTTTAAAACAATTAATGAATTAATGCTCAAACACAGATGAATAAAACCTGAGCTGATATAAAAGAGCAAAAATGTTTACTACTCAATTAATTTGCTTTATAATTGATTTTTTAATTGTTTGACTAGCAAAACAGAAGTGTGAGCTATAATTACCAGCTACCTATAATAGCTCTTTCTTTTTTTTAGGATTTCTGTTCATTATTTCTAACGTGAAGGAAGCAGAATTGCTGGTGCTGCCAAACCCTTTTCAAATTATTGGTGCTAAAAAAATAAATATCAGAAAATGCAAATTATTACAAAATGTGAAGGTTGATTACTTTTTGTAAAAAACAGGCAGATGAGCAAATGCTATGAAATGCTGAGGCAGGGCTGGGGCACACAAAGGAGTTATGGTAAACTAATGAGCTTCCAGGTGTCGGCTGAGCTTGGGTAGCTAGTAATGTTTGCACTCTTAGCCTGGAGCAAACCTGAAACAAAAGGTGTTGGATAAATCTTCAGAGAAAGCACCCTCTGTTAGCAGGACCAGCCCCAAACAAGAGGCAAAGTTTGCAAAGGCACACCACTTTATGAAGAACAACTTACTTCACTCCTCCTTGACCTACTCTGAAAATAGGAACAATTTCAACTTTTAAAGACAGTAATTTAATTTCCTTCTGACAGCAACAGAATGATCCAGGACTCAGTACTATCTTGCCTTTTCAGAAGAAGTGTCTACAAAACAGGGGTTGCTTTCAAAAAGAGACTTGGAGTCAAATTCATTATTGGTCTTCTGGAAAATGTAATTTATGTCTTGCTTAGCCAGGTAAGGTGGGAGGCAATCTAGCTGTTAGAAAATAAGGAGCTAAGTTAAAGAAAATGGAAGGCAAAAGAATTAAGCATGAAAAGAATACTATTTAAGGAAAGAGTGAAAACTGAGAGATTAATTTACTGTTAGTTCCATTTTATCTCTTGTAAGTACATTTTTTAATTCTTTAAATCGAAGTTCTTCTGCTCTATGTGTATTGCCATTATTTCCCTGGAATTGAAAATGTCTTTTTTGTTCAGCAAGTGCTTGTTAGAAATCTTGTGCTATTAGAAGATGGTGCCAATGTTAACTATTACACAAAGGATTAAATCTTAACTAAGTAGTATTAAAAAGTGACTCTATAAACCTTTAGGTTATTGGTACTTAAAGATTTTTCAAAGAAAAGACCAATATGAGTTAAGGTTATGCAAAATCCACTTAATCAGCATGGCTAATTTTAGCTTTGACTAAAGCTGCTGGCAACTATGTGTATTTTGCTTTGGGGCTTTACTTTTGAAGAGAGTGATGAATACATTTTTGAGGTAAATTTATCTTAACTGGAAGTCTACCTAATGCTCTTTAATTGCAGAAAAAGTGGTTTTAATAGCATTTGCATTTAGGAGAGGAAGAAGATCTTCAGCTGTGCATCTTTAAGACCCTAAAATAAGCATTTTATTTTCACATTTATATAATATACTGCTTGACTATAAACCAGGTGAATTTTATAAGCAATACAGTCATCAACATGGGCATTGTTTATGAAGACATAATTGTTCTCCTGATCGTACATACTCTATTCAGAAAAGAACCTAGGAAAACTGGAGCATACTCTGAAGATACAAATACAATGACTTGCCAAATTATCTAGAGCACAAATGCTGAGAATGAGGGTCTTTCGTTGACAAATGCTACCTAAGCAAGACAGATGCACAGTGTCAGCTCAAGTAGCCCAGGCATTTTAAACAAGAAATATAAACTTGCTAATACTTACAGCACTTTTACCTGGCTCCAAAATCACAAAGGATTAGATCATTCAACGTTAAGTGGATTAAATGTGGTTATGTTCTTAGCTTAAACCAAACTATATGAATACAAACTCTATGCTTCCTGTCCTGTGAGAGTCAGATAAAATCTGACTGCATCTTAAACTGGTGGGGTAAGGTGTTGGGAAATCAAGGGCTGCACATCAACTTCACAAGGCTGTCAAAAATCTTCTGGGAGGAGCTACCCTATATATTACAAAAATGATTAATAATTCCATAGTGGATGATAAAGGACTTTTTTTAGTGGAAAAAGTGGTTAAACCTAGTAAAATTATACTATTGACTTACAATTATGTGAAATTTGGGTACGTGTACCTATGTTAGCACACTGCAATTATTCACACAAAGTAATGTTATGTTAAAAAATATGGCAAGATCCTGGCATACTAGTATAGAATAATTTAGTATAAATTGAAATCTCTTTAGGTACTTCCAATAATACTTTTTTTTCAGTGTCATGAATGAATGAATTAATTGAAATCCATACAGCTTTTCTTTCCTACATCTGCTTTCATGGCCTGAGAAGGTCACCCCACCTTCCCTTTCTCTTAGCATTTTCATGGTATTTTTTCTGTGGAACCTGTTTATCAGCTAGGATCATAGGGTAATATATACTGAAATAGATTCAGTGCACCCAAATATGTGAGTATTTGTTGTGTGGCAATAATCAGCATTTTCAGAAGAAAGCACACAAACTCCCAGTGAGCAAATGAACTTTCTCTCAGCCTATGCTAAGGGCTGGAGAAGGCTGAAATTAAGTCAGTTCACTCTATTTAAAATTAGGCAAAGTGAGTAACTGAACAAAAGGCACTTTGGGGAAACACAGAATCTCAGCCTCTCAGGAGTGATGCTTTTCTTTCCAGTACAAAATTTTTTCTGTTATGAAGGTTGTGATTAGCTCTGTGTCCTTACAGAGGCTGAATTTCAGCTAACTAGTTGATGTGTTGATAGCACTGTTATTTTGATAGCAATTGTGCAATTGACTAAAGACTCACATAAATATTTGGGTGGCAAGCTTGTGGTGATCTTGGAGCTGCCATGGCCACATCACTATACACAGCTAGGTTGTCTCTCCTACAGGCAGTATCTGCAAGGGCTAGTGTTATAGGGGGTTTTAGTGTTATAGGGTTTTTTGCGTGTCTTGGATATATGTCCCACAAGAAGCCATATGTCCCCCCCATGGCCATGTTAGAAAAGCTGTCTTCCAGATTACAAATGGCAATTAGATTGACTAGGCTCAAGGAAACTGAGATAATACATACTGTACTATTTCCCTTGGTTAAATTTCATCCAGTAATGCAATTCTGCCTTTTTAAAATCTTCTTGCTCCCACCATCTAGTCTTACTCAGATATTGTCTTTGATTCTTGGTTTAGATTATTGCATGGTAGACCACTCCATGGGACTCTTTGCTACACCTCAGAAGAAGCTGTACCTCTTTGACTGGAATAAAATTGTTGGTAGAGATTTGTAGGAGGTATTTCTTTGCAAATGAATTATGCTAATAGTTCAGCCAAGAATTGTCAAAGTATTAACTTTTCTGTTTTTCATTGTAGACTAGCAATTGGCGAACAGTAATTATGAGCAATAAGAATCTGAGCCTGAAATTTCCTATACAGCTGTAATGAAATTTCTTCACCTTCAGAGAATCACACAGCCTCCGTTTCCTTATAAGTTGGGGGGCTTTTTGGTGATTTTTTTTTTTCTGAAGGCATTCAGAAAGGACATCTGTATCTTAATATCTTAACATCTTTTACCTTGTTTTGCATTCTTACTAAGATTTATGTGACCAAATGCATTTCTGTGGGTTAGATCTGAAAAACACTTTAAAACTTTGAGAACTACTTATCTCTATCTGTTTCTACATAGATATTTATATTAAAGCTTCCCAATTAAAAAAGGAAAAAAATACCCTTCCATATCTTCTAGGAAACATTACTAAAAATGTGTTTTAAGCTCTGATTCGACCTCCCTATATCACAGGCTGTTAGGGGTTTTTTTAAGTGAAAGTATTGTTACTTATGAATAAATTTGTTTAAGTATGCTATAAAAAATGGTTTTAGTTTTAGAGTAGAAGTATCTAGATCTATTATAACTCACAACAAAGAATTGTAAACTTTAGAGGCTATGTAAATCTCCATACTCTTCACAGTGCTGCTTTCAAAATACCAGTGTCTGAAAAAAGGCTGACAATTACCTGGAATGTAAAAACCAGGACATTAGATAGGGTGTACTATTCCCAGCAACTTTTGAAAACATGCCTGACACATTACTTCCTCTGAAAGAAGAGATAGTGGTGTGTGGGCTTCTTAAAATACCCTTACGGCCTGCTGAGAGCAACTTAAAAGATCTCATGTTTTCTGTTTTCACATTGCATCAGCTTGCAACCATGTGGGCGTCCAACAGCAGCAACTCCACACTCACTGTTGTTTACTGTCTATTCCACCCCTCATAAGTAAAATTTCCGCTCTGTATATTGCATGTACCCTTCCTTTATTTTCTTCTCAGCAAGCAGTACTTGCAATCTAATATGTATTTGTATGCTATTAAAGGTTGCTGCCATTCTTCTCTATGAAGTGAACATCTCTAAGAAGAAATTGAGTTATAAGGGGAAAAAACCCCTAAATCCATCCATTTTAATGATGTATTTTAAACTCTGAAATTTATCCTAAGACAATATTGTGACTGTACTACTACACATATTTGACGTAGTATTCATTATGAGGGAAAACAAAATTACTTTCATCTTGGTATCTTTACATGTGAAAAAACCCAGTGAAGTAATTTTCTACTATTTAAAATACAAGCTCATAACATTTTAACCCCAATCTGTCTAATGATATTGTATCCTTGCCCTTTTAAAAATTAACTAGTCAAGTCGTGTGGTGCTTGACTGAAATGAGAAGGCTCACTGCTTATGAGTGCAAAGCCATTCCTGGGGAAGTCAGAAGCAATTTTGCATTTATTTCAACTTTAATGCAATCTGGATTACACTAAGGGTGTAGAAATGACTGTGGCAAAAGTTTTACTGACTAGGATTTTATTTGTGGCATATATATATATATTCATTATACTTTAAAATAAACACTACTGAAATCTATGAGCAGACAAAATCAACTCATTAACAATTAATAGTATTTGCTTTTTCTTGTATAAAACACTTTGTTCATTGCATCTGCAGGTTCTCTATGCTCTGCATTTCAGTCTTTTTTTTTAAATATACAATCGATGTCTCCTTTCACCATTATATTTTTATTCTAACACTAAAATACATTTGTTGTGTTTTATTGTCGGATTTGATTAGCTCACCTGCTGTTCAGGTGTGTGCTACCCTTCTTAACTTGGAAAGGTTGTCTAATAAGAATCTGCAAAACTTGATTATCATCCTTTAAAACTTCTAAAATGTTCCTTTCCCCCAATTGCAATGAAGTCTTGACAATGATGAGACAGCTGATGTTCCTGCTACAATTGCTGTCTGTGTCTTACAAAGTGCCTCCCACTGATATCTTGGGATGTCATATCTCTACCACCTACTGCCTCTTAGCACACCAGCTTTTGGGACAAGAACAAGGTTCTGCATTCTTAAAAGCCAAAATATTCTTAGTCGTCAAAAAATATATCTGTGGCCACACCTGGCAATAGCATGACTATTTGCTGTGGTAAAAACAACTAAATAATCATACAAATCCTTATTAGCTTTTATAAAGAAAACAGAGCAAAAAATCCCAAAGACATGTAGTGCCCGTTGACATCTTTTTTCACTCAGTCAAAACAAAAAGGCATAAACACTGCATGAATCCTGTGATTTTAGATGAATGGACAGAAATACCAGTCAACAGAAGCAACGTCAATAAACAAATTTGAGATAATCCTGCAGCAACCAAAGCTCTATTTAGATATGCTTTGGAATATGTAATATATCTAAATAAAGCTACTCAGCTGTGTAGCAGAAAACTGATGCTGATGTAAGCTATTCTGGTGCTGGCATAGAACCAAAATGGCTGTCATTTTTGCTGGTCTGCTCAGTTTCTTTATTTAGGTGTTTCTAACATGAGGTGCTGTTTTATGGGGAATTTTTGACTTATGAAAAAAAAAAATCTCTTCATGTCTAAATTGAGCTGTGTAAGATATTTGATTGTGCAAACTGTTTTTGATCTACTCCCAGCTATCAGCTCAACTGGAAAAGTTTTCCAGAGTTTGATTTATTTACCTGTGAGTTCTTTTTGTGCTGGTTCTATTTAATCCAACTAAACTTCTTTTTGAGAATGTCATGTGCAACCAGGATCAGTGTTTTACTAATATTAAGAAATTCTGTCTACTGCTTTTGCTTTGTGCCTTCATTATTTCATCGAAGAAACCAATTAGTTTGGTTTCACTTGATTTATGCCTTTTACAAACGTGTTACCGATTTATCACTGCATTTTCTTCAACCTGTTTACATACAGATTGCTCTTGCTTTACTAATTGTTCTAGTTATTTGTCAGATATTGAAGTTAAATTTAGTGGCCTATAATTCTTCTTCATTTTTTCTCAAACCTCAGTTATTCTCTTCTTTCAAATTGCAATATAATTTTAGCCTCCTCTTGGTTTCCAGAGGCAAACATAGATGGATATTAAACTGAGCAGTAAGCCTATAGCACAACTAATAAAATCTAGTTTGATTAACCAATGACTTAATGGGCAAGGGAGAAAATTCTACTTCAGACTAGCAAGGTGCCTTCCACCCTTGACAAGACCATATCCTCTCTTGACTCCTGTACTTCTTGTTTTCTGTGTATATTTCTTCAGGGTGTGAGGGTCAGCAAAGTAAAATGTAGCCAGTTGTTTGTTTAGTATTTTCAGATAAGAATCAGCTGAGATTAAAGTTGACTGCTTCAGCCAAACTTGAGCTAGGACTACAAAATCAGTGCTAAGGCTGTATAGCAAGAAATAGATGACAAGAGCCAAAAGTTATGTAAATCTCTGGCTTTATGTGAATGTCACGGTATAACCCTGCTCGCCACCTAAGGCCCACACAGCTGCTTGCTTGCTGCCCTGTGGAAGATAGGAGAGAAAAGTGTAAAGGTAAAAGAGAAACCTCATGGGTTAAGATAAAGACAGTTAATGGAAAAGCTGCCCATCCAAAAAAAGCGAGGAATTCATTCACCACTTCCCAAGGAATTAATTCACCGCTTCCTATGGGCAAGCAGGTGTTTAGATGCCTCCAGGAGCGCAGGGCTCCATCAAACCCTGGCTATCACTGCAGATGTGCCCTGCTTCCTCCTTTTCCCACAGCTGTACATGCTGAGCATGATGCCACAGAGTATGGAAAATCCTTAGGTCAGTTGGGGTCAGCTGTTCTGGCCATGTCCCCTGCAAATTCCTTGTGCACCTCCAGGCTCCTCACTAATGGGGTGGAGTGGGAAAAGGCCTTGATGCTGTGTAAGGATAGCTCAGCAAGTGCTAAAACATCCCTGTGTTTCCAATACAGGTATATCTGGGTACGATATCTAGACAGCACAAAGAACTGAAGGTAGATCTATAAACAGACAGTTCAGTGGGCTCCTGAGTCTCCATGTGCAGCCACAGAAAAACAAAACATATTAATTGGAAATAATGGTGAATAGGAACAAAGAAGTTTTTTGGCATTGATGAGGTAATGGAATACTGTATACAGTTTTGGCAGCTGTTTTTGGGGTGGATGGTGGTTGAGAAACTGGGGGAATAAAGAAGAGATCTACAGAAGGGAAAATTTTTGTATGACAGATACAGTTTGGCTTTAAAAAGACTGAGAGGTGATATGATTTCAGTGTATTGACACAATTCCTGTGCATTAGATGAAGAGTGCTGAAAAATGCCTTTATGGTAGTTTTTAAAAAAAGCATAACTGATTTTTAAAACAAAATGTGAACAGCCACTGGAAATAGAAGAAGCAATGAATTCTCTAGCTCTGGATGTTCCCAGAAATATCTTTCTAGAGAGCTTGAACCAGTTACAATCTACTGAGTTCAATATGGACTTCTGATGGCTTCTTATATGTTAAACTATATGACTGAACAGTTTCTTCTGACATTAATTTCAAGGATTCTTGACCCTTTCTCCATTAAATATCTCAGTTCTCTTACCAAAACACTGATGTCAATTATTGCTCATAGCAATGGAGTCCTCATCAAGGTCTATAGGCAGTGTTATTGCAGCTTCTCACATTTGTTGCAGAGGACAAGGGATAAAGTAACTTTTAGATCACCACAGTGGGGATCATGATTCATTTAAACAAGAAAATTATTTAAAATTTTTCAGTGTGACATCCATTCCTGAGAGTCGGTCATTTTGCAAACTAGAAATGCGCAAATCCCACTGACAAATTTTGACTCACTGGTTTTAATGAATTGCTGAATGGCAGTTCCTTCAGCCAATAGGGATTGCTTTTCCTGCACAAATATGTGATCTTTTATTATCATTATTATCTCCAGATAATACTAATTACACCGAAAGAAAAGGGGTGAGAATCTTTAATATTGCTGTTAGCAGAGAAGCTTGGCAGAATGTGATTCACAGTTATTCAGTCACCTAGTAACTAGACTCTAAATGAAACACTCAGTCTTTAACACTAATTTTAATGGAAAAATACGAAACAAAGATCAGATCTGCTGGGAAAATAGGCAACATTTTAAATTAATGTTCCCTAAGCCACAATTAATTTAGATTTAATAGACAGTTAGTGTATGTTATATGAATACTGATTATTAAACATTCACCAAGGATTAAATGTTATGTAATAGATTCATAACAGTGAAATTGATATGGACCTATTGCATCGCCATAATACTCTGCAAATATGTTTTAGTATGTAGCTGATATTTGTTTAATATATAATAACTGTTTAATGAAGTCTAAATTAAATACTTGAATCTCAACTGCCTGGGAAGTACAAAAGGCAATTTGAAATATGTTTACTATGCTGTGTTATCATGATAAAATTACGTTGTTTTGGGAAAAAAAAAAAAAAGGCGAGCAGTCTGAGGGACCAGCTTGAACAAAAAGTTTTCACTGGATAGTTTCACTGCCAAAACTCCCATGGAAGTGCCTAGATGTCAGGATGATTAAGTACTCAAAGAGCAGGATCCAGAGATTTTGCTGATGTTGACACCAAAATGCATTGTTTTCTCCATTTCCTTCTGTCTTGGGAAGAAAACTTTAATGATGTATTAATTGCTATTTATTATTATGCTTCTATGTTCCACTTCTTATGCCCTGTGATTGTTTACCAGAACTATAAATAATCCTATGGATAAAATGTACTAGGAGAAAAGATCAGTACAAGTCTCACTGCAGATTGTTTAGACTGTAGTTTTATTTAGAAATTGAGGGCGCGACAGAGATCACTTCTTTAATGATACAGCTCTGCAACCAGACAGGCAGCTATAACCTACTGCTGTGGCTCCACCTGCTGAAAGGTATGGGTGTGAGTTCCGAAGGAGTGCCACAGTAAAGCACGGTGCTTCTCCCATCCACTGACTGCTTTTTTTGCATCCCTGCATGGCACAGCTGTGCCAAGTGCCTGTGTACCATGCTCAGCGTACATGCATCTTGGGCACTCGACAGCAAGGATCCCAACCCCTGTTTCAAAGGTAACATCTTACCTGTTGTCATCAGTGTGCCCCTAGCTCCTGCTCCATCGATAGCTGTGGGTACATCTATGAGTCCAGGGGAGCTTGTTATCATCCTCCCTTTCTGCTTTTCTGACTGTTGCCCAGGCCAGGCTCAGTCCTGCAGGATATTGTCTGAGCTGCAGTCCTGTATCAGCATGGGACTCAGTTGTCACTTGCCTCTGGCCAGTGTAGTCTTTTTTATTTTTGTTATTACATTAACCTTTTCCTTCCTGTTTATCTATCTAAATTTTCTACCTGAGTTTGAGATATCATGCAGGGATAAAAAAAGAGAATCTCTTGCTTCAGGCAACATTATACAGCCAATAAATTTGGGACTTTTTCTAGAGTTAATGTTCTGTAAAATCTAAGGTGAAAGGATTTGGGAATGAAGGAAATACTTCAAACTATTCCTCTTAAGGAAGTTTAACTCCTGAACCGTTTGAGTTGCTTAAGCATCCAACAGCATTTCTTTCATCTGCATTGTTCACACAACAGTGCAAATCCTCATCTATGTACCTAGACATAACCACCACCACCACCTTAGAACACCATCACCTTCTTTTAGGCCATAAGCATGGCTACAATAGTAATGAAGTAGTCAAGGCTTTGTTCTCCATTATTTTTTTTCCACACAATTCTGAGTATTTGAAACCTACCTATATTAAAACATCTAATGAAGTATATAACAAAGTATGACAAGGAGTAGAAGGAAAATTATTTTATTTTCATTTTTATTAGTAGATTATTGCTTAGAAAGCTGTAAGTACATTAATGCTGAGTAATGTGTCTAACAGATGAAAATATTTTAAAAAGGGACTGGAATTACACTTACACATTTAACAAAATTTTTAATGCTAAATTGTATGAAAACTATATTTCTCTTCCTCTTGCATGCAAATATATCTTTTTATAGCTTTATTTTTTGTGAGAAATCATGTAAGATATACAGAAAATCAAAATGTTTCAAAATTATATGACAACTATTTGAAGCTAAATACACAAAAAGTGGTAATGGAACTTGTATGTTAAAAAGAAACCTTGTAACAACATATTTTACGTATTTTTGAGCCGTTCACATTGCTTTCTAAAATTTAGTGATGGAACTGTATTTCAAAGTCAGTGGTCCACCTACAATTATAGGCTAAAACAGCAGAAGAGGAGTGAAATCCTTATATGAGTGCTGAATCCACACAGAATGGTTTTTTTTCCTTCAGCCATGGCAAAGAAAACGAAAATCAAGCATGAAAATATTCAAGGACTGACTGTCCTTTCCACAGAAGTGAATCTGGTGGTATTTCAAGTTTCAATACACAAAATTTCAGTGTCTAATTCTAGCTTAATTTGGGATTTATTGATAACCAAACCCAGAGATCTCTAAATAAACAGCTTGGAAAGCATTCTTCTTTTAAGCATTTCCAAAAAGTTTTCAATAAGAAGTATACAAACTAAGTCAATGAATGTTTGGTATTCTGCCAAAGTGTGTATGAAATATGTCTGCTTAAAGAGCAACCAGGTAAAGGGAAACAATGTTTCTCCTCAGACTCCCAATGGAGGCTAAAAGCTCCATTTCCCCCATTATACTACTAAAGCTGAAGGTCTCTGACCTTTGCTGCAAACTGGAGAGAGGGGTTTGCAGAGAATATCTCTGTGTCTGAGAACAAATGGAGAATATCCAGCATGAAAAACTTTAGCCAAGCATCTGGGAATACCTGTGCATTTCACACAGCAGAGTTTGGGGTAATTCAGTGAACTGGCTGACAGAGGCAGGGGTGCAGCACTACAACCTGCAGCTGTGTGTTTTTGAATAGTTGTACAAAGGTGACTCTGTGCCTGCTTAGATTTAGTGATTACCAACAGCAAGCCAGCATGTGTCAGCAGTTATCATCACCTCCCTGTACTTGGAATATCAAATAACCACAGTGCTGCAGACATAGCTGAGGGCAACCAAATGCTTCCTCTTTTTTGACAATTGCTGTAGCAAACAAAATTTAACTGATGATGTCCCAATCCATGAAATATGGTTAGTTAAAAAAACTCTGTGGCTGTGAGAAAAAAACACCATAAGATATGAAGGTAGAGGTAGCTTGGGAGTCCCTTGAGAGGAGAATTAGGGAGCAACCATTTCAGTGAAAATTATGATAACCCAGGAAAATGTGCAGGGATGTAAAATAATGAATGATAAAAGAAAAGGAGTAAGCAAAGAAAAGAATCAGCATGAAAGACAGATATAATGTAAAAGTTCCCATTTATCTCTCTCACCTGAGGACAAATGAAGAACTTGAAATATTGCCAAAGCTGCCTTTGTTTACACATAAACACCAATAAGAATTTAGTTGCCTTGCCCTCTTTCCCACAGCCTCCTTCTTATATATACTGGATACAAAAAATTACTAATTAGCAGTCTAGAAAGAAGGAAGGAAACATTGTCCATTTCTGTGGTTTCCCTTCCCTTCATAAAATTTGCCATTAGTACATTCAATTCTGAAAAGTAATTTAAAGTGAATGTACTAGCGGCAAATTTTATGAAGGGAAGGGAAACCACAGAACTGACAAAATATGCTTGCTGGCAATCTGGAAGCAAGGCACATTCAAAAAAGTTCAAGTTACTTGACTCACTGCAAAGAAAGCATCACCAGCACCAACAACACTACCAACACTGGTGGAGAATGAGGGGATTGAGGGAAAGAAAGTTTGGAGATTTTTCAGTGCAGGAAAAGAAGCAAGAATTGCAGAAAGAAGTGATATTTTAAAGTAGCTGCTACCCCAGCTATAGCCAGTAAACTTTACGAAGAACTTGCTTTCTTTTTTGTATCTATATCAGCTATTATAATAAAAAGTATTTCCTACCCCTACAAACCTTGTCTTTCTTGAAGTTGCATAGCATGGCTTACTTTGCTGCCCAGGTGGGAAGCTTCGCTCTTCTCTTGTGCCTGCCCCCTGCCTCAGCTCTGATACTCCTTTAACCCTTTCCTGCCTTGACTCAACAGCCTGGCAGAAAACTAAACCAAAAAAACCCAACTTCGTTGTTGAGTTAATTTGGTCTGTTGAACAATCAGGTAATTACAGCTGGTGGAGCAAGAGTGAGGGCATATATTCTAAAGGTGAAGGGGCTGTTGGAAAGGTAGAAGCAACAGGACTTTCTGGTTTTTGAAGCAGCTATACTATGTAGCTTTGTTCTCATATCCTTAAACCACTAAGTAAAAAAGAAAGTAATGACCTAATAAACTCAACATAGGTATACTGCAGTTCAAAAAAACCCCAAACCCACACATGAAATTTGTTAAGTGACTCCTGTGGGACATAGGTTTTGGATTGATGGCTTTCCTGAGTCAATGTAAGAAAATACATTTTCAAATATTTGGCACAGAATGGAAGTTGCAGTAATTTGCATGAAAGAGGAAAGATGAAGGGACAAGCATAAGCCTTCAAGAACAGACTTGTGCTTGAGGCCTTCAAGCTTTTTGAAAACAGGTAAGGAGCAGTGGAATTAGATTCACTGCAGAAGCAGTAAAACTAAGAAGAAAAAATCAACAGAGAGCAAAACTTGTAGGCTTCCATAGCAGTTTAAACAGAGGCATAATTTAAAATTGTAGTTCTGCAAGTGGGATCAATAGTTAGATACCTTAATAGGAGTGGTTTCAACAGAGATGAAAGGACAAAGCAAATAGTTTAGAAACACCAAGGGCAAGTAACACTCAAATCTGTACATTAGAAAGAAAGGAATTGGACATGACGTTAGGATGAAAAGCAGTAACAAGAAATTTGTCTCTCCAGGACTTTAGTAAAATGGAAAATTACAATGGGCTGTGATCACAGACACCAGAAGCAACAGTTCACCACTTCCATTATCGTCTTTAGATTATGTGACCACACGGATCACCTCACTGATACAACTGATCAAAACATGCATTGCCACAAACACAAGACAAGGTTGAGAAGCAAGTAGCTTGAGAAAAACACAAGAATATTTCTTTTAGTAGCACTGAAGTGCAATCTTGATTAGCTATACCAAAATGGTGGTGATGCCAAACCAAAATTCTGGTTGGATCAATAGTCTAAATGGGCATATACTGCCCCCACTGCCAGAAGATGCAGTTTTCTGCCCTATCTCTATGCTGATCCATCACCCAGCACCAACTTTTTATGTGACTACACAGAGAACTGGGTCATGCTATTGATGTAGGTAAAGGTTCTGAGAAGAAGGTAGCAAAAGGGAAGAACTGTTTAACCCAGCACTACTTCTGAGGGGAAAATGTATCTTGGGCCATGGTTTGATATAGTTAATCCAGCTTTACAACTCCTGGTGCCAGATCAAAAGTGATAATCTTTTGTGATACAAAGCACCTATCCAGTGCAAATTAACAGTGCACTTTGAATTGGTTTAAAACAGAGCCAAAAATGGAAGAATTTTCTGTACACTGGTGAATTTTATACTAATTAGACCTCTCTTCTCTTACAGTTAGTATAACTTCAGCATAAGTGCAAAAAGGCATTGTCAGCTTTGCATTTTGTGTCTGACCTAATTTAGTTCAAGTGTAACAGTGGCTTCACATCTCACCCAGATCAGGCTGGTCCTGTTGAGTGACTCAGTGGCACACAAACATATTAAAGCTCAGGGATCAGTGTCTTCTTCACACTTTGGTCAACAATTTCAGTACTTAGAACATGTTTCATCTTCATTTGTAAGAGGACACAGAGTCTAGGAGTAAAAGGCGATCGTGAAGTTCTTACTGTAATCTTGTTCCTTTTACTCCAATCCACAATTCCAATGGTTTGCCAGTATCTTTTGTTAGGTTACATTTAAAACTGAGTCACAGTCTGAATGTTCAGCATTATTCAAGGACATCTTAGGTTAGAGATTTAATAAGACTCATTTTGGCATTTCTGTGTAGTAGCAGGTAGTTTGCAGGGTGCCATTTGCCAGCTCTCTTCTGAAAGGATGGAGCGCTGCTTCTGGTTAGTTACCAGAACTTCCTTTGGGTTTTGCAAAATCTGTCTTAAAATTTTTAAAGTAGGTCCTGCCACTTCTCGTAATTCTATTGAGAGGTAGGTAACAGTTGTCCTCACACCTACCAGAGGCAAAGAGCATATTGAGAATTTCAGCTGTCATTTGCACAAAAGTATTCATGCCTGGCTGTCCTGGCTACAGAGAAATGTGAGAACATGACCTAATTACACTCTGAGAAGTAGTTTCAAGTGTCCCATGAAAACACACATAGCAGGTAGGTGGGGTTTTGTGTTTGTGTGTGTGTGTTTTTACAGTTGAGAAGAATGATATTCAAATAACATTGGGCTATAAAGTGGGAATAACTGGTTACCTCATTTTACATTTGAGGAACAATTTGAGGAAAAATATTTTATAAGTACTATTTACATGGCGTTATTAATTTTGAAGCCATTAATCATCTAGGCAGGGGATTATCTTTCCTTCACGGGCAAGAACAGCAACAGTCCCCCTGCAAGACTAAGGAACTGAAGCAGCAGGGCAAGAGCCAAATCATGGAAGCAGAGGAGAGGGAAACCAAAGGGCTTTGTCGAGGAGGACAGGGCTCACGGAGAGTCACAGTGCCCCAGGGCTGTGCAGCACACGAGAACCCACGGGCTGTGCCCACGAAGGAATGGGCAGCACAGACAGCCCTGAACCCCCACTCCCTCGGCCGCGGCCCTCGCCCCGCGCCGCGCATGCGCCGGGGTACGGCCGGCACCGTGGCGCTTGCGCAGTGGGGCCGCGGCCCGGCGGGCGCGCTCGGTGCCGCGGGGTCCGGCCCCGGCGGGAGGCGGCGCTGCTGCCGCCGCGCTGGGCCCGACCCGCGCCACACAAAGCCGGCCGCGGCCGCCACGGTTTCCACCCGCCCGCCGCTCCCGCGGCACCGCATGGCGGCGGCACCGCCCCCGCGGGGCTAGGCCAGGGCGGACCGGAGCCCCCTCCCTCCCTCCGGCCTCTCCCGCCCGGCCCCTCCGTCGCCGGGAGGAGCGGAGCAGGGTCCTGCACGGCCCCGCCATGCTGCCCCCGGGCCGCCGCGCTTTCTGCCGCCCACCGCGCCGCCGCCGCCGCCCGGCGCGGCTCCTGCCCGCGCTGCTGCTGCTAGCCGTGCTGGGCGGCGGCGGTGCCGCGCTGCCTCCGGGCTGTAAGTACGACGGGCGTCCCAAGAGCGCCGGCAAAGCGGCGGCCGGCGGCCCGGCGGAGGTCAAGGTAGTTTGTAGCAACCTGGAGCTCGCTCAGATCCTGCCGCCCGAGGCGCTGCCCAACCGGACGGTCACCCTGTGAGTACCGTCCCCGCGTGGGGGGTGGGCAGCCTCGGTGCGACGTGGACGGGGCGGAGGGGGAGTGGGGGCGCTGGTCTGAGATGAAATGGGGTGAGGTGGGAGGCAGTGGGAAAGTAGGCGATTCCCCTCTACTACTGGAGAAAGCCCCGGGAGCGGATGTACTTTTCATGTTTTCCGGTAGTTTCCCGGGATGGTAATTTTAGAAGGGGGCCAAGTGTCCCGTAACTCACCGGTGGGGAGGCACCGTCCCGTGGAGCTCCTCCCGCGCCTCCGCTCACCCCGTGGAACAGCATCCCCAACTCTCCCTCCTTCATCCCTCGGTGGGCGGGCTGTGTTTGTGCGGAGGCAATCCCTGCTTACCCATTTGAATAACAAGTTTCAAACAGGATATGCGACTTAATCCAAAGTAAAAAATGTGTTGCCACTTACTTAGACATAAGTGTGCACATGTAAAGAGAGCCTTTGCAAGTTGTTTTCTTTTCTGAGACATTACCGGATCGATCTAGCAAAGAACTTCATAGAATGGTTTGGATTCGAAGGGAGATCTCCAGATCAGCTGGTCCAGTCCCTCTGGCCATGGGCAAGATCGCTCAGCACTGGATCTTATCAGTGAATGGTCCCAAAAGTGGAATCGTTGCCCTTTCTTTAGAGAGGCTTATTGTGCCTGTGCTACCATGGGAAGACTTAAGTGCAACCAAGTAGTGTGCAAGAAGGTCAATTAAAAGGGATCTAGTTTAAGATATTTATCTACTTAACTGGCAATCAAAAGTTTGAAAGATCTACCAATAATTCACATTTAAAAAGCACAGAATGTACTGTCATGAGAACAACAATCTGCTGCTTTTATGAATCCTGACAGCACTGAAATACCAAGAAAGGGTGTTCTTCCAGAAGTCTTAGTGAGGTGTGGACCCAGGAGCTGCATGGACCTGGACCCATGAGAAAAGGGAAAGCAAAAAAATGGGAGGTGAATAAGACTAAAGTAGTTGTTCTTGCTTGGAAGTCTGCAAGGGTTCAGACAATATTTCTAAATTATTTGTGAGAAATGATTATAGATATTCCCATGTAAAGTTTCTGAAGTAGAAAACAAGGCAAAAATAGAAGTGACGGTAGTTTGATGAGCAAATATCTTTTAGTCTTTGTTAACCTCAGATGCTTTGCAGCTGATTAAATGTTATGAGGATAGTACTATCCATAAAAATTTTGATATAAGAAGTGTTAGTATGGTTGGTGTGCTGAAGTTCACTGTGGGGTTGTTTTGGTTCAAAAAACTTGAATCACAGCTGTGATTGCTGTGAAAGACAAGCAGATACCAAACACAGCAGCGTTGCTGGGAGTGGATCTTTATTCATCATTGCAGTGACAGAAGAATTTGGAAGAATGGTTCATCTTTCATCTTGATTCTCATACTCCTTCAGTGTCTAGGGCATATCTACTACATACACTAATTAGTAGCTTTCAATTAACCACCTTTTGAAGTTCATAACTTCTGAAACCTTTATTTTTCTGGTTTGAACTTGTTAGTAGACATAGTGGACACAAGAAACAATGTCATTTTTTCATTGTTATTTGTAGGAAATACCATAACTGTGTTGATACAGTTTAATGAACATACGCTTGAAAATTTTGCTTAAATATAAGGCAAGGATTATTAAACCAGTGAGCTCCTTTTTCCAAGACAGTGCACCCTAACTGTTGTGTTCAGGTTCAGAATCTTGCATCTTTATTGACTCTTGAGGCATGGCTTTCCATTCTCTCTGAGGTTTTGTTTTGTGGTGTTTTCGTTTTGTTTTTAATTATTATTATCAATGTTAAGGTAGATAGAAAGTGTTGGTTATCTGTGGAGTTTGTCGCCAAGTGCCACTTCACTAACATCTTGATTAGTAGTGCCTGGATTAATTATTACCTCATCTTTTGCCAAAAATGATATTTTTTTCCCCAAACTGATACTTAAAATTGCAGCACTTGGTGAGTAGTTGTCTGATTAGAATCAAACTGCCCTGAGTTATCTTGAATCTTGATTCTTGTGGGATTCCTCTATTAAGATAAGTACTACTTCTATTAGATCTTTTTGGATTATTGGATCGCTGCAGAGATACATAGCTGAAAGTAGATCACTGTTGTGTATATCTGCTGCATTTTAATTCAGTTAATTTTCTTTTATGTTGACTCTATTTTGAACAAACTAATTTTAAATACAGTGACAATACAAGTTTTATATAACTTCTTGGTTTTTTGAATGGGTTAGGAATGATGCAAATGAGTAATTATATGCATTTTGGAAATACTGATTTCTTCCTTATCACTGGTCAAGCTCTTACATTTTCAGCAGATTAGCTACCGTCCCTTTAGCATTTACCATTTCTTTTTTTCCCAGTGAAGTACTTTTGAGTACAATAGTCTCTAAAAAAGGAGAAAATAAGAGAAATAGTGGAAATTAGGATAAGCGAATAGCATCCGAGGATGCTGGCCAGGTTCCTTCATTCTATACACCATTGTAGTTAGTGGTTAATGATGATACAAGTTGGGCAAGCTCACTTAATTTACAAAATGCTTTGGGCTGTGTTTGCCATGAAGCATGTTATTGTCCCAGTAATTTAGGTCAGTATGATGAGAATCTTCGGTTACAATTCAGAAAAAAAATTCCTAATTTAATTTCAACTGGTAAGAGATCAAGTAATTTTGTTCATGACTGAGGAAGAGAAGCAGACATGGTTATTTCATGATTGAGGAAGAAAAGCAGACACAGGAAGAGGAGTATTAAAGTATGGAAATGTGTTTATGTGGGAGTAGGCAATGTGTAGGATTTCTGGCAGTACTGTAAATTGGTTTTCCTTTACGATCCAGGTAGAACTAGCTGTTACTTTATGGGGCATTTAGGCCAAATCCCAAGGTGAATTCAAGTTCATTTATAGCTAAGGAAAGGACATCTTTCCTAGCATTATGTAATAACAACCAATTTGGATGCAAATGAAGGCTGAACACCATAGATGGTTTTGACCTTTGTAGGTTAAGCAGACAGATGAGATGCTTTTGCTTTTAAGATAGCAAAACAGGGTGAATGTAACTGGTTTGTCTGACATGCTCTTCATTTCAGTAGGTACTGAAACCATTGCCATGTTGCACATTTTAGTGAGGAATGCGCTGAACTCTTGTAATAGAAGCCTGAGATAAAATATCTGTTGCTGTTGTGTTTTCTAGTGCAAACTCAAATGATGGTGGTGGATACTTCTTTGAACTTGTTGGCTATTAGCCATTACTTTGTTTTTTGGAAAAGAATGTGTAAGTCTCCTGAAGACGAGCCCATGAAGCTTATTATTTGCTGAGAATATTATTTACTTGTTACATATGTTATTAGAACGGGAATCTAAATAAACAAAGGAAAAGCAAATGTACTCAGTAAGGAATTGCATTTCTGAATCAGGAGGCTTATTGCTCTGCAAACAACTTTGCTTAAGCGCACATCCTCATAGGAGCATGGGCGTATCAGTGTTTGCACTTAAAAAAGCGTTAGGATTTACAGAGCTTTTGCCTGGGTTAATGTTCAGAGCTTTTCAAAGATACGTTTAACTGGGTTACTGTCAGGAAACATCTTAAAATGTTACAATTTTCATTCATCTCCTAAATAAATCACATCAAACTACATCCATTAAGAAGCTCATACACATATTTACTTGGTCTTCCAGATGTCTGTGCACTTTTTCCATTTATGACACAAATTTAAAATTCAAAAGTTTCAAGGCAAAATGTCGCTGATATTGCATGAAGCTACTTGTATCGCAGTGTGTGATTACTTTGTAATTATCTGAGTTGTGTAATGTAAATGTCCTCTGTGGAAGTTTGCCTCTTTTAAAGTAAATTTCTATTTACTAACTTGGTGATACTCTTGATAGCTGTTGGTTTGGTGTTTTTTGTTGTTGTTGGGGTTTTTTTGTTTTGTTTTGTTGTTTGGTTTGGTTTTGGTTGTTTTTTGTTTGTTTGTTTTTCTGAATAGTCAATTTTAGACTATCAAAGTGCTCAGTACTAATAATTTGGGCAGGAGCATTTTTGAAGGTACAAGGTGCTAATCCCCATTAAGTCTTCAAATTTTCTTTCACTGGTGGATACACAGGCTATGCAAAATGCATCTTACTTATGAACACAAGGCAGTACAGAGATAGTACCTGAGAACTGTAGCCACAATGTAGTAATTCACAAGTACATGTATGTGCTTTTTTAGCAGTGACATCTGACTCCTAAAAATCATTAGTGTGTCATTTACTGATAGGCTTGTGTTCTATACTTCTGTTAGATTTTTTGTCTTTTACCTTGTTGAGAAAATAACCGATTTCTTGCTTTTCTGTATGTGTTTTTCCAACATGGATTCGTGGCTTTGAGCTTGTTATAGGATATTGAGTGCATGTAGTAGTCTCTTCTTGTGTACACTTTTGTATGTATTTGAGTATTGCAAGAAAACTCTGATGTCACACTATGAACAGTGTTTTCTTCTAAATTGCAATATTTCCATCTGAAAAATTATTCAGCTTTGGAAGACATCATGCCACATGGTTTGTATGTGTCCACTGGGATACACTGTCAAGATTGAATAGTGTTTTCCTATTTCATGAAGTGCTGCATTAATGACTTTAACATACATGGTGGTTTTGTAACTGGCAATAGTCTTCATGCAATCTTGTATTCAATTATTGTATTGATTCATACTTCTTTTTAATTAAAAAAACCCCTCTTCTGTATATGCATTTTTAAATTCTTTTATGTCTTTCACAATGAGATAGATGATTGTACTTTTGATGAAATACGTGAGATAATTAGAAATATGGCTTCTGTACCATAGATACAAGTGTAGCAGTTGTTACAAGCCTGGGGCTCAGGTTTTGCATCAGAGCTGTGTATTGGTTACTATTGAGTTGGAAATAGGGTAGAAGGACAGAGCTAAGTGCAGCAAAATTCTGGAGAGCAAACTTAAGTTTTTGTAGTGGAACTTTTTTTTTTTAATTCTCAGAGCTGCCATATTATTGTGAAATTGCCCAATACCTTTGTTCCTAAGTAGATAGCCATATAAGCAATGCTCTTCGTGTATTCATTAGCCCTTAAATTAGCCCTAAATTGACTATTAAATGTTGAATGTGTTATGCTGTTTCTAACCTCAGGAAGACAGATTTTAATCTTCACAAATAATACTTTTTTATTTTATTGTTGACTTTTATTGATCAGTAGTATTCTTGGGTTTGCTTCAGAACTGCAAAATACTAAAATTTTTATTTTTATTTAATGCCAAGAGTAAAAGAATTGTCCTAGAATTTGTGCCGCAGTGATGAAGAACGAATAACTTCTTATGTCTCGTTGCCTGCAGTTTGCTCATGTCTCAGAGGTTATTTTTGTAATTTAAGGCAGCTATGGAGCTGCAAGTTTAGATTTTTCAGAATTGAATGGTTGTCATATGTATTTTGCATGGGCCAGATATGTTGCAGGTTCATGGATTTGTCGTTACTGCCTTATATAGTCTACCTTCATCATTCGAGTCTATGGGTTTTTAATCTATTCAGTTTAAATGCATTTTTTGTGCTACTAGTTAATCCATGAAGATTAAAAACAGTTGAGCATTTCTTTTCATCAGTGATAATAAATTGTTTAAGAATGACACATAAAGTATGTTTCTGTGAGTTTTGCTTTCTGTATTGAGATAAATAATTCTAAATTTATTTTTAAAAATTATACAATCTATTAAATGTCTCTAGTCTTTATATAGTAAATAGCTGAGAATTTAATTTTCACCTTGTATGCACTGTTTGGGTGTTTAGCAGTGAAAACTGCAATGTCTTGTTGCTCTGGAGTGCTAGAGATCATATCCTGTATTAATTACTGTTTATATGGATCGCTGTGTTGTGGCCTCTCCTTGTGCACTGCCGTCGGGCATGTCCAGCGGTGCAGTACAGCGCTGTCCTACACAGCTCCAGGCTGCCCTGGAGCAAGGCAGGTGCCAGTGCACTGCAGTGCAGGGCTTTTGGGTCCCCAGGGAGCAGAACACCTGCCTTGGTTCTGTGTGTGATCCAAGCTGGTCAGCCAGTTTTGGCTGGGCTGCAGTGTTGTCACTTCTGGAGTAGGAACTTGGCCTTAAGACAGACCAAGAGCTTTTTTAGGGGGGAGTGAAACTCAAACATAATGAATGCAGACTGATTAAAGACGTTTAAGGAATAGGCACCTTAATTCCACAGCTGTGTCTGCACTGGGGCAGTGTGTTCTAGGATTCATCCAGACTCCAGGTGGCTGAGGCCAGTGCTGTCTTCAGGTGTTTTGTCTAAGAGTACAGTCTGTGGCCTCTGCTAGGTCACTTCAGTCGAAGAAAGAAGGTGCTTCGAGGTAGGAGGAGGGAGGTTAGAGTCTAGGTACAGAGTGAATAAGCTCAGGAAGATTGGATTAAGAGACAGAAGCTGTTGCTGGGAGTTGGGGTGGAAGTGTGGGTTTCTTTGATGAAAGAATAGATTTGTCACTTATCCATTTTGAATGGATTTGTCACTTGTGGAGGTGAGAAACCAGAAAACTTAACAGGGAATGAAGGCAGAACAGATAAGGTACTGAAGGTTGAGGTGTAAACTGGCTTGATGTGATATCAGCAAGATTCTTGGAAATTCAGCAACTACCCCCAAAATCACTAAAGACAGGATTAATATCCCTATGCCAGTAGCAAAAGATGGATCATGTGAGGAATGGTAGTGGTATAACACAGTCCAGGAAAGTTCTTACGGTGCTCTCCACCTTAACTCTTTCTCCGAGATACAAGAACTCCTTATTAGTTTTGCCCATGTTTTTATAGAGTATGCTTTACCTTGAAACTTAGTATCAGGCAGAGTTTTTGCAAGTTACACTTAGGTTTCTAAAAGTGTCCGGTGTAGACATTCTGGACAACTTATTCCAGTACTCGAAGTGTTGTTTTAGGATAGCAGCCTCTGGTGCTAACAGGAATTTAAAGCAATTCTCAAACTTATGTGCTGATGGGCTCATTGATGTTTCTATGGGTTGTGGTGACCTGAGTGATGATGTACTGGAGGCCCCCTTCAACCGCCTCTTCCTGCTTCTGACACAGGGATGATGAGATGCAAGGGCTGAGAAGATTTCACCCTCTGAGTGGGGAATGTTGTATCAGCATCCAGCTGTTGGTAAAACTGTAGCGTAAACTGGAGCTGGTGTGTTCATGCCTTCACCTCCCAGTCTGTCGCTGTGTGGATATTTGTGGATTTTTTCACTCCCCTCCCTGGCTGCAGTACTAGCATTTGTCTGGCTCTGTGCCTAGTCAGTTCAGGGAGCTTAGCTACCTAAAAACTGGTTACTTCTGTAGGATTAGGGTATAAATTTTTGTAAATGTATCTTTGTGTGCCAGCAGCTGACAGGAAGTGCTTGTTAACGTGTCTAGACAAAGCACTTTCCAGAGAGCGGGTATACCTGATAGGAAATGTGAATACATGTGACACTGGGTGTGACAGTCTATGCTTTAATTAGTACTACTGTGATATGACACAGAGAATTTATTAGTTTAGCGGCTATAGCAGCCAAAGTTGGGAGTGGCTGGCAAGGCATTTGTGTACAGTGTTTTGTGTGAAGCAAGTTACTTTTGTGCCTGTATGTATGGAGCTTTTTGGGGTCAGGCAAACTTGCAGTGAACTGCAAATCAGTGGAAATCCTAAAAAAGTATACAGCTGGTGGCTAAGTAGGAAAATCAGGAGGGAGCAGAAGGTAGTAAAACAAGACAATTACTACAGAAAAAGTTGATCATGATATCTTAAAATGATGCAGGTGCTACAGATATAACCAGGGGGGAGAAAACTTGAAGGAAGCTTCCTAAAATGAAGTGGTCACAAAGGTTAGACTCCCAGTGCTTTTTATTTGCTTTAGAAATGGCAACACAGAGTTAGTGTTGGAAGAAATTGGGAGCAGCTGTGTCCTCTGAATTTTCTCTTTGGTAGGCTTTTGAACCTGGGATAAGTACAGGAAAGAAGGAAAAGTTTGGTTGGCAATTTTGTAATTTCACAAGAATTTATTTTGAAATGAGTATTATTTTCGGCAACACTGCTACTCATTCTTGCATTCTATTTTGCCCCTCAGTTCTGTCCTTTTCTAAGATGATTTTTATTTAGACTTTTACATTGAAAACTTGCTGTGTTGCTCCAGTGATGGGCACTGTATTTCACTAGAAATAATTTCTGTCCTTAAGAATGGTTTGTTTTTAATGAAAAGCAATAAATAAAGTGTGTTGCCGCATACTGAATATTAAGAAAAAAATTCTTTAATGGCACTGCATAGTGAGCATCACTGCTTGAATGATCCAGGGACTGTGTAGGAAAAATAAAGATTCCTCATTAGATTATATAAATTTAGCACATTACCAGTTAAAAATGGAGCAGTATAAATAGACACAGTTTTAATTCTGTAATTTCATTACTTCTGAGAGGTTTAGTTTACAATTTTAATATTGTTTAATATGCATAATAATGAAAGATTGCAGGAAATCTTCTATCTGTTGCAAACTTCTATTTTGCAAATGTTTCATTGCTAAGCTTCCTCAATTATAATGTTTTTGTTGAATTGGAAAATATTGTCTCCTTTTGTTCGAGTTTTGGAATGATTCATAGTTCTTTCTCTGTATAAAACTTAAGGAGTGCTTTCATTTCAGAGTTACTTTTACGCAAGTACTGTTTGTGTTCAGTCTAGGTTTCTTTCGCTTTGACACCAGTAACTCACTAGAAGGCAAATTAGTAACTGCTGAAAAATACTGGGTTTATATCCTTGTTAAAATCGCAGTTTCCACAAGATAAACTCTGAGAAATGTTTCTTTTTCCATGTTCACGACTTTCAGCAGAAAGCATTTTTCTGGGTTACCAGATGGTTATTTTAATCTGACTTTTGCTGGTGGCCACTTTCCCAGTTGTTAGAGTATGCAGTCACTGTGAGTTGATCTGATTTATTATCTATTTCCTGGCTCACCATTTGAGTTTTTTAAAATGTGTTTTGGAAGCTACTTCAGCGTTTAGCCAACAGTTACGCTGTTGCCCAGGCTTCGTACAGGCTTCTTGGTGGCCATTTTGACTATTCAGTAATAGTGTTAGTGGGTATGTGTGTGTGTGGGTAATATCCTCTGGGTTAGGATTCATTCATTCAATAATATCCTCTGGGTTAGGATTTGTTGGTGATGTTAGGAAATGCACTGTGAATTACTGTCTAGTTGACTGCTATCTTAGTGATAGTTGTTTTATAACTGACGAGCCAAAATAATTTCACAGAACAAAACTTTTTCTACATGGTTCTTATTACTTCATTCTAATGGTAAAAATGGATCCAGCCATTATTTTTTTTCACCCTCTCTATGAGAAAGAAAAGTTAGTACATCATCTTTAGTATCTATTGCTAAAATTCCTCATAGTACAAAGGACAGACTTTGGGATGGGCTGCATTTATGTTTTGCGTGCTGGGCATCTACTGCTAAAAGTCTTGCCAATAAGTTAAGAGTCACAGTTGAATTTCTTTTCAGTTTTGCCAAGGTTGTCTGCCAGTTTATACAGCAAAATGGAAAATGGGCTTTTTGATCCTAGCTGTATTCAACAAAGAAACATTTCAGCAATGTTTTTGGAATAGGTGAAAAGCTGGCGTGAGTTGGGGGGATTTGAGGGGGTTGATAGTTTCTTTTCTTGAGGTACATTGTTTCAGATCACCTCTTGGTCTCTCTACCGCTCTTCTGATCAGAGGAAGAGGGAAGTGCCTTCTTTTAAGGTGACTTGAGATGTCCATAATTCTTTCTAGAACCTACTTTTCAGCTGCTTCTTCCAGGTTTTTTTGTGTTCATTCCCATGGCCATGTCTTTTTAACACGGGTAACTATCATTACCTGCATTAGTTCCACATTTTATTTTCTCATATATAATATTGGACATGAGAAATGTGTTTGTTCCAATCAGGTGTTGTTGATTATTTAAAAGAAAAGAAAATAAAAGTCTCATATGAAGCTAATAGGAAATATGGAGCAACAGTGATGTTGGGCTGTGGAAACCCCTTCATGAAATCTTCAGTGACATAATTTATGTTTCAAAGTCATTTGTTAAAGAGTTGAGTAAGATGGGGATGAGTGCAGCTCTCATCTCAATGGAAGCTCTTTACTGTTTTCTCTTTAGACTTCTTAATGATGGAAAAGTTAGTGTATTCTCAGAATTACTTGCCTCTTTAGAAAAATTATGGTCTTAAACTAGTAACTTAGAATTATTATTGATCACAAATAATACCCTCTGCCTGAGTGGTACATAATAGTCCATCATTTCTTACATTAATGCACAGAAACCGTGAAAGTGACTATAAAACATCTACTTTGAGGTGAATGCTTTATTATGTTTTGTCTTCTTGTGCCATATCTCTTAATACTTCAAATAATGTATAGACTATATATTAATAGCAAGTTTTAAACTGCATTTTTTTAAGATTACACAACATTTTTCGGTGATGAAGTGTTTTAGGTTATATGGAGTGTTGTAAAATCTATCATTGATTGCACTAAACCTTTATGGTTGAGCAACTAACAGCCTCTGCAGAGAAAATACTAAATCAGTCTGACTGTAATTTGTAAATCACACTCAAGAGAGAAATTTACCTTGTACCCAGAAATTCAAAGGCATCTACGTTAGGCCTGTTATTTTATGGGCAATGTCAGAAAACTTTTTTTTTTTCTTACAGAACTGTTATTTTTATTTAATTTAAATTTAGTTAAGTCAGTTACAGCTACTTTTGGAGTGGTTCTGGCTCCATTTTGAATAACTTCTTTTTCTGGAAAAAAATACAGGTATATCAGTAAATCTTAAGATGAAGTAAACTGTAACTCAGAAGTTAATTTCTGTGCTGCCGTGGATTGTAATTTGCTTGCTTGTTTTGACTTAGATCAACATTTGCTTGTGAAGGGTTTTTTTTCCTTAATTTCTCCTGAAGTCTGAAATTGGTATGAATTTTTTTTCTTGCTGCTGCTGTTATGCCTTATGTTCAGTTTTCATTAACTATTAATGATTTTTTATAAGCTCCTTCATTTACTTCTTTATATATTATTACTATTTTTCTTCGTGCATGCATTTCTGAAACCAGGAAGGATGTTGAAGTAAAGATGTACTTTATTTGGTTTACTGAATGTATCCGGTACCTACCAATTTTACAAATAATACTTACTATTTAGGTGGAAACCTGTTTCTCTTTGAGTAGAAGGGGAAATAGTTTTAAAGACTTTAGGATGTGTAATTTTAATGCTTCAGGTTAAATTTTACTAGTTTTGTGGGCATTCCAGTTTGGAGATGATGATTATTATTACCACCAAACATATGTGTATACTGGTTTTGTGTTGAATGCTGTGCCATTCTTGATGGAAAGATTCATTGAAATACATTTTTTAAGAGTATCTGGGCTTCCTTGGTTTCTACCTGTGTTTCTGAAAACCAGCACTCTTTCATTACTCTTTCCTTTGTTCATCTACGTTATCACAGCTGCAGCCAACGGAAAAATTTCCTTATTTTCTTTTTGTGAGGTAGCTTAATGTATTGGACTACAGAATTGTGTTGTCACAAGAGCAAATGCTCTTAGCTGACACTCTAGTAGATGTTACAGGCATTATAGCGATACAATAGCAATTTCTCTGTATACTTTTAAGTATTTTTTTCCCCTTTTTCCTTTCCATCATTCCTGTGATCAGTCTTCGCCTGGTATTATCTGACTGTACAGGATACTGGGTTGATCACACTTGTGTAGTTGACATATAAATAAATCTCCTGGGAGATGCTCTGGATAAATGTGTAGTTTAACATTTGCAACTTGTGCAGTGGTGGACACCAGGGATGACTTGAGATGAGCTGCAGAAATACATGATGTGGTTGGAAGGTGAGAAGAAGGAATGGAATCTCCTTATCTTAGCATCAGAACCTGCTACCTTTGTTGAATGATTTAAGGTTAACTTCAAGAATTTTCAAACCTTCTTACCATCAGGCTGGAAATTAAAGGATTTTCATACAGTTTGTTCAGCTGTCTTGACTTTGTGTATGTGAAATGGGAGAGATGGAGTCAGAGCCAGAAATTTTAGACAAAATAGGCCTGTTCGGTGTTAGTCTAAACTACAGAGACTTAAGGTAATCTTTGAGAAACCTGGAGAAGAAAATTATGTAGTGTAATATGCAGTTGTGTCAAAATGATGCTGTTTTCATAGATTGCTATATCTATATTTTAGTTTTGTCTTATTCATTGTGTGTTTTGAAGTATTAATCCTTGTCATTACGTAGTAAATTTTATGCACTGGAGGAAAGAGGGGAGTGTGCGTGTGTGTTTGTGTGTGTGNCTACATCTCTACCAGCTATACACTTCCAGAGTGTGTGTTTGTGTGTGTGTGTGTGTTTGGTTTATAGCTGTTGTAAAGGACATCTGAAAGATGTAGTGGACTTGGAAAAAAAATCTCATGGTGACACCTTTAAGTGCAGAAGTAGCTGTCCAGCCTGAAGATGTAATTGGTGTAGATGAAGAAGTATGGAGACATGTTGGATATGAAGGATGCATTTGATAGAGGATCTGTCTGAAATTGAAGTGACTGTAGCTGTAGCAGAAGTCGTGGAACAATCTGACAGAATGAATAAATTTCCAGGACAAGATGGTGTGACTGAAGAGCTTTCAGAAAAACTCAGGGATGAAATTTCTGAAGTCTTGCTTGGAATGAACATGATTTTTGGGGACTGGCGGATAGCAAATGCTCATTTTTATAAGTGCATTACCATCTTCATGGTTCCACGTCTGATGTTTATGTTGAACAAATCAGTGGAATGTATAATAAATGTATTGGATACCTGGATAAAGGTACCATGGAAAATTTACATCTTACGTAATGAGAAGCTCTTCCTCAGTCCTTTGGAATTCTTCAGAATCAGCAAAATATTTACAAAGTTGATGCAGCTGTTGTAATGAAACATGCTTTTCTAAAAGGTGTGTCTGTCCCTTGCCAAAGGCATTTGATGAAAAAAGTACGTCAGTCTTAAATGGAGGATCATCAGATCAGCAGTTGACTTGCTAAAGGATAGGAAGAGGGTGTGGAAGTAAATCCTTCTCAGTGGAGTGGAGTCATAGAGACTTGTAACGCACAACTTATTTCCTAATGACCTGTAAAACTGTGTGAGTGAGGGCTTGACATAGTTGAGTGAGTTGATTGATGTAATCATCATCATGTAAGGATGTAAGGATGAGGATAAAGTGAAGAATTTTGGAAGAAGTTTGTAAAAGTAATTGGGCAATAAAATGGCAGCAGCAGCACATTGTAAAAAAATGAAAAATGTATTGGGGACAAAACCACTCCTGTCTTATATAAGGTGATGGGGCATTGAGCTGACCAGAAATCGTAAATTCTTAGCACAAGTGATAAAGGCAGATTATATGTTAGGAATTGCTAGGGAAATTATAGGAAACAGAACATTCCAGTATGCAGATTTGTGACTTGTCTATTTCTTGAGTACTATTTCATTTCTGGTGGTCTTACCTCACAATTTTTTTAGTGTAATAAAGCTGGAAAGAACTCAGAAATTATTAAGGTGGCACAAATGGCTTTTGTGTAAAGATTAATTAAGTAAAACATGGATTTTACCTATGCAAAGAGACATCTAGTTTTGTACATAATTGCACATGGTAAAAAAAAGGTAAGTAGATTGATTACTGCATGTTTCACTGTTTAGAAGTGGGGAACATTAAATAAAGCTGGCAGGAGATGTTTTCAAAACAAGTGAAATGAAGCATTTTTTATGGAATGGAGCATTGTACTGCAAACCCTTTCATAAGGAGTACTGCAGATGCCAAAATTTGGCATGATTCGAAAGGAAAATAGGTTTGGGGTTTTTTTGGTTGTTGTTTGGTGTGTTTTGTGCTAAGTCGTTGTATAGAAAGAAGGTCCTTCTAAGTGAGGAAATATCAGCTCTACAAAGAATTTCCTACCTTGAGAATAATTGATATCTGCTGTGATCTGTGCAGATGGCTGTGATTGGAGAATAAGGGTGCTTGGCAAGATAGGTCTGATCCAGTTACTTCAGTGGAAGAAGGAATTTGTGGTTGTTTTGTCCTTTAAGAGAACGATATAAGAGTGTTTGCTGAGCTTATTTGGAGATGTTTTTAAAAGATTGCATTGAGGAGTAGGATGAATGTGTGAAAGATGGCTGGGAAAGGTAGTACAGTCTGGGGGAGGTGTGTGTGCATGGCTAAAAAGGAGTGCAGAGGAAATGGGAAGTAGGCAATATGCTGTTTGGTTTGGAAAACCAAAATGGATACAGAAGACAAGAATGATGAATGTCCTGATTGGTTCTTTAATACTTAATTTCTACTGTACCAGTTCTGGGGTCTTATTAGGATAATCCTAGATGGGTGTACTTCCTTTCAGATGTTATATATGTAAGCTTGCATGGTACTTAAAACAGATGACATACAAAATTGTCTTTTTCTCCTTCATAATATTTAAGCAGTGCTGCTGCATACATCTCGAGACAATGAGCTAGGCATTGTAGTTTGATACACATGCTGTCAAACAAAAAGAGTTACAAAGAAGTGTAAACTGCGGCAAAAAAATTTGTTACCAGTCTTATAATACATTGTTCTTGGTTGGTTTTGCTTACAGGATTTTGAGTAACAATAAAATAACAGAGTTGAAGAATGGTTCCTTCTCTGGATTACACTTTCTCGAAAGATTGTAAGTACTTCTTGAAAAGTTTTTTCACTTTAAAAATTAAGTGATACACTGTTTGTTTCACTAATGATTCTGAGAGCAGAGTGTCTTAAATAAGGGATCTGTTCTTTATTTTGATGTATTTCTTTGTGATTGAGGAGTTAACATAGCTAAATGTTCTCTTAATGTGAATGAATGAATTATTCAATAGTATGAATGGCATGTAACAGCAAAAAAGGGATAATCTCACCTGCAGGTGAGAGGGCAGTTTCAGTGGGAAGTTTACTTGAATACTATGATGGCTGGATTTGCTCTGTTGGTTGTTTCATTACGCAAACACTATATGTTGTAAAGAAAATTACTTCTTTAATTTCTTAAGTGTCAAGCCATTTGTTGAACAGTTGCAAAGTATATTTGCAGAGAAGCAGATGTATTAGAGCCCTTAAGAGAGAGTGGATTTATTAAAGATTTGTTGTTGATGTTTATTTAAGAGTTTTACTGCTTACTTCATAGCTTTGGTGTATGCTGAATGTACAGGGAGTGAATCTGATGGGAGTAACTTCTTGGATATCTTTTGCCCCCTGTTTTCACTTTCCCTTCCAGGTGATATATTGCCTATCAGATAGGAAGCAGCATTGTAGCTTCTTTTACAGTCAGCTTTTTTCCAGCTGGTAGAAGGTCAGGATTGGCAGGTTGATCTACCTGGGAGCAAGCATAAACTTTAGAGATAAGGATTTTTCTAGGCCATTTGACTGGGAAAGTAGCCAGTTTCATAATCATCTCACAGCATCTAGGAAGAGTTCCAAACGACTTTTGGCTTCAGGGGATTAAAAGTATTTTATTCTTCCTCTAAAACTCAAAGGCTCTAATCCTAGTCACCTGACGTAAATAAATTCAAACACTTCTACCATTCCCTCTCCCACATACCAGAAGAAAGCATCTTTTTGCTGGCAGATGAGCTTTTTGTAGAAGTAAGTTGCTGTGCCAAAGAAGCAAGATTATCAGCAGTCGTGGCATTTGCTTAGGTAATAAAGGCATCTGCTGATGGTTGTTGTTTGTTGAAACTCATTACAATTTTCAGACAGGAAATACTTGAAACTCTAGTTAGTTTGAGATAATGATTTAAGTTTTCTTCATGAATCCAAATCCTAATTTTCTTTAAAATCATAAGAATGTGGCTTTCTTCCATTTAACTCCTGTCATTTGTAAGGGTTTTTTAGGTTGTTTTAATATCCTCTTTCATGAAAAGGAAAAGAAAGCTGCCAGACTGGCATCATGTTTTGAGCATTTAAAGTGAGCTGGGATAGCAGTGTTTTAGAGGGTATGGCAGTCTCATCATAATGAGAACACTCTCTATTGTGCACTGTTGTAGGAGCTAGTGCATCAACAAAAGATTAATAATGGCCAGGTGTCTTCATTATAAATAGAGGGATAACTAGTGTGCTACACTAATTATTGATGATAATATTTTCTTTTTTTTTTCCTTTCGTATGTGCAAGACTTATTTAAAAGCCATAGCTATTTAACCATAGTAAAAGTAAATTTTCCCTCTTTAAATGTTTTGTGACCTTGGATAGAAACTACTATTGTAATGAAAATAGTTTTTCAGACTTAAATAGATAATCAATAGTAAAAGGAAAAACAGTTGAAAGTCACAGTAACTATTTTAAACATGCAAATTATGTTAAGTAGTTTCAAATTATTTTCATGATGTTCATTGTGATAACTTACATGCCTTGAAAATTGCCTTTTTTGACATTTTTTGCTTATTTTAATTTTGCCTTACTATTCATGCTTCTCCTTGTTTCCTTATGAGTGTTTTTTTGCTTTTAGATAAGTTGCTTTCCACACATTTAATTTAAGAGATTAAATGGAGATAGCAGAAATAAATTCTCAGTATTTAAATAGTCAATTCGGACAGTATGATTGTCACTTTACTGCCTACTTGGGGAGAGGTTTTGTATGCATTTCATGCTCCTTCGTTCATTCCCGTGGTGTTACACGTGACAGGAAAAAATTTGCCATTTCACCTTAGTGGTTTTCAGGTGGAGAATATATATTTGTTGATATATTTAAATAAAGCCTTTAGAACAGTGAATCAGGGGAATATGTCAGGAACGTGTATCTGCATAATAGTTGATTGACTTTTAATTAATACTGACAAATTTATAGTTCATCTGTTAACATTCTAAAATTGTTTCTCCTGTTTAGTTCTTGAAAATTTTAATGAAAATGTAATGAATATTTTTAAATGGTTTCTGTCATTTTATTAATTTATCTGGTAAATTTGGGGACATGGTATCTGCAGCTGGCAACTTGTTCTTTAAGTTCTCGTTTTACTCAAACATGTTATCACTTGACCTCATACTCATCTGATAATTCTTCTCTGTTACTATTGACAGGGATACAGTTTTGGGGCATACAAGCAGCAAATAAAACAATGAGGAAGTGCATTAAAAATGGTGGCCCGAGGTAGCCATAGTAAATCATAGATTTAATAAGTAATAATGCTTACAGATGTGTTAATTTATGATAATGTGAATTTGCTAATGCATTATTTTGTAAAGAGGGTGATAAATTTACCAAAATAAAAGTTTAATTTTACTGGAAGGTGAAATGTATGTTAATTAGAGTAGAAAATGACTATGCTATATGTACATCTACTCCTGCTGGAAAAAAGTATGCAAATGAGAGTAATCAGGTCAAAGATTTTAATTGTCTTAAGTGGTAATAAAAATGTCTGTACAAAAAGATGCTAAGTATTTTAATCTCCATTATGTTTTCATATCAATTTGAAATACAACAAAGGCAAGAGCGTCTTGCACCAGGGGAAAAGTAACCCTATGCACCAGGTGGGGTCAGCTGGGCACTGACCTGCTGGAGAGCAGCTCTGTAGAGAAGGACCTGGGGCTCCTGGTGGACAACAAGTGTCCGTGAGCCAGCAGTGCCCTTGTGGCCAAGAGGACCAATGGCACCCTGGGGTGCATTAGGAAGAGCATTGACAGCAGATTGAGGGAGGTGATCCTGCCCCTCTACTCAGCCCTAGTGAAGTTCATCTGGAGTGCTGTGTCCAGTTCTGGGCTCCTCAGTACAGGAGAGACATGGAGCTCCTGGAACAGGTCCAGAGGAGGGTGACAAAGATGATGAAGGGACTTGAAAATCTCTTGTTATGAGGACAGGCTGAGGGAGCTGGGTCTGTTCAGCCTCAAGAAGACACAACTGAGAGGGGAGCTCATCAATGTCTGCCAGTATCTGAAGGGAGGGTGCCAGGAGGATGGAACCAGGCTCTGTCCAGTGGTGCCAATCAACAGGCAGAAGCTGATGCCTAGGAAGTTCCACCTGACCATGAGGAAGAACTTCTTTACTGTGCCGGTGACCGCAGATGGAACAAGTTGTCCAGGAGTATCTCTCCCACACTGGAGATACTCAAGAACCATCTGGTTGCAATCTGTGCCATGTGCTCTGGGGTGACTGCATGTGGCAGGGAGGTTGGACCCAATGACCCACTGTAGTGCCTTCCAACCTGACCATTTAGGTGATACTGGGAAATGTAAAAACTCTGTCATAAACATTTGTTTGATTTGCCTGCATAAAATCTACACGCCAGAGAGCCAGTGAAAGAAAGGATAGGCTGACTTTGTAATGTGTGTAATGTATAGCCTATTTCTGTAATTTCTTACCTCATGCTCTTCCTTTATTTCCCTTTTGAAAAAGCATTTCATATAGGAAGAGTCCATGGTAGTTATTATGTTTCCCATCTGACATTTATTTTCAAGTAGTGTTAAGGAAGAAAAGGTAATTTATCCAGTGGTAGTTAAGAAAACTTAATAATGCATACATGTCATATGTATATATAGGCATAGTTTGTTTGTGCCTGCAGGATGCTTTATTAATAATTAAGACAGTCTTCATTGTGCTGAGACAGAAAGCAGTAAATTTTTAAGTATGTATACATGCACTTCTAAATCATACATAACTGACTACTGGAATGTTTCATTACAAAGTGTAATAAAATTAAAGGGTTTTTATTTTTTTTTACATAGAAAACCACATTTAAATGTAAGTAATCTTTCATTAAGATACTTTTCACGTCTTAACAAGAACATAAGACACAAAAAGGTTTTTGTTGGTGAGTTACTATTTGTCCACTTAATTATGGCTTTGCTAAAGGGCTGTTCCAATTTGACACAACAGAATCTTCTGTCATGAGAATGGTTAAACACAGTTGTGTGATGGTGAAATCTGCATCCTGTGAGGTTTCCAGGCCTTTATTGTATGTGACAGTGGGGCAGTTGATTTGATTTAGTTGTAATTTGAGCCAGAATTTGGAGTACGTGACAGACCTCAACACATCCCTTGAAACCTAAGTTTTTCTACTATCCTGACATCTGTTAGTGGCCTTCACTGATGAATATGGGGTAGTCTTATTTAGTGTTATTTAGATTTAGGAGAAAATTAATTTTAATTGATTCTCAGTGTAAGTAAGATTGCTGTAATGCCTGGCCTGTGATTTGTTTTGTTGTGGGAGTGGGTTGTTTTGTTTGGTTTTTTGGGGGATTTTTTTTTTTTTGGTGGGTNNNGGGGGGGGGGTGCTTTTTTGTTTAGTTTGTTTTCCTTGTTTTGTTTTTTAGAAGGATTCTTGATAGGTGGAAGATAAAGTTACTATAGTATAAAAGCTGTTACCCTAACTCAAATCCTTTTTTGCATTTCTTTTGGAGAGATTTTCTTCTATTTGGACAAATAAGTATCTGTGTGTATATAGCTTGTTGGTTGAGCTTTGCCAAAGAAAATTCAGCATCTGAAATGAACTAATTTTCTGTTGCTAAAACCAAAATATAGTTTATATAAATGTATTCATAGGTGTTAAAAACAACAAAAACTTTAAAGCCAAACACAACTTTCTAGTGAGGTTGTCTCCCTCACCTCCCTTTTATGTGAGAAATGGAAGTCTGTTGGTTTAACCACGACTTCAATTTCTTCATTTAAAGACTGTCCTACACACTACAATCCTGGTAGTTGTACCAGCCTATGTTGTATTAACATGTTTCACTGTTTCTGTCAGCACTGTTAATTTTGTGATCTTTCGGTATCTCTTTTGTTTCAGTTTTCCTCTGCAAATGCTTTTTGGTAAATTGATATACAGCTAGTGCCTACCCAAGGACTGCCAGTGGGAAGGGTAAAAAACCCCAACCAGAGACTCCTCAGCTGTTGTAGTTTCAGGTTGAGAAAAGTCTTAACACTTTAGACGTTCATTGATATGAATGCATTGCAGTGGATTTATGAAAGAGCTGTTTCAGCTCTTTGAATTTATGGAATGAAATTAAAGATCCCTGATAGTCAAGACTGGTAGATTTCCAAAGCATGTTGTCGAGGTTTTTCTCCCTCTGTGGTTTCAACAGTGCGATTTTAAGTGGGAGTTACATGATTTTAAATCAAAATTTGAAATATGAGCAGTAAGTATAATTTTTCTTCCCTACTTCAAAGAGTGATGAATATCTTTCATTAGTCTCAGATTTGTCATGGTCTGGTACACCATGGTGTTTATACGCCTGCTGGAAGAGCCAGTTCTTCAGGCCCCTGATACTACTGCACTGGAAGTACTTGGCAGTTTTTGCCACCATAGCAAGGGAAGAAAATAAAGTTGAGATGTGTGTATATGAAAATTTTTTTACTGCAAGGTGATCTAAACGTATTTCAAGTATTTAAAATATTTAGGTAGAGCATTCAAGTGTGATCCATGTGCCATGATGCTGTCTGTTGTACCATGTTTTGTTAAACTGTCTGCAGAAAATACTGTTGTGAAATCTTGGGATGAATTATATTTTTACTCATGTATATCTGTGTGATGGTAGATGTAATCCTCTTGTACAGTTCTCTTTCAGGCAGGATTATTAATGTTGTGGTAGATGTAGGAGATCTTTTTATGCTCTTGCAAATTCAAACACTGCTTTTGAATGAAAGTAATATTTTTCTTTTCAAATGTAGAATGTTTGGATATTATAAAGGAGTGAGAAGCTTTATATATAGTATTGAGCACCCGTGAAGTTTCAGATAGTAGTGAAGTAAAAAATCTAATGTGACTAGGGAGGTGGAAGTAATTTTAGCATTTGTGCAGTGATAAATTTTGTTCGAAACTGTATAGGTGCTGTTAGCTGCTCTCTGTGACCTTTGAAATTAAGCTGTATCTGCAGAATATCTCAAGTTAGGAGTTGAAACTCCTATATCAATTGTAGAATTAATAAAGCAGTTTAATTTAATGGTACTTTACATTTCTACTTACAGTCTGTGGAAACTTAAGTTTGCTCTGAAATTTTTTCACCAGCTGTGTTTGGGATTTTCAACTAGGGCTTTGCTTTTGTGCCAGCAACATAAGTGGAAATGTTCAGTGTTGGGTATTTGGTGTATTTTTAAGATCATATTTTGGTTTTTTTGGTAGATGTTGGGCACTACTGAAGTGTTGAAAATTGGATAGGCTATGGAAGACAACTTTGTACTAGACCCTGTCATGCCATGTCATAAGCAGGTGTCTCACGCTTCATAGCTGTAACCTATTCACACTGTGACAAAGTATCTTTGGCTCTATACTATTTCATGTGATACAAACTGATAAAATGTTTAATGGAATACACATGTTGTTTCTGTTTCTCCTTGTAGTTAAAGTATAGATTTTTCCAATTTTGAAAGATGATACGTTAGAGAAAGTAAAAAAGTGTTGTTGGGTTTTTTGTTTGGTGTTTTGTTCTGGGTTTTTTTCGGGGGTTGGTTGGTTGTTCTTGGGGAGTGGCTTTGGGTGGGGTTTTTTTTGAGGTTCTCAAGCAAATTCAGACAAGTTACATGTATCTTTATTAATATTTCTGGTTTAAAGTGTAATTTATGATAAATGCTGTGTCTTAATTTTTCTCCACAGGGATCTTAAGAACAATCTTATTAGTACAATAGATCCAGGAGCTTTTCTGGGGCTTTCATCTTTGAAAAGACTGTAAGTATTATATCTAGCTAGTCAGTGTAAACAAAACAAACAAAAAACTCCTCAAAGAGAGTAAGTCTTCTGGAATTTTAGAAAGCAAAGTTGTTATATATTAAAAAGTTGAATATATATATGCTGTCTAAATATATACACATGCACGTATAAAACAAAGTCTGCTTTCAGTCTTATGACTGGAGAACATCCGCTGCTTGTGGCTTGGCAGCCTCCCTTGTTCTGACAGTCACTTGTATTATTCCTTTCTTTTTGTATTTGAGTGGCTTGAAACATCACTTGGGTGGATGTTTGTTCAGAGCTTTGATTCCATCAAGTCTTATTTTGTTGAATGTTAAACTCATGATTTTTATTTTCCAAAGGTCACAGTGGAACATAGAGTCCCTTGCTATTGATACTACCCTGAAATTACAGCACTGTTAGTGCTGCTTTATTGAAGGTTTTGCCAACTTTCACGTTATCGTATTTTTGGGGGATTTATGATTTGGCTGTAAAAGTTCTGTACCAGATGAAACTTAAAAAACAAAAACTCAGCATTATTGCCTTTTTTTTTTTTTAAACACTTCAGATTTTTGTATTATTATTGCAGCTTCTAAGTCTTAGTGATTTTGCTACTACCTCCCTGGCCCTGTTTTGTCTTAAATTTTTAGAGTATGTATGTTCCTTTGTAACTGATCAGATGATCTGGCTCATTCAAAAGGAAAGTGTTTTGGTAATTGCACTTCTGAAAACCTTAGAAATAAAACTGGAGGACCAATTCTGGATCATTATTACTTGCAAGCCTAATTTTTATTACTTTAAGAATTTTTGGCAATTTGATTCAAGACCTATACTGAAAAATATATGACTTTTAAGTATTTGTTGAAGTATAATTATAGAAGTGGTCTTATTTATTTATAATAAATACTCTAATATAGGTCTCTGACATGTCAAAAAATTAAGTGATGTACTGTGTGAGTGTATATATATATATATTTGTACACAAACATACATAAATACTGCACAAATTTGAAAATATACTAGGTAGGGATGTAAGCCAAGCCTATTTAAGGGAATTTATTGGTAAGTCTAGACTTGTTGGATTGTATATGGATAAACTCTAATTACTTAAGAGATGGATTAAGCAGTCTGTGTGTATGTGTATACAACCATATAGCAGTACCTTGTGGGTTTTCCTGAAAAAGACCAAATATACATGTGGTGCAATCTGTTACTCATGAATTTTTGTTGAAATGCTTCTGTTAGCAGACTGTATGTCATTTGGAAATAAACCAGTTTGTTCCAATTTTTCCTTTTTTTCTATTTATAGAGACTTAACTAATAACCGAATAGGCTGCCTGAATGCAGATATATTTAGAGGACTTGTAAACCTTGTTAGATTGTAAGTATAATTTGTCCTATATAAATACACTTAAGTTTTAGCCTTATGTAAATTAACATTCTTTGTTTTAAGAGGAGTAGTTTATTTAAGTGTGCTCTTGAAAGACAGCCAGTGCCTATGGTTGTGGTTCGTTACTCAAGTAGCAAGCCTAAAAACAAGTGTTGGGGGCAACCCAAACCACACTATTCAGTGATCTGTTGGCCTTGCAACAGTTTTCCAGTTTCTTAGAATGTGTAGCTGGGAGGGAGACTAGGAGACTGTACAAAATATTTTCTTTAAGAAATGTTTCATCATTATACACTCTTTCAGTATCCATGCCTGCCACGGTGGCATTGGTATCAGTCTCTTTTACTGGCTTGTTTTGAAGTCTTTCATTTACTTTAGGAGGGTAACATGTGAGATTGTGAAATATTTCTTTTCCTTGGTTGTTAGTTTCTTGCACATAGCGCTTTCGCTCATACATAGGAAGTGGTATAGATAACATTTTAAAAAAAATCTGATAGATTGAACATGCTTCTTAGAGCATGTTAATAGGGAGACATCAGTTCACTGTGAACAACAAAATTAATTTTACACTTCTTGAAAGCTGTGCTCAACATCTGCCAGTTGTTGCTTTAAATAAAAGTAAAGTCTCTGTGTTTTCTTTTTTGTTCCAATCATAAAATTCTTCAACTAAACCAGGAGTATTAGAGAACAGTTTATTTGGAGATTTTTGCTAGGCTGCTGAGACCGGATTATTATTCTTACAGTCTTGTGAACTATGACAGTGTCATAATAATACCTTTAACTTTTAAACATAGAGTTATATTGAAGAGAGGGGTTTTTTTATTTCACATGTCACTTGTCTGAGGATGAGTTCACATAATGATACTTTCATTTCTCAGGAATCTTTCTGGAAATCTGTTTTCTACACTTACACAGGGAACATTTGATCATCTTGGTTCACTAAAGTCTTTGTAAGTACTTGCTGCATCTAGTCTTACATTATTCTGAAAAAACAAAGCTATTTTCTCATCTGGGCTTCCAAAACTTTTATTCTATATGTATTATTTATTAATTTAGAGTAAATAAATAGCATTTTACACCTTTATATCAAAGGGACCAAATACTTCTAAGCAACATCTTAGTCCTTCATGAACAGTATAGTTTTGTTACACATAACAGTGGGTGCATTTCAACCTCATGTTATTTTGTTCTGTCTTGATTTCATGAGTTGTAATCTTGTGTAAGAAAGTAAGTAAATGAAAATAAATGAGTGCTGGTAATTAGTTTATGCTTTTCCGTGGTAATCATGACAGTTGGCTCACTGTACTGGGACTTCTCAAAATCTTTGGTTTCTGGGTTTGACACTGAGTTAATTTCTTGTTTATATTTATAAAGGAGAATGTTTCTTTCCCTCCTGTATCCCCTTAATTGTTCATAAGGTGTTTGTTATTCCTGATATTTTAATTTTCTGCATAACTGTTGTTGTCCAACAACACCGCAGATGTGACAAGAGAATGTGGATATAACGGTTGCTATTAAAATAATGGCCATCTGGCCATTCATGTGAACATGTGAAACATTCATGTGAACAAACACCAAACAGGATTTCATAGGAATGTTGATTTAGTGTTTGTAGTGTTCAGCCTGTCATGTTATCCTCTAGACATCTGCAAAAAGAAAAAGAAAATGTTTACATTAGAGGTAAAACCAGTGTAGACATAGCCATATGTTTTGCTCCATTGTTGCCTGTTTCAAAACAGATAAAACATTTCTGAACAGATAAAATTAATTAATTAATCAATCCCTTGATTTAGCTGACTTCAGCAAACATCTATGGGAGATTTGGTATGCCTTTTAACTAGAAAGTACTGAATTATATAGAGAAGACTGTGGGTCATTTAAAAGCCTTACGATTTTCATGTAAAGCAGAATAAAATTGTGTGAATAGTGCTTCTGAAGAGAGAAATAGTTGAGGAGCTATTTTTATTTCTGTTGATTTTACTGCTGAAGTGTTTGATCGCTACAGTGAAGCAATGAAGTGTTTTTCTGGGTTATGATGGTGCATATTCAAGCAATTCTTTGTTTTTGCTCACCTGAAGTAGCATAAACACTCTCCATGAAATAAATTACTAGAATTTTATTCGTGTACTGGTATTAGATTTTCCTCATATTTATGGAGAGGAATCCTTTTCTCAGGGAGTTTGTCGTTTTGTTATGAGAGTTTGGCTTGCAGAAGATTAGAAGATGGAGTACCTTCCATTAGGTAGAGGTGGGCATCTCCACTGTAGTCCAGACTTTGCTTGTTGCTTTTGTGTCTGTGACAATGAGAGGCATTGCACAACTTTTAATGTCAAGCTTTCAGACCTTGGAATTCTGCAGTTTGTCACTGTAAATGCCTGTGTTTGTTTGCAGAGAATTTCAGACTGATTATCTTCTTTGTGACTGCAACATACTGTGGATGCATCAATGGTTAAAGGAAAGAAATATAACTGTACGTGAGACTAAATGTGCCTATCCCAAGTCACTTCAGTCACAGGCAGTGACTGGTGTGAAACAGGAGCTTCTCACCTGTGGTAAGCACTCCAGACAACTGATACTTGTTTTCTAATGCATTGCATGTTCTGTTAATATTAGTGAATAGACTTTTTTGCTTTATTTAATTTCCCTAAAATTCAGCACTTAGATGACAGTGGTAATTATGACTCCTTTTCAATGGTTGATCTTTAGCTGTGATTCATTATTTCTTGCTTTTGGAAATAAATAATAAATTGATGATGGTGGATGTTAGTTTGTAGAAACAAAGGATAAGTAACTCTCTCGATAAACTCCTTTTTCCTGCTAATCTGTATTTTCAGAGGTCTTTACCTAAACATCACAAGAGGAATCAGAAACTGATAATTTCTTTCCTAGGTCTAGCTATCTGGCTTCAGATATGTGCATTATTCTAACCCCAAATTTCAAGTTAAAAGATCTTCATTTTATGAATTACTTTCCTGCGTGCTGATTCTATTCTTGATTAACCTTCTTTTTGTGACAAAACCATGACCAGCTTGCTTAACTTCTTTTTTTATATTGGAATTATTCCAACTGTAAAAATGGAACCTTAAATGTTACTGTGATTTTGAGTCCTAGTGAAAAATTGGGAAGAACTAAAATGCATAATTACATTTTTCCTTCAAATTTTTATTTTCCGCTTTTTTCACTCTTTTAGATATGGGCTAGAAAAAGTGTCTTGAAATACATTACATTAAAGGAATACACATTTTGAAAAAGAATATGATCATAATTTGTATTTTTCAATATTCAATGCATTAAATGCATTTTATATTCATCTTGCCAGATGCAACTTTATGTTGATATATAAATAATTATAATACACTCATTAATGTATTTTTCTCCTCTTTTGAAAATTAGGTATATAACAGATTCTTACTATTAATTGTGGTTTTATGTCTTGAATTCTAGAACCCCCACTTGAATTACCGTCTTTCTATATGACTCCATCTCATCGTCAGGTGGTCTTTGAAGGAGACAGTCTACCCTTCCAATGTATGGCTTCATATATTGATCAAGACATGCAAGTCTTGTGGTATCAGGATGGGAAGATAGTGGAAACTGATGAGTCCCAGGGTATTTTTGTTGAGAAAAACATGATTCATAACTGCTCACTGATTGCAAGGTGAATCTATAGTGGGAAAATGTACTTCCTGCTTCTTGCTTTCTGCTCTGATTGAGTGACTATTTCCATAACCAGTAAGGCCCTCTCATATCCTTACTGAGTGAACATGTACACAGGAACATCCCTAGTAGGGAAGTAATCTTGACACATCTCCTATTAACGGTGAAGTTGGAGGAAGGAGGTCTAGAGATTTCCTAGGTCAAACCTACATGCTTAAAATAGGATTAGCTAGAGGAAGTTGCAGTTGGGTTTTAATTTTCTGCAAGTTTCACCCAATGCATTCATTTAAAATAAGTTTGTAGTAGGTAGGATACATTAGTTTTCATGGACTGTTAAAATGATGAAAATGTTGAAAACAAGGCATTTAACTGAATTGCTCATGGATTCTTTACTCTTCCTTTTTAAGCACATCACAGTTGTTAATATTGTTCTCCAGCAGAGATCTATAAGTGTAATTTATTTTGCCTGCAATAGATTGTTGACTTACTCAGCATCTGCAGAGTGGTTATATATCCTGTAATTGTATTAGTAAATTAGAGCTTCAATGTTTATAACAAATTATACATTTGGGAATTGATTTTAGTTTGGCCTTTCTAAATGACTAAAAATTTTGTCTTGAATAGCAATGATAACACTTGGGGAATTTGGACTTCTCATCTCTTCTTTCTGAAGTCTATGAACTTTTTCTTTTGGACTGTTCTTTTTGTTTCCTACCTTGGCAAAATTGAGAGCCTGAAGAATAGTAAATACTTCTCTGTTAGTTAGAGTACATTGAAATGTAAATAGCTCTGTTTTTGTAAGATCATTCATGGCTGTATGTAACTTGGTGTTTCTTCCATTGTCTTTCTGTACTTAATTCATCTTTCGGTAAAGGCTTTTATAAATGTTATTCCAAGACTGTTTGGTTTTATTTGTTTATTTTATCTTTCCAGTGCACTGACAATCTCAAACATTCAGGCTGGCTCCACAGGAAACTGGGGTTGTCATGTACAAACCAGACGTGGGAATAACACGAGGACAGTAGATATTGTGGTGTTAGAAAGTTCTGCACAGTACTGCCCTCCAGAGAGGGTTGTGAACAATAAAGGAGATTTCAGGTTAGTAACCTCACGTTTTTTTCAGAGTACAGAAAAGTCCATTTAATTTTGCTTCTAACTAAAATTTTATGCTTTAGAGGCACCTATGTGGTTGTTTAACTGTTCTAAAATACTATGTGTTGACAGAAATGCATGAAATTATACTATGAAATGTTAAACTTTGAGCCTGGTAACACATCCTTGAAAGATATTGAAACTAAGCTATGATATTTGAAATATATAAATGAGATTGTTGGACTAGTTAAACTTCTGTAGATTGCCTCTAAGATAAAGTTAGACCACATACTGATGGGGGATTTATGCCAGGTTATCATTCTCTTTAAAAGCCTTCTGCTCCTATATGACAAACTATATATATGCAAGATAGTTTGTATCTTTTTCCCCCAGTGAGTATTAAACAATAAGAATGGTGCTGCTTCCTTTTAATGATTGTTGGGACTGTAGTGGTAGCTGTGATACTCCATTGTGCTGTGTTGCAGATTATTTTATCTCTTGTTCTTATCTCTTCACCTGTTTTCCCTTTTCTGATCTTTCTGCTGCTGGTCACTCTAACAACACGTTACTCCTGGAGGTGCCAGCTGTAACAGATAGCTTCTGTATAGATTCTCTATATGTAAGGTAATTCCCTTTATGGCTACTCTGTGTTTTACCTCCTTGCAGTAGTTCCTACTGAGAATTAGTGTCTGCAATAGCATTGTGTTCACTATGGTGCATAGGGTTTCTTAATGTTGTGTAAACTGCTTTTATCCACTCATTTCACATTTCTTATGCTGCTTGGCTGTGTTGATCTTCTGCTTGGTCTTTTGTTTACAGTTAGAAACTTCCTTTCCCTGTGTGCATTAGAGTTTTTAAAGTAATCTTTGTATACAGCTAATATAAGACCATATATCTTTTATATTAAGAAATGAAAAGTAAGTTCAACCACGTTGCAGGGACATAGTTTTTTTGGGGGAGGGAAAAACAAGCTTTCAATTGCAGAAGACCTCCAGCTGTAGCAAAAATTCACTTAAAGTCCTGGCTGAGAGCATTATTTCCAAGCTGATCTCTTTTATGTTCATCACTTGGACAATTTGAGATGGATGACTATTAGTAAGGAAGTTAGTGTTAAGATCACTTGCTGCATAGAGGCAATTTAGAATTACTGAAGAACTTCACTTCCACATTGTAAGGAATTATTTATATAAGTAACTTTGTGCATGTCCTCTTTTTACACTGGGGTGGTTTCAACTGCAGGGATAAGCATTACATTAGAAAAGGAGAACTTCCTGCTTTAGATAAAAGGCGAAGAAAGTCAAACAGATGCAGGTTGTATTCATCAAAGAACACATCTATTTAAATCACTTATGCATTTTTTTATGATACAAGTGTGAATTGTTCTTCTTTGCTTTGCCATTAGAGGTGAAAACAGATGGTAAAGGTTTATTTCAAAGTGTTTTCCATTAAATTAACCTGTGCTGTTCAGTGACTATTCAGTGTAATAGGATTTACCCCCTCTGGAATTCAGTAGGAAGAAGTAAGATTTCAGGAAATATTCAGCTTATCAAAAAGTTCACTGTGTCTGGGTTTACTATAACAGACTTCCACTTCTAGCTAAGGTGAAGTAATAATAAAGAGTAATTTTTCACCTTTGAGAGCATATGGAAATAAGGCTTTCACTAGTGAGAAAATGGTTCTGAGCAGATGGCTGTAAATGATCCTAGGTGAATTTGATTTTATAGTTTTTTTAGTTGGAACTGGTTAGTCATTTTAGCTTGGATGGTATTTCAAAACTGGCATCTAGATTTTTATTCCTGCAGAGATGGGATATCAAAGAGTAACAAAGGAAAGTGTTCGGTGTCTTCAGTGTCTTTGACTCAGTTGAGCACAGTTTGTAAAGGTTAGGCAAAAACTTCATCATTTAAATATTCTCAGTCTTACTCAGATAATATCCCTGAGTATTTTACAATCAATGATTAAATTGAAAATACAGTTTACATGTTAAAATACTTCCACTTCATTAAATCCTTTAACTGTTGTGTTTAGCATAATTTTATGCTGGTAGTTGATAGAATTCTATTTTCAATGTAAGAATTATCTTTTTGAAAAGGGTTACTCATTGGGTGTAATATGTTTTAAAACTGTAATTATCATGCTGAATTTAAATATCTACTAAGATGTAATAAAGAGAGACTGAACTATCTGTAAGCTAATGAAATTATGATATAAAAACTCATTGTAACTGAAAGTTACTGTTCATTTAAAGAAATGAGTGCTTTCAAAACAGAATTAATATGTATGAAAGAAAGGATTCTTTCATAATCTTGTGGTCTGCCTTTTTCTTTTCCCCTGAAATGAAATTAAAGTGCTTAAACATAAATGAACCATCTTTTCTACCACAGATGTCTACACTCATGTCTATGTGATAAATTTTGAGCACCTAATTATACAGAGTAATGAAACAAGAATGTTAATAAAGCCCAAATTTGCACTTCTGCTCGCAGTTGGGTAAACTGTGAAAGATATTCAAGCTTAGACTCACAGGAAATTAAGAATACAATCAAACTTACATAACCTTTGTTTGCATGGTAAGAATTTCATGCCATTAATCATCTTTTGAGCTCTGCTGGATGGATGTCCTCTCTGGCTTCATGGAAACTGGAGAATGCCTCTTTAGCTCTTGTCATACAGGTATTGGGAGGAAACAGTTCATGACTGAGAATGGTACAGCTTAACATTCATTTAACAAAACTAGGGAATAAGGGAAATGTAGTTAAAGCTAAAATCAGTTCCCCTATCTCGTTCTCCACTGGGCTGCAAAGACACTTGTACCTACACAAGGGATTTTACGTGTGAGAGAGGAAAGAGGATTAGGGACACTGTTGATGGAAGGCATTTCTCTTCATGGCACTGTGCATTTGAATTGTTTTTGTGATGTGAGATTATGGCACAAAGCTGTTGAGTATTAAATTGCCCACCTTTTCTGTCTGGTTTAGTTGAAAGCTTTCTAAAACATTTTACAAATAATACATTAGTCTTAACAGTAAAATGTTTCTGTACATATCTAAATTTGTTCTAAAGGTAGCATAGACTATAAGATTACCTGGCATTGCTTGTATTCTTTTGAGAAGATGATGGCAAAATATGATAAAATGCTGCATAGGGATATGAATGCAAAGTAAAGTCAGGGAGAATAAAAGGACAATAATGAAAGAGAGGGGTAATAAAAATAGGGAAAGCGGAGATAAGAAGAGGGAGAAAAGGGAAATAACCTTGTGATAATTTAATACCCTTTGAAATAGTGTTAAACACTGCAACACTTTTTTTTCTGTGATGGCTACAGAAGTTCTGGAAGATATGCATGCATATATATATATATATAGCTTAGAAATAATACTTGTTTAAAAGTATTATTTTAAAGTTCTCCTGAAAAACCTGTTTTACATTTGAGTCCTAGTCTGAGAAACCAGTGAGAAATTCTGTTTTCTCTTTCTCTGCTTTTTAGCACTAGATGTGAGTAGTGAGAAAAGGAACAGCGTAGTGCTGTATTTCAGTAAAAATATTTGTCTTGGAGGTTGTGTCATGAAACCTCTGTCAGGACCACAGAATTTAAATTATTCCAAGGCCATGTGACACTCAGTCTGTAAGGTGATACATTCAGTGAAAACTGAGCTGACCACACTTTTACTGAAAATGCTTTGGAAAAATACAACTTTTATAAAACTGTAAAGACAGAGACAAATACCCCTTTCAAAGTGGTATCTTTGATGTGGAAACTTAATATAAAAAATTCAGCATTGATAAATGGTTTTCACAATTACGTTTAGATACTCCAGTGGCAGTGTTTCTGGAAACCTGACTGCATTCTAGAAGTGGAGGTTTGAGTGTATTATGCAAGGTATTTGTGAGCCTACATGTCTTCTAACAGCTGGGCCAGCTGAATATATTAGTTGTCCTCATCTGCCTGTTTTCTTTTTGGCTTCGTTCTCTGAAGGATTATTATAAATACATGGATATTGGGAGCACAGAAATATTTCATCTTTGTACTTGTTTTTCCAGTCTGTGTTGAATCAGGGTTTATTTCAATTTCTCCCTACTGGAATTTCAGGGACTTGGATAAATGTACATGTATTGTATCCTGCTGCCCCTCCCTCCCTTCCCAGCAGATGCGTAACTTGATCTCTCCGTGATCAGAGTTGGCCAGACACGATCCAGTCAGATGTTTTGTTAACTTGCTGAGGTGCAAGTAACATTGCACTAAGGTTACTACTGGACTTGTGGCAATTCACAACAATACTGTTACGGTTTTTTTCTGAGGAAGATTTATGTCCTTTCTTTTGCTGCCTTCTTTACAGTTAAAATCCTTATGTTACCATTGCGGAATCTGTATCTGTTCTTTTAATTAATTTACGTTCTCTAAAATACCTCTATATGATTCCAGGCATTTAAAATCTGTGCTAATTATTTTTAATTCTTTTTTCTTCTTTCTTTAAACTACCTCCATTGTCACCAAATCTGGTATAAGTTTTCCTTTCTGGTATTGGTTGATGGTGACACTTCTCTTAGTTACTTGAAGTGGCTGCTGGGGCTCTGAGTGTACATGAATGAATATTTGTTGGGCTGGATGAAACTCTGCTGGATACCCAAATAGTCTTCTATCTCTTCTAGTATTCAAATACTCTACTGATGGTCATAATAACAGGTCTCCATTTCTTAATGAAATTATGTTACTACAATATGGAGAACTGAGATCTGTAATGTCAAAGCTGTTACAAAAGGTAGTTAATTTAAGTCCTTGTTTCCTAGTTTAGTTTGTTGTATTTATTATGTAGTCTTTTCCATTAGTTCTCTTACCAACTTAGAATTCTTTTGTGGTTGTTGCAATGACCTGTGCAATACTGGGATGCCACCAGCAACTATCTTGTTGTTACTTCTAGCCCAAACTTAAGTAATGGTCAAAATGACCTGAACTAAGTGCCTTCCTTCTATTACTGAATATGTTGCAATTATTCTGTTTGAACTAATTAAGAATAAATGGGAATTTAAGATAGAGAAGACTTCCAGTATACCCTAAAAGGTTAATATCTTTTATCACTTAATAAAATTGAGAAGTGTAGCCTTTTGCCTTAGTCCATCCCTGGAGTTAATTTACTTCTCTCAGGAAGAGAGAAGTAAATTTCTGTGGTAAATTCTAGCATCTTCAGTAAGAGGAGTTACTTAACTGATGAATGAGGGAAAATGATGCTGATTTCTTCAGTTTCTTTGTGTTGGCAATATTACTTAAATTTTTATTTTCCTGGAAATGGAACATCCTTCAAAGCATTTACTTCATCCTCCTGCAAACAGAGAAATTTTTTTTCCAAATATCTATATGTTCTTAGCATTTCTTAATTTAGATGATAGTAGTGAAGAAACAGCCATTTACTAAAATGCAGTCCAGATATAAAAGCAAACTTTAATTCACAGTATAATCCACCAAAATTTTTTGTTTGACCAGTTCCAATTTTTGGACTCAACTGCTTTGTACAAAACCCTTTGAAATACTTAAAATTTACAAAAACTATGTTAGCTCTTAAGATTCTTAGGAGCTTCACATAATGAGGCTACAGAAAGCCTGGGATGATCCAGTGAAACTCACTTGCTCTCAGTTTTAGTTAAACTTTATATGTTGGATTGTTAAATTGGAGACACTGAACATTCTGCAATTTAGGTATGTATGCTTTTTACTTCTAAAATTTAGGAATTAGTGCTCTGAATGATAAAATAGTGCTTATGCATATAAGCTTAAGCATATAACTGGGTAGAAAGACAGAAGCAGAGACTGGCAGATTGGCTGCCATTCCTTGTCCTTGTCCCCTCTGTCTGCTCAGCATTGCATCTTAATTCAGGCATGGTTTTCTTCTATTATTTTTTTTCCTTGGTTTGTTCTGCTCTAATGAATGATCAGTGCATTAAAGATGTATTGCAGTTTATTTTCTGGTGGGTTTTTTTTGTTATTATCTGTGTTTGTTTGTACAGATAAAATCTGCAGTAGAATTAGAGGAGAAAGTGGAGAAAACTTGAGAAGTTGTCTTAAGAAGGGCATAGTTCACGTACCTTGAGTGAAAGGAATTTTTTTCTCCTTTCTTGACATTCCCATTAATTTCTATTTGGTATTTTATTTGCAAAACTGGTCAGAGTGGTGGTACTACTGCTATTACTGTTTCTTGAATACTGCAAATACAGTCTTCTGTTCATATCTGCAGTTTGGTACAAATATGAATGCAATTGTTTAAAATTGTTTTGGTGGATGTGTAGAGGACATGTAGAAAGTGAGTATCAGCTTGTTTTTATAGTGTTAACTGGGAATTTATCACGAAGTAGGCAAAGTTTTTTATCAAAAAATTGTAAATTATTTTTAGTTGTTTTATAAGCACCTTCCTCTCTCCACCTGAAACCTCATGAAAGAATTCAGAAAAAGCATGCTAGCATTAGAACTCATTTTGTTAATAGACACAAATATGAACAGCTTGAAAATACTGAAGATGAGCCAAGGTGGCCCTTTAAATAGTTTAGAGATGCTTAGTTTTGAGTGTCTCTTTATTTCATATTGTAGTGCTTAATCCTTTTATTTACTTGTCATGTAAATTTGTCTAAATGTGAAGAGTTTTTTTTCCTTTTCACTCCCCAGGTGGCCCAGAACATTGGCAGGCATCACAGCCTACCTGCTGTGTACACGTTACTCTGCTGGCAGTGGGATATATCCTGGCAACTCACAAGATGAGAGAAGAGCCTGGCGCAGATGCGACAGGGGAGGGTACTGGGCAGACGAGGACTACTCCAGGTGCCAGTATGCAAATGATGTGACTCGAGTTCTTTATATGTTCAATCAGGTAATTTGTGCATTTCTGTAACACCAAATTTTGAAAATCTAATTAAATGAAAATAAAAACTCAGAAGAGCCTTTATCTTCTCTAAGTTGGATATGCTGGTGGTCTAGATAGGTTATGGTGGACACGTGCCTCTGAGTGCAATACTGGAACTTGTAGGTTTAGGTTAAAAGCTTGGTTTAGTATCTGTTTTGAGTGCCCCTAGATTGAAAGTGCACTTATTCTTTGTACTTATCTAAAGCGTAAGAGAATGGCTTGTCATGATTATTTTTGTCAACTGGATGCCCTGTTCTGCCCACATGTGATAAAGAAACAAGGCAGACTTAATCTATAATGGAGAACAACTCTTTTCATTATAGTAGTAGAGAGTAGTCAAACTCTGCCTTTGTTGCTGTAAACCTTTGATAGATTTGATGTGATTGATAAGTTAACTAGTGAAAGTAGTGAGTACTAACTAGGTTCTTTATCTGGTAGCACTTACCAGGATCCAAGAGGCTATTCTAGAATTTAAATTGTAGCTATGAGACAAAATTTTTCAGCTCCAAGTTATTTTGAGGTTTATGTAGTTAATGCACACTTCCACAAATGCTATTCTGCAGTGGTGTACCCAACCTTGTCTGTATAGTTGCTGTGTTGGAAATTACTCCATAAAGCTTTGAACTTCTGACTCAGATCACTAGTATGGATGCAACAGGTGAAACCATGGAAATATGAGATTGTTTTTGGTGTGGTGTTTTGGAGTTGGTTTGGTGGTTAGTTTTTTGTTTGTTTTTTAATAATAATGCTTGGTCACTGGAATTGATGATGTTGGTAGCACCGTTTACATTTAACATGGGTCTGTGGTGCTTGTCTGAGCCCAGGGTAGGATTTCTACATGTTGTGTGGGTTTGGAGTGTTCCAGTTCATCTCACGTTTTAGGGAAAACTTCGCACTACCTGTCTGAAGCACCTCAGCCCCCGGCTGGGACAGTCGGATCCCCTTGGGATGTCTTTGATTCATACACACAGTGAAATCTTGATGTCCAATTGATTGGGCTAACTCCAGTTTGAGGCAAAAGATTTGTACTGCCTGTTGTGTAAGATGGGCTGACTTGCTCCCTCTGTGTTCAGGTACTACTGAATGCTGACCCAGCTTTTTGTTCTCCTGCTCTGGTTCCCTGAGGATCCCTGAGCACTGGCCAACAAAGATGGCAGGGGTGAGAAGGAAAGAAGAGGGAATGCCTGTTCTGGCCCAAGATAAACCAAGAGATTGGCTAACAATTCTGCTTTACTGCTTTATATTCCTAGCACAAGAGGTGCATCCCGTGGCTTGGTCACATGAAACAGGTTTGAGGGCTCAAATGAAGAGTTCTTTCCTAATGACTGGGTAACAGGAGAGAGGCGATGCTGGGGATCACTTTGTCCTTTTCTGGGACACAGAAAGGTTGAGTGTTAGCTTAAATAGAGCTTTGATGCTGCTTGCTTGCTTTTTTTCTCGCCTGGGAATTCATGTTTTTTCTGCAATGTCATTCCTCCCTATGTACTGTAGCCCAGCTGCTCAAGAGCCTAGATAACTTAAGCTTTTTATAACTGCTTTTGGTTAGCCAGCATTTTTCAGGTTGTGTAAAAATGTTGCCAACTTTGTGTTAAAAAGTTTAAGATGTAAGCATCAGACTGGTATCTTCAGAAAAGCAAAACAATAATTTTCATATGTGAAGTAGATAACATCCTATTATCTACTCAAAAATAAATTTACACAGATATTCTATGCTGAATTTTTTTAAAAGGGAGAAGGGGAATGTTTTGGGTGTGGGAGTTATTGCTTACGAAAGTTGCCTTCTTTTATGTGTAGTAGGTCTGGAATTTTTAGCAGTATTCTGCACAGAAGTTTCTTGCCTCTGAGACTAATGTTAAATAAAATCATATTACAAGCATGTTTATAGCTTTTGAACAAAGACAGTTGAGTTTTTTGAACATTAGAAGTTTGCCAAACATTTTAAATCAAGTAAAAGTTCATATGTAAAATAAAATAAAACCTTTTTAACATTCTACAAGTCCATTCATATTCCACTCTTCTTGTTTGTGTATTGAACAGTTTTAGGTGAAAAGAAATTCATGATTAAAGAGAAAGTTCAAAGAAATTATATAGAGCGTCTGAATTTGAAAGTTGACTTTGTTCAGTATGTGTTGTGACTTGGAACTTCATTTGCACTTTAAATGCATGACTTTTAGCATATCGACAAAAAATTAAATTTCATTAGTTGCATTGAAATTTATGTTCAAGTGCTAAGACTGGCAAGAACAGATACATAGTTATGCTTATGTAGCACTTTTCAAATTCAGTAGAGCAGGCTAGATATCTCCACATCAAAATGAACTGGTAACATTAGCATAGCTTTCCACTGTACTATGTAAAATTTCCCATTTTTGGTCCCTGCTGGCTCAGGCATGTTTATGTTGTGTATTATTTAGTGAAGAATTTTCCAGCATGGCATTTGTTTCAGGAGTGAAATCATGACCTTTGTCATAGCGAGATCTGTCTTAGTTTTTTTGTGTGTGTCTGCCATTCCAAATGCTTCCTATAATTACAGAATTGAGAGTGAATGCTGTGGCAATTGTTTGTTTGAATTGGTTTTGGCTTCTCTTTCTATAAAATGCTATATTTAAAGAGCTTTGTGTTGTCATGCCTTGGCTTTGGTGAAAATGAAAATAAGCAGTTGACAGTACTGTTTTGGGGGATTTTTCTCCTTATTGGTGCAATACCTCTCTCTCTTCTAGGACAACAGCACAAAACCCAGTTGCTGGCTGCCAGTATGAAGAGTAGTTCTCTGGCTTGTAGGAAATGTTTTTGCTTACAGATAAGGTGCTGGAAACACTGTTATCCCTGTGGGAATTGCTCTCCTCTTTGGATCAATGCTTATGTGGTGAAGTGTTGTCTCTATCTTGTCCTTTTTTAAATGCTCATGTTTGTTCTCTATGTAGATGCCGCTCAACCTCACTAATGCAGTGGCAACAGCAAGACAGCTCTTGGCTTACACGGTTGAAGCAGCAAATTTTTCTGATAAAATGGATGTTATTTTTGTGGCTGAAATGATAGAGAAATTTGGAAGATTTGCTGAAAAATATAAAGAGGTAACTGGATAATTTGCCATCACTTTAAAGATAATCAAAGTGTTTGTCCTTAAGTATTCTGAGCAGTGAAATCTTCCCAACATTAGATGCAGGCACTGAGTTAGTGGATTGTCAGATTCTATTCCATGTTTTTGTTTGTTTAGTAGGTCCCTGAAGTTGCTGACACATGGTCACAGGCTTTGCATTCGCGCTGAGATGATCCAGCATTCACTGGACCTGTAATGTGAGTAACACCTCTGGTCAGCACTGGAGCAGGGAGATAGGTACAGTAAGTCTGTTTTTATTTAATATGGAGTGGGTCACACAGGTTTTCATTGGTATGTTCTTATCTAAAAACACAAATAATGAAAGCCTCAGAGATCCTCTCAATAATGAATAAAACAGACTTATCTTCTCCCCTTCTACCATGATAGACTGTCTTTATTCAGTATTGAGCCATATCTCTAAGGTTTTCAGTACTCTTCTGCCTTGCAGGATATAACATAAGACATTAAAAAAAAAAAATCTTAGAGAATGCTCATTGTTGGGGAGAAAAATGCAAGTGGTTGAATAGTCCCACCAGTGGGTAGAAACTCTCTGTTTCACTGCTGAACAGAGGTTATATTGATCTCACTGTACAGTGCATGTTGGGAAATTGGAGACCACAATGCCTCGAGTCTAAACTTGTGCAAAAAACCAAAAAGCCAAATTTTCCCCTTCCGCCCCCCAGCAAACCATAAATGCTGGTTCTACATCTTTTTCATCTTAGGCAGTGGGTTTTTTTCTCAATGCATTTCTTTTGAAGCCAGCCCATGATTTGCTGGTGTATTTAAGGAACATGAGTACAATTTCATGTAAAAATTTTAGTAGCTGTTAATAAGGCTTGACTTCTTATCACATTATTACTCTACAAACTTGTTCTTATTCATATTCATTCACTTACACCATTTTCTTATTCGTTCCCTAGTTTGTGCTAAAGTGGCTATTCTGAAAAATTAGGACAATAAATAATAAACAGTTTCATTTAATAGCTCTTTCATATCAGAGGGAACAAGACAAATGTTCAGAAAGTTCTTAGCAGGTTGTCTTAAGTTAGAATACAGCTAGAAAAATGTGTTCATACCTCGAGAAGTAGGAGAAAGAATAATGTGTAATATATTTTATAAGTATGAAGCAACTTGAATTCTGTGAGTTGAGGATATTAACACTGCTGGTTTATTCTAAAATCACCCTTTGTTGATATGTGAAACTCTTTTACCATTTCTCAAGTAGTAATAAGTCATGATAAGCACTTTCAATTAATTTAACTTTGTTGTTGAAGATTTAGTGAAAGGACTACAGCCTGCAAATGCTACTTAAGACTCTGTGTTAGTTAAGAATTTTTACTGATTGTAACTTCTGTTCCTAAGAGAGCCAATTCTCAAAATAATAAATACTTTTATATTCCAATTCCTGCCTTTATATTTAAAGATTTAATAAAAGAAGAGGAAATGATTGCGTTCTTCTGAAAAAGAAATGGGAAGCCTGCATAGTAAAGGAGATAACTTCCTCACCCTATCCTTTCTCTCTTCCAGCAGAGAATTCCAGTCCCTAAATTTAGGCACTGTGAATTGCATTTCGGTCCATTCAACTAAACATTGCACTCATTCTTCCTTTTGGTCCAGTATTTGTCACTGCTCCTTAAATGTAGTGAAAATATGCTGTAGGTCAATGTTGTCAATGTAGGTGCTCATTATTTTTGGTAGAGTGGCCTAAATAAATAGGTTCCCTTTATAGTTTGTATTTGTTTTTCGTTCAGAAGGCAAGGTGAGGACTGTGAACTTAAAACAATGTAATTGATGGTTTGAAAGCAGCACTGGTACCTGTGGGTATTTACTGTCTCTCTCATATAAACCTGTGACCTAAAACAGGTCATGCAAATTTGAAGGCAAACAAGAAAGCAATAAAAAAAGTTTGACTTGCTAAAAGGAAGCAAAACAGAAGAGTTGTATGTTAATTTCTGCCTGTTTTCCTATTGTCTTCTATCATACATGCAAACTGTATTATAGTTGATAGTTTTAGTTTCCAAGTTGATTGTAAATAGTCCTCTTAAGCAATTAGTACAGTAGAAAGTGGAGTATTGCACACTTACCTTTTAATAAAATATTTATCAAGGGTTTTTTCCTAAGTACAGTATAAACAGACACATTCTATTCACATAACATTTTTCTTCAGTGGGGGTAAATGTCCAAGTTAAAGTATTTCAGTATTGCAACGTGATGAGGTGATTGAAAGAGGAGCAACCATTTTCCTTGTGTTTTATGTGCTGCCAACTCACTTTGTATTTTCTGGTAATGACCCTACCTACTGGATGCTTTCATACCTATAAAAAAGTCTTACTTCTCTTCCATGTTAGCTTGGCGATGTCATGGTGGACATAGCAAGCAATATTATGTTGGCTGATGAACGTGTTCTGTGGATGGCACAAAAGGAAGCCAAGGCTTGCACCAGGATTGTACAATGTCTACAGAAAATTGCTATGTATCGGCTTGCAAATGGAGCTCAAGTTTATTCTACTGTAAGCATGAATTTATTTATTTATTTAGAAGAGGTTTTGCTCATTCTTGAATTTGAATAGCTTTTTATTTTTCTTAATAGATTCTGGCATTATCTGAAATGCCTATTATTTCTGAAGGGAGTAGAGAAATACTTTGAAAAGATTTATACCTGCCAGATAAACCGAGATGGTTTTCTGGATGTGTTTTTCTGTGAAGACAGAGAATCCCTTTAAGATTATTTATTATCCTGTCTGTGGTGTATAAAACCATTTCATGTTTGATTTTTGTTGTCACAGTATTCTCCAAATATTGCTCTTGAGGCCTATGTAATAAAGGCTGCTGGCTTCACTGGGATGACTTGCACCGTATTTCAGAAAGTGGCTACATCAGACCGTACAGGACTCAGTGATTATGGGAGAAGAGACCCAGATGGAAATCTAGATAAACAATTAAGCTTTAAGTGCAATGTTTCAAATACACTGTCAAGCCTGGCTTTAAAGGTGGGATGCTCTTTGTTTCCCTACTGTCTTTGTAATAATATATATGAATAATTTGGCAGGCAAGTTTATTGTTCTTAATTTCTATGGTTAAATTAGCATTTTTCTGTAATCCAAAATGACTGTGAGAAGAATTAAAGGGATAAAGGATAATAAAGCTTGATTATAAAATAGATGTTTTAATGAACACAACTTGTAATAGGTAGTTGTGGTTTTCTTCATTGTAACTTTGTAAGTTGAAAGTTCCTTTCACACTTTTTCATAAGTATGGAAATTGGGACAATTCCTAGTTTTTATTTTTCTGCATTTTCACCTTCATTACATATGAAATCAGACATTAGCAGTCTTCTTAAAAGTGTGAATATTCTTCTCAGAGTAATACTGTAAGTAAGCATGAAATGGATCTGAGAGGTTAATTTTGGGTGTGTATGTGCTTATACATACACACACGTATAATACATATATATATGGGTGTGTATAAAATGGAAACACTCCCTCATATTCCATAAGAGTATTTTTCCAATTATATTCCCCAACTTACCAGTTTGTTTTTAGCACTTCATGTGCTTGAATGTCACTGCAAGACGTATATTACAATTTATACTTATGTAATTCTGTGAAATTATATGCATGCTTCTCACTCAAGTGTTATTTTTATACAAGTAAAACCACCCTGTTTGTACACAGCATTTTCTTTTGAATGGTGCTAGTGCACAGTTGCAGCATTTTTCTCTGCTTGTGTTGGTTGCTGCCTTTATTTGCTAATAGTCTAATCTGGAAAAACTCTTGTAATACTTTACTGATACCAACTTTAACTTTGCTCTCTGTAACAAGTAAGGTAACTGCAGAATCTTAACTATTTTTTTATTTTAATAAATGTTTTAGGGCTTTAATAACCTGATTAAGCTATTTTATCCTGGATTACTTGGAAACACTGTCCAATAGGTTGGTCACAATGCATAGTCTGCTAAATGCATTCATCTCAGACTCTGTACATATAGAAAAAATTGCTAATTTAATCTCTGAACATAATTTTCTCTTTGGAACTTTAAAAATCTGTTTGTTTCTAGAACACAATTGTAGAGGCCTCTATCCAATTGCCAGCTTCCCTTTTCACCCAAAAACAAAAAAGAGAAATCAGACCAGCAGATGAATCCGTCTACAAGCTTCAGCTTATTGCATTTCGCAATGGAAAGCTTTTCCCAGCAACAGGAAATTCAACAAATCTGGCTGACGATGGGAAACGTCGTACAGTTGTAACTCCAGTTATTCTTACCAAGATAGGTTTGTTATTATTATTACTTTTTTATGATCTTTAAAAAATAGTTTTGACTCCCTTGTTTTGATTGGTGTGTATCCAGTAGAAGGCTTGAGCATCTAATGTGTTGCATGATGAGAAATGGATGTGCAAATACCTTTCCTTTGTACCAGATGGGTTAAACGTAGCCAGTCACCACGTTCCCATCAATGTGACGCTGCGGCGGATCACACACGGAGCCGACGCTGTTGCCGCTCAGTGGGACTTCGACCTCCTGAACGGACAAGGCGGATGGAAATCTGATGGCTGCCGCATCCTTCTGTCTGATGAAAATATTACCACCATTCAGTGCCACTCCCTCAGCAACTATGCTGTTTTAATGGTATGACACGAATTCGGTTTCTTTCTGGAACTTAAACATGTTTCAAGATACAATTCCGTTTTGGTTTTTTTCTTGTGTTAAGGAAAACAAGCATTCCCACTCTCCATTTCATATAAAACTAGACATAATAAAGCACATAGACATAATAAAAACATCTTTAGTTTTTGCTTTTGTTGATGTAAATGTTGAGGTAAGATGAGATTTTAGCAGAAATCTATCAAAGTGTAATTAATTGGATAATAAATAATTAATAAACAACTGGAGATAACTAGGAAAAATAATTTTCATATGCAAAGTACTATATTATAGAAAGATATTTTTATGAGTTACTTTATCAAATTAGCTTTCATGAACTTCAGTTTAATAATGAGAGGTTATCTTCAACTGTTACTGCTCTTTATTTTAAACTATCTTCTCTGTGTTAATTAGATTTGTTGACTTTGTCAGTTGACCAGGGATGTTTTCCCAGGTATCTTTTTCTGTGATCCATAACCAAAGACTTTGGAATTTCATTCCAAATTAGCTGTTAATTCACTAGTATGTAGATCTGTTACCAGAAGATGTCAGTGAAAATGTAAAAAAGATCAAAACACATAGTAACTATGAAAAATATTTTTGAAATACTGCTGAAAGATAGTATCTAAAATCTAGTCTAAGCATATTGGTGTCAATAAAATGGTTAACCAGTTCTGAAATATGGTGATAGAAGAGACACTTTCGTTTAGTGCTCCTCAGTTGTGAAGCTGAATTTCTTCTTTGTCTGCTCTCAGAACTCTTAATTTCAGAATCTGGCCTGGGAAGCTTCCCTTTTTATAGATGGTGACTGCTACCCTGCCCATCAGTAATCCCTCCAGATGCTAAATTATAAAATATCATACATAAATAGGGTGGGCTGGTAGTAAGCTGAGTGAAATATTATGAGGTTTAGGAAATACTGTTAAATGTAAATTTGGTATTGGTTTTGTGGCAGTTAATGTGTTCTGTGTGGAATTAAATATATATTTTTATGTAATTATACATGGAAGAAAGAGGACTCCTTTATGATGATTAGTGGATTGGATTAGAAGTTGATATTTTTCTTTAGCAACTCAGATTTTCAAAATCTTCCTCTGAAGAAAATTAAATGGCAATTACCAAGCCAAACTTACCTAAAATTGATTTATATGTCAAGCTTTTTAAAAGAGCTCAGAGAGCAACTTTTCACTTTACCTTTAAGGATACTGTTTTAAATTAGACTTTTGCAATCAAGTAAACTTTTACAAGTAGTGTTCCTTTGGTATTTTTAAAACATATCCTTTCCTATAATTTGCCAGCATTTTTTAAAACAGAATTAAACTTAATTTGTATGTATAATATGCATGTAAAGGGAGATTATGCTTTAAATTGGTCACATTTCTGTCACCTGAAGGAAGAAAAATGAAAAGCATGTTCAATCTGCTTCTATAAAGATTATTTCTGAATTAATGCATGGTAAGATTGTATGAATAATCTCTTGTGAATTACAGAGGGAACTGCTGACAATCAGAAATTAAGTTAGAGAAAGGGGCAGTTTTCTTCCTTTTCTGTCAGTAGCTCTAGTTGTATACTTGGTCAAAACTGTATTCCTTAAATATTTAGCCACTTTCCAAAATGTTAGGCTGTAGAGACTGGAAAGGAGGGGGGTAGGTGGAGGGGCACCGAGTAACATTCATCTGACAGATGTTCTTTGCACACAGATAATACATTGCAGAAACTCTGAATGTCTAAGTGCTGCTAAAAATGGTTTTCATAATGCCTATCCATATATTAACCAAAAAAGCCATAATAGCCTATTTCATTTCTAGACTCCCATCATATTGTCAAAGTCTGGGTTCTGGTCTCGGACTCAAGGAAGTTAATTAGGAGTTAATTAAGGTTCAGTTTTAGAAGTTTGCTCTTTAATCCAGCAGTTGTCATTATAACAGCAAATACATGAAACAGCAGTGGTAGGAGGAACCTGAACATGGTGGTTCATCATCCTGGCTGATGAATGACTTAACCAGAGCTCTTTCACTCTATTTTAATCTACTTTACTTTAGTATGTCTATGTGTAGGAGAAGGGAATTTGTAGTGTACTGACCCTCTTCATACATTTCAGAACATAACGTAAAGTCCTCTGATAAGGAAACACATCACTGAGTGCCTCATTTTCTGATCTAGTGATTTAGGCAGATGCAGCTGTAAAACTTTGTATTTATTTGGAGACTATCTTCACCACTGTTTAATAATAGAAGAGATAAGCAGAAGGCTCAGCTGAAAACTCCTTATTACAGGCTGAATAGAGGAAAAGAAAGTAGCAATAGTGGTTGAGAAGAAACAAGAGTTCTGCTAATTAAGTGTAAACTCCCCAGTATTCTTACTGTCATCTCTACTGTTACTGTACTGTCATTCTTTTTTACTTAATAATTATTTATGATCAGTTTAGCTCAGAAATGACATTATTAGCTCCGCTTACTCTTTTTACTAGGTCTGATGAAAAATGCCAGTGGAATGGATAAAGAATTCCATTGATTTATTCCATTGGTTATTGGGTCAAGGCCTTGGCTATGTAGGCAAGGCATATACAGAGTTTCCTCAGGTGTTTTAGAAGATTATTGTAAATCTCACGATTTTGTAGCTCTCGTTCTTGAAATTCACACCGATCCATACATGAGATCTTGTTACCTGACACTAGTCTGGAAGCAACAACCAGAATTGTCCTGTAGTTTGTGTTGCCTGGTACTCATGGGCCAGGTATGACAAAAGGTTTGCTTATGCTTGTAACAGTGCAATGAGTTCTCAGGGATCCCCAGCTGCATAACAACCAGGCCATGGGAGTGTTGAAATCAGATGACACTGGCTGCCTGAGGCATAAATTCTTAAGATCCTTTTCCAGGTGCCCAAGAAAACCAAATAGATAAGAATCAAACTGACAACCTGATTAAATTAGTTTGAAATGAGGTTGTTGAGTTAGTTAGGAATAACGAATTTATATTCTCATGAAAGAAAAATTGAAGGTATGGTGAAGAGACTGTTGACTCTAACTTAATTGTAAGCCTCAATTCAAAAACTCTCTTCCTGTCCATGAAATTAGATTATCGATTTTAAGCTTAAAAATATCACTGCTTTTTCTCAAAACCAACTCAGACTTCTTCCTAATCTTTCACTGTTCTTTGTAATGCTAAGTTTTTTCTCCTTTTCTCAGGACACTTTTGAACTTTGCCAACTCCAGAAGTTTAAGAGTGACTCACTGAGAATTATAAGGGAGAGACTTTTCTGTATCCTGTCCATTCCAAAAAATTATTTTTAATAGACTTTTTTTCACTCATCATAGTTAAGTAAATTGACTGTATTTTGTGCTGGAGTTTCTTATGAGTTGTTATGTCATGTCTGTGTCCCCTCCCCACTCCTGGAACTCCAGGACAGTGTAACTGTTTCCAAACAGTTATTTCTTCTTTTGAGTAAGTGAAAATGTCATTCTGGGGTGGATTCAGAAAATTTAATTGATGCTACGGAGCTTTTGAATTCTCTTAGAGTTATCAACTATCTATTCTGGTCAAACAGTAATCACAGAATAACAGTCTGGTAGGAACATCTGGTGCCATTTGTTCCAGTTAACCTGCTCAAAGTTTGACTGCCTTTAAAGGCAAATCTTACTGCTCCAGGTCATATTCAGTCAAGTTGTGAGTATCTCCAGGGACACAGTCTCTCTAGGCAGTATGTGACCACTTCAGAATTTTTCTCCTGTATCTGATGAGAATTTTCTGTGTTGCTGGTACTGTCAGTTTCCTTTCATTAGGGGATGGTTCAGCTCCAAGAAGAGTTTGAAAGAGTTTGACTTGGTCTTCTTTGTCCCAGTAGGTAGTCTAATATAAATAATGAGATTGCTCTCCTCTTCCTTTTCTTCTTAAAGATAAAAGACATCTTCTTAAGCCTGCTAATCATCCTGGTGATCTGTTAAGACTTGCTCCATCCAGTATGTCAGTGTCTTTCTGGTGCTGGGGAGCCTCATATTGCAAGTTCTGCAGGGTGGTCTCAGTGCCCAGCAGAAGAGAAGGATCAGCTCACCCACTTGCTGTGTCAGTGCTCACACAGCAAAGCGTGGCCTTGGGCTACAGGTGACACTGCTGACCAGTGGTCAGCTTTTGTCTATCACTAACTCAGGTTGTTTTCTAATCAGTCCAATGCCCACCCTCTTATTTTTATGTGCATGGGGTTATTCCATTCCAGATGAAGATCCTTAAATATTTTGTTTTCCTAAATGCCATGATGTTTTACCAGCCCATTTCTGTCTCACCAAAGTCCCTCTGATTATCCTCCAATCTGTTAATCAGTCCCCCAGTCTACAACATTATCTACAGACTTGCTGAGGGAACTTCCTGTGATGTTCTTCGGGCTGTTAAAGAAGATTATCACAACTGAAACACAGTTATTACACATCTGCACATATAGATATTTTAAGATTAAGAAAATGGTGTGTTTCTATAAGCTGCTTATCTCTCTGTATCTTCAAGAATATATGAAGTTGAACTGTTCTATAAGAATTGTGACTGCATTTATAAAGGTCAGCCAGAATAGCAGATAATTTCAGAAGAAACCCAGAAATAACAAATAAATAATTGGAGAGTTGTTTCAGGACAGGCAGGAAGGGAAGGAAGATATTTCATCTAGAAGGTGTCTGTTACTTCTTTTGTTCCTTTTGTCATTCCCCCACCCTCAAAAAATAGATACAGTGGACTAATGTTATTGTTGTTTTTGTTGTCAGGACTTGACTGGAGCTGAATTATATACACAACCAGCTGATCTTCTGCAACCAGTAATTTATGCCACTGCCATGGTTTTGCTGATGTGCCTGTTGATGATTATGGTCAGTTACATATACCATCACAGGTAGGAATCAAAATTATCAGACTTAGAAAATTACTTTGATCACGCTTAGGACTACCTTTTCTATTTTATTAGAGCATGATATAGTAATATGCTTTCAGTGTTTTTTCCCTATAAAAGCTGTTGATGCAAACTAACAGTTATGCAAGTAGCTATTTCATCTTTCTTGAGTATGATAATTTGGCTCTCATAACCATGTCTCTCCTATAATTCTTCATTTTGCGTCATGAGGAAAGAAGAGGCTATTTAAGAATAATGGTGGAATTTAACAAACTGTTCAGCCTTTTACATTTCTGTTGATGTGAAAGCTTGAATCCTAAAATTTTTAAAGCAGGCCCCAAATAGATGTATAAAGCTGGTAATAGGAGGATGTTTTAATTTCTTGTAATAAAGTCCAGAGATCATATTTGATTGCAAAGTATGTGGTAGTCAGACAGTCATTAACAGGAATTATATGTAGTTTATCACAAGATTGTCTTGCTAGTTTCTGAAAACAGTAATGTAGCTGTGTTTTATATTGTCTAATCTGTTTCTTTTAACAGTGTGATCAGGATCAGTGTTAAAAGCTGGCATATGTTAGTTAACTTGAGCTTTCATATTTTCCTGACATGTTTGGTGTTTATTGGAGGCATAACTCAGACCAGGAATGCCAGTATTTGCCAAGCGGTAAGTAAAGCTTTGGTACTGTTTTGTAGTCCTTTATATGAATATGCCCTCCTTGCCTCCTACAGAACTGTAATGCTGTATAGCCATTCACCAAAATATAAAATTAGACAAAAAATTAATGTTTTGCTTTTAAGTCATCTAGTTCAACACCCCTGCAATAAAGACAAACATCTTCAACTGGATCAGATTGCTCAGAGCCTCATCCAACCTGACTTGCAGTATTTCCAGAGATGGGGCATCAAATACCTCTCTGGCCAACCTGTGCCTGGGCTTTGCCACCCTCATTGTAAAAAACTAACTTTCCTACATCCAATAGAAATCAGCAGTCTTTCACTTTAAAGTCATTCCTCCTATCACTACATGCCCTTGTAAAATGTGCAACAGATTTTTTTTTCCCAAATGCTACCATAGAAGCTAAGTTTTATTGGTTATTTCTGTTTTTGAGACTTACTATGAAATTATTTGGTAGGCCTGTATGTGGCCTTTACAGGCCATGTGGAATCTGATTTTCATGGTATTAAAATACCTATTTCCATTTTCTCCACATAACCAAAGGGGAGGGGAGAGAAATGTTTCAAGTCCCCATGCTTTAGTAAGACTCCTTTTTTTTAATCATCTGCCCTACTAAGACTTTGCCATCTCACTTCAGTTGCAGTGTTTCAGTATAACAACAGTTGCTGCTTTCAAAAAAGTTAGTGAATTTTTAAAACTCTTTTTTAATCCAGTGATTAAAAAAATTTTCAAGTCCCTCACCATAATATTCTGTGATGCTTTTTGTTTGAATTTACTGGAGTTATTAGGTTGATGGACCAAAGTGCTGCAATGAAATATATCCCTGATCTTTCTCCTATGTGTGCACATACCTTTTTTCTTACCTTCCTGGAGACAGAAATCCTCCAGAAGAAACCTTGTGATACAGATGGGCTGTATGAGAGTTGTGTGTTTTTACCGGTGACTGAAACTAGCAAAAAACGCACTTGTGCATGATTGATTTGTACCCTTCTGAAATTGTTTTTCCCTGTTACTAAGTTTTCCATGCATGGATTTGCACTACATTTCTTTCTGTTTTAAACTATAATGACTTGACACTTAGAGGGTCATAAAATAAGAGGGTTTTTTTCTCTTGAATAGAGCTTTTGAAAACTTCAGCTTTATGGTGAGTTGTGAGTTTAATGATTACTGTATTAACTTGGTAGAAAGGAAATATTTGGGGGTTAATTCTTTTTTTGTTGTCTACTTTTGTTTTAAGGTTGGGATAATTCTCCATTATTCCACTCTTGCAACAGTATTGTGGCTGGGAGTGACATCTCGTAATATCTACAAGCAGGTAACCAAAAAAGCAAAAAGGTGTCAAGATCCTGATGAGCCGCCACCTCCACCCAGGCCAATGCTGAGGTGAGTTGTTTGCTTCTGTGGTTCCTTACTTCTCAGGTTGCTACATTTATATTCTGACCAGAAAATGTAACAAGTCACTGCTCTTATGTTCTCTCCAAGTCTGTAAAGTTCCTTTCAGATTTTGCAGTTCCTCAGTGTTATGTTAAGGAGGATGAACTGGAAGATTATTGGTGTTAGCGTATTACAGATGCAATGCAGGGTGGCTGATTCGTAAATTAAAAAAATAAATGAAGGTTTGATTAGGACTTTGGATAGCAACACAACCCATTAAATTGTCAGAAGAAAAAATGTGAAGAACTGTTAACACAATTAACAAAAACTGCAATTTAAGTAACTAAATACATTTTCCAAAGATTGTTTACAAATTATTTGAAAAACAGGGGTGTCACTCATTATCAAACAAAAATAGTGTTCTTTGTGAGGTGTTCCTCCTAGAATTGTGATTTCTGAAATCCCAGAAATGAGACAAACTAATTTTCTGTTAAATTCACGGATGTGAAATGTTCTTACTAAAGAATACTGTCATACTTTGTTCGTGTTGCCTCCTCGCTTTTGGGTGTTAATTAAAAACTGCTACACTGAAATTCTCCACAAGGTGGCAGAAGTTGATTAACTTTGATTAGTTACAGGCAACTATTTAAAGAATTTGCTTTTGAAAGTACAGAGACTGCAAAAAAACAGAAGTGTTTTTCTGATTGTCTTCAAGTAACGTTTTCAGTACTGCATACGAGCGTTTTTATCTCTTATTATTTATTATGAAATTTCTACTTTAGAAAACATTGGAGTAAAATTACCAACCTCACAGGCTCAGTTCTGCACAGACATGAGCATGCCAGTTCAGGTGTGAACACCTCATCTGTGACACTGGCAGTAGCTCTGCAGCCAAATATCCAAGACAAGAAGGGAGCAAACATTTTTTATATTTTTCAGACTTTCTCAGTGTCCAACTTCCTGCAGGTCAGGAACTTCCTCAGTTGGATAGATTGTGATGTTTTTGTATGGAAAGGTCACAGAAGGATTTTTTTTTTTCAGTTGTCTTTTAAAATTAAGTTCAAAATAAAACTACCCATAAGGCCGTAATCTGTACAAAGATTTGTTTTGTCTGGCAAACTCCTGATTGCTGCATCAAGATGCAGAATAAACCAATGTCAGAATCTGATCTTTGTAGAATTCAGCAATTAAATAATAAATTCAGTGTATCTTGATTTCCAAGAAAGTTGTAATTGGCTTTAGAGTGCTGTTTTGTATTTCAAGTGAGACGAGTAATTTCTGGTGAATTCTCAGAAATGCAGTGAAAATGTCCAGGACCACCACAATAGGTGTCTCCTGTTTATAAAAAATAAATGCTCACCCACATGTCACAGTAAGAGTTGTCACTTTTGTGTTCTGATCTGAATTTGGACTGGCTTAGTATAAGCTGCAGGACTGAGTGCTGTTAATTTGAATGATTATCAGTAATTATTGATCTGCCATTAATGAATTCAGTGTGAATTCATAGAAATCAGAATGAAAAATGAGATACTCCAACAACATAGGCCCTTTTTCTTCTTGATAGTGTACAGTTTTCATTAATACCACCACAGGGAACCAGGAAGTATATACTATAAAATTACTGAGTCCATTAAAAATAATAATTAAAAAAAACAACCTGCCATCTGCTGAACCCCTGCACCCAAAAACATTTCAAGTAACACTGTATGCAATATTAGGCAAGTTGATATTTGGAACATAGGACATACCATTTAGTATTTTCATTGTAAGTTTCCTTATTCTTTTCCAGCAGTTTACAGTTTCTGACTGAGAGCTTTTGCTTCTTCCTTCTAACACTGTATACTTTTGTTCAGTGTCTGCGAGTGGAGGGTGGGAGTGAGCAGCTTTGAGAGAGGGGCAGCTTACAGCAGGAGGAGAAAAACTGTACTGAGGAAGACTTAGGATATAAAAGAAATATATTAAATAAAAATTAAAAAAGGAAAAAAATCCATTGCACTTAAGCAGCTGCTGATAAATTTGTTTTATTTTTTAGGTTCTACCTTATTGGTGGAGGGATCCCTATCATAGTTTGTGGAATAACAGCTGCAGCAAACATCCGAAACTATGGCAGCAGACCTAATGCACCTTAGTAAGTACCCTATAAGTGACAGCTCTGTCATTAGATTAATTAGGCTTGCTTTTCTCTGAATACTTGTTGCAATTAATTCTGATTCTTCCAGAAAATGTGGCACAGATCATTTCAATGAACTGAAAAAGCATAAGTGACTTGTGCAAGATGTTAATTTATTCCTTGGTTTGTTTCTTTTGCAGTTGCTGGATGGCTTGGGAACCTAGCTTAGGAGCATTTTATGGACCTGCTAGTTTTATCATTTTCATAAACTGTATGTATTTTCTCAGCATATTCATACAACTAAAGCGTCACCCTGAACGCAAATACGAGCTGAAGGAACCTGTTGAGGAGCAGCAGCGTCTGGCCACCAACGAACACGGGGAACTGGCCCATCAGGATTCACTGTCAGTGTCCCTGGTGTCCACGTCTGCTCTGGAGAATGAGCACAGTTTTCCAGCACAGCTCCTGGGAGTGGGCCTCACCTTGGTTTTGTATGTTACGCTCTGGATCTTTGGAGCTCTGTCCGTCTCCCTGTATTATCCTATGGACCTGATCTTCAGCTGTTTTTTTGGGGCAACATGTTTAAGCCTCAGTGCCTTTCTTATGGTGCACCATTGCATTAACAGGGAAGATGTCAGGCATGCCTGGATAACAACTTGCTGCCCAGGAAGGAGTGCATATTCAGTGCAAGTAAATGTGCCGCCCTCCAGTTCCAGTGGAACCAATGGAGAGGCCCCGAAATGCACCAACAGTAGTGCAGAATCCTCATGCACAAATAAAAGTGCCTCCAGCCTAAAAAACTCATCTCAAGGTTGTAAACTAACTAACTTACAAGCTGCAGCAGCTCAGTGCCACCCTACTTCTCTGCCGTTGAACACAGGTCCTCAACTTGATAACAGCCTGACCGAACATTCAGTAGATAACGATATCAAAATGCATGTGGCTCCATTAGAGGTACAGTTTCGGACAAACGGACACCCAAGCCGGCACCATAAGAACAGGAGCAAGGGCCATCGTGCCAGCAGGCTGGCAGTGCTGAGGGAATATGCTTATGATGTTCCCACGAGTGTGGAAGGAAGTGTGCAAAATGGCTTACCCAAAACTCGCCAGAGCAACAGCGAGGGGCACTCGAGGAGCCGAAGAGCCTATTTGGCCTACAGAGAACGGCAGTATAACCAGTCCCAGCAAGACAGCAGTGATGCTTGCAGTACACTTCCAAAAAGCAGCAGAAATACAGAGAAAACAATAGCTACCAACAACAAAAAAGATATTCTAAGGAAACCAATAGCGGCCGAGCTTGAGAATCAACAAAAATCTTATGGCTTAAATTTAGCCAGCCAGAATGGACCACTTAAAAGCAGTGGACAGGATGGGCCTTTGCTCACTGCAGACAGTACTGGTAATATTAGAACTGGGTTATGGAAACATGAAACTACTGTGTAGCATTGTTTGTAGGATGAATCCATATAGACTGTGATTACACATTCCTTAAAGCTATTAAAGACTGTTTACAAACTGTAGGTACTTTATGCAGGGAGGGAACAAAGATAATATGCCAAGCAAAAAAATTTATGCATTATTATCTTTGCTGTTCTTACGAAGATGAACTCTTGCTTGGTATTTTGTGAAATGTTTTTGAAGTGTCAGTCTTGTGAGATGCAGAACACAACTTGGTACTTTTTTATACCTGTAACCCTGCAGGATGTGTCCACAACACATTTCAAATTTGTATTTAAATGTATAATAAATAGTATTTTCCCCAGCAGCCTGAAGTTGCACTTATTTGTTGGGTTTTTAAAATATTACTGCACTGAATTTCATATTGATTTTACTGTTTCATTATCTGAAGGTTAAAGTTCCCATTACTAAAGAAAATACTGAAGTTGTAGTTTTCTACACTTAAATTGTTGACACCTCAGTGTAAACAAGTTCATATTTTGTACCATCCTGCTGCTGCGACCAATTTGAAGTTGTTGCAGAGTGGTGCTTGAGGTTGTATCTCTTTCCAGCACTTATACCCATTTTGCTAAAGCTATGTGTATTAAATAGCAAAAAATGCTTCTGTATAATCTAGTGCTGATACCACAGCTCTGCCTTTAAGCAACAAATGGAACTGGATTGTATATACTTGGTTAGTTGGTTAGCCACTTCAGACTTGCCACTTTTGGGTGTTTTAGTTAAGTGTATCTGAGTTACAATACAGATATAACATTGCTCATACTCAAATATTGTGTTAAATAATTTATAAACTTGTTCAGATATGTTTAATTACTGCTTGCCAGATTTACTGCAGCCTCTAGTAGTTTGTTTGATAGTGTGAACTCATCTTGAATGCATTGTACAAACCTCTGCAATAGGACAGTGTTGTTAGAGTTTGGGTTCTATTTTTACTTCTTGTGGGTAGTTACCATTTAAAAATTCTTTCAGGAACATTTTGACAGGGTATGACTCAGTTTTGATTGCTATTCTATTTTCCTGGTTTCAGGAGAAGTAGCTTTTAGCTTGTATCCAACCTTACAGCTACCATAAGGATAGACACTCAAAAGAAAGGAGCTTATGGGTACTACCAAAGCAAAGAATTTTAACTAAAGATGCAAGTATGTATCAAATATCTGTTTAAAATCTATTTGATAAGATATCTACACATCTGAGACAACTGACTGCTTTGTAATTGCTGTTTGTGGGCTGTTACTTGGAGCAGGAGGGTTCAGTTTGATGGCAGAAATGCAGTTTTGGACCTAGAAGTCAAAACCAGCAACTTCATGCTGTTCCATTCCATATGCTGCAAGTCATGAAAACTGAACTGCAGACAGTAAGAGCATGTGCCAGGAGAAACAGTCATCCCCTGAGATGAATTTATATACTGCACAACTAGGAGCAATTCATACATAGTCTGTAGCTTAAACTGAGATACTCTTACATTATGATGCATTTTATTATTATGATATAATGATCAGGTGTCAACCCTGTGCTTTTTTATTGTAACAAATGTATGTACACATGCAAACAACTTAAGCCTACTTTTTGTCTTTAAAATTATAGTGCCAGAAAAATGTATTCCATGGGCAGATAATATGGAAAAATGTTCAAACATTCCATAGATTATTTATTATCTGAACAAGGTATGATAGGGACTTAGGGTGGGATTAGTTATCCTTTAGAATCCCCATTGTTTTTAGCACTTGCCCCCTTTTCACAGGTTTGCTTGGATCCAAAAATCAGTTTAGTATTTCTTGAAACCCACCTTTAAAACTAATTCTGTATGTAATACTTTTGCATAGCTTGATAGTTTGCCCTGTTTTGATGAGATAAAAAATAAGCTTTTCTTGTAGTACCTAATAAACTCTGACTGTAGCCTTGGTACAGACAGGGTCATTAATGTAAAATATTTCTTAAATCATCACTCTAATAAACTCTAATAAACATGCTTAGTTCACTCATTGCTATATATAGAGCTACATTTGCTTTTTGTCTAACAAGTGCTTTGGCTCAAATGATAAATTAAGACATTATTCTCTGATACAGCCTTGACAAACACAATGATACTCTCATCTACTGCATTTTTAATGAAGCATCTTAAATTGAAAGAATTTCTGTAACTGAAACATGGAAGGCAGATTATTAGACTATTTAAAAGAGGGAATATTCAATATAGTATCTTATTAAGAAAGTTAGAAACAGAAAGTCTTCAGACTTTTTCACGTCTTCTTTCCTAATAGTGTAAAGCAAGCTTATTTTCAGAATTGTAATTAAATTTTGCATGAGAAACCACCTAAATCACTCCAATTCAAAAAAGTAACAAACCCAAAACCACAAAAAGCTTATTTTGGCCTTCTGTGGATCAATGAGACAGTAGCTACAATCATTAATCAGAAACATAAAGGAAAGCAGGTAACACAAAGTGGGGGCAGTTTGTGTTATCTAAAAAAAATGGAGAGACCAGAAACAGCAGTAGTTAGGGCCAGTTGTCTCCATGGTGAAAGTATATTTGTGCAGTCATACTAGTGGCAGCAGACCTTGAAAAACAAATGTCAGGGGTATAGAGGAAAAGGGTATAACCACACCCTGGTTTATGGCTAAAAAAGGTTAGGTTTTATCATAGAATGTTACGGGTTGGAAGGGATCTTAAAGACAATCTAGTTTCAACTGCCCCTGCCATGACCAGGGACACCTCCCACTAGACCAGGTTAGCTCAAGACCATAGCCAACCTGGCCTTGAACACTGTCAGGGTTGGAGCATCCACAACTTCCCTGGGGAACCTGTTTCAGTATCTCACCACCCTTAAAGAATTTCTTCCTAATATGTAACCCGAATTTCCCCTCTTCCAATTTGTGCCCCTTACTCCTTGTCTTGTCACTATAATTCCTGATAGAGTCCCTCTCTGACTTCCCTGTAAGCCCCTTCAGGTACTGGAAGGTGCTATGAAGTCTACACAAAATCATCTATCTTTCTGCCTCATGTTCATTGTTAATGCATGCTATTGACTTGGCATATGGTCTCATTTGCACCTTAATTTGGGCAGAGGCATTGCTTGTTAATTGGATCTCACCCATTATCAGAACACCTTAAATGCTAATAATTTAAGCTTTGTGTAGGTTAAGAAATATTTCAGATGTTGGAAGAAACAATGACTTTTTATTAAGTTCTTTCATTTTACTTAATTACGTTTTGACCACTTCTGTGTTAGCACCGTGCTGCTTGCTGAAGCTGTTGATGTCTTGTGTTGCTGCCTTTTCATATCCCTGAGCAAAGTGAAGGATCAGTTTGCATTGGTTTTATTTGGTCACAGTAGCCAGACATTAAAGAGATTAATAGCATAGACATCTGTGAGAAGTACTATTCTCCTTGGAGTTCAAGATTAACATATAAAACATGAAAAAATTGTCTAATTTAAATGAACACACTGAATTTTTAATCCCTGCTTTCAAAAAAGGGAACCTTTTGTGGTGTAGGAGTTTGGTTTTAGTTTAAGTGAGGTTTATATACCTTTGCTTCCGAGATTGGTTGGATATGGACATTTGGGGAAATGGAGGAGGAAATTATGTGGTAGCATATGTAGGAAAGCATTTCCCACACCCAGCAAGTGTTTTTCATATAGGGAAAAGTTGAAGACTCGTCCCTTGCATTTCTTATAAGGTAAAGAACCCAGAAACTTCTCTGTTGTTCTGACAGTGGTTGGCTCAGTGCTGAGAGAGAAGTATCTATTGAACCTTTTCGCTGTTCTTCAAATCCTGTACCTCTCCCTATTGTCAGCAAGCCAAACTTCCCTCCTAAAACATTCAGTATTTAGGAAGGAGCCCAAAGGAAGTAAGAGACTTCTTGGAGTGTTTCTGGCAGGGTATCAGAGGTTTTCTCAGACACCTCTGTGCCGCTTTTCTTTTGTTTTCTGTAACGTTTGTTACTTTGTTATTTTTCACTTATTAAGCCTTTTACTTTACAAAATACTTCTGAAGAACGGTCTCACTAAAATTTTTTTAAGCCAATCTGCAATGGTTGAACCCTCGGATATTGATACATTTACACGTGATTCGTAACACTCTGGCCACGTGTTAAACTGTATCAAGTATCTATGAATGCAGATGTACAATTTATTTTATATAGAAGAGTCAAATTTTGAAAACTGGTAAATTAGTAAGATTGTAACCATGACAAGCCCATCAACATCACAGCTGAAACTTGCTTCCATGTAGGCAGGTAAGGAAGGGCAGTCCTTGGCTAGAGGTGAGGAAAGCAGCCATCTGCCTGCTCCAGTCACCTGGCCACTTCTGAAAAGCCCTCACAGAGCTCACAGCAGCTTCTCTGCTGGCTGAGGTTGTGGCTCCCCCATGCATTGTAGATAAAATACGGAATTGTGGAGGATGGCTCTAGAGAGCTGAAAGACAGAATTCTAAAAGGTCAGTGCAGAAATGGGCTTGCTGACATTCTCAAAGCATGACTCACAGCCAGCTGATTACAGGTCTGATGTGACTTTATCTTAAAAAGGCCAAACAACCTTTAATCACCTGTAATCCCAAAGTATACAATTTGAATATACAAATTAAGTGCTTAGCATTGGCATTTTCTCTGAAGTTAGCACTCAGTAGAGTAGTACTTATAAATCTTACATGCTTTAAGTTTTGTAATGGAATAGATGAGGCAAAACTAAAGATATTCGTGAGATAAAACTGAGGAGAAATTTTTAGTTTCTATTAGATGAAGATTCTTGAAATTTTGCATTTGATACTTAATTGCTGCATATAGTAAGAGTGGTATACCTCTTTGAGTGGGACATCAATGAATAGCCTCAAATCCAGTAATTGTGTGAATAAAAGAGAATGCTAAATGTCAGCATAGATTAATTTTTGGAATTTGATTTTAGAGATTGCTTCAGAGACATACTATTCATAAAATGACTAAAGACATAATATTGGCTAGTTTTCTTTCATATAAGTGCTTTATCTTCTAAGTGTAAATTTCAGCTTTCACCTAGAGGAGAAGGACTTCAGAGGGCTCACTTGGAAAGCCTAAAGAGCTTTCTGTATCAATCACTATGTAATTCTTGATAGGATGAACCCTTTCTTATAATACATCCCTGACATTTTCACTTTATCCACTTAAAGTTCTATTTGCTGTCTATGATCATTCTGTTTCAGCATCAAATATTCCTCCTGCAGCCTATTTCTTAATCTGTTACCAGCTACAAATTAACAGAGATCGCCTTCTGCTCTCCCCAACAGCTTTCTACACTGTGACACTGTGGAGCACCTTTCTGAATAGTTTGCAGCAATATCTCTTTAGTTCACAAATGAGTAAGTTGTTCCTATAAGGCAGAACGCAAATCTGAACTGCAAAAATCTGCAGTACAAAGGGAGACTGTTTCATCTGTTTGCTTATGGTGTTTGTATTGGATGCAATTGGTGAAATAGAAACATGTAGAAAGGACAGTTTCCTTCCTAGGAGAAGAGGCATCCTTAGTAAAATCTGGAGCTGCTGAGCAAGGTATTTAAAATAAACACTTGGATGTAGTGTGTATGTAATCATTAAGAGGCTTATCTCTAAAGGTGCCTGACATGCAACTTTGACAGGCTCTTACAGGAGCTGTGATACATAAACTTGTCAGTTCTGTTGACACATAGCACTTAACTGGATCAGGCCACAGTTTAATCTTCAGCTCTTATGGGATGAAGCTGTACTACTATTACAGATTTCAAGTAAAACTGTACTTGAGTTTAATCATGCCTTGGTAACTACAAAGTATGTAGTGTTTGCAGGGAAGATTTTTCAATATGAAGTAGAAGTGGATAGTTGAAAGGACATCTTTATTAACTACAGTTGCAGATGTAAAAATATCTTCTTAGGCCAGTACAGTCTCAAGATTTGATAAACAAGTGCAATCATCAATACTTAGCTCCTTCCACATATGGGTAATGAACAATCCAAAAGATTGCCCTAAAATGCTGCCATTTTGGAGTGATGTACGCAGTTGGCCAGTACTTCTCAGCTAAAGATGACCTGGATGTGGGAACTGTCATCAATAAATGGATATATCCCTTATGATGACTTACACTGTCTTATCCTGTAAAGTAATGTCATCTGGTTATCCCATAGCTGTAGTTTTATCTGAACCTTGTTAACAACACAAGCTTTGAAAAAAAGCCTCATTTAGAGTTAGAACAGTTGTATGTTACTGGTTTCCAAGAAATGCATCTTTCCGTGTAAAATGCTGCACAGTGGGGAGCTGCACAATGATAACTGCATATAGAGTAGTGTCAGCTGTTCCCTCCAGTCCATGGCTCAGCTTTTCTGTCACCTTCAACATCCATTTTTTTTGATAAAACTGGTTTATACTTAGCGATTTTTCTCATCTTTCTTTTATGTAAGTTAGTTAGGCAATAAACTGCCTGGCAAGTTTAATTCATTAAAGATACTAGCTCAACTGGTATGATTCCTCTTGCCTGTTACATTTGCCACCTTACATTTAGTGTTCCTGGATTCAAGAACAGGAACAAAAGCCAGTTTAAGCCTTGTTCATTAGTCTTGTAAAGAACTCCTAAGTATCCTCATGTATAAAGAAAAGCTTGGGGAACAAGAGCAAAATCTTAATACTGCTTAATAGGTAAAAATATCTTCACCGGTAAAGATCAAGAGATGAAGCTGCTCTGAGATGCCCTAGGAGTGCCTGGTGTCTAGACATGGTGATAATGCTGGAGTTTAATTGCTGACATCTGACTGTTCTAATTCAGGCCCTACTGGCCTCTTCTTGAGGCTTTTGTCTGCAAACATGCAAGCAGACCCAGGAGTGTCATGAAAAAAATTACTTGGAATAAGGTTACATGCCAGAAATACCACAGCACTTATTGGCCAAAGTCATCCACAGGGTGATCTGTGTTCCCAAAATACCGTGTTTTAGAACAGTGTAATTACCACTGTCCTAGGACTAGGGTAAAATCACTTCTTCCCTGTTGTCAAACAGCTTCTGCACAACTTAAATTTGCCCATTTTAAGGTTTCCTTCCCTTCCCCACCCCTACGAAGTTAACAGGTAACAGCTGTTAACTCAGCAAGTTGGTAGCTCAGCTTGTCAAACACATATGTTGTGTTTCCTAATACGAAATTTTCTGATTTCCCAATATACATCTTTTTTTCCCCGTAAGTTTTTTTTTTCCCCTAATGAGCAAAACTCAAGAAGCCCACCCCAAGTCCCCTACCCACCCTTCCCCCTGGAATACTGGCTTCTGCTGCAAGGTGGCTTTATGTAACTGGGAAGCATTTTATAAAGCCTTATTCAGTACTGCTGGAATTAAAGCATTGTTGATAAATTTCAGCAAGGCCACAGTATTTCTTCTGTGAGACAACTGTTCACCTGTGTAAAGATGATGGGCTCTGTGTTGGCATGGTATCATTATGAGTCTGGACTAGAAATCTCAGAGATTGTCTGAAAGTGTTTCTAAGACCTGCTATGTTATTCCTGTTAATTTTCTTAGGTGTTTCTGCTTTTTAACAAGTATCATCTTAGCCTTGTCTTCTTGAGTGAATACTAAATCATCATTCTTAATGCACAGAAGAACGCCTAGAAAAAATAAAAAGCTCAACCCTTTTATTTCTGAAAGCACATGACAGAAATTCTAAATATATGCCTACTTGCCAACGTAACTTAAAATAGGCTGTTTATATATTTCTATTAAAGAAAAAAAAAAGACACAAACCTCTTAAGGAAGTTTGTTCTTCTTTTCAAACTGTTGAAAAGATTCAAGTTACTTTTATGGGGGTTTTTTGCATAAGAGCAACTTTTTCAATTCATTACAGAGTAGATGTCCGTCCAGAACTCCAAAGCTGTAGAGAATGCTCTTTAATGCTCACATCTTGACTCCTGTGCTCTACCATTTCCATTGAACAGATGAAGTTGAAGTCGGGGTGCTGTCAGGCAGGCATTTTGAAGGGGGGCTGCTGGCTGGTACTTTGTGATAATGAGGCCCCAACTCCTTGTTTCACAAGTGTGGAATCTCAGTGATCCAACACCTCACGCTAGCCATGATCAAATGCAGCCTTGCCAGTCAGAGTTGCCTGCTAGCCGTAAGATATTGCTCACCCAGAACAGCATGCTAAAAATTCAGCAGGAAGAAAATTCACGCTCCTTTCCACACAGTGAGCATAAGATGCAGAGTACAGTATTCCATCTCTCTCAGCTCTCTGATGTTCCTTCAGAAGTATAAGCTCCAGTGGCTTCATACTTCCAAAGAGTAAAGAATTGAAGCAAGAGGACTGGGAAATGTTTAGTTCTTTATGTACAGCCTTTGTTTTAAGGAAGCCTGCTATTAAAAAAAAAAAAAAAGGCACAAACAAAAATCATTATTATTAAAAATAATAACGCAGATTCCCTTCTTCATTTTAAGGACAAAATTAAAGTTGGTATGCTGCAAGTTACAAGTTGTGTGACATTTCCTTTTTTCAGGCTTAAATAATGCTTATGCTTTTCAGCAGCATTATAACCAAATCTATTTGATAGGGGGGAGAGAAAAATTTCCTAGAACTGTGCTCCATTTCTTAATGCAAAAAAGAGCAGGAAGCAAAGAAACATAAAATGATAGATTAAATGAGAATGGAAGAAGAATGTGTGAAAGAAAATGTGGTTTATGGAAAGATTTTGCATTTATGACAGGGCTCTGTGGTTAATAGGACCAGACTCCACTGCCTGCTGCTGCTTCTGCCTCCCAGTCCTCACATGCCTCCTAAGGGCCATGGCTGCAGAAATAACTACAAGGGCCTGAGAGATCCCAGGAAGATTTGAGAAGAAAGAATAGAGGAGAAAATGTATTAAGAAAAAGTTTTAAATATATTGTTATGTTGCTAATGATATGCCACTTGTTTCAGTCACGGGCAAAATAAATTATTGTAAACTCATCACAAACATATTGACAGGACATAATAATAAATAAATGATATGAAGTAACAATGTGAGTACTAACAGAATAGTAAGGAGGCAATGCAAGCCTGTCAGACAGTTCCAGTCACGGAGAGAGCGTTGCCATAGATTTCAACAGGGAGCAGCCTTTCAGTTGCATTAAAATGGAAAAAGTTCCCAAATGTGAGCCCACTCAAGATCATCTCCAGAAATGAAAGCCTACTTCAACAATAGAGGTGGCAGAGAAAACAAAGAGTGGAGTGCAGCTGTGATTATAAATAGAAAAGGGAGACAACTGGCAAGTAATACTGCATTCATAAATAAATCCTTTTATTATTTTTGCTTTTAATAGTGTGATTTCAAAATAATTGTTTTCTGGTCCTTGTGTTGGTACTAGCTCTGCAAAATCCTGCACTACCAACCCCTGAAAACCTATTTTGAACCTGATGCAATAGAAGAAAAAGAAAGTTCAAAAAAACCTCAGTGATCCCCACCCAAACTCCCAAAGTCTTAGCTTTTGGGTTCTTACAGAAATACTCTTAGAACAACAATGTACATATTCCCAGGTCAATAATTGTATTATGTTTTATGTAATCTACTCAATTGCTTTGATGCTTTCACTGATCTTCTATGAAGCAAGTGAACAATAAACCCCAAGTACTTAAAAGGTCTAGTTAGGAATCCCAGACAGAGGAATCAGCCTCGCTTGCCCAGCCCTGCCCAAGATAATACTTGCATTAAGGAACTTGATTTATGATAAGTGACATCTGTATCTTGCATGTGCATCTTCTCTTAAGAACTGAGCTAGAGAATTAAACAAATTACAGCAATCCATAATCAATAAAAATCAGTATTCCCTAAAATATATGAAAGCACTGCAGTTAAAGCTGTAAGGAAAGAGATAACAGCTGGCCTTGGTATTAAAGCTTAACTTTGGTTCCAATGTTAATACCAGCAAAAAGCAGAATAACCCCTTATATGCTATTCTTGCATTATCAGATTAACAAAAATCAAAGCTTCTCCTCGAAATCACAGTGAGCATAACCTGTATTTTTGGTACGATGCACCTGTATTAAGGAGCTGTTCTAATATTCACTTTATCATGTGCTAAGTTTAATCAAAGAACCACAGGCATTAATGTCTGCTCAGAAAAACATTTTGACTCATGGCTAAATAGATTTCTAAGGTGCAGCAGAAGTTAATGCCCAAAGTGATCTTTCTGAAGAGTTTATGTGCCAGTTTATTGTAAGCTGTAAATTGCTTCCAGAGATGAAAGACATTCTTTTATGTTATTAACTGTAACATAATAACACTGATTCTGGAATAATTTCAAAGCTAGGGACAGGAATATGCCCATCTCAGTGAAACCCAGCACCCCTGAAGGAGCACAGTACTGAAATATTCACCTTTCAATCTCCGAAGAGAGGCAACCATAACAAAATCTTTGTCATAAAATCCATGCTGGAACAAATTTGTTCCTCTGGGGTTTTCCTGGTCATTTTTACACAAGTGCATTCTTCTTCAAAGCTCTGTCTAAAATGATGGAATGGTCATAAAGGTATCAAGAAGCACCAGGAAATGAAAACTTCCCTTAGATAATCCCAGGAAACAATGGAATTTGACCAATATACACACATCTTGCATGAGCTTGAAGGGTAAATATCACATTCTGTTTAGAGTGTCCTACATCTTGAGTTGTCCTGCCGATTTCATTGGATTATTTGCTAGTGAAGGCACCACCTGAGCCAAGTAATGCCATCTTGAAGCCTATGCAGTCAATTGCTACAATTTTTTACCACATAAACTTCTTTCAAGATACAAGAAATATACCGTCAACTGATGTTAAGTCACCTAAAGCATGAACCCAGGCATTTCAAGTATCCATCGCATGAATAATATCTAACAACAGTTTTGCAACGATTGCTCATTAATGCCAAAATTACATATATGTTTGCCATACCCTTCTCAGGTAAATCATTACCAAGTTTTATATGGATTGACTCCAGTGGTTCTCCAGGTCTGACAATAGTGGTGAAAACATATGCAGGTGTCTTGAAAAGTCACTGAAACTTAAGATAAAAAACAAGCAGTGAAGCACAGAGCTAAGAACGAAAAATAAACCAGGCATCTGTAGCAAGGAAATGTTGCTGGTTTTGCTGTCAGCTGAAGAGAAGCTTTATTTGGGCTAAGAATAAAGAACAGAAATTTGGGTCCAGACTAACAAAAGCCTATGTTTGTTGATTTCAGAACTTAACCCAAATTCTCTGGGTAATTCTACTCATTCTGTAGTTTTTGCTAATTTCTTAGGATTTGTTGCAAGTTAAAAGAGGGGTTGTGTGCATGCAAGTATGTGTGTGGGGGTGTGTACAAAATGTATCAGCTTCACCCTCTCTCAGATATCCCCTGGTAGTTAATTAAAGAATATAAAATTTCCTATGGATATTTTCAGAAGATCCCAGATGATTTATGAGCTAATAAATTACTTCCACAGTGATCATGGAGATCTTTGCTTCTGAATCAAAATGCACACTGTAAAATCCCATTTTGCATTCTTGTATTTTGATTTTTTAAGAAGTCGTCAAAGTATTATTCCTGCTGCTGCTGCTTTTATTCTTTGTTTATAAAATAAAATCTAATACATTGGCAGATGTCCATTTTTTCCCCAGAAGATGGCTCTGAAGGCTATATTGCAAGGTGTGCTATTTCTATACTGCAGCACAAAATCCTTTCATGTGTGATATATTGCAGGCAGCTGAGCTAGAGGAATATGCAGCCAATATGCAAATATTTCCTAGATCACAGTTCTTTATTTTGTCCCAGTAGCCTTACTGCAAAAACCACACTCAGTGAATCTTTGCATAATGTGTGGGTAACCTGTGGCAAGGGCAGCTCTGCTCTCCCCAGAACCACTGCCCGAGCTTGTCTTCCCCTCTCTGTAACGTGGTATGAAGAGGAATTCTCTCCCAAGTCAGCACTAATCCTTGAAAACACTGTAAAGCCTCATATTAATCTTGATAAGAGAAGGGCTGCCATCCAAAATTTGATTTGTTGTTTAATTAAAATATTTTTATACCTCTCGCTCATAAGCAATTACCAAAATGTAAATCCTATTACTTGGCTAAGCAAATGCAGCAATGAGGAGAGGAACAATGTACTTTGGCAAAACTGAATTTTCTCTGCCTCCAGCCCATGCCCAAGAAGACAAAATTATGATCATTTGCTCTATTGTCTCAAATTGATTTGCCCCAAGAAAAGAGCTGGCGCTAAGCAAGCTGAACCAAAATAATAGGCCAGAGAATACGTGAACTAAAGTGGAATAGCAACAGTTAAAACTTTTCCTTAAATTTGTTGGCTACTTAATGGGTCAGATTCTCATTTTAATTTTTCCATGAACAACAATAGCAGTTCTAGGATTTATTATCATTACAAAAATTATTTTGAAAGAAACTGCATGGTGAATTCATTCATTGGAACTGCTACAGGTTTGGTTTGTGTTGTGGAAGTCAGGGTGGAAATGATTTGCATTATAGATGTATATATGAATTTGTACCTCACATAAAATAATAATAATAATAATNTAATAATAATAATAATAGCAATTTTGCATCTAGGCAAATGATGAGGCTATTCTCCAAGATAATTAATATAATTCTCATTTTGTTTGAAAAAAGAGTTCTTAGAACTCACCACAGACAAACTGACCGACAAGTTACAGCTCTAAACCCTCTTTGTTATCTGTAAGTCATATGGCAATGTTGGTAGCCTGTGAAGGCTCAACAGAGTGACATAGAACCAGACATTCCTTCAGAGATTCTCCCTCTTGTCATTGCAATGGGCATGTTGCAGAGGTGCATCTTCCTGAGGAGTTCATGTCTGATTCAGCATAACTCAAAATCTTCCTGATGGCTTCTGTAGCACAGCACTTGGTACTCTGTACTGGATGTAATGACCCCATAGGACCCTGCAGGCAGCACCAGAACAGAAAATTTAATATTTTCCTCACTGATCCTTAAAAACATTCTGCCCCTTTGCTTTACTTTGCAACTTGGGTTATTAATACTTCTCTTTCTGAGGACTATTAAAGAAAATAGTTGCATTGCAGGCAATTTCATTTCTTCCTTGTTTCAAAACTCATAAAAGTCAGATTAATTACAAATCCAGTCTCTGGATCCATAACTATTTCATGTTAGCCAAAAATGTTCTTAGAAAGAATGTGAATTGCATATTAATTAAAATATGAAGATAGAGTTTGGTATGTGGTTTGCATTGCTGAAAGTCATCTTCATGACCCTTTTAAAACACCGTAAACGTAATGATGAATCATGTGACTAAATGCACAGAATGAACACTTACTAATACCTAAAAGAGAATATTTTTGAGTCTACCTCATACTTACACATGATTTTCACTACCTTGCTATTAAAAAAAATTGGGTTTGAATTATAAAGCCAGCTGGATATATAATCTCTTCTTTTAATTGCTGGAACATGAAGAAGTCTGGAAAATAAATGAAAATGCATGAAATAGCACTGTCCTCATAAAACTGGACAGGGTAATAAAAATGGCAATACCAAATAATTTTATAGACCTTTTTTTTCCAATGTCAAAAATTAAAAAGATACTTTTATGAAAGGGGAAAACTGTAAATGAAGAAGAAAAGTAGATCAAATGGTTTCTGTCCACTAGAATTTGACTCAGAAGACAGCTGCTCCAAGGATAGCATTTTGAAGATGCAGCGTAGGGAGCTGCTCTTATGGGGCACATCCACATCACAAGATGAGGTATATGGGATATTGTGATTAGACTTCTGAGGTAGTTTTAGCTACAATGGTATGCACACATAATGTGTTGTGGGCAGTACTGCTCAGAGATGCTGTCTGGGACAACAACAGCAGGACTACATCACCATGATGCTGGGCTTGAGCTGGCAAGTCCTGACTCTCAGCGGGCCCAGCAGTGCCAGCTCAGCACTGTTTTAGCAGGATTGCCAGTGCTCCACCCTGCAGCAATGCTCCATTCAATGCCACACTCTTCCACTTTGGCAGGCACTTTTCAAGGTTGACTCTTACTAAAGAGGGAGTTAGTAAGTTTTGAAATTAACAATGATTTCTAAATGATTTACTGAGGTATCTCAAATTAATGCAGCACTTCAAAATGGGTGACAAAGGATCAGCTGTAGTAGGTTCAGAGAGGTTGCCAGGTCCCAGCAGGCACAAAAAGTGTTTGCAACCAGTGGAAGCACAGAATTTCAGTTGTGGATATGTTAAAATGTCTGTGTCTACCTTTCCTGCTAAAGGTGCCTGACAAGCCTGGATAAGGGCCATAATGAATCTAATTAAGCATGCTGCTTGCAATTAGCAGGTAGCATGAGGAAAAGCACTCTCCCTTTCTGGAGGTGTGGAAGATGTTTGAAGGAGATGACCCGCGGGAATTCTTTGGGCTTTCATACCAGGGAAATTGCATGCTAGCATCCAAAGCATTTTTTCACTTGAGAAAGATAAAGAAATTCAGTCTTCATACTCTGCCTATTAAACTCCTCTTCAAATTTTCTATATCATAAACCTCCCTTCTTTTTTAGAAAAGCAGAAGGTAAAAGGATCCATTTGGGACACATTACTTTCAGATAACTATCTACCTTAACCTGTATCAGTTTGTATTAAACATTCTGACTTACTCTACTTAAAAAGGGATGAATATCTCAGGACATTTTTGCCTTGTGTGAGTACAGATGAAATCAAGCAACTTAATGCAGATACTGAGAACAGACTATCCTTCCAGATAAACCTAGAAATATCCCAACAACCTGAAAAACTGTTCAGAACTTCCACCTTGTTATTGGAGCAATACTGTCCAATGAGACACAAAGCCTCTGAAGTAGGTTTAAGCTTTGCTGTTGAGACAATCATTTGTTTTTTAAGATCACAGCAAAACCTCTGCAGTATCCTACACTTGTTTTTTATGAACTGGAAAACATCCTTTGAGACCTCTGAGGTTGATTGGGGGGCAGTAGTGTTGAAGACATTGCAGACACCATCACATCACCCAAGAGAAAAAAATCTGTTCCATGCAAAGTTAAACACAACCCAAAAACATCACCTCCCACAAAAACTCTTAAAAATTCCCAGATTACCAAGTGTGCCAGAAAATGTTTCTGCATAGTCCAGTGGGATTCGAGCCACCCACCTTTGTCTAATTTAAATGAATATGAAATTACAAGGAAGAAAAGATGATCACAGCTAAGGTATTGGCAAGAAATGGAGAGAGGGAAAGGAGTCACAAATTGTCACTTTAGTCAAAACAGTTGGGCTGAGGCCCACTGAAGCAGATGTGCCACTGGGCTGTCAGACGTGAAACTGCAGAGCTGCAGAGAGCAGTCACAGAACCAAGTGACTGCTCTTGCTCTTCCACTGAGCCTCTAAACCAGGTCACAAGCTTTTTCCTGGTTTGTCTCAGAAGATATTGGCGTTAAATTATTCTCTGCAATGATTTCAACTTCATTCTCACAGCTACAGCAAAGTAAAATATTCTGTTCTCGTATTCTGTGTATTTTTCCTCTGTCTTTTCCTAGACCTCATTCCAGTGTGTGGAGCTCTCCAAGTTTAAACTTTAAGGATCCACTTCTAGACACAAAAGATTTTTCAGTATCAAAATCTCTTTCTCACAATTCAAGCATTAGACAGTCAGGCTTCTAAGCCAAATTCTGTCATGCAACTCACTTCGATGCTTCTCCTTAAGCCAATTTTGTTTAATTCAGACACTTGTCATGATGATGAACCACTGAGTAACAGTTAAATCTGCAGTCTCCATATGTTATTTTCAGAAAAAAAGTAGTAGAAACTATAATGTCAAAAACAACAACAACAACAAAAAAAAATCTGAAATGAGTGCTTATTCTGTTCCTTACTTTCACAAGACTCCTACACAATAAATTCTTGGTATGTGTGAAGAAGTCATCTTCAGCATATGTCATTCAGTAGCCTTTAAGAATTGCCTGATAATCAAGAAATGTAGAAATTTAAAGATAATGCCATCTATTTTAACACAGCAAACTAACAGCCTGATTTATGATGGGATTAAGAGAAACTGCCATGTCCAGAGGAATCAGAGAGGACCAGACCAGCCACACTAGCCACAAATAATAGTTGAGAAACAGCAACAGAACAGTAACAGAGCACTAGTGACCTCACCCCACATGAATCCTGCAGGAAGTATGAAGATATCCTTCCACTGCTGATCCCTGCAGTGCAGTCAGTACAGGGGATAAATGGAAACCAGTTACAAAAAATGCAAACAAACTGGAAGCTGATACCAAAGAGAGAAGGAGCAGCAGGCATTTTCAGTCTGCATTGTGGGGAAGTGGTGACAGTCACCAACACCTGAGGCAACACTTGGGGAACTTGACTTTTAAGCATTTGAAATTCTGATATTCACCTGTTTCCAATATTTTTAACAAGGACAATTTAGTGTTTGGGAAACTTGTACATTATTAATATGAAATTGAGTAGGTTTGTGGAATAGAGAGGAATGAGAGGAAAAGGGAATGTCATGAACCATGCTGATACACTTTGGTAAGTGTGAATGATTATAATACCAAGTTTCCTTGTATAAAAAAAAATACCATTTGTTCTCATATTTGCAGACATTTAGAAACACAGGCTGAATAAAATCAGCCTAAGTGCTGTGGAGCACAAAAAGTAGAATTTAAATCACTAATGGATTAGCTAGACAGGACTATTTCTCTGCTCAGAGAAAATACCTACTTTTTTTTCCAGCTGGTCATCTGACCTTTGAAAATTCCTCTTGATGAATTGCATAAAAGTATTTTAACTTAATCTCTGAAAAACAAGCTAGAGTCTCAATGCACTTTTTGCTAAGTAACTATCTGAAATGAAGTGAACTGACAAAGGCTGTGTCCTGGTCCCTGCTCTTATAAAACCTTATGCTGAGTATTTATCTACTCAATCAATTTCATTTTCTTTGTGACTATGAGATAGTATGAGTCACTATTAATAATTCCTAAAGTTAATTCTGTTCAGAACATCTTTGTTTCTGCAAAGAATAAACTTGGTATTCATATACAAAGGGATGTGTCCCAAAGACCATATACCTCTGGTACTGAAAAAAAATTCAGATTAAAATAAAATATTTTCAAATCAAATAGCCCGGAGTTATGCATGTTAAAAGGGGATTTTATTTATTGATAAAACTTGTGCAAAAGCAAGTTCCCAAGTTATTATGGAGTCAGGAGGTTGCCATGTGGCTGATCTGTTCTCTTAAATTCACCAACTCTTGCCCCCCTCCTCAGTCCCTGGTCAGCCCCTGTAAATATCTGAGGGGTTTGGTCCATATATGGTCTCACTCCTTCTGCTTTTCTGATCCTCTTCTTTGCAGCTACTGCTTCAATAACAATATTGCAGCATGTCCTAGGGTGACTTTGATGCTTGTGTCCCCAATGGTCTGTTCTGTTTATGCTGGATATTAAGTCCTGTACCTTTCAGACTGGTTCTGAGAGCGAAGGGGGGAGAAGCAGGGCACAGTTTGTTTGCAGGGACTGCCCTTGCTCCTTCTCCAGACTGTGTTGTCTGCAGCATGGGCAGCAGGAGAGAGCTCTCCTTGGTTAGCTTTTCTTTTTAGCTAGCTGAGGCAGAGAAGTTCCCCTAACTGTGGGTTTTCTTTTTCTTGGAACTGATCAGCCTGCTCTGGACTGAAAACCCAGAAAAACACCAGGACTTCCGGCCTGTGGCCCACCGGAGCCTGGGATGCTGCATTCCAGCTCAGGAGGGACTGACAAGAGACTGAGCAGCCAAGCTACACCCCACGACAAGGACCTTCTGAGTTTGCCTTCTCTTCAGAACAGAGAGAGGTTTTATCGTTTAATATTATTAATTTCTTATGCTTGTGAATACTTTGCTTGTTAAATAAACAGCTTTTTCCACTTTTCTCCAAGGAAATCTTTTCCCGAACCAGTAGATGGAGGGGCATCTTGAATCTGCTTTCTAGAGGGACCCCTTTGGAAGTTTCCTTCCAAATTTGCCTTAAACCAGGACACAGTATTTAGAAGTTTCTGGAATTTCTTGCTGTTGTCCATACTCATACAAATTAGTAGGTGTTTTTTGTGCTGGGATGTCAAATACTGTGTGTTCTCAGAGCATGCATAATATTTACAGAGAAGACACATTACACACAGAGAACAGTTCTGGCTGTTGTATTTTGGACAGAAGCAGCAATGTCCTCTGTAACAGCAGAGTGTAAGGAAACAGGAATGCTGTGTTCAGTCCCTACCCTCAGCCCCAGGAGTTCAGATCCACACCACTTGGCAGGAGAAAGCTTCTGTGCTCAGAGAGGGAGCCATCTCTCTCTGCAGCTGAAGAAAAAGGAACCCAAGATCAACCAAGCACAAAAAAGTAGAAGAGCTGATACACAAGGGAGTGCAATTAAAAGCACTTGTAAGTGCAGTTCCAGGCAGAAGAGGAGACCTCCAGGGTTCTGCTGTGAGCTCTGCTTCTGGAACTCTGTACAGCACAGGTGAAACGTGGTCCTTGCTGGTGCTCACCCCTGCTCCATGAACATGCTCTGAGCAGCAAGAGCAGTGTCTCCATGCTTTATCTTGCACATTCTGACACATACTCCTTGGGTGGGAGTCCACAGTGGCATAACAGAGGCAGATAATGGCACACTCAAAGCCTGGCATTTCCAGCACTGCTCAAGGAACAGGACAAGAGTCTCATTCCCCCATGCAGACCTGGAAAATTAAACTGCGTCTCTCTACCAGGTGAAGCACAGAGAAACCTCATTAAGAAATAACAGAAGAAGACTCCCTTTTGCTGTCCTTTCCTTGCCTCATAACCCAGAAAGGTTTTGAGATAAGCAAGTATCCACTTATTTCTAGGAGCAATTATTTCTAAGGACAGAGATCTCTCACAGGACAGCTATATCAACCACCTCTAGTGTCGCCCTGATTTTTAGCCTTCTGAATTGTTTTTATTTCTACTGGAGTTTCTCACAAATTGTAAGATAAACAAAGACTGATGTTTTGTAAACAACATTCTTTCCAGGGGGAAGGAAAAATTGATAGATTTCTGAGCTGACCACTGGGGTCAGAGAGGTAGTCCTCTCATCCCCCAAACCTTGATCAAATTCCAAACCCTATTTAAACCCCAAATCATAATAAACTTTCTCTTTCTCTCCTCACTTCTCAACCTGACAGGTGAGTGTTGTTCTTTCCTGTCATGATTGTGACATTCTAGTCTGAGAAAGGAAGAGATTTCAGACATTGCTGTATTCATGTTTCCTGTCATGAAAGCTCTAGAAGTTGTTTTGGATGTTACTTTGAGGTGCCTTTCACATCTCCTAGACAATCACAAGGGCCAGAGCTGAGGTTCAAGCACTGCAGCGGGTGTGACCATCACCAGCCCTGCCTCAGGAATCCTTGCTGTGCAGGTGAGGAGTGGGGCCAGGCTGTGTGCGTGTCCCTGCCGTGGCATGCACCAGCCTTCACCAGTAAGGGGACAGAAGGACAGAGCAGAGGAATTTTTTCTTTTATTTTTTTACAAAGAGGGGGGAAGTGTATGAATGGGCAGGAAGTGTGAAGAAGGGGAAATAGTTTAAGGAATCTGATTGAGCTGGGAAGGCACCAAGACTACACATGGGAACAAGACTAGCAGAGACACCAGCAAGAACAGTCTGACTTCCCTAAGTCAGTTCAAACCTCCCTGTTTTTTCTCAGAGCAGAAAAAAACAGTTTCAGGACACCTAGTCAAGAGGGGATTTGGCAAGAAATAGATACAAAACCTTCATTTATACTAAGAAGATTAAAAATAAAGGTAGATTTTATCTAATTAATATGGACTTCTTTATTAGTTAATAGAAGAACAGACTGAATTGAAGCAGACATTGAAGCAGCACTAGCCTGGTGCATAGCCCATTCTTACAATATTGTTAATGTTGGATTCTTGTTAGATGGATGTGTTCACTCCCATATAAATGAAGAGTTTTATTGACTGGGTTATGTCTCTGATATTTAAAAAAAGGAAAAACCTGTCAGAGCTTTATTTTTCTTTGATTTTTCCCTTGCCAAGAATGCACAACCAGAGTGCTAAGAGGCAAGCAATGTCCTACCTTGTAAGTCGGATGTAAACAAAAAAGTAATCAGATTTGTCTATCTTTCAAAGTATGTGCTGTATAATGAACATATTTGAAATGAAAACTATTATTGCTTCAGATGCTTACATCCCCTTATTGTTCCAAGCATTACAGTGTACACAAGACAATCACATGTAATTGGTATAAATCAAACATCGTGAACTGCCTGGAGCCTAAATTGAGAAAATGGAAAACAAGACCAAAGACCTATAAAATGTTAATGCTTTCTTGAACAGAATGCTGAATCTATATTGTATCCTTCAGTTTTAATTCCAAAACTTATTAAATCTTTCTTTCCTGCTGGCTGACTATTATTCTCCCAGCTCCAAATACATACAACATGACTTAAAATTTGCTTTCAAAATTTTCTGGTGTATTCCTATGGGCTGAAATGTATTAAGTATTTATGCATGTGGCGTTTATAGCTAGGTGTTAATACTAATGTGGTAAGGGTGGAGCACAGATATAATTCATAAATTTAAAGTCATCTGTACTGAAGGGCAACATCCTTTTTTGCTATGAGGCGGAACTTCATGTTTCTTTCAAAGAATCAATTTCCTGCCACTGTTATATTTTTTTGTACAAAAAGAATGAGCCATTGTTATTTTATTAATAATCTGATCTAATAAGAGGAATAATAGAAAATCTTTATACAGTATTTTTTTCTTTTGTTACAGTATAAATTCTATTGGTTGTTTCATTTAAAGATTAAAATCAGCATTTTCCCAATTATTCTTGAATACCATTTTTCCAGCTGAATATACAGCACAATTAGCACACAAAACTGACAGGATGGTGGCCAGACACAGGATTTTGAGGAATGTGTAAAAGGAAATAGCATATAAGCAGGCACATCCTACAGATATTTCATCCGGTGCATTTAAGTGATTACAGCTCTAGGGTTTGTTTCTCAGTCAGTCCCAACCTGGCCAAGAAATGTGTCTTTGCTGTTTAGTATTTACTGTGGAATATCACAAGAAAAACTGAACATTTAGTTGTGCCCAGATTGGGAAACTCAAACTCTTGCTTCCAAGGGGTATCAGACATCACTCACTGTTACTATATTTCAAGACATGCTCTACATTGTGTGTCATGAGCTCGGTATGAAATAGTTTCACCACGGCTGGTATCATGTAGAGCTTTGAACATCCATTGATTTCATTTGCAGATTTAGTTGCATCCCTTGCACAGGACTGAATAATATAGTTATTTTCTTTTGGAAAATTTGAGTTTTAGAAAGTAAAAGTATTAAGTCACATACTCTATACCAGTATAGCAATATTAGAGTACATTGTCATTTCTTGCATTAAATGGGCACAGAAATCCATTCCTGAGAGGACAATGACTCCTGTTCTCAGCAACAAGGAGCTTGATTAACAGAGCATATGCTGTAATTTAAAAAAATCTCTTAAGGAAAGTCAATATATTTTTATACTGTAATCTGATTAAACATTATATCATTTCTATGGATTCCAAATACTATTTAGAGCTCATGGATAGGAAAACCAGTTTAATTTGAAAAGTGATAAGATTGTTTTATGACATTAACATTAACATTAGTTTTGTTAACCATTAAACTTTAATAAAGATACCATAAAGATACCATTGTTCCTCTGCTATTTGCAATTTACAGTGGCTGTGCCTGCAGAATACACTAGAGTAGGAAATATTATTTGAAGTAAGGTATGGATAAAGTCCATGCATAAATGAGTTCTAATCTTGCTTGCCACTTAGTGTGTCTCTCTTAACACTCCTCCAGAGGCAGTATTTGATAATATAGTTCCAAAATGAACTTGGTTCCTTGAAGACAACTTGAGAATCTTTTAATCATTTACCATTTAGTCTGTGAGCAATCTCAGTTTTGCAACCATGGCAGCACAGCATGTAATACAAAGCCAAAGCTCCCAAATCCTTTTCAATAGCGTTAGACCTGAATCTCATTGTGATCCACACAGATGAGACATTTCCCCTGTATTCTTAGCTAATTCATCCTCCAGGAACCTCCAAAAATGAATCTACCATACTGCATGAAATCCCACAAGATTCTGTTTCTTCCCTACAGAAACTAATCTTGGTCACAAAGGAGTCCTTTTGTTCAGTGTATGGCTGTGTAAAACACAGATGTGGTAGAGCTCTTTTCATTCCCTCATGTTCATAGCAAGGCAAAACACACAGTCCTGTTTTCCTGCAACACTACATTAACACATGCTCAACTGCCCTCTGCTGAAAGTACTGAACTCTGAAAAGCAAAATTAAATTTTAAAAAACCCCAACAAAATAACAAAAAAAAATCCCAAAACAACCCCCAAACCCCAAAATAAAACAAACAAACAAACAAAAACCAAACCCAAAATCCCAAAACAAAGAAACAAAAAAACCCACCAAAAAAAGAACATTATTTCAGAGCAATATGTTTTTCTCATGACTAAGGGGTTTTTTTGTATGGAAAGGTACCCTAGCTCTCAGATTCTGATTTAGCAAAAAGAGTAAAAACAGTGGCTACTGTTTTTATTAATAATAGTTCTGCATTCTTTTCTTTGCATACTGATTGTTGTAGATTTCGTCTTCAAATAATTTGTTCACAAGTGAGAGCTATATGCTGTGAGATATATAATAAGTAAATTCTTTTTAATTTATGGAGGTGTGTGTATGTTTGGATTGGAGGTTACATATCCCAAGCTTATATATCCAAATACCCAAAAGGAATGTTTGAAATCATGTATGTTAACTCTGTGTAAGTAATTTCTGCCTTACAATATAGTTCTGCTCGATATTGATAACCCTTTTTGCCATCCAATGGGTACAGACCGTATTCCTTTTGACCCCTAAGACCCAACAGAGAGAGAGGCCTTCACCAGACTATTTCCATTAACTAGGTGAGTCTGAAAGGGATCTGGTATTTTTTTGGTTTGTTTGATTTACTTAGAAAGAATGGTCATCATATCTTCATTCCCAAATCAGTGCTGGTTTCTCCCTATGGAGCTTTCTGAAAGACAGAATTCTCAGGCTTCCCCTGGAGTCTGTACAAAACCCCATTAGGAATACTTCATTTTTCACACAGTTGTTGCAATCAGTGCTTTACCCAATCCTGCTTTTACAATTGCCTCCTGCAATATCTGTCACTGTCACACAGCTCTATACACGAAGACAATTTTAAGAGAATCCCTTTTCTCTCCTCAGTTTAATTCCCTCTAAGTTCTTTCTACATGGCTTAAGATGGGATCACTATTGCTTATTCTAGCTATCATGAAATAGGACTTTTCCTCTTTTAGAAGGCAATTAGCTCAGCATATACATTGCACATGAGGAAAAACTTCATTAATAGAGACCATCATCTGGGAAAAGTAATTGAGTTGAGCCGGTAAGGGTAGAATCACAAGGTTCAGAAGCCAGAGAAAAAGCTTAAGCTGGTTTTGACACTAGTTGTTTCCTATGAATTTCCCAGCTTACTACTTTCAGAATTGAACAGGGGTAGATAAGAGGATATATGATGTTTAAAATTATTTGAGTTTTGCAATAGGATTTGTCATTCTTCTTATAAGGGCACTGGTTCTCTTTTGTATTAAGTAGCAGAAACCAAAGGAAAAAAAGAAAACAAATTACACTGGCTGTAATGCTGACATTTGTTTTAATTTAATCCTAATAGTTTTCTCCTATGAAAATCAGGATGTGTCATTATAAACTGACACAAAAATACCATTTTTTCCAAAATTTGTGGATTTCTCTACAAAAGAAGATTTACAGTGCTGGCATATTGGAGATATATTGAATTATTTGTAACAATGATTTGAAATGAACAGTTTTACACTACCTATATAATACAGATATTCAATCAAACAAAGGCAAAAGATGTCAATCCTAATAGAAGGGTTCACAAGACAAAAGTAACTGAAGGTTATTTGAGTGCAACACCTCCCAAAGTTATGCATTAATGGAAAACAGTGGACATTTGTTAAACTGTTTGCAGTATCAGTATCTGTGCTTGAGGAAGTTACAGGAATCATCTGATAGTGGCTTCCTGTGGTGAAAGCAGGAGCAAAGCACTGGAGGAACTACGGCTCCAAGGCTCCAGCTCAGGAACATCTGACCTCTGAAAATAAGTGACGTTACATCAAGGTGTCCTATTCTGAGCTTGAAAGCCTAAGCTTTAAAAGGTGGAAGAAAGGGAAAGAGACAAACATGTTCAGGCTTAAGCTGATTCTTGCTGGAGTACCCAGCTCCAGCCATGTAAGTCACAAGTGGCAAAGCTGTGGACTGTGTCAACAAATCCTAAAACCTTGCAGATGAGTTTCTATCAAAACCACCATGGAGCCAAACCACAGACATGCTTACATTTCAGGTTTCATGCCTCGAAAGTTGCCATAGATGTTTGGAATTGCTTCTTGAAGCTTAGAGGTGATGATCTCTTCTGGCCATCTTCTGTCCACCTGTACACCAATTATCTGTTGTTTTGATCTTGTTGCAAGGTCTTTGGATTTTGAGAAGAATTTTCTGTGCAGAAAAATCTGCTGTCGCTGTAGCGACCAAAATCAGTCCTCATCAGTGGGCCTTTCTCAAAGCTGTAATTTTTTTTCAGCTACCAAACTCCTTAGCAAGGGGGGAAAAAAAAACAGCACTAGAGTACCAAAAATACCAAGAAAGCTTAAGTGAACAGAAAAGAATTAGAAATAAGATAGAGTTTCTTAGTTATCTACCTCTCTTCCCCATTTTCTCTAAAATCTCTCCTCTCTTCTCTCCTCTGTATCCAGAAAACAATGCAAGTGATTTATGAACAGGTGAAGAGGGGCAGCAGATCTGCAAACAAGCAAACACTGGATAAAGGACCAGCATGGACTGTAAAATATACAGCAAGCAATAGGTGAGTGTTCTTGGCTGTGCATTTATTTTACGCATTTTTTAAGGAAATGTCAATGAACCTAGCCCCAAATTTCCCTTACTTCAGTGTTGGGAAGGTCACGAGTGATATTCAAGAGAAGACCACTTTTTAAAGCTTTGAGAAAGCTGATGAGGATTTTGCATTTCAGTAGTTTACTCCCATGTGTTTCATTACCTCAGAAGTCATCCCTACCGTACCATTAGGTTTGGAAAACACTGTACTTTGGCAACACAATGGCTCAACTTGGGTGCCTTTACCCAGTTTTTTATGCATTAATTTAGGATTTGGATGGTTGGACGTAGGCAAAAACTGAGTATTTGTGATAATATATAGGAAGAATACTGTAAAGCTGATCAAACATTCTGTAACAAATCACCACAGAATGGTTCAGGCAATTGCAGTAATGAAGGAGCAGGAAGCTCAAATTTCCTAAATTAATGCAGGCGTCCCCAGCCATAAGGGATGTTTTCAGATTTAGACAATAGATCACGTATCAATTTTCTGTATGTACATGTCTATCACTCTGCAGAAAAGTGATGACATCAAGAGCATGAAGCGGCACTGCATTCTCCAGTTTATGTACAAAAGCTGAAAAATGGTGTTAAATCCACAAAATTTCCTGGGTAAATCTATAGCTAAGGCACATATCCAGTCAAACAAATGAGGCATGGTTGAAAAGAAATTCTGGATAGCACCATGTCCTTCTCATAAAACGTTTCAACACATTTCAAAACAAAAGAAAAGTGAGCCAAAAAAGTAAGTCCCCATCTGGTATTTATCTGCACTTCTGCAGAGGAGCTGCTTACCAAAGGAGCAACTTCTGTTCTGCTTGATCTAAGGCACATCACACCCCAGCAAACCTTCACAGCCTCCCTGTCTCTCCTCTCGCTCAATCACACATCTATGGAAACATGGTACATAAAGACTGTCAAAGATGCAAAAACAATGTCAGTAAACACAACCCAGAGCACACAGTTCTCACAAAGAGAATTAAAGAGTTCTCAGTAAGCAACCAAATCTGCCAAAGCAGCTTCCCATTTGTGCCTGCAAAAAATCACATCTCCAAGCACATAAATAATTTCATTATACCAAGCCAGCTATTCCACTGCGCTTTGACATCTAGATTTCCATTAACAAAAAAGCTTGCTTGCTTGCCTGGTTTCTCCCAGTTATTCCCACACCCCTTGCGCTGCATTTTCCCTCCAGAATTCTATCTGCTCCTTCTTACAGGTCCTTGACTTGCCATCTGTTAGGTTATTAGCTGAAAGGACACTGTATGTGCTGCTCTTCATTGAGAAGACTCTTAGCAGAGACACTGCAACTAACACTGCACACATTTTCAAGGCATGCTGGTGCCTCTTCCAACCTGTGCTTTCCCACCCAAATTCCATTTTGCAGCTGCAGTACCCAAAGTAGTCCTGACTCTAGTTATCCAGCATTCCCCATGCTATTGGTAAACATCTGCTATCTTTGGATCACTTTGGAGTGATCTCTGTGTCTTTCATTCCTTGGTGAATTGACTGAAAACGGGGGTGGTGTAGATATCCTCTCCACTTGTGAACAGACAGACATGGATGTGAATAACATATCTGTGAGTACACGAAAGGAAACCTGCAGCAGTGAGCAGAACCAGAGTGGGTGGGATGGGGAAGCATTCCTCAATGTTCCCAAAGCTAATCAAGCTTTGGGATATCCACCAGCTCACTCTGTGATGTGAGTCACTGGAGACTCAGAGAGAAGGGAAGCATCTCCCACTGAATTAAGGTAGCCAAACCCCCAAACCTATCATGGAAGTACAAAGTGAGTGGCATGGGTCTTCATCATTCCTAATATTTTATAGAGCCTGTGCTTTAACATGCAAGATGCTGATTTACTGTCCTTCAGACCTACTTCAAATTTTTCATTACTGTATGAAAGTTTGTACTCTGATTTTTCTGGCTTAAAAAATAAATACATTGATGCACAAAGCAATGAAAAATAACATTTCAGGTAGGTGATCTGTTACATACCAAATTCAGCATATTTTCCAAAAGGCAGGCTACCTTCTTGTTTTCACAAATATCAAATCAGCTACATAAGATGGATAAAAAAGGTGGGGTTTTTTGGTTTGTTTCCAATCCTAGATATGAAAGAAAAAGGAGTTGAAACAGAGTAAGAGGCAAGGACAGGTATTGATGAATTGGGCCGCTGCAATTTGAGTTTATAAACTGGTATGATGTTTCAAATGTAGCCACCTTGAAAGAGAGACTGTAATTTAGACTCCTGTCAACACATTCAGGCATCAGAAGGAAGGTAGAGCAGGGCTTCATGTCTAATACGAAATATTTTAAGTACCTGCCATTGACTTTGGCTGATGATGTCTAAAAACACATGTACAGTACATCCTGTAATTACATGAAAACATTTAAATAATGGAGTTAGAGTATATTTTCAGGGCATTTGTCGGTCTTCTCTTTCTCTCTGTCTGACTAATTTGTCTTTCTCTAGCAGCTTTTTTGTTTAGGTTTTGTTTAGGTTTGTTTAGGTTTTTTGCCCCGTAGTCCTCCTATGTCAGATCTCAGATTAGGGTTTTGGGGTTTTTTTTCAGAAATATACAAAGAATTCTCAAAAATAATTTGTGGTGCATATTTCATTCTGTAAGAGACACATATTCAGTAATAAATTCTGTTAGAGACTGAAATAACGATAGAAAGCATATGAAAAGCTTTTGACCTTTATGATTAAAAAACTAAAATGACATATTGGTTTTGATTAAGGGAAAACCATCATAAAGCCATCAGTTACATGTTCAAATGCAGAAAGTTACCCCTATCAACAGAAAAATTCTTGCAGTTAAGACAGACTCAGGAGACCTTTGCTCCATTTACAGTATTAGCACAGTAGTCCTGTTTGATTAATGTACAAGGCACTTGGGATAATTCTCAGAAGTAATTAGCCTTTCTGCAGTGTCTAGGGTCATGCATCAGTGTCAAGTTTAGAACTAAGATTTCTTGCTCAATCCACAATCTGAATAAGATGTCTGAGGAAAGGGTATCCATGATCAGGGAGAAATAAAACACAGAAAGCACTTGAGCACTTCCTAAGCATGCCGATTTAGATTCAGGGTGTCTTCTCTGTCACCTATAAAAGGTAGCTGAGCTGCCAGAGAAGCAGAAGATAATCATCAAACCTAAGTGAGTTGTGTGATGCTGGAGGCATTTCCTTCAAACACTTATGTTGGTACCTGTAGTTCAAATGCCTTGTTTGACTCCTGGTTTGAGAAGTCTAATATGCAAAAGAAAAACCTCAGGGCTGGTACAAAACATCATAAAATTAATGAAATATTTCTACAGTTCACTTCAGTGAATATTTGATTGGCAACATGACTGTCAAGAGCAATAAATCCTTTCCAATATTTCTTATTGAAATAATACTTCCTAAAGGCTGGAAAGAAAAGTGGAGATTTCCACATCTGGATACATTCAGTAACTATAAAAACACCACATGGGTCATACGAATCTAATTACAATGGGTGAGTGACAAGCAACCTTTTCTTGTACTTAGATAAACAGGTAGTATAGTTGCACTACTACATACTATTTGCATCATTGCTTGTCCTGATATCAGCACCATCTTGCTCTGAGCATTTATTTATTGAATCCAACAGGTAAATTCATATATAAAGATTTAAGTGACCTGACCTTGAATTCTTTTTGAGGGACTGTAATGAGCTTCAGTCAACTGGCAGGATCAGAAGCAGAAATACCATACCCAAGTTGTTTAACCCACCTGATAGAACTTTTCCTAACATTAAGGAACAGCAAAACAGCTTTTCTGGAAAAACAGACATGATTTCCCCTTTCACTATTGAGTATTTGGGGAATTTCCTGAGATTTATGACCCTTTAGGGTACTCATTCACACATTACTCAAGGAGCCATTAGCCAGTGTCTGTATGTTGAGATAAAAATGTTACCAATTCCCATACCAGCTGTTATCTCTCTCAAAGCTATTTGTTTTCTAGTAGAAATATTCTATTTTCTAGAAGAAAATATTCTGATATGCTCCTCAATCATATGCAAGCATTAGTTCTTTTTCTTTTTTTAAAGAGCCTGTCAAGTTGATTTACTTTAGAAGTTGTCTAGTGAGTACTCAATTTAAAGTGTCAAATCCTTCTGTTCTATATAATCTTCCTTGAATTCCTTAGTATTTAAATTGATTTTGAACAGAACTTTCTGAAGTAGCACTTTTGTACCCAAAAACACCTTTTCTTTTTGTGCAGTGAATTTTTTAATTTGACAATTTAAACCATTTTTCTCAACCATTTTAAACAACCACTTTTTGAAGCCATTATAGTCAAAAAAGGGTAAGTTGAGGGCAAGTTCTCTCATAGCGAGAAATTTCTTGAAACACATTTCAGAGATATTTTTCCAGTTATCCGCAAGCACGGATTACAAGATCAGCTTTCCTTGCAGACTCTGTGCCAGCTGATAAAGAAGGAGGGAGGAGAAAGAAAGTCATGGCAAAATTGCCATATCCCAGGCTGAGTCTGCACATTGGTAGTTACAGAAGAGCTTACCTCTACGTGTGGTCTGGGATTCAAAGAGTTACGATGAGCACAGAGCTCACACAACTCATTTTGTCAGAATTAATAACCAACCTCACTCCAAATTCCAGCTATTTATTCACTCACAGCATTGATGACACCAAGGTACAGTACCACAAATTAAATATTAGATATAGCGAGGTACAACAGGGAAAGGGCAGACTTCTAAACAAGGCATAAAATTAGATAAAAGAAGTCATCAGGTAAAATGGGTAACTTCAACTGATTAGAAGAGGTTCACTCCACAGCAATTTTATCCAGGAGAACTCAGAATAATTACCACTCCTGAATGCCAGTGGTCATGCTCTACACTCGAGGGAAATGCCAGCTCTTTCCTTTAATGTCTATCTGTGTAACTACCACTAGATCTCTCCTAAAGATTTGGCTCTGAAAAACCATTCCTTTTAGATAGAGATTTTATTATCTCTTTTCTTTAGCATAAAAGTGAACCCTGATAACTTCCCACATGTTTCCAAACTTTGTATTTCCTCTCTCCTTCTGAACATGGAGCATGTTATTAATAAAATCTCACAAGCAACTCAGTTCCCCTATTGCCATCCATTAATATCTTCACAAACACATACACTTCTAGAAACACATTGCTTAAACAAGTATGATGGTTGTCTTTCTTTGCATAACTATTCATAAATATTATGATTTTCCTTTAAGGAAAAAAAACATCTGAGTGTCCTGACAAGAACTGTCTACTTCCCCCCATGTACAGTTATAACATTGTAGTTTGCTGTTCTGAAATTGTGTCCCTTCCTCAATTGTGCCTAAAAAGCTCAATCACTGAGCTTGTAATTACTCCCAATCTCATCCTTCTGGTTTTTACTCACCCATCCTTTTGCAGTAACTTCTCTTACCTGTGGTTTTCATTCCCCTTCATTGTCTACATATGTGACAATGATACACAGATTTTTTTTCTCTCCTTGTCATAGCTTTATCAAATTTCAGATAAGCACTCCCTTCCTAACATCATGATATTTAGAGACAAAAAAAAGACGTTACTGAAATTACTCAATATTTGCATAATATGAATTCACTGAGATGGATACATCCATGATATTCTTTACAGAAACATCTCAAGAACTAACTAAGCTCAGCTATCTGTAAACATAGCAAGTCACACCTATCTACCTACATCATGTCCTGGAGAATTGCCATGGTGATTTCAGAGTTAAGATCAATACAAAAAGAAGCTGTGCCCTGCTTGTTCTCTAGGCATAAGTTTCTCTTCAATACATCTTCAAAGGAAAGGATCAACCATGGTATTTTGCTGCTGCATCACAAGGATTCTTTCAAATGCTGAAATCATTGCAGGTGGTTAAGTCAAAAGTCAAGAGATATCTGCCAGAGATTATTTAATCTATAAAAGCTTCAGTGCTTTTAAGAAAAAGTTAAATTACCTTTAAAATCTAGAAAAACCATTGTGAAAAATATTTTGCCATTAATGTAATCACTTTCATTCATATTTCCTGGACATTTTCCTGGACTGAAAGAAGGAAGAACCATGTCAATTTCTTTATGTACATGGTGAACTTGATAGACTCAGTTAATTACATGATAGCCTTGATCTAATTGTACAGGAGGAGTGAATAACAAGCTTTTATCTGGAAGGAAAAAAAGTTAAAACATTGACATTAATCATCATCATGGTAAATAGTGTGGCCATTCCTTATTGCTGTTAGATTGTGCTCCAGTTATAGAGATGCATGCTGAGACATTGTTCACTGCAAACAACATCAAACAGGGACATTTTTCTATTGTTTCATTGTGTATGGCAGCCACATCTTCCAGAATACCATATGGCAGTAGTACACCTCAGAACAGCATGGCATATGATGAGCTCCAGACAGATTGCATGCAAAGTGTCTAGAGATTTTCATTATCTGCCAACGACCCACAGGCCATTTACTGCCTGGTTCCACCTCTCAGGATCAGCAGTGCAGTAGCACAAATAGGTTGCTTGAGACCTCACAACCCACAGAGAATCTAGCTAGCTATTGCACACATACCTCTTAAAGTCTTTTTCAAAAGCAGGCCAACTCCTGCAATACAATGCTTTTCTTCCTTCATTCCTTGCCAGATGGTCTTCAGCCCCTCAGCTGCTCCTTTATTTGGCCTCTGTGTCCCAGGGTTCATCTCACACATGAACAAACCAGGGACAGAGTTTAATAAGAGTCATCTATCAATGTACCCACCTGGCACAGTAAAACTGATTCCAGGTAGCACCTTACTTTAGTGTCTCCCATCAGTTTTCATTTACAGCAGCCAATTCTACCTTGTGCCTGTTAATTACAAAATACATCTCCCAGATTCTTTCTGAAGTTAAATGATCTGACACCCATTGAAGGTGTCTCTAGAAATTCAAGGGCCCATTTTTCTTGCCAATTCCTGACTTAAAATTTTCTGTATTTCCTCCTTTGCTGTTAAGCATCTTCTGTTACCCTACACAACAATCTGCTTTCAAAATTAACCTAAATGAAGGGAAAATTTGTTTCTCTTCTCTTCTATGCTTGCTTCATTTTCTCCACCTGCTGATTCAGAAGTATTCAGACACCTTCCCCATTTTGCTTCCCAATCTGCTCTAAGTGCTAGAAAATGTATCCTTCTCCTGCCTTTTGCCCCTCTGCCAGCAGCTTTTACCACTTTGCCCACATGGAACACACCAATCCTGCAACTGGCTTTATGTCTTCTCCATTCAGCACAGTTCCTGCCTGGACACTCTCCTTATCAACTTGCCACATTTTCTTCCATGGTATCTTGGTGACCACATTCCTTTTAACAGCCATTTCCTGCTCCCAGCTTTCCAACAGCACTTCTATTTCTGCTTCTTCTCTTCACAAAGACTCTATTCATTCCTGCCACCTTTTCCTGATCTCTCAGCATATCAGGAAAGCCAAGGCCTTTGGAAGAAGTCAAGACCAAAACCATCTTCAGCAACTTACCACTCATTTGATCATTGCATTCGATGCCAACTGGCTCAGCTCCAGCTGCAGATCATAGTCTGGCAGCCCTTATTTCACCAGGTCCTTACAGATCCTGCCTTCTTCTTCTCACAGCATGCATTGGTTAGATGGGCCAGCACAACAGGACTGATGGAGCTTTTGGATCCTACGAGGCAGACAATCCTGTTACTGACAGGTAGACTGCAGTTTGATTACGATGAGAATTATCAGCAAATATGCACATTTTTGTCATTTGTATCTAAGAAATCAAATTTGTATAAATCAGAATCCCTTAAAATTCTGTCCCTGTTTTTTTCTAAAACTTGATTCATCTTTGAGTACAATGAAGCCTTCTATTGGGGTATGTGAAAAAATGTCTTGGTTTTGGCTCCTGATCAGAAGTAGAACTTGAGATAACTTTTTTCCCCCAAACTTTAAATGATCTACAGCACATTTTTTTACTTCCTGATAGCCTGTTGATGCTCTTGCAATAAAAATCCAGGTTATTTATACATGTTATGAGAGCATCTTACAGAGTCTAGTCACAGGATAACATTTTTCTGAAACTGATGGATAAAACCAATAGAACATCCCATTCATTCTGTATGGAGAAGACAAAGTGCTAAATCTTTACAAATGCAGTAGAGTTTTTTTATATCTTTCTGTGACTCCTGATACATGCACTAGTAGTCACATCCTCAGTTATCTAAATCAACATGTTTCTGTTAGCTCCATGCTTGGCCAGGCAAGTGGACAGAGTTTATCTGAAGTCCTTTAAAAAAAAAAATGTATTCAGAGTATTTAATTGTATTTTCAATCACAGGACAGAAACAAAAAAATTACCTTACAAACTGTGCTTTACATGTGGACAGAATGCTGAGATTGGCTAGCTCAATATATTACCCACCTACAGTCTGTCAGCTGCATTTGTTCCAAAATACATTGCACAGCCACCATCTGTCAATCATAAACTACGTGGCCAAAGAGAAATTTATTTAGAAATACTGCAAAACAAAACTGCTCATGGAAATGCTAGAAACAGTTATTAGACATGTTGATCAGCATGATAAACAAATATTAATTGATTTTTACTTGTTTGCTTTTTAAAAAAAAGTCTGCTCCACAACACAGTTTAATAAGAAGTGAGGAATTAATTGATAACTTGGCATAAGAACCAGGTGTTGCTTTAGTCAATTAATTTAGCAATTTTGATGTTCTATTTATTGCCTTACCAAAAAGCCCAGAGTTTCCATAAAAAAATCTTTCTTTTCCATTTGATAATTAAAGCAGCTTAAAACAGAGACAGCTTCAGGATAAAGGTGTACATTTCAGCTGCTGGAGCCCATGTAAAAGGATGAGAAGAGTGTACTACCTATGGGTAACCAAAGGGAACATGGAGCAATGAAGAGAAGCTAATACAACTCCCACAATATAGATGCAATTAAGAAGATAGACTTTTTAGTCTAATTTAGATTTCAGAAAGATTCCAATATCTGGTTAAAAGTGAGAGTAATTGTACACTCAGAGACTCTTCCAAGACAGTGAATACAAAATATAAGGATAATGCCTCCAGCCTGAAGAACCTCTTTCTTAACAAAAGCCAGAAAGCATCACCAGACTGGGTTTAGCACCCTTTCTTTCTGAGGTGCAGGAGAGGAGGAAATCAGAAAATGTGATGTGCTTCTCCTAATTCTTAATACCAGGAAGGGCACTATTGATTCCATAGTTACTTACAGGAGTATTTAGCTGCCAACTCTTCCATTTTGGCAATATGTTCTACAGGGTAATTCTAATTCATAGTTTAAAAGCCTTTCCATTTACCATGCTTCCAAGCATGTTTGATTTTGTTATCTTTTATTTCAATATAAGGCCCATCATTCATCAATGAGAAAAGACCAAAGACCATAATGCCATGGGTGATGTTCATAGGTGGTATAAACTGAGTTCTAGCTATGCAACACAATTGACAATTTCCCTAGCTTTAGTGGTCACAATATAAAAGGCATAGTTCTTACTCAGATTTTTAGATTTTAAAAATATAAATGTACTAATTCAATAAAGAAGTGGTCAGTGTATCATATTCAGGTTATAGATTCCACATAGTATTTTAGATTATCATATGCATATTACTAAAAAGTGACATAAATCTTAGTGAATTTGTCTTTTATAGCGCTCGTTATAATAAAATTTTATTATTACCATGTAATAATGTATGTACTATATAACTACATAATATACTCACAGGATAATAACGTATTCATACTGTATCCCACTATATTTAGGTGTACTATACCATACCTAGTCAAGATAGCATAGCACACTTATGCAATGTAATTATATACTATTCCATAATATATTATTTATACAACCTGGTTGCTGCTAGATGTAGCTGATATATAAAGAGAGTATAAAGTTTTCTGCTTTGCTTACAAAAATGTGTATCCCCACCAGCTGCTGCAGCTTGGTTGAAATTTCATCTAAGACCCTGAGTACTGTTTGTGTTACATTTATTATTTTTCATACTACCAACAGTTGTGACAATAATTCAGAAGTATCGATTCACATTATTTATAAGGCATTTTATTTTTCCTTTTTTTGATAGCACAGCCCTTTCTAGATCAATAAAAGCTGAAGACAAATGATGATAAATTCACAGCTTTTAAATTTACTTTAAATCTAACTTTACTATCACACATATTTATTGTGCTAGATAGCAGAGCATGGAGCATAGAGGCCTCCTTCATGTGCCGTAGCATGGCTATACTTTTTTGGAGGACAAACCACACCAATCTCAGATTCCTTATCAATTTGGCAAATGAATGATAAATCTAAAAATTAAAAGTATCCTTTATTTCAGTAGAGAAAAACAACTAACTCATGTTTTTCCTGTTTTCTGTCAATAAATGAAGCTTTCGCTTGATCTCTCACAGAGATATATACAAAGCTTAATCAATCTAGTCTATATTTGGTTAGTTCTAGTCTTTCTATGCATTAGCACAGCCTCACCGATTTTTCCAAACACGGGAATTTAGAATTCATACTTGAGTCCTGAATGGTATGGAATAAATACGTTAGAGCCACCCATTTATAACCTAGTATTTTTATGTTTAATCCTTTTTAGTCTCAGCACAAGTAGCCTTAGCTTTCATGAAAAGAACTGGTTAGAGAATTAGATAATAATGTCTGCCTGAATATGCACTGATATTAACCTCTGCCCTGTCAGTAAGACAGTATGGAGGCAGATTAGTTCTTACACTTAACTATCTTTTTATTTCACAGAAGTTTTTCTTCTTTTCTTCCTGCTTTTGCACCTCATTAGTCATGATCAAAGTGTATTCCTCTTAATAGTGCCTTAATGTGATGCTTTGATCACATTTTCTGACTAATTTGAAAGTCTGTTAACCAAATTACAACACAGCCTGGTCCATTTGAAGTTTTTGGAACCATTTTCCTGGGGCCATTTTACTCTGACAAATTTTAGATATTTAATTGAGGTTTCCAGGAGCATAGTTGCTCTGGACTTATATAATTGACAGAATAAGACATCTTCAGTGAAAAGTGGATCAAGTTTCTCCAGAATATGATTTGACCCTTCAATGGGCCAAATTTTTCTCAGGTGTTTCCCACAGAGTAGAAAAATAAACTGTCAATGAAGATCGGAATTTAAGAAAGATATTTAAGTTCCTAGAAATAACTAGAAAAACAGTGGTCTGTGCTTTATGAATTTGCCTATGATCCTTATCCCTGTATTAGTCATGAAGGGCTATTTTAATGATTCTATATGTGTATAACATATGCGTATAAACCAATAGAGAAATACACATGAAGTATAAGACAATGTTTCTAGAATAAACCCCCTAGGTTATTTTAGGCCTAGGTCACTTTGTTATATAACTTGCTCTTCCACAGTATCTCCTACCCATTTTGACTATCTATATGCTTGCTTTCTTGGAGGCCACCATAACACCATCTTTAAACTTACTGGCAGAAATCTTTCATATAAAGGAATGGATGCACTTCAAAATTGATCCTCAGAAATATACCTAAGGCAACATTACTCCATGTAAGTAGTTCTACTACCAAATTGTTTCTGCCTCTGAAAATTGTTTGGTGAGGGGTTAGTCACATAGTCAAGGGGAATAGATGCTGTAAGGCCACATGATCGAGTATCATGTGTTCAGAAATCACTAGCTGCTTCAGTCAGTGGAATTGAAGATTTTCGGTAGGTAATTAGGAATCTCTGTGAGAAGAACTGCGTCAAGACCCTCATTAGTTAGTCTGGCTTATATAGCCCCTCTGTGAGAGCTCAGTGGAAAACTGTTCCTAAGAAATTTTACATGACTCTTCCCTACCCTGGAGCTACATTTTGAGAGATGATGCTGATCTCGTTGCTATCAACAGTCAAGGTACTGGGTATCAGGTGAATTAAGTTACAGCAGTCATTAAATTACAAACAGTAACGGCAAAAATATTTGTACTGTATCAGATTAACTTCTGTGCAATAAAATGGTGTAATTTCTAGTTAAATCCTGTGGCACCGCTGCATGCAAAGCTGTCCCTACACTTCAGTAGACACAAGCCCATCCTGCAGTGCAGGCAGAATGCAGGTGGCAGAGGGTGCTTCCTTTGAATTGATGTTTTCTTGTACCTAAACACCAGTTTCTTCTGCTTACCTCATCTCAGAGGCCTCTGCAGGTGAACATGACTCGAAGTAGGGCTGCCAGACCTGCTGAGAAGCTGTAAGACCACAGGTGCAGGAGAAATAAATTAACAGTGGTGCTGTGTGGCTTCTGACACAACGTGATCACTCAAACTAATAAATAATCAAAATAAAAACTAGCTAAAATATTAAGCTCAAACATGAAGTTTGCCAATGGTTTTCCAGGGTTTGTCTTTACTGGTGCTTCAGCAAGCCTTTTCCTCTAACTTTTGGAACACTGTCCCTAACCTGCAGTTTTGTGCTGTGCAGTGAGACTTCATTCTCCCCTCAGGACAGTCTGGATTTCTTTCCTATTCAGTGAACACAAATTTATTGTTAATTTGTGTAGCTGCCCAGACACTCACAATTAGTATCTTTATTTTCTGCCAGGTGTTTTTTCTGTCCTGGTCACATCTAATCACTGTGAAAGGTACAGAAAACTTTTTTGAAAAATCACTGAGTTTTCATAAATGCATCGTGACGATTTTATTTGGCTTTATAATTTATTGTGTTCATTTGTCTACCGATGGCAATGAATTCTAACTCTTATTACCGTACAAACCCCAGCTGCCTCTTACTCAGCTGATATAAACTCCATAGAAAACCCCATCAAGTCTTTATTACTGTATAAAGGCAAAGGGTAGTATTTTCTAGAGTATTAGGACTCGGTCTAACTCTGTTGGTGAAAATAAAAGAAATCTATTTCACTCAAGACTCAAATACTTTGTCTTTCTTCTGACTATAGACTTGTTAAGTCTTACCAGCTCTTCAAAATCCAGCTGTACATTTGTTAAGCAGTTAGACATAATATTAATTCAATTCCAAAGTGCCACAGGTTTTTTTTTAGTTACTGTTTCTTTACTCCGTATCAGGAAGAACTGAGAACTAACTTGTGTTTTAGTTTCAAGCATCAAAGGAAAAATAGTCAGTTTAGGGATTATTTCACTGGTTGATTTGATTGTATGGGATCAGGAAAGGTAGAATCTCCAAAAATAAATTTTATTAAATCAATTGTCTTTGTGCTGACCTAGCCAGGATGTGGAGGGTAATGTGCTCCCCTTTCTTGGCACACCATCTTTGGCAGGCTGTGACATTGTACTGTGAGAAGGTAGGAGTCAGAGCAAGGGCAAACTGTCAGAAAGCAGAGAAGGTGAAGAATTTTTACAGTGGAGAAACAAGAGGACTGCTGCAACATCTTATGTCATGCTGGGTGCAGCGTGGGCTGGCTGGAATAGAGTTCAAAGCAGGGTGTAGAGAAGCTGTCAGCTGCAGGAATCTTGCAGAAGGAGGAACTGAGAACTGCTTACAACATGCTGTAGCTGGATACTGGCGCATTCCCCTTTTTATGGAAAGAAACTAAGGTAAGATAAAGAAAGTCTCAAAGCTTATGGGACACAGGACTTGGAGCTAAGGTTGTTAAAGAAATAATAAAACTAATGCTTTGGGCAGAAAGTTAACCCAAATCAAGAAATGAATTTGCCCTCATACAAATCTTTGTACTTAGATGTGCTGCGGTTCAACATTGTCACAGACATATGTGCATGTTTCAGTGTGTGTGTCAGTGTTTGGGGAGAGTATGTGTACATGTGCCACCAAGAAGACAAAAAAGCTAATCCTAGAAACTAGATCTTTAAAAGGAGTTGACAGCCCCCTCTTCCAAAATGTCTTAATCCTGTACTGAAACTCCTTGAGACAGAGATTTCACTTCAAACTGCCATGGAGTCTCTGCACCAAGTACACACCCTGCTTTGTATCTAAGTAATCTTCCACCAGCAACAAGCAACTGAAGCAATTCAGCACCTTTCTGCTCCACTGAATAACTCAAATAGCCTGGCTGTGCCAAGGGGAAGCTGTTGTCTAGTTCCAGTCATTCCCTCAGGCTTCAATCTTCACCGGAATGAACAACAGGCTACTTGTATAAAATAATCCCAAAACATCTATTTATTTCTTGAAAATGAACTTAGAATATATGAATCATGCTGATTTCCCAGAAATAACTTTTCTTTTGTTTTAACTTTGCTTACACTTATATCTAAGGGAAAGAATAACATCAGATGAAGTAATCATTATACAAATCTATGTTAAAATCTGCATAGTTTTGATCAAAATATGCACTGCATCTCCATAGATTTAAAATATAAAAAATCAACAACTTGAACTTGATATCCTAGTTCAGGTCCATCAATTGTTAAATTCTTCAGCTATATAGACAGCAGAATTGGCATAACCTTTTGAAAAATAATCTCTAAAGAGTTGAGAAGAGATGTAACAGAAGAGGAATTTTATCTTACAAATAAATAAGTATGAAATTCAGTAAAATACTAAATCAAAACAGCAGGAGAAATGACTGTTTTTCATTAAGAAACTGAAACTGAGGTGAAATAATCTGAAAACTTAGATAATGAAATGACATAAATATCTGACAAAATTCAGAGGGCTCAGGTGCGCTTTGTACTGAACTTGCTGTTCCTAATACAGGAGATATCAGCATTTACAAATACATTCAGTTTCACGGACTTACCATCAGGTAAACAAACAAAAATAGCTCATTGATTTACAGACACATCAGGATTTTTAAAATGTGAAATCTGAGTAACACGGTGATAGAGCAGTTTCTGCACTAGCTACCACATTAAGCATTTTTCCCCCTGCTAGTTTAATTATCTTTCTAAAGAAACAAATGGCACATTTTGCAGGAACACCTACTCTAAAATCTGACAAGAGTAAAGATCACCTACTTTCCTTACTCTTTGGAAGTTACCTGAAGAATAATAGGTTTATCTGTGTTTAATTGCTAAAGGGGAAGCCAGGATGTATTTGGATAGGAGGGCAAATTGTTCCTCCCAGAGCACATTTGTCTGTAAGTCACTCCAGGTCATCACACCTCAGGCAGATCCCTCATGGGAACGGGTATTTCACTGCATCCACACATGGAGGTAGGGAAGAGGGAGCTTTCCTGGGTAGCCAAGGTTGGATGATGAGTGTTCTTGCCAACAGATAATAGCAGAGCTGCAATGACTGGAAGAGCATTTTTCCGACCATCCCTTGGGAGCAGGTGGAGCATGGGGGATGTACAGTGCTGCTTGCAGCTTAGCAACAAATCATCACCTGAAACAGCGACAACACCACAAGGGGTTCCCTTAGCAGAGACAACTGGGGATTTTAGGGATGGGACCATTCAAAGGCCTCTTCTGCCCTGAGCTATAAGAAGGAGGACCAGCGAGCTATAAGAAGGAGGACCAGATATGTCTGCTTTTGTCACATGCATCAGACAATGTATGTGTGCTGGGAATCTGCCACACAGCAGAGTGAGCGAACTGTTTGTCAGATCTTCTCCTGGGAATCCTGTTGATCTAGACAATGTTTTGTATTAGTGGTAATTGGGGCTTTCATTACAGAACTGAATAGAATAGAAAAGATAACAGATACTGGTTCTTTCATCTCTCATTTGTCTGAGATGTTTACTTTATCAATATAAAATTTGCAATCAATTTTCACTATGACAAAGTCATAACTTTATCTGTTTTTCTGTCATAATTTTATCTGTTCAACAGCCAGCTGACCCATTTAGCATCACTGACATAAGCCAAGAAAGAAAATTTCTTTGAGAGCTCAAACCAGAAATAGCTCAATAAGTGCAAAACCCCACAGTCCCAACTGAGATGCTTGTTTATTCTGCCCTTTGGGTCCCTCTTACTGCAAAACTTTGGGTGTAAGAAAACCACTGTACAGGAGGAAGAACCTCAGTAGGTGTATACGGCCATGCAGCTGAATTAAATTATGCAGTGGTGTGTGGTTGATTTGCAGCAACTAGACCATCATTTAGTCTTTTGCAGAGTATTTAATAATTGTCAAATATATTAAGAGGTAAAGAAACCATATTGACATGTTTTTCTTTAATAAGATTAATGAAAATAATGAAAGCTACTGGAATCCTCCATTCCAATTTTCCCTAGGGCTGGCTTAGGTGAATTTCCATGCAGCTGAACACAAACACTGTAAATTGGGTTTGAATTCAAAACTTCCCCTGTACTTTGGAAAGATGTTAATAAAAATCATGGACCTAAGCACATGGAAATTCCTTAGACAATACAAAGGAGATGTAGGAGGGATTAGGGAGAGGTGGGGATTAGACACTGTTCTGAGAAGAAAATCTCCAAAAGACAGCAATTTAAGGATCTAAATCAACCAAACTATAGTGACACTTTAAACCCCACAGCTACTGGAAGGGGGCATATCTAATTAAATCTTTTTCTATCTCTAGGTATCTAGCTTATAACTTGTATCCTGTCAAACATCCAAAAACCAGCTGCTGCTAAAACTGGGTTTTCAGCAGTTAGAATTTGTCTGTTCTTGAGGGATTGTGTCTGTTTCATTTTTTCCTTTTAAAGCATTCATAAATGCTTTGTTTTAAAGTATGAGTTATTTATTTATAATGCTAATAAAGAGGTTTGCAAGAATTGAAAATTAATTAAAGACATTTTACTTTCTGAGACCAAAAGACAAAACCAAGAGAAACTCTGGACATTTGCAAGAAGTAGAAGTTTAAAAGTTATTTTATTGTAGAATAGTTGATCTTGGAGTGAAATCTGGACACTAAACAGGACACTGAAACCCCCCTAATTTAATTCAGTAAGAAGCCTCAAGCCTCCATCTTTCATCATTTTCAGCCGAGTACTTCCTAAGCCTTGGTCATTAAAATTGAAATGAAGAGATGCCAAAAACTTGCCATATCTTATTAAAGCAGAAAACAGACAATATTTGTAAACATCTTACGTCTATATTCAAATATCTATTAATCATACTGCAATTTAATTAGGTAGATCCATTAAAGTTGCTAATAAATGGGGAAATCACTGCAGTTTTCATTATAAAAGTATGAAATAAGGCAACCATTAATTCAGATTTAGATTAATATATACCTGCTATGAAACAAGTTCTATAGATCTCTTTTAATACACTAATAAATTGTTGTTGCATGAGAAAATATAAGGACCATCTCTGCATCCTTAGTCATTTACTGATTTTTGTTATGACAAACCTTCAAAGGTACTTGTTGATGATCTGCTGGTATCTATCATCTATTAGAAGATATAAGTAGGAAGATTTGTACTTTGTCTTAACTCAATCCTGAAGTCCTCAAAAAACCCAGAACAGTCATCTAATCTCAAATGCCCTTTATTTAATAGTTCAGTGGTTAGAGATTCTTGCTTTAAATTACACAAACTGCTTTTCATTCAGAAACCAGAACAGGAGGATCTATTCTTCAAGGTGAAAAATGCTGCAGCTTAATGGTACAAGAAGGTTCTCATGTGTGCTTAATGAGTCTTTTGTTTTCGTGGCTTTGGCACAATCTCAGTAAAAAGCACAGAAAACCCCTATGGTTTGAAAGTCGGAGTATTCTTCCAGGAAACACTAGACAGGGGTTTCAATCTCCTCATGCAGAGGATGGAAACATAAGCTTCCTACTTCTTTAATATGTGCTTCACGTATTAGTTTGGTGTACAAACCTACATTTAAAAAAACCCTCTCATTCTTGGCTTTTCCAAAGACAGCAGGTCACACTTGCAGGTTACTGCATGTCGACCTTGACTGAATTGATACATTTCTCTGCTCAATATATTATGCAGAAGGTGGAATTTTAGAGAGATTTTGGCTAGCTGTAAGCAAGTACCTCCTAAACAAGTTGAATTTGTTGATTTTTTATTCTATATCCTGAGAAGAAATTGCATTTTCTGTGAATTTCTGAGTCTCTTTCTCTCAGACATGTAGATATTCTATGGGTATCTATGCATAGCCCTCTGCATTCCCTCTTGGTTTTGTCATAAGTTAAACGCCTCATTTTAAAACCTAAATATTTCTGATGTAAGACTTATGTTATAATGGAAATACAGTATCTTTAATTAGTTACATTGTTTTTAACAAAAAGGTGCAAAATTTATTAAATACTTCTAAACCATCAAATGGTATAAATTAAGGCTATTTGGGTCACACAAGTAACTCCTCTTTATCCCTCATTAAAACTAGCGTTATGTTTCTCAAGAATTTCAATGGAAATTAGCAGTCAACACAGGATAATATCAGCATGCTGTTAGCCTCACTAGTGTTTTTGATTAGAAAACAAACATAACTATTCCTAAAATTGAACATACTGAATATAATCCCAAAATGTTCACATTCAAAGATTTTGCTTCATTTTAACCCTAGCATTGTATTTACCACATTCACCCTTTTTCTATTATTTTCTGTCTTTCAAATTTACTTAGGAAACAGTCAATCTTTACATCTGCTTGGACTCAGTATATGCAAGGAGATTTTGCCACTTGAATCCCTGAACTTTATGTCTGGATAACCATGTAACACTTATTCTGTTCTATCTAAATGTAAAACTTACTCTGTTCTATCTAAAATGCCATAATTCTAAGAAAGAGGCATTCTGGCTCTGGTACTGCCCACATGCAGAACTGTCTTGGCATCAATTAGGTGTAAAGGAAAGTGCAAACTGTGAGGAATTCCTTTGTCTGTGAGGTTTCCAGGTTTCCTTATGAGATGTTATCAAATACATCAGCAAAATGTCAGCCAAAAAAATCCTTTTTTTTAAAATTTTTTTTTTGTAAATTTAGACTGCTTCCAAAAGCCACTTAGTCTGCTGCATCAACAGCTTCTAGCAGAAACATCTTACTTGTTTGTTGTTGGTTTTAATCATGTAAACTTACAGCTGATCTCTGATCTTCCCTATATTAATCTACAGTTTCTAGCTGTTTGGAAACACAGAATTTTATATAAAAATCACAATTATACTTGCATACTTATGTACCCTAAATATATTTTCTTGGCATTTTAGAAACTTATTTCATAATTACTTTTTTCCACATATTTTTAAACCAGGTTATTCTGCTTTTCAATAGTCTCAAGTTGACAAACCCACAGATTGTCAAACACAGGTTCATAACTTACAAATCAGGTCTACCCTACCATGAGTGGAAACTCTGAAGGCAAATCTAAACAAAAAGCTTGAAAAAACCTGGAACTGGAAATCTGGGCTTTATGACAAAAACATCTAAAAAATAGCTATGGATGGTCTATGGTATTTTGTAAATATACTGCTTCTTAGCTTGGGTTGTCTTGTTTGTGAATGGGAAACCTAATGATCTATCAAAGAATAGACCTTGTTCAAAAAGCCCTTTTAAAAAATAGAGTAAAGACTTGTCATTATCTGTCCCATAAAAACATCCTGGTGAACTCACTGAAACTGCTTTGTCAAGGATGTATCAGATACATTCAGGTTATCATCAGAGTATTTCTAACTTTGTGCACAGAAATTATAGAAGCAGGTATAATCACATACAGTTTCTAACTCATTGTCAAACTTTAGAGATACAGAAATCAAAACCAATTTTTCAATCCTAGTTATGAATCCAAATATCCTGAATACATATTGCAATGATGATTTTGTTATCTAATTATAAACAAAGAAAATGAGGAGGATCACATTAACATCCATAACACAAGAAGCAGCACGCTCATAATGAAAAACAGTTCTACTATTTCTTTTTTTTTTTATTCTAGGATATCCTCTAGCTTCAACCTGCATGCCCTCATAGCAAAACATTTAGGCCCATAAATCCAATTTACTGCTGTTTGCATCGTGTACTAAATATATTTCCCCCAGGACAGATTTGCACAAACTCCTTGCTCCTTTTTAGCAAAGAGGCAGACTGAACCAAAACCATTTGACAGAAAACTACTTTCTTCCTCCAAGACACCGCTGGATAACACAGGAGGGTCCTATGGGCTGTTATACAGGGATCACTAAAAATACCTGTAAAAGTTTCTACTGATTTTAAACTCTAAGAAGCTATACCAATTTGAAAAGAAAGTGGAAAAGAAAGAAGTCTACCTTTTAATTCATAATTTAATTCATAATTTAATTCCTAATTGTCTTTCTTCCATTGAAATACATTTGTATTCATGACTTACTGCTAAACTTTGGATTTGAGATGATGTTTGTCTTGTAGATCACCTGTGGGAATGAATGGAAGGTACAAAGACACAGTAAGGGACCAAAGACATGCATATGATTTTTTTATTTGGTGGTATTCACTGCTGACATATGTGAGGCAAACAGGCTGTTGGGATTAGATATTCAACAGTTGTAGGCAGTTTCTGCTGGGATTTTCATACACACTGTATGGCAAATCTGTAATTTTGAAAATACCACAGACATATGATCTGCATCTTTTTAAAAAATCTGAAAATTAAGCATTTTATGGCAAATGTAAGGGTGGACTCGTGAGTGTATTTCTTGCTTAACGAAATTGGCACAAACCTCCTAGCCTAAGATAAACTGCCCATTTATTTTAAAATCCATAATAATTTTACTTAATAGAATTCTGGAACTGACACTGTAAAAGCTTATCTTCTTGTGCACTATTGGCCTCCACTTTGATACACTAACAGCTTATATTTAAAAGAATAAAGGTTTGGAGTGTTAGTGTTCATTAAAGCTGCAGCAGAAGAGAATAAAAGCTTCAACAATTATTTTTAAAAGCAAGTAAAAGTAAGTTCTCAAAGGCTTTGGCTATTGATTTAATAAAAGCACATGTTATACTTTGCCTTATGTAGATAAAACATGACAAACAATCAGAACACACATATAATTAGGGATCCTTTCCCACTTAGAACATTTTAAGTAGGACCAGGGTAAAAATCAGTGACATCTTAAGATACATCACATTATATGAGATGAAAATTAACTTTAGGAATTATACATAAAACCTCCATGGGGAAACTCATTCTTAACCAAAATTTTCTCAGGGTCCCAGCTAACAGAATATAATTTCAAGCCTCAGCTACCCATCATCTAGGTAACAGATGTTGGTGGAGGCAAAATAACCAACATGTAGATTCTTCTCCCAGATCCTAGGGAAATACTTATTTACATTTATGGTGTTGCTATTTGGCAATGCAATGGGTGCTGGTGCTGGGAAACGTTCCCATGCTACATGGTACACCCTGTTCCATAGTGCCAGGCCATGTCATGGGCCAACACTGTCCTTCATCATCACAAAATATGTTCCAATCACAACTGTAAACCACATGTTAAAGAAACAGAGAGACTGAAACTGAAAAATGTAGAATTTAAATCTCTGAGGACAAGAAAGATCTTGGTTTGAGAAGGAATAATCACCTAATGTCCATCATGTAAATTTCCAGCGTTAAGGGTCTTGAATGTCAGACTTCTAACAGCCTCACTTTGATGATGCAGCACTCTAAGTAACCCGTGGAAATTGCAAAAATGCCAACCCTGGAAGTTTTCAATACCTGACTAGACAAGTGATACTACATCATGTGGAAATTTGAGTTGCAAGTTACTTCCAGCCAACATCTGCATGATTCAACAGGATGAATATACTTTTATGCATATTTCATGGGGTAAACTCCTGTCACTACCGAATTCAATGGCAAGTCTCTCAAGGATTATTCAAGAGCAAGATTTCATTCACAGGAAAAGAAAGTATCTTCTGTTAAAATAGATTTCTGGGGTATCTATATGTATCTTAAATTTTCCTGACTGTGAATAGAAGTCATAGTGTACAAATTATTTATGCTAATGAAACAAAAATAAACACCTTGCAAAACACCAAGGGATAAAAATATTTTTTATTATTTAATTTTGTAATTCGATTTTCACTCCACCAAAGTGAGTTGTCTACTTAATCTTCCGTTAATTTAATGCTGATAGTGGGCAAATTAAATTCAAATACATCAGCATAAACTATTGTAGCCAACTGAAGCACAAAATCAGCTAGTGGACACAGGTATCAGGTTAACTCCGATTTTCTATGTTGCAATATATCTTCCTTCATTAGTAAAATGATATGAGTATCAGTGTAGCTGATAAGGTGTTTTAATTGATTTTTAGCATTTTCTCTTAGCATTCATTTCTGGCAGATTCAGTCATTTTTTTCATTATACATACTGATGTGAAATTAAACTGTGCCCTGAGGAGAGAAAAAGCATGAATCAATAGTATTGATATTTCATGCAAAACTCGAAGCTAAGGCTTTTAATGGATTTAAAAATACGTTTAGCAAGGTTAGTCCAGAAAATCTCGACAAAATGAATGTTAAAATCTAAAGGTTGTAAAGTTTGCTCTGTGAATAGGGTGCTTACAGAATATTTTAATAATTTTTTCCTGAACATATATTTGCTTTACTTTATAAAACAACTGTACAGATGCTTTTGCTGACTTCCTGCCATATAGCCACAAAGTCACAGATTTCAAGGCCAGACAGAAGACTCCTATATGACACCGCCATCACACAGTTTTATCTTAATACCTCTGCAATTTCTTGGTATCCATCCTACCTGGGTAGTCACATGGCCCAGGAACCCTGAGTAACCTATGGTATGTATCAGGGGGAAATGTTGAGCACAGGGATGGGGAACACACAGTTTAACTGAAGCTGAGGTGGCGCACAACTTCATTTATTATGACCTGTGGCCACTTTCTTGCTATCTAATAAGAAAATGAAAAAAAATTACAGATGTGTGGCCCACCAAATGTGTTTGAAAGGCCCATTTGAGTAGGGGTAATTCAGATGGTAGAATATTACTGTGACATCTCTCCTGAACAGACATGTACCATGACTTACACTCTGCACCTCCTTTTGAAATCTTTCGAAAAGTATTCTTCCTTTCCTGCAGCAGAATTATCAAATAGTATAAAATATCTGAGTATGGAACTGGACTACAGGGCTGAAGAGAACAATCACATTATTTGGCACAAAAATAATTTAGAAAGTCAGATTACTGCTGTATAGTAAGTATTTAAAGTGTGATTTAGCAGAGTAATTTAACCTTACAGAGTATTCTCTGACACAGATATCAGCTACTTTTGTTGTAGCTTGAGCAGCCTTGCAGACTCTGTTCCTCTGTGCTGTGCTGATGTTGGCCAACAGTCAAGCACCCGCACAGACACTCACTCACTCACTCTCTCTCCTGTTGGGAGAAATTAGGAGGTGGGAGAGAAGACTTATGTGAAAGCTTAACAAGGCAAGCAAAAGCTGCATCCACAAGCAAGGAAGACTATGGAATTTATTCCCTACTTCCCATGGGCAGGCAAATGTCCAGACACTTCCTGGCAAGAAGGGCCTCATCATGCCTAATAATTTAGAAAGACAAATGCCATAACCATAAATGTTCCCCTTCCCTTTTCCTAGCTTTTAGGGCAGAGTATGATATCATGTCTTTGTTCAGTTCTGTTGCAGTTCTGGTTTCTTTATCTTGGCCAAGGGCAGGATGAAAGACATGGGAAACGTAGAGTTGAGTTCAGTCTTGGTTGTTTATTTTATCTTATTTATTTACAGTCTCACAAGGTGTGAGGTCCAACTAGCAAGTTAGAGAAATGAGGCAAAATGGCAAGTTTCTAACTATCTCCAAGGCTATTTAAGAGAAAATTACCCAATAACAAGGTGACAACCTATATTATTTATGCTTTTGACCCAAAAATGACCACCCAAGTCCCACAATGCAGACCTTCTTCACCCAACCACAGAAAACCACCCAAACTCATGAAGAAGAAGGAAGAAGAAAGCGAAGAAGGTGGCAAAGAAAAGAACCCAGATGATGCCCTGAATCCTCCATCTTGGTCCACACACATTACTATACACCAAAACTGCAAACCCAGGTTTTTCATCCTGTGAGATCACATAATACTGTTCAAACTACACACACACAACCCCTGTGCTATCACACAATCTCGGGAGCCTGTTCCAAGGTCTCAAGTCAAACGCGGTGCTTGCCTGAGGGTCAGCAACCCTCAGCTCAGAAAGCCTGAAATTTTCAGCCTCCAGGATTCTAACACAGTTCAGCTTAGTTGTCTCAACTGTGTCCACCCCCAGGCTCTTGCCCAACCCCAGCTCACTTGCTGGGAGCAGTGGCATGATGAGAAAAAGAAAAAATACTCCAGGCTGTGCCAGCACTGCTCAAGAACGGCCGAGTCACCAGTGCATATTCAACACTTTTACCTACAGATCAGTATCACAGCACCACAACACTGCGGTGGAGAAAGCTAACTTCATTCCTGAGGCAGAATACCTACCCATACTAAAAGATGGCATTGATTCCTCTCAGAAAGTCTTGGCAATAAACTAGATGCACATGGAGAGGCTTCCAGATAGGGACAGCTGTGTGTCAGCTTGAGAAGGTGACACAGAGTAGTTCTGTCACCATAATAACAGCATCTGGCCAATTGCCAGCAGAACCCCAGCCCTTTGAAAGCATTGCAATACTGTTGTTTTTCTGTACATTGATAAGGCTTTTAAAATAGTTGAGAACTATTATAAAGTCATATGCAGCTCTTCTACTGTTGCCATGCTTTGAAGTCTGATCCTTGCCCTTGCTTCAGCCTGAATTCAATGGGAAAGCGCTGTCGAGTTTAATGTTTTCACTGTCTCACTATATTTACAACTTGATATGCTCCATCTGTTTTGTTCTTGTCAAGCCAGTCATGTTATATGTCTTATAAATATTTATAAATGGAAGTTAATAAACTGAATCCACTTGGAAATAAAGTATGGAGCAATGATATACAATATTGCTTTTGTGTATGGATATCATTAAACTGAAGTTGCATATCATATGTATATAAGATCACTATAAACAAGGAAAGGAATTGGCTGTCACATGCAACTTTATTCCACAATCCTGTTCATCTTCTATAAGCTTACAATGTTCGCCTATGAAGAAGCAAATTTCTGTTTCGGCAAATTTCTTCCTCAGCAAATTTGATAATTTTGGAACCTTCTTATTTCACCTTCTTATTTTACTAATGTGTGATTCACACCCTTATCTTCCTGTGCCAGCTTTATCCCTGACCTCAAGTTCAGCTTTCTCTTTCATATTTTTATCCCCCAAACGGTTTCTAGACAATAGATAAGTTGATATCCTTCATTCTCTTCCTGTATGAAGGTGATTAGAATGGTACACATTCCTTCAGGTAATGGTTTAATTGTGTCTTGAATCTTGTATTTGTGCAAGTCTTTATAACCTTACCTAAATCTCCAGGAAACTGCACAGGTCCTTTTTGCTTTCTGTATACTTCCACAAAAATTATTTCTTTCTTCTTTTAGCTTCTGATGAATTATTACCTTCCTAGTACTTAACACAAAAATGAAGAAGTATGATAAAATGAATCTTTCCCAAAGTGTTATCAAGTATTGTAGAAAAACTATACCGAATTAATGGCTTGTACAATAAACAGCATTATTTCCCTTAGGCTTTATTACAGTAAGAACACAAACAAAACAATTTTTTTAAAAAGACTTTTTTTTGGCATTGTGTATTTCTGATTGCTTTTAATTTTTTCTTTGTGAATGAGTCAATGTAAGGCAAATCATTAACTTCTGCCCTTCACTCTGGGAAATCCTTTCAACATGTCAGCCTAATGGGGCCCACTTACGCACAATCAAAACTCAGGAAAAAATAGATGCTACATTTCCATAATCTGGTTTCTCATGGTCATACCTATCTTAGAGTAAGAGAACATCTGCTTCTGAAATAATTTCTCTCATATGGCAAAAATCAGGGAAAAAGAAAGAAATTTTTAAAGAGTGAAATATTACCATTTTTTAAGCAAAATAATGATAGTAATCTTGTGAGAATGTTAAAATGTCTTTCAGATATTAAATATTATGTAAAGGAGACACAGGAGTCATGTGAAGGAGTCTGTCAGTCTTTTATGCTCATCATAAGTACTTGAGAAATTCATTTACTATAGTTGTAATTTCAGGTATTAAGAAGTACTTAATGACAATTCTCTTTCATAAACAGATTTTAGGCTCCTCTTAACCTATATTTGTCATTTTAGTAAATAAAAAAAATTAAGATATGACTCTGAAGAACAGCATTTGGCTGGGAGGCCACACTGCTGTAGGATGTGAAGTTTTTATTTTACACTGCTATGTTGGTTGTCTTTTCCTATAACCCAGGAACATGAACAGAGGTGGATAAATAAAATGACACACTCCAGTGGATGAAAGGGCTGTGAACACAACAGCATTTCACTAACCTTTTGTTTTATGTCACCAGGAACTTTAATTGTTATTTTGTTGTCACTTGCTACTTAAGATTTTCAGACACTACAGAAAAATCAGCAAATATGCTTGTGATTTTATGCAAATAGTCTTAAAATATGGTAATTTTCACTTTTTCATTAAAATATAGGCAAAGTATTGATATTTTCTGCAGAAAGTATGTCAAGTAAAACTATTTTTGTTAAATACAACTTGTTCTTTTCTGAAAAATTGTAGCCAGCAGTATCAAGGCACCAGAAAGGAGAGATTCCAAAGACATTTTTGTTCAATTGAAAACATAAACAGAGATTTGAGTTGATACCTCTTTGCAAATGTGTGGGAGTAGGGGTTAACAATTGGTCCAATTTTATTTCAGTCCTCATAGAATTAATTTAACTTAATTTTATCCTACAAAGAAAGGTTTCTTCTTGCTCCACTGCAAGTTTTAAGTATTTGTATTGTATCAAAATTCTTTGAGGGTCTATATTCTGTCCTCTACAGATTAAGAACTGTTTAATTTAGTTTTGAACAAAGGAAAATTAATTACAGCTGTTGCATTTGTTCTTTCATAGAGTCCTGGTACCTTGAGAAAAATGTAGAGATCTACTGAATTCTCTCTCCTATGACTGGAAACAACTCAATCCATTATTTTACACAAAATATTTCAGAATATTATACATCTTTTTACTGTCAGAAATAATGAGTTTTTGTGAACTACACATGTATTAAATGATATATGTAACCAGGTGCAGTAAAAATAGCCACTAACCTTATTTTCCCAATGCTAAACTAGTCAGCATACACCACATCATCACAATTTGCTGCACCACTGTGAAGAGTGACCTAGTTCTGTCTTTTTTTCCTGGTATCTTCTTTTTGTTATGTGATTAGAAATTATGTGGTTTTGTACTAATATAAATGACATTTTGCCCACTCTGTGCTCTGTGATTGTCAGAATGAAGTCTTCTGTAAAGTTCAAAAATATTGGCAATTACATTTATTAAAAATCTTCGTCTTGCTGTGTAAGCCATTCAGAATTTGTGATGGGGAAAAAAGTGAACACTTTTATACCTGCAAAAATTATGACTTTGTTAATATTTAGTGCTTCTAATATTACCATTGATAAGATATCATCTTATCAAGCCACACAAGACTGAGTGCAAGTTTTCCAGCTACTGAGCTGATACAAAAAGGACCTTTATCTGTCTAAGCCATTGGCCTTCACTTGGGAGGTGTGACTGTGACCTCATGCTGGATTACAGGCAGGGCAAATCGAATTTACAATATTTAGAGAAGGCCATTGCAGAATTATTTCAGTGCAGATGTGAATTCTTCTTGCTTCTCACACAAACGAGTGTTTGGATGGTAGCTGAACTTAGGGGCCATACCCAACAATATGTAAAGGTAGGAAAGGTTTTTCTAGGAAAAAGCAAGTATGGCACAGTAACTATTTTGTTTCATCTTAGATCGCCATGAATTTTCTGAAATCTAATGTTATTGGAGGAAGTACAATCTTGTCTGTAGTATTAAATTAATAAAAACTGAGTTGAGCAGCTGTACAACAGGTTTCATGGCCACTCCTTCCATCCCACGTATCTGACACAGAGGGAAGAATCAACATTTATCAGCTGTATTTCAATTATATGAACCTGTTTTTTCATTTACAGAAAAATGTCAGATTCATGAAATCATCTGAAGGGAAGATGGGGGAGAATACTTTAATTCTTCAAAAAGTCATCTAAAACATACTGCCACATTTTAACTCTGAACATCAAGCTGTATCTGTCATATAAACCATAGCTATGCATTTTATTTTTATGAATTATGAAGCAAATTCTTGAAGAAAATGACCAGGTTTTGATTAAAGGGGGGTGGGTGGAAGGGAAAAAAAGGAAGATCTTTATTTAACAAATGAGAATACTGTAATTTCCTTTACCTAATACAAAACCAAAAAAGTGTTCACTGAATTCAGTAAACTCCTCAGATTACTAAACTTTGCAATAAACAAAGAGTTAACACAATCTGTTGCTCTTGGCTTCAAAGTCAAAAGTGGGTTAAAATGGACTGAGAAAGTTTAGAACAGTTATTGTTTCATCCTGTTTGTTTGCACACTCAGGAAAATCTCATTATAAATGACACATTCAATTCCCTTTTGAAAGTTTATCTTCACATAGATGGAAATCAGCAATGTTATGCTGAATTTTTATTAATTCAAGTTAGTGGATTGAGCAAAGTGAGGTTATGAACCAGCTTTTTTTCCGCTTCTGTTCCTTATGAGCAAAACATTGGTAAATGCTGCTTTAGTAATACAGAAATGATTTTGTTATAATTATTAGGTTTTGATTATGTTTAAAATATTAACTGAAATTTAAAACGCTGCAATAAGTAGATATAAAGTAGAAAGTTGTTTACTACCAACTATATGAAAATGATTTTCATTTAATTTTCTGAACTAATTTGAAAAATATACTAAAGTAATTTGGAGAGATTCATTCTGTGAAGGATAATAAAGTATACTGCAATTCATTTTGGAATAGTTTCCAATAATTTTAAAATAGATGGAAATTAATATTCTGGAATTAATTGATTTTATCTGTTATTGCTACTTAGAAATAATGCATTTCTGTTTTTCTTCAGAATCTAAAGGTTGCTAAGGAAACCACTTCTATTATATCTGGGAGTATTGCTTAGAACTTCACTATATATAAGAAAAAATGGCAAATGTAATTACAACTACCTTCTATTCAGAAAGAATCTGCTCTTTTAATCAACAAGTTTTAATTTGTGTATTTTAATGTAACAAAAATTTTACATTGCATACACCTTTCCAGGAGGATTTATGCATAATTAGTGTTTTCAGGTACAAAAAGATAATGTCACAGCAAGAGTTCAATGCCGAGTTAAACAAATGGAGGCTGGGTAAAGGTGTGGATGAGGAACTATATTGGAGCATCCAGCTGATCCTGCATTTAAATACAGTTGAATACAGTCATTATTCCTCTTTGATCTGCCCTGCCCAAGCTGAAGTGCAGAACATCATGCAGTGCAACCAGGCCAAGAGGCACTGGCCTCTTGGGGGGAATTACAATTGTTGTTCTGAACACTCAAAGCAATCAAAGTCTGTAACACATCATGTAAGGTTACCTTTGAGGGCATGGCTAAGTGATAGCTTGGATATTAGCTCTTTGCTTTATGGAGAGACCCTCTCTTTGGGAAACTACTCACAAAATAAAGTGGACTTTGGACTAGACACTTGAGCAAATGATGTAATTTGACCTAAAGACAGCTGAATTTCAAGAGGTTATGTAAGTTATATTTATATAGATTTAGAGCAGAAATAGAAGAGAGAAGGAACAGGGAGAAAACATAGTCTGCAAAGAGATTCCAAGTACCCACTGGATAAAAGACTAGATCAGTATGATTACAGTCAGGAATTTTTGTAATGAGAGTATCTGCTATTTTATGAGCATCCTGCTGTCTGACAGCAAATATAAGAGTTAATATAACTAACCTCTTGGTGTTTAGGTAGCTGGCTGTCCAGACATTCAGGGCACTGCCCACCCTGACTGGCCATGGAGCCCCCCCGGGTCTCCCCGACCCTGGCCAGGGTGGGGCCAGGACCCCGTTTACCCCTGTCCCAGTCTGCCAGTCCCTGCCCCAGAGGTGTTTGCAGCAGGGCTGGTCTCCAGCTCCCACACCAAGAGCCCCCTGAGCCAGGTCCCTGCGCAGCCCTGTGACCTGGCCTGGCCCATCCCTGTCCGCAGGACAGTGCCCCATGCCCAGGGCTGTGTCTGACCCACGTTCTCTTTACCAGGTCTGATCCTCAACACAGCTGCTCTCAGTCTTTGGGAATTATTTTTTTTTCCCGAGTTTCCACCCATTTCTGGTTAATGCTCTTATCTGAGTGTCTATGGTTAATAGTAGAGAGACACGTCAGCTGTTAAACACCAATAATGCCAGAAGCAAGCAGTAGGTGGCACAAGATTACTTACCCAACTTCCACAACATTTTGGGTATCTGCCCAAGTACAATGAAGTTTCAGAAAGGGTCTGCAAAGCCACATGCCAACAGAGAGTTTAAAGACAGGTTATTTCTAGTTATTTTTGTAAACAATTTCTTCTAGAATTCCAAGGAGTTGGAGGGAACTTTCTCTTTTTGAAGAATAGGGTTATGGCTGTAATGTCGTTATAGAGAATTGCTTCTGTAGAGTTAATGTAGCTGCCAAAGTGAATTTAATAAATTCAGATGGGCTGGAAAATATAATTTGGGAGATGCTACCTGCAGCTGTGACTCATTTTCCATTAATTTTCTAGTAGTCATGGATTTCCTACCCATCTGGAAGATATTATTTAAGATTATAGCTGGGTTTAAAATCCTGGGGACTAAGAGCTGTTATTTTGATAGAAGTAGGCCAGGCATGTGAATAGAGAGTTGTTGGAGGGTAATAAAAAACATTCGATTCTCAGTTTTCAAGTTGTTCAGAGACCTTTTCCTATTGGATGAACCTTCAGAGACCTTTTCATATTGTTGGATGAACCCAACAATAGCTCAGGTGTTTTGCTTACACAGAATGTGGTCCATGTGGAAATTTTATTTTAAAACTGTTAAGCTCAAAGAGGTAAATGATGGACAAGAGCTGGTTCATCTGAGTAACTTCTTAATACACAAATCCTGAGAACCTTGCCTAGCTAGAAAGCTGGAGCTCTGATTGTGGCTGGAGTCAGAGCTTTCTTTCTCTGTAAAAGTTCAGAAAATTAGGCTTATATATTCAGAGAAATTCAGTGATGACTATAAAACTGTGTATAGAAGAAACTATCTTTCAGTTTTCCATGTTCTTGCTTCCTTGAAGTATAGAGTTAGGGTAAGGAGTGGGTTCCACATTGTTGTATTGAAATAAGTTCACACTTAAAATACAAACAACACTTCTGTCAACTCATAAGAAATTTATCTTTAATTTTTAAAGAACCATTATTATCTTGCTTGTATGGCAAGCTATGAAAGCCCATGTGGAAGCATAAAGACTGATGTGAAGGGTCTAGAGATTCTGTTTACTAACTGCCTAACGTCAGTTCATTCTCTACAAGCAAATCAGAAGCCGTCACCCCTCAGCATCAGTGCTTTTTCCATCCATTGTTAGTGCTGTGTTGCTTCCCTGGGTGGAATGCTATGGAATGCTGTTGGCAAGGCGAGGGTTTGGATTACAACTACAGGAGGACAGTCTCACCCACACCTCAATGTGCCTTCTGCTGTGTATGAATGAGCACACACAGAGGAAGTTACTGTGCAATAACTAACACAAACCCAGGAAAATTTCTACACCAGAGACCAGAAACAAAGATTCAAATACTACACTAGGGAATATGTACGGTTTCTTCAGTGATACTAATGTTGGATACTGGGCCAAGTCAGTCTGTAAGAAATGGAAGTAGTTGAAAGTACTTTCTAAAGCAGAAATATAATGCTTCAAATGAATTGAATATTATTCATTATCTGTGCTGCTGGTAATCAGCTTTTGAAACAAGAATGAAATGCCCAGATATGAATATTCCTGGAAAACACGTAGCCTTGAAGCAGAAAGATTGTTTGGCAGGTAGCTCAGTAGTACATACTGAGGCAACAGAAGTCACCTTGAGAACAGATGGAATACAATCAAAGATTAATGGCAAATTTATGATCCCTTTAAGAACAGGAGCCAAATAAAGTCAAATTGAATCATAAATTTGGAGGCTATATAGGATCAGAACATGTAGAAAGTAGACTTATTGCTAAAGTCAATTTGGCTACTTGGCTAAGAACTGAGAGCACTCTGAAGCACTGCAGAATGGGTTTTGGGCTAGATTTGCTAATCTCCTTAAGCAATTAAAAGAGAGAAATAAGGAAACTGAAACAGAGCATAGCAAAAGCTATAGGCTTTCTGACTGCAAAAAAGAGGCTTTTCTATCTATTGGCTTTGGGAATTCCAGATAGAATACAGAACAGCAGTTAAATCTTATGTTATAGCACAATAATTCTTCATACTCTGTGTAGCACTAAGTGCATATTTAACAGCTCATGTGAGAAGCGCTGTAGAAGTCTAGACTCTTCTAGTCATGCAGCACTTAATGTAACTGCTTGTCTTCTCAAGTTTTATTGCAAGAAATATTTATTGAAATAAATTCATCTATAAAATACTCATGACTGAGACATGATATTTATTCATAAATATTAATTATAGAATGTGTATTATTTTCACTAGCAGTAAACCTATATTACCTTCAGGTATGTTAGCTCAAAATGATACCAGTTTCTTTGTGCTATCTAGTGTAACTTCTAGCTAAAATAAGAAATTTCAGATGTGAATGTCTTTTAGTGTTACCTTGTTTAAGGCAGTGGGGAGCCTGTAAACAGTAACATTTTGGAGGAGAAAGTGAAACAGGAATTAAGCTTAGTATGGTGTTTTAGGGTTTTGCTTGCATGTTCTCCTTCGGTACCAAGCATTGCTTGAGAAATAACAAATTTGATTGATCCAGAAAATAAAGTAGTGTAGCTGCAGTAAGTTGAATGAGTTTAAAAAGAATACTTTTGTTTTGGATAAATACCTCTTACAGTAGTAAAATTAAATAAGGGTTTTCCAATCAAATTCTACACTAGTAATACTGCAGCTAACTGATTTCCAAAGGGGCTTTTGCTGATTTTTATCAGCTGACATTCAGGTAAGAATCATTTCTATTGATTGCCATTAATTATTATATTATTCCATTAATTATTAATTCATCCTATTGATAGAGATGGGATGCATGGCATACAGTTTAAACCAGGACTCAATGATATAAATGGCCTGCAGTTCATGGTGGCCTGAGGGAACAGGAGGCTGGCAGAGGCAAGCACTTACTTCCACGCTGTGATAGGACACAGCATTGTCACATGCTGAGAGGTTTCTGAAAACTTTAACCTGTATCTTCAAAACTGCCAGTTTTGTCTCCATTCATTTTAATCTGGTTTTGGTTAAAGGACATACGTATTTCTTTCTTGTTTAATAGCAATTTAGTCCTTTTGATAACTAAATTGATAGCATGAAGTGACACAATGAGAGGAATGGATTCAAATTGAAAGAGAGTAGCTTTATATTAGATATTAGAAAGAAATTCTTTACTGTGAGGGCAGTGAGACACTGGAACAGGTTGTCCAGAGAAGATGTAGATGCCCCATCCCTGGAAGTGTTAAAGGCCAGGTTGGATAGGCTCTGAGCAACCTGGTAGAGTGGAAGGTGACCCTGTACACTGCATGGGGGATGGAATTATATGACATTTAAGGTTCATTCCAACACATTCCATGATTCTATGATTTTTTTTCTGGGAAATATATAGGGAACAAGGAATGAATAATGTCAAAAATCAGCAGAGGAAGAACCAATGCATTCTCATCTAATATTTCAACTGTCATGTCAATTGAGCTTTGTTTAGTATTTTTAATAAACTAATCTGTAATTAATGGTGCTATATTAATTGCACTATTATCAAGAAAACACAGCTGAGAACAAGACATTCTACTTTTACTGAATTTAGTTACTGCATAAAGGAGAGAAAAAGACTACAAACTACAGACTTAATGATACAAGTGAAAATTTTGCTCTGAATGAGAAATGTGTTGAAACCAACAGAACTTATCACAGAAAAGCTGTCTTTGCAGAAAGAGCATAATGAACAGAGCTGAAGTGATGGCATGCTGGAAAGAAGCTGCAATGAGCTGGAAAGAAGGAACATAAGGATAAAAGTGACAAGAAATATGCCACATTAGAGTAATGATAGTGAGATGCATTAAAGTCTTGCTCTCTTTATTTGAAAAGTGTAGGCTCACAAAAGATCTCCCCAATCATTTCAGGGAGAGCTATTCACTAGCATAGAGATGTGGCTCTGTTTTGCTATTGATTCAATGAGTTGACCCCCTCTGAAATCATGCAACTTGACTCTTGCAAATATGTCAATATACACGATTCCTGTAGCCATGGAAGGCCTTTAGCTAACAAATCATGCAGGACTTTTGCAAGTTAAGCTACAGTAACTGGGTATAAATGAGCCCAAAGTAAAATGTGATCCTTGGATTTCTATGTAGCTTGTAAAGATAACTCCAGCCAAGCAAGGACAGTATCTGCAATTATTTCATGAGCATGTGTATCAACAGCTAGTCTTGTAGCACCTAAGCAGTGCTAACTTTTCATTTTCAAATGCTGGGGGAGAAGGTGACCTTTTCAGTAACTGCATACCTGGTAGAGCATCAAAAGCAGGAATGAATTCTTTTTCCTCCTTCCCCAGAGGACTTAAACCCATGTGTTTCCCGTGAACATTCTGATCATCATCAACACAGATCACCAACAGCTTAGGAGGACTCACAAAAAATCATAACATATGGTCAAGCAATAAAACAACTAATATAATGAGGAACTCTCCCCTTCTACCACTGATGTCAAGGCACACTGCAGCAAGAAGCAGTTCAAATCAGTGGGTGTGTCTAAACAGCTGCTATGAAACATTTGTCTACAAAACCACAGGCCAGGATTTCAATCCGTGGTCTAGGAATTTCTTACACATTTACATTAGCAGCCATGAGATTAAAGAGTGGAAACATTTGCAAGTTAAGATTCTTTTTATTACACAGGTGTACAGTCAATGACCACCAGGAAAACAGGGATAGAATATATTTGCATTTCAGTCCAAGTATTTCAAACAAATACCCATTTTTTGCTTTGTTATTCACCATAATTCTCCAGTTGCCTTTATGAGTTCAGTTTAAAACAAACAATAGTAGTAAGTAAAACACTGGTTTATTGGATAAACACAGAGGGGGAAAGTAAATAAATATTTATTTATTTAGGCAAAACAACTGTGCCCAAGACTCCAGGTATTGAGTTATTCAAAGAAATCTGTTCATAGCATTTTCTAACATAATTTTAATACTTCTAGCAATCTGCTTCAAATTTTGTCTATTCATTTGTGCTTGAATGATTTTCTAGACACAGATAAGATTTTAGATTTCAGAATGCAACTCATTACTAAAGATAATGGACAATTTTCTATGGTAAAGAAGTACATTACAAGAGTACAGAAGCACTATTGTATTAGAAAAAAAAATTAAAACCCCAAATTGCATAGACTATGTAAGAGGAGAATGAAAAATGGGCACCAAAATTACTGTGCTCTTAGCTCTAATTAAATTTTTCTAGACACTGTTTCAACACACTAAGTATAGACATTATTCAATATTCAAGAAAAGCAGAAAAAATCTCATTTATTACTTTCTGCAGTAGGAATTCAAATTTCTTAGAAAAAGGAAGAATATAGGCAACATTATTTTGTTCCATTTCTTCTTATCCTCTTTGAACAAAGCTTTTATCTGGCAGAAATATGTACAGTTATGATACTAGTGCAGGAATCTTGTCTAATAACATTTCAGCAGCTGCTGTGATTCTTTTAGATTTCTTTTGGTTTTGTCTTTACCTAGTAAGGAAAAGAAATTTTCATTTGAGTAAATGTTAATAATACCTTTTTGTGCACTTTGAAAACAGACAACACTCCGCTCGAATTTTCACGTGAGTATCTCCATTACTATGACCTATTCACACTGATTTTCATAGCAAGGATGTCCCAATGTGGTCAGAAGGGCCTGGGCTTTGGCAAAAATTGTTAGCTGTGATACATTTTAGCACTCCCATCATTCAGCAGAAACATATTAGACAGGTCTAATAATTTCTGAAAGTACAAAATGTTTTCAGGAGGTGAGGAAAGTTTCTTATCTTGGTGGGGAGCTTGTAGAAACCCTCTACTAGTACATTTTCTTTTTCTCCTCAATATTATTTCAACTTGTTCATGACTGGTAAGCTATTATGAAATGATAAATATTCAAGAGCACTGACTTTAATATGTGCACAGAGTGTAGAAAAGCGTAACATTACATGCAGTGTGAAGCAGTTGAAAAGTTATCTTTTATCACAAATGCTACAAAGAACATGTCAGTGAAGCATTTCAATACATACAACAAAATGTTATTTTTTCCCTCAATTTATACAGCTCTACATGAACTTTTTAGAAACTGCTCTTGCTCATGTTCCATCAAAAAGCTGAGATATATTTTTCTTTTCTTGTGAAGCACATCTGTAGGCTCATCCTTCCAACTGCCTGGCACAATCACCCAGATGTGCCCCCCACCTCTCCCAGCTTGCAGCTAAGGCAGTGTATGCACACTGGGCTTTTATTTTAGCCAAACTTACTGAGACTCAACCAAAGGTGAAGTGCATGTGCTTCATCTCAGGTTTGTTTTTCTTTCAAAAATACATAGCACAGGAATGTTTAGTTTCTGTGGTTTTGCTTAAATACATGCAAAAAAAATGCAAATGCAAGACTAACACAAAAATTATAACTTTGAGCTGTCAAACAGTACCACCATTACATGCCCATGCAATTTTTCTTAATTCTGCTACACTGGCTATTAAACTTTGACCCTTTATTCCACAGACAACACTGAAAAGTGGGGAAGAATGGGAATAAGGACTATGGGGGGAACCAAAGAACTGGAGCTTTTTTTGGTTTTTTTCTGTTCTTAAAAGATTCTAGATATAAATCCTGGAACATGAATGACTAATGCATGTAAACTAAAAATAACATAGTAAATTCAAGCACTGATTGTTATACATGTCTATTGCATCAAAGCACAGCTGGTTAAAAGTTGTGCTCTGCTGTGCTGTCATGTGAAATGAACCTTATTTTAATTTTACCCCAAATTTTTTTCTAGTGCAAAAGAGTAATTTTACTTCTGAGATCACATAAACACTGTCAGTTACCCAGAGAAATCCCAATGATGTCGGAGAGAAGGAAAAAAGAATGAAATGTTCAAGAATTTATATTTCCTATAGTTACAGATTATGCTATAGAGGTTACTATTAGAAGTTTTTCATGTGCCTTGGGCAATTAAGTTCATTACTCCATTTTTGAAGTTTCCTACAAGTTTCCTCTTGTATATTAACAGACAGGTTAGGTAAAATTCTTGACAAGTTTCTAGACAACTTCTGCAGAAGGCAAACATATGAAAATTATTGACTTCTTACATGATATTTGTTTAAAGGTTTCCCATGTTATACTTTCCCATTTTATACTCACACAAAAAAATGCTTCAATTTTCACAGAATCACAGAAGATGATGAGTTGGAAAGGACTCACAAAGATCATAGAGTCCAACTCCTGGCCCAGAACAAGACCATCCCCCAAAATCACACCACGCATGTGAGAGCATTGAAAAACAGTTCTTGAACTCTGACAGGTTTGGCGCTGTGTCCACGGCCCTGGGGAACCTGTTCCAGTGCCTGACCAGACTGTGGGTGAAGAGCCCTTTTCTAATACCCAACCTAAACCTCCCCTGACACAGCTTCAGGCTATTCCCTCAGGTCCTGTCACTGTCACCACAGAGATCAGTGCCTGCCCCTCCTCTTCCCCCCACGAGGGAGTTGTGACTGCAGTGAGGTCTCCCCTCAATCTCCTCCAGGCTGAACAGACCAAGGGACCTCAGCTGATCCTCACATGGCTTCCCTTAAGTAGGCTGTGATCACAAAAGTCACAGTCTCTGGAATACATGAATTATCTCTTAAAGAGTTTGCTACTGACCAAGGCACTTCTACAAAACCGTTGCAGCAGGAGAATTAGACAGTTGCCTAGTCCCTTCTCAAGGAAAATTTCCAGCCAAATGTGTAAATGTAAGGCCCCAACAAAAAGATTTTAGAGTGGCTCATGTACTCTGTGTTGGATCACAGAAGAAATACCAATCAGATATTCTCAAGGGGTCAAAACAACACAAAAGTTTACTGGAAAAACTTAGAAAAATCAAGGAACTTTAGCAAAAGATTTAGTACAATACCCAGTCAACATAAAACACTTCTCACCACATTAATTTGGCCCATGCAACTAAGCAAAGTTTTGTTTGTTATGTTACTCAAAATGTTCCAAGAGAAGGCAGTTAGAAGAAGAAGAAAGACAGAAAACATACATAAAAGCACACAAATGGCTACCTGCTCTTGGGTTCCAGCAGTGCTCAAACACAAACTCCAAGAGAATGATAGGGTTTAAGAAATAGCTGGGCTCCCTTCTTGGCCTTAAATACCTAATGGCTTTTCTGGGCCTTCCCTCTAGGTGGGACTTCTGGTGATTTGGCCACTCTGGGGCTGGGTTAGGGCAGAGTGGAGCACTGCCCTGGTGTGCCAGTGATTGGCAGTTCTGCCAGGCTGGGGTATGGGCTCCAGTCAGGGTGTGGGCAGTTCACTGCCTCCCCGGGGCAAGGCCAGACCTGTCCCTTCCCTCCCACACAGGCATCCCAAAATATCTTGAGACAATCAATTCCTCCAGATTCTCCAGTCTCTTCCCAATTTAGAACTGTAGATTCAGCAGCACATACCTTATAAATCTAATAAAAATACACTGGCTAATGCATAATCGCCTATACAAATATGCTAACAAAATAGAACATTTGGTTTGACATCCTAATTTCACTTCATTTTCAGTGTTACTATGTAAGGGAAAATCCAGCCTAACCAACCTAAGGGGATTTTATGATGGAGTGACTACATCAGTTGACAAAGGAAGAGCTACAGATGCCATTATCTGGATTTCTGTAAGGCCTTTGACATGGCCCCCCATAACATCCTTCTGTTTATATTGGGGAGAGATGGATTTGTTTGGTGGTTGAGAAGTTGGTTGGACAGCTGCATCCAGAGGCTAGCAGACAGTGGCTCAGAGTCCTGATGGACATCAATGACAAGAGGTCTCCTCCCAGGGGTCCTTGGAACCAGTGGTGTTTTATGTCTTCCTCAGTGGCACAGACATTTAGACACAGAAATTTAGTGTGGTCTCTGAAAATTTGCTGATGACACCAAGCTGGGTGGTGCTGTTGCCACACTTGAACAGAACGTGATCTAGAGGGACCTGGACAAGCTTGAGAAATGGGCCTATGGGAGCTCCATGAGGTTTTACAAAGCTGAGTGCAAGGTGCTGTGCTGGGTTGGAGCAAGCCCTGCTATCAGGCTGGGGAATGAATGGATTGAGAGCAGCTGGGGGTGCTGGTGGATGAAAGGATGGACAAAAGCTGGCAATGTGCACTCACAGCACAGGAAGCCAACTCTATCCTGGGCTGCATCCAAAGCAGTGTGGCCAGCAGGACAAGGGCTCCTCTGCTCTGCTCTGCTCTGTTTAGCCCTTACCTGGAGTGCTGTGTTCAGCTCTGGGGCCCCCAGCAGAGGAAGGACATGGAGAAAGTCCCGAGGAGGCTGCCAAGTTGATTAGAAAGATAGAGCACTTCTCCTACAAGGAAAGGAAAAAAGGCTGAGAGGATTGGGGTTGTTTTGGGCAGGAGAAGGCTCTGGAAAGACTTTATTGATGCCTTTCAGTACTTAAGTGGGTATGTAGGAAAGATGGGGACAAACTTTAGCAGAGCCTGTTGTGATATAAAAAGGGGTAATGTTTTTAAGCTGAAAGAGTGTTGGTTTAAATTAGATATAAGAAAGAAGTTTTTTTGCAATAAGAGTGGCCAAGCACAGGAGAAAGTGTCTCAGAGAGGTGGTAGATTCCTCAACCCTGGAAACATTCAAGGTCAGCTTGGATGGAGCTCTGTGCAACCTAATCTAGTTGAAGATGTTCTTGCTCAGGTTAGGGAGTGGACTAGATGGTCTTTAAAAGGCCCCTTCCAACTCAAACTGTTATATGAGTCTATAAACTTTAAAGAGTGTAATTCTTGCATTGAAACCAAATGAAATAGCCTAAGTCCTGGTAGCAGTGACATAATATCCTATTACATATTTCATGAGCAGAGCTGCAAATGAAACTGATTTATCTGCACTTGCATTTGAAATGTGCACATATTCTAGCAGATTGTCATACCTGAAGTTAGGTAGAGTTATAGCTCATTCATGGAGAGGCAACATGGATATAGCTGTCTCGTGTGTACAGATGTCTCTGGTTTTTTTCCTAATCTTCCTTTATTGACCAGTATTCCATACTGTGTCAGAGTCATCAGTCTGTGCTGTTTAATTTTGATCTCACTCCTGTGTATTGATAGTCAATCCCACTGCAACCCTTCAGAATTTCCACCTTCTCACCACAGTTCAAAGCGCCTTCAAAGTGGAATTTTCCATTTACAACTTAGAGTGCCTCTGGAAAATTATTTTTCCTTGAGATAGAACAAAAATTTAGTATTCTTTCTCCAAAGACAGAATAAATGAATACATAGATATTATGATAGTTTTTGCACTATCTTCTGGTTACTTCAAAGAACATTTAAGTTAATAGAAATGCCTTAAAATTTTCTCTGTGGTTATAAGTAGCTGGATCATGTTTCCCATTCAAGATGTATTTTCAGTATGGCACATTGATGTCATTCATTTTCTTTTTGTTTGGCCTGAACCAGGGTACTAAAAGTAAAAATGATGGCCTCATTCTGTTTTTTTTTTTCTCCATACTGAGTCAAAACTTACAGAATTTAGGCAAGTCAATTAATCTACACAAAGCAGAAGAACTGCTCTCATATGAAACAAATAATTGGTTCTTATTGCATGATTTGAATAACAAAATAGTGTTAAAAGCAATTTATTTGGAAACAGTATAGCTGTCTTTGCTTTGCTGTCATTTTGTGACATATCTTCTGTGCTGTACTCCAGAAGCCTAACAACCTTTTTTAGTCTCATAGCTCTCTAAATATTCAAAAACATCCAGCAGGAGTGTTCCAATAAGAATTTATAAGTGTTTTTCTGCATACACGCAAATTAGCTTAATTTCACAGATAAGGAAACACAGCAGGTAAGACTTGTCAGAGTTCACTACAGAAATTAGTAAATGAGTCCAGACTGAAACTGTAGCACTGTTAGATTATAATTTTGTTAGTCAGAGGGCTTAATTAGTAAGATATGGAAATATAAGCAAGGTATCTGTTTACTTTTGGTGCATTAATAAAAAATATTTTGATAGTGACTAATCCAGGTAAAAAGTAATATTCAGAGGGAAAAAAGCAATGATTTTGGTGATTTGAGTATTACTCTTACAGAGATCTAATTTCCCAATGCATTTGGACCTAAAATTACTTGCAATTTCAATATCTATTACTGGTACATCTGACATAAATGAAGATTTTACTGCATTCTCTGCCATGAGTTAATGTATATGTGACTTCATGGGTTGTTAAACTTTTACACCTATTCCAGAATTCAATTTCTTCAAAAATACATGATAATGCACAATTATAATGATGTTCCAAGTTTGAATTAGCAAATTGCAGGCAGTTATGACAACATGTTACCTATGACTGAAGCTGAATTGAGATTAATATCTATGCTACTTTATCTTAGTACTACGTAAAATGTCTAAAGCAGTATTTGAGTACTGAAACTAAAGGGGTTTTCTTGCTTCTTTTTCAGTGACAACTCTATACAACTTGAGGAAAAAAAATTTTCATGCATTTTTTTTAAGAAACAGATGTAGTTGATCTTGGAGTCTGTAAGATTAATATGAAGATAACATGTTTCACTGAATGTCATTCATGGTATAAAAAAACCCCAAAACCACCTGTATTTTTATTAGCTCTACAAACAGAATTTTTTAACATAGAAAAATGCTGTTTAAAAGGAAATATTTTATATTGAACTTACAGTGTATTTTCTGGGTTTTTTAACTCTCAGAACATAATCAGATATGATAATGAAGATTTTTCGTATTGGATAGTGATTTACTTTCATGGACTTAGCTTATGCTATATGTTTCTGTGGCACAGAGGCATATCTTACATACTGAATCTGCTCTTAGCATAAAGTAATTTTTCAAGGAGTTCATATTGCCTTCTCTGAACTGACTGGAAAGTGCATTGTGGATCTCTGGCTCAGTAATTGATGGACACTATTAGGTCTTCCCTTCAGGAGGCTGCCTCAAAACTTCCTCCTCAAGCAGTATTCTGACACCTGTGCTTTTATGTTTGACAATCTTGCTAAACAACAAATAATAAGTTTCATGCTATTTTTTAAGATCTGTTTTCTGTCTCATGCATTTTTGAAATGCTGCAGTCTTTTGGAGATGGAATGCCTGTGAGCTAGAGTTCCTTCCAATTTTTTTAGACTGTTTCTTAAGGTCATGAATCCAGGTATCTGACACTTTTTATTTATTAGTGAAATACAGCCACCATCTGCCACCTAAGATACATTCTAATTATGAAATATTTGGTTAAAGCTGGGCATTGGATGAAGGCTAATTAACAGATGAATGCCATCCACTGTTTGGAAGCATTTGAAGGACTGGAGGGTTTCTGAATAAGAAAGTTCATGCATTATTTGCTACTCAGGTAAGAAGCTTGAAATTGATACTAAGCTACCTTATTAGTGTTTGAGATTCAGGGAATGATATCAGGAAATACACTTCTTTTCAACCATTGTATTTTTGCCATTGTCTAGTCTAGACCATTTTCCCTGTGATTTTCAGGTTTGGTGACTTCAGTCTAATGATAGTACTATGGCAGATGATGCTCTGTGTTTCCTCTGTTGTAATCACAGTATGAAAGTCTACTGAGAATGTGTCTCCCTGAATGTGAGAAAAAAAAAATCCAAACAACAAAAAAAGCCTTCTAGCATATTCTGTCATTCCTTACTGTCATTGGCAGTTTCATACCTATCAGTCAGCTATCATAAAAATACCAAGACTGTTAATTCCAAGTGAAAATTGAACTTAGAATTCTAATATATGCATTTTAGAATATTATAATACATAACAAAGGTTAAAGAATCATATATCAGGAACTCTTGATAACGTCAATTTATAAAATACAGTGTTCCAATTATGCAACTTATAAATTTGTTCTTTTGAAATATATTACAAAAAGTATTGTCTTTCCTATTAGGTGTGTAAGTTAAATAGAAGTTTGCACATATCCAAGAATTCTTACTTTTCTTTTGATCATTATAGCGTCTGTTTTCTAGTAGTTTAGAAATGAGAATGCAAGAAATGGTATTTTGAGCTCTGTATGGTACAGTGTGATGCCATACAGAAAGATTGTATCAGCCCTACCCCTAGCTGAGGTATCAGGCAGGTACCATAGAAGAAATATACTTAGAAATAGTTTTGTGACTTTAAAATCTGTGGTGGCGTGTAGACAGAATGAGCTTGTGTGCTGCTCTTCTACTGCCTTGCTGATAAACTCTGTCAATACATCAAGATCCATGTGGCCAGAAGCATTCCAGTCTCTGCCAGTTAGTCAGGACCACGGGAGGATGGACACTGGATAAATCCTGGCAGCTGAAGATGGACCTGAGAGCCTGGTTGCTAGTTTACCACCAATTTTCCAGATTTTCAAGCCTAATACACAGGTTGCCGTTGTTTATAAAACTTGTTTACTAGCTAAATCTATGTCTTGCACAATTCTCTTGCCTGGTGCTTGTCGTGATCTCCCCATCTAATCTTTGCTTTTCTAGAATTTGGCTAAGTGCCTGGCAGCATTTGCTGCATAGACCTTTGACTTTGTGGAATCAATTTGTTCCCACTTTCCTGACCTTACTTGCCATGGCCATGGTAGCAGCTTCCCATCTCTGTTTCTGATTCCATGTTTTTTGTCAGTTTGTGCCCTAACAGTATTAAATTTATGCATATGCCATTTAAATAGTTATTTATTCTGTAATCTGTCCTTCTGTTTCTCCTGTTAAAATAGGATTGAGGAGACAAAATGTTCTAACAAATTTTAAAGAACACAAACCAGTAATTTGATTTCTGATTCAATATTTCAGTCATAACCTCTCTCCATTTAAAGAAAAAAGAAGTCATATACAGCAGATAGTTTAGATCTGGTCATCTGTAACAAGTGAGTGGCAGTGGTTTTTTATATCAGCATCATTTCTAAAACTGGGTTTGTTGGGTGGTACTCAGAAGAAGCCCCAAAGTCTGCCTTATGGAAAAATACTTGCTTTTTCTAGTGACTGGGTGTTACTTTTGTGACAGAACTGAGGTTCTTTATGTGCCAAGGAGATGTGATGACTAATCATGTGCCTTCAGGCTCAAATGAGAAAAGAATATCATGAAGTTAACAAACATTAACTTTTATGCTAATGAACCAGTTAATATTTCCCCTATAACCTAAGATAGCTCTAGGTACATGGATCAAGTCCTACTAAAGAACCACATGGTATAAATATGGTCATCCATACTCCTTCTTGACCCTGAATGTATGGGTTTTCTTGCTGCTTCCTCTGAAAATGAAGCCTGACATGATTTCCAGTGTTTTAACCTTAGTGGGAGGGAAGTGAATCAGGAGCAAACTGTCTTTGCAGACTGCTCCTTGCTGACATACCTCAAAGCCAGACTGCAGCTGAAAGTAGAGATTCTCTTTCCATGGTAACTTTCCTTTAAAGCTGGGAGTAATAGAGCATAGAAATGTTGGAAAGTTGTCAGTAGCTAAGGCTGTCTGCTTTTCAAAGGGCAAAAAATTAATTCTTCTTTAATTATTCTGATTAGTTAATTAGATTGCTCGCATAGCCTTTAACATGATTTCAGGAAGTGGAAAATTGCTGTGGTCCTTTCCTAGTTCTGGTTTCCTAAGTTTTCCTGTGGTCTCCTGGTTTCCCCATCCTTGCTCCTACCAGGGTCGCTGTCACCTCTGAGAATTATTGTCATGGATCCTTTGCATTTCTTCAGTCTATATATGCCTTTATCTTGCTGAAACTAGCCTAGGCTGAAAGTAATTAGTCACTCAACTGACTCAATCACTTACTGTACAAATCTGCCTCTGTAATAATTAAATGCGAATTGTGTTGCAGAAAACCAATCACACTGCTGTGAAATCTGCTTCCCAACCCCAGCTTTCTCATGGAAAATGAGGATGTACTTATTCTGTGCGACCATTATAAAGACCTCATATCTTCATATGGTATGAATCAGAGATCATCAAGCCCTGTTATTTCCAAGAGCAAAGAATGCCGAAGTGTGAAAACTGGCAGTTTAGGATCAAGTGTGATTCTTACACCAAAAAGGTAGTGAATCTGGAGCTGGGGGAGCTGATCTAAGTTGCATAACTGATAGAGAATGGGACCTATGAACCTTCCTTGTAGAGACTTCCCAAAACAAGAAGCAGTGAGGGAAGTCTACATTTACTGGATCGTCCGAGCTAGCTCTTGGCAACAAATTGATTTTCTTCAACACCACCTATAACTGTACCTTGTACATGCAATTCAGTCAGCTCAGTGCTGTAGGAAGAATAATTAGGATTCCCATGCATAACAATCTAGCCTAATGTGACCCAGTAACTGCTTCTCTTTTCTGTATCTTGTGGAAATGTAAAGATTCATAGATGCTAATGAACTGCATCTCTCAAATCTCAGAAATAAAAAGCAGTGCTGCAGTTGGTATTCTCATAAACTATATCATAGAGGTCATGATACTCTTTCTTCCAGCAACATTTTCATTATCAGATCAATTTTGTCTTTTACTTATTCAAAATGAAGGCTACTATCTGTTACAGTAGTTGAGAAGATCATGAAAGTATGAAAACGTGATTTCTTTGAGCAATAAGGATGACCAAGTAGAAACAAAAATGAGTTTCAGGCTTACAGTATTTCAGAAATTGATACACATTGTTGACAGAAAGGAGGTAATAACCTCATATTTTTGGATGTCCAGAATGGCCATACTTAGTACTAAATTCCTGACATTCATATCAGTTATGTGACATTCAGCATCAATTTATAAATGAACACATTGGGGCAGGAATACCATATTTGAGAATTTATCTTGTTAGTTTTAAGATCCAAACCAAAGAAAAATATGATGCATAAATAATTATTGAAAGCTAGAAAGGGTAACATGAGTAAGAATTTGATGCAATAGAGTAAGTGAACTGATGGTAGCCTGTAAAATGCATGTAATGAAGAGGAGTAAAATATTTAAAATGAGAAGACTAAGGAGTACAACTTCATAAGTACAATAATTTATACTGACTTACTAGTGTGCTGAATGATAATAGCTCCAATTTCAGAACATAGACTCAGTCTTGAGTCAAAATTCACCATACTGAATTTTTTTTAAATTATGAAAACAAAATTAAGTATCTACTACCATTGCAATGACCTCATCTGCAGCAATTAGAAGTCTACAGAAAAGGAACAAAGTAATTAAAAGAGAGAATTCTGGCTTTTAGCCTAGTCTAGTGGATAAAATCAGGTGGATGGGAAAGCTTATGACAGAAGTTAACAGACCAAAGCCTGCCCTATAGATTTAAGAATAAATAAAAATGTGATCAGTGACACTATTTTATACTCTGCTTCAGTCATTAATTAATCAAGTTGTATGCACATATGGGAGGCTGTAGAAAAAAATAAACAAACAGGTTCTACTTCAGCATGAAGATAACAAACAGCTTTATATCTGCATCTCCAAATCCAGAGGAAAGAAGATTACATTGTTCTCTTTTGGCAGGAGCCGTGACACAAATAAATGCCATTTGGCTGAAAATCAAGATGACATTGTGTGAGCTAACTGCTGAAACAACTGGACAGTAAGGTAGATTATTTCTGTGTCTTTCATCCAGGAGGTATATTTGCCTTTAGCTGACTTAGGTCATTGCCTGTAAGGTTGACTGTAGCAGCTTCTTGAACATTAAGCTGTAAAAGCACCTTTCTCTGGTGCACAGAAACTATTTCGTTTTGATGTAAAACTTCCATTGATGATTTGATGAACTTGACATGAATTATCTTCTAAAATCCCTCCAGAAACTAAAGCTTGTTAGTATGGTGGCCAGATTCTTCATAGAGCTGCCTATTTCCTATAGGCATATAAAGCTTTTTTTTTTTTTTAATTTTAAAGGAAACTATTCTCAAGTTTTAGAAATATTCAGTGGAATGAAGTCATTATTAACCATGAATTTCCCAACTTGACCTTCATGAATGTCTTCAATATAGTTATCTGTGATCAGTGAAGGCATCTGAATATATTTTGGCTGATGAAAATAAGAGACTGGTAGGTTAGCTTTTACTTGGAAAGAAAGCTGATATGATTAATCTTTTTCATTAATCAAGTATTTGAGCTTTCAGGACAGATTATAAGACTCCCTCCACCAATATAAGAAGACAGGTGTAGACAAGAAGTTTATACTGTGACTATTCAAACAATTATATCTGAATTTAATTAGAGCAATATCTTTTTTTAATAATTTATTTCTTGTTTGTTGAGTTGCTAAACATCTATCAATATGCATGGTTCTTTAGTAAAAGAATTAAAAATAGCCAAAAAGTAAAATGAGTCAAAAAATGCCTTTGTACTAGACTTAGTACACTTGTTTGAAGTGAAGCTAGCATTCTTATGGGTCAGGCTTTGACCCAAGGAATTGTAGTACTGTGTCATTTAGATGTGACGACAATATGTGGAAAACTTGGAGTAAGAATTAAAATTAGTTGATGCAGAAAATGTGAAACAGAATTGAAGCAAGAGAGCTGGTCTTCAAGGGCTTCAGAGAAGAGATTTCCATGACAACAGAATACTCAGGTATGCAAATTAAGAAACAAAGCATCTTAGAAAATAATCAGGAAATACATCTCTGTTTCACAGAATAAAACCTGCACAATTAAGAAGCAGTAGTTCTGTAGGAGAAATGGGGATGGAGAGCTGAGAAAGAAGGGCCATTGCTGGCCAAATTCCCCTCTCACTTAAATCAATACTATTCTTTTAATCATAAGGATGTATATGGAGAGAATAGACCTCAAGATTTATAGCAATGTTTTATGTGACAGGATCAAAAGCTTTAGACTGTCTTCAGCAGTCATCTATAAAACAGCTAAAACAAACACTTTAATAATGAATATTCCACTGACCTCTTCATAAAACTGTTCTAAAATTTGCCTACCTTAGAGGTCAGAAATTTTTCCCTAAATTTTGACTACTTCTTTGCTGCTACCCAAGTGTCTTTCTTCTGCAGCACTGCCATTAGCCATGAAGAACAATTGATCACTGTCTTCCTTGGGGCAACCATTTAAATGTGAAAGACTTCTATCCTGTTCTGCAAGTTTTCATAATATTACATACAGGGATAAATGTAGACTGTAGAGACTCTTATTATTATATATATTGTGTTATGTAATCTCTGCATAAGCATTGTAGCACTTTTCCTGTGACTCATGCTGTATTATAAATTTGGTCTTCTATTCAAGAGCTTTACTTGTTAACGAAAGGAAATCATATATATATGATTTATATTCATAGAGCTCTCTGTTATCACAGGCACCCCATCAGAGTTATCAAGCTTTGCCTTGAAACATTTATTTTGCCTTGCCTCCCATTCATTTTGGAGGGGCATTCCTTTGGAGGGGCAGTACTTTGATGCTTAGCAACTTTCGTTAAATATACAACCTAAATTTATAAATTATATAATTTGTTCTGCCTCCTGCATTGGCATTTAACTGAAAGAGCTCTTTTATTCTTTCACTTTTTTTTTTTTTTACATGTCTGATGTATTTATATAGCAACCATATCCCTCTTGGACTTTTTATGTGAGGATGAACGATCTCTCTATATAGATTGGGCTCATTCAAAGAAGAATATCGTTGCCATTAAAGAGAGAATTTGGCCTTTATCTCTGTATTTAGATGTCCTAACAATAGACGAGATTACTGTCTTTCTATATATCCATCAATGAATCATTAGTGCCATAAATCTAGAGGAAACATAATAGGAACAAAATGCTTTAAAACATTCTGAAATTTTTAAAATTTGTATTATTGTTTGATATTTTGTGGATGAGCTTTTGAGTTAGCTAAGATTCCCTACACTTCTGTTCTTAGAGCCCTATCATCTGGAAGCTCTGTGAATGTGGATTTAAAAATGGAAAATATGAAAAACTGTATTCAGTTAGATCCTGTCGCGGGCTGTACAGAGCACTCCTGCTCTCTGATCTCACTAGCTGAACACAAAAGCCATTATCCTTTCTGCTGTTACTCCGCTCTTCATGAGAAACGAAGTGTGAGGTAAATAGGAAAGGGAAAGGGAAATGGAGGGGAGACAGAAGTGGAGGGGGAGAAGGATTTACTGGAGCAGAGTGCAGAATTACCTGATGAGAATGGAGGACGAAAAGCCATAGGAAGCCAACATACAGCTGAATGTAAAACTGCCAGAAATCATTCTGCCATAAACTGGCTCAATCTGAGCAGTCTCCTACACCAGGATCAGCTCAGGGGGTTTTGTTGCTGGTTTTTTGTTTAGGTTTTTCTTTTTTCTGTCTCTTCTGAGCCTAGGACAGATCACTAAGCAGGTTTTTCATATTAGATTGTAAAGCCTATGATCTATTTTATATAAAAGACTATAGATTTTCCCCACAAGAACATAAGTTAGATGCAGTGTAATTACCCAATATTTTTCTTCAACCTACACTCGTCTAATGCATTGTTTTTCAGCTGTGTCCTCTGAAGTAGGCTACATTTCAGCAGCAGGTGAATTTGCTCCCAGTATTCTTCTGTTCTTAAAAACTACAAAGCTATTTTTTAACGCATAGTTGATGGAAATACAAAACCTTATATTGACTCAGGTTTACTAACGAGATAACTTTAGTGACAGTCTAATAATGACAACAAACAATTTGACAACAATTTAGATTAAATGATACAGATTATGCCTAGGAAGTCTTCAAGCAGCACATCAAAGTCGTGTTGAACGTTACATGTGGGTTTTTTTAAACATAACCTTGCCTTAGTTTGTAATGACTTTCTTCTAAAATATCTGCAGTGTGGCTATTATAAACCATGAATCACTGTTGAAATAAGATAAAAAAGCGCAACAGTCTCACAAATCAAATCTCAAATGTCTAAATACTGGCATTTAGAAATGGAGCCACTCCCATCACCTGCATCACACTGAAGTAAAGCCATCAAAGAAAGATGCAAAAGTAGAAAAACAGATGAGAAAAAACAAACCTGTGGATCTTAGGATCTTAGTTCTGAAGGAACAGAAAGGTAGTTATTTCCCACTGACATTGAACGAAGGGTGAGCCCCTACTTCCCTGAGGTTTTTTTAATTGCCCCAGCAAAGAAATCAATCCATATCTTGACTGTTTGACATGTGGAGATAATATTAAAATTGGAATAAATAATGTTTTTATCTTCTTTTATAATGTTGCTAAATAATCTTTTTATCTTCTTTTTATTTGCTACCACATATGGATTCTGATGTGTTACTCATTTACAGTAAATCAAATTGCTTCTAGTCCCCGCAGAACTTATTACAAAGTGTTATTATAAAAAAAAATTACTTTCAAGGACAGGAGGCTCTCACCTTTTCTTCTTACCTGTTTAGTAACAAGTTCTAGTAATACTAAAAGCCAATTTTTGGCAAGTTCAAGTGCTGGCCTTCATTGTTGCTTGATATTTATTTCTGTATAAGGATGAGGATACAGAGTGTAAAATGTTCCTTTGAAGAATTGTCCTTGTTAAGGTTTAATAGGCAGAAAAGTCAGAATATTCAAGATTACTCTTTCTGAAAGCACCAATACTCTCTAAAACTAGACAGTGCTAGTAGGAAATCTCAAATAACTCTACTGTTGTAGGGAAATGTAGTTCGTTAGTACTTTGTGCCACCTTTCCTACACCTACAATTTCATTTTGTATTTTAAATTCTGCCATATCTACCCTGTGCTGGGTCAAACCCTTCTGGAGCCAAGTATCTGCAGACCTGCTTGCTTACCTTACCCTCACACCTAGTGGGACACGGGAGAAAATCACAAGAACTTGTGGGTCTAAAGAAATAGAGAGAAATCATTCAGCAGTTACTGTCTCGGCCAAAACAGACTTGGAGAGTTTAGCTTAATGTATTGACAACTTGAATTACTTACTGACTTGGGCATTGTGAAGTAAAGAAGAAAAACATCTAATCAGAAAAGCACTTTTTCCTCCTTTCCAGGTTCATATTTACTCCAGTAAATTTACTTCTTTTCCTTCTTTGCTCATACTGCAGGTAGTGAACACTCTCCTGTCAAGAGCTGCTCGTTCATTCTTACTTGTGTCCTCTGTTCTGGCCTGGGTTTATCCATGGGCAGCAGGATCTTTCATGGTGTATGTCCTCCAGCATGAGTCCTCCACGGGCCTCAGTTCCTTAGGAAGGGCTCCACCGTGTGAGGGCTCCTCTGTCCCCTTTCCTCTGACTTTGGCACTGCTTTTCTCGTTCCCCCTTCCTCAGCATTTTGTGCCCTTCCTTAAATATATTTCCCTTGAGATGCCACTGAGCTGGCTGATGGGCTCAGCTGTGCCAGGTGGTGAAGCTGCTGGGGAATTGTCTGGAACCAGCTCCTGGCACAGGGCAACCCCAGTTAGAGGGGCCAGCCTACACCCCCACCACCACCAACAGCCTGGCACTGATATCCAATGCACACCTCACAACAGGGACACAGAGCACTCCCAGAGATGGCAAAGACTTCTCATTTTTGTCCAGTACTTTATCACAGGCACTAAATATTTGAGTATGGCCAAATTAGTGTTCATGTTTTGTGATATAGAATACACATAAATTTTTCTCGGATGCCTTATTACACTGAATGCTCAAAATAGACTTCTGAGAACAAACTCTTAAAATGTATCCTAGGGTGAAGAACAGTTTTTTTTCTCATTTCTAAATAAAAAAATGCAAAATGAAATTTTATTACTTTTTGGAGAAGGAATATTTTCCCTAGAAGTAAGTGACAGACTGATTTAGCCGTTGGGTTTCTTTTTTCCCTGTGAAAAACATTGTGAGTGACATGCAGTCACAGAGTGTAACCTAATGATGAATTCTTCTGGACATCAAGAAAACTCCCACCTGGAGAGCGATTCTCTAGCAGAGGAAGCACTGCCAAAATAAATGGCTTCTCTGGAGGCATAGAAAGTAACATGGACATATTGGATACTTTGTGGCTTATATTTGTTCTGCTCAATTTTTAGTTATATATTATTCAGATCCTTAGTGCTAATAGAATTTGGGTAGTTGAACTACTGTGTTAACCTTTTCAGATATCCCAAGACCAGTAGGGGAGCAGAACAGGCTAAAAGGACTGAATATTTGGGTATTGCTGTACATTTTCTGGGTCTGAGCCTTTTCTCACCCACACAAAGAGGGAAAAAAAACCCCAACTCATCCCTGTTAGGAGCACACAACCACTAAAAATCCTGTTGGTTATTTTTTACTCACCAATGATTTCATTTTCTCTTTTGGAAGAAAATGTGTCCTTGATCATTATTTCAGCATCATGATTTAACACCTAATTTTACATATTACATCTTTTAAACAGATGTGGAAATCTGAACTTAATTTGGACACACTAAATCATAATTATGTTAGGTCTTTCCAATTAGTTTACATTTGAGACAAACAGGAATATGCTGATTCAGATTCTAATTTAAAAATTAGATGGCAACTACATCAACTACTTCAAGAAGAAGAAATTAAAATTTTATCACAAGGGACTGGAAAAAAATCTTCAACTATACATGTAGCACCAAATACATGCTCAAGGCATTATTAGTATTTAGCTCCAAAAGAAATATTGTAAATAAATGAGGAAGAAAGGAAGTCTATATATATATTGAAAAGCAGAAACTAGAATGAAACTCTATATTTGTAGAAATACAATTATATGTTGAAATGTAATTATATAGAAGGGATGAAATCACAGTTGATGTCAATTTTTACTGGATGTTATATAGAGCAGATACATGGGCTTGACATGCTAATTGGAGGAAACTTAATCAGGTTTGGTAAACAATAAAGAGTTTGCCCTTTAAAACAAATTTGGAAAAATGCCATATTCTGACATGCACACTTTGTTTTACATAGAACATCAAAATGACACCAGTTTTTCTAAGAGAATTATTTAAAACTCAAGAGAACAAAAAAAGAAGGAGTATGGAGAAGAAATTACTTGGAGCCCACCCCATCAAGAACAGGAGACAAAGAGCAAGTGGCTGGAAACAAGGAGAACAAACATAAAAATAAAGCAGATGAGATTGAGAGAAACATGCAGATTTATGGACACAGTTCAGTTTATTTTTGCCACTTTCTTTTTTCTTTGCCTCAGACACAATTCAGCTTTGAGTTGACACACACCACCTTATCTGTAAAAACTGGTAGGCACTTCTGGCACTTCTGTTTCATGTTGTGCTGTATACCTGTAATTCACTCTGAGACACAAGATGAATGTATAGGTATTCTTGATGTATTACTACCATTCGTGCCTTAGTTCAATCTGTTATGACCAGCTGCTCCCATATATTTAGAAGCTTTTTTGTAACTCACAGAGTTCTGATACAATGTTGGTGTAGAACAAAGGGAAGTGACAATTGTAAATCTGAATTGTCTCACTCTGAAAACTGTATATATGTGATAACAAGGGCTTGCTCTGAATTGTGATAAATTAGGAGTTTTCTGTAAGGTTAGCTTAAAAGTAAACTCAAATCCTTATAATGAGATAAAATCCTGATCCCTGTTCTTACCCCTTTGAATTACTTTGATAAGAAGAGCCATATCCTGGCTACTTGAAGATTCACCTTATAGAAGGGAAATATTTTGAGGGTATATGACAAATACAGTACTCTGAATCCTGTCTCTCCCCAGCCTTACCTAAACCTCCATCAGTGATTGTATTTTTATCAAAAAATAACACTTGGCAAAAGCTACTCGACATTGTGTTGTTCTTGGCAAGCGTTATACTATACTGTGGTGTCTGTCCATTCAGGACTTCAAACGTTCCATCATTTTGAAGTCATAAGTTTGTCCTATGAAACAAAAGGAGATATAAATCCCTTCCGAAAGCATTAGTTGGAAAGGTGGCATAGAAATTACTCCTTTCAGCTCATAAGAATCTTAATAATACAAGGTTCAAGGAATAATATGAAATAAGATGTCAAAAAATAAGGTGTTAGGCAGCTAAGGCTATTACCCTTATGTGCCTTGAAAAAAATTACTATAATTTTTTGAGGCTGAACACAATGAGAAGAAGAACTGGGATTTCTGAAACATGTCATTATTCATGCAGGGATAGATGAAATCGTAAAGACTGAAAAATTAACTGTGTAAAATTGAACTGGGAGAACTATCATTATTGAAGCATTTTCTAACGGTATGTCATGTGTCATACATAGTAGACTTTGATAAATTAGAAGGTGTCTTAAAATGCCCTTTCCAATCCCTTCCAAAATATACACTGGGGCTTAGGGAGCGCTCCCAGCCTGCGCTAGCCTGACAGAGGTGTTCGAGGGGCGCAGCTGCGATGGGAGCTCCGCTGTGCTCAGCGACGGTCCGTGTCCCGGGCAGCCTGCGGCTAACAGGTGATGCGGGCACCACCTGAGCGCGGCCGCACAGCGCAGCGGGGCGGGCGGCCCGGCCCTGCCGGAGTCTCCCTCGGGCTGTCCCCAGGGCCGCTCCGCTCCCGACCCGCTCCGGGGCGCAGGCACCGGCCCAGCCCCGCTGCGCCAGCGGCCCCGGGGGAGCTCGGCGGGGCAGGCAAGCGAGCCCAGGCGCTCCCTGTCCCGGCAGGGAAGGAGTCGCAGCCGCGGCCCCGCGGGCGGCCGCCCCGAGCTCCGCGCCGAGCCCGCCCCGCGCCGCGCGGGTGGCGGGGGAGGCGCCGCCGCCGAGGCGGGGCCGCGCTCCCGTTCCCGCTCCCTCTCCGCTCCGCTGCTCCGCTCCCATCCCGCTCCCATCCCGCTCCCGGCCCCGCTCCCGCTCCCATCCCGCTCCGCCGCGCCCAGCCCCGCTCCCATCCCGCGGCCCCGGCGCGGCGGTGCTGCCGCGCTTTCCCGCCGCGGCTCCGGGCGCCTCCCGCCTCGCAGCATGGACGTGAGGAGAGTGGAGAGCATCTCGGCGCAGCTGGAGGAGGCCAGCTCCACAGGCGGTAGGACGCGGGCAGCGCGGGGACGCGAGGCTGCCTCTCTGAGTTAATTTGGGGTCTCGTCCCCTCTCCTTTGGGCAGCAAGTCTGGCAACTTGGCGTGGGGCGGGAGGGGGAAGCCGCCTGCCCGCTTGCGAGGGGCGAACGCACTCGTGCGGTCGTGGGCAAATGTGTGTGTGTGTGTCTATGGGGACAGTAAGCAAACGCTTTATGCCGGGGATCTCTGGCTAAGAAGCGTTCAGGGCTTCGCGAATCCTGCCCTAAGATGCCTGCTCTGACCTAACTGGTACTTTTGCCTTTGCTGAAATGACTTGGGACTGGGAATGGACCTCCAGGGCAGATCCTCTCTAGTTACCAACTCCCAGGAGGTAATTTTGGTCAGGCCCCCTTACACTTGGAGAGACTCTGCTTGGGTCTCCGCTGTACCTCTCTAATGCCTAAGTGACAACTATGTGATGGAGACCAGCTTCTTCTGGTAAGCCAGAGGCTGTTTGGTCCCTTTCTTTTCTCTGTGCCTCAAATGGCAGTTACACATTCACCTGAGAAAGGCTGCAGGATAACTTGCATTTTAGGGAGGAAAAAAGCATGCCTTACTGTCCTCCACAAGGATTGTGACTCCTGGATTTTAAGAGTTTTTTGCCAGTTATTTAAAAATGAAGCTTCTTGGTGGAGTGTGTGTAAGCGGATGTTGTTGAGAAAGGTGTTCAGCTCAAGCAAGCTGGATAAGTAGAGGATAGTTGGACAGTTAATGAAAAACTTTGTGAAACAGGCAGTCAAAACCAGGGGAAACTTCTTTTCTTAGAGGATGTTTCTTGCTGTGCAGCTAGATTTCTCATAAACTGTGATGCTAGTGTAGGATAGCAGCCTTACCAACAAGTTGTTTGAAAGGCATAGTGCAATCCCACCATTTGCTTGATTTCTAATGCTTCAGAATGCATCTTCTGCTTGTTAGAAGAGATTCACAGCCATGTGTTCCCTGCTGGATTGTACCTTATTTTTCTCTTTCCCTAATGTCCCAGATTTTTAAAATGTTTTAGAGTGCGTAGCCTTTAATGTAGGATACCAGATAATTTGCGTTGGGGATAGGGAACTTTTGTATTTGTGCTATCAGCTCAATTTTAAGTCCATCTTTGCAGCTCACTAAAGTTTTGGGAAAAAGCATGTACTCATTCTAGTTGTCCAACAAGGGACATGGCCACTACGGTGGTGTTGTGATACTTCTCACTACTTTTCAGATCCAACCCTCCGAAGTTATAATTTAGGCTTTTCCCTCTGCGTACCACAGTCAGCCTTCCAGCGCTACTCTGTTAGAGGTCTGAAAGTCAAACTATTTTTCCATAACACATACATCATCAGTGATGAACGCCAAGCAGGCTCTTGGCTACCTGTGCAACCACCATGCAGGACTGTTCAGGCTAAACAAAACTGAGGTCATGATTTAGGCACAGTGGGTTTGCACAGCTGCTGTTGAGAAATTATTTGGTTTATGGATCGTTAATGTGGGTATTGAAGCATAGAGAGAGTTTAAAGCTTGATGTTTTTTCTTACAGGTATAGTTCACAGTAGCAGGAAAGTATCTATATGAAAATTGGGGAAATACTATTTGAGTCCATGTCATGCACGTAATAGGAAATACCCAGATGATGTTTTTGTGGAAATTGCCTTCAGTTGAGCCATATATTAAATGTGTTTTCTGTTTTGGTGCTCTTGATATGCATGCGTAGTAGCTTTTAAAAATTAATGACAGCTTTAATTCACTTTAAGCTTGTAATGGCGAGAGGAAGTAAGATACACTTTTGTACTCTTTTAGAATACCAAGTAAAATCTGACTGAAACATGACTTACTGTGCAAAAAACATTTCTCAAAAATAAGTTTTTATGCCAGAAGAATACAGAAAGATAAAAGTGACAGAGCTAGAAGGAAATACCTCCTTTCTTTTGGAGAATGACACACATTACTACTCTGATATCACCACTGTGATGTGATGTGAAGTGTTGCTAACAAGTGTCTAGCTTCACTCCTCTGGGCTTTCTTCTTATGTGAGAGAACCCATTTATTTTCATCCTCCCACAGTTTAGGCCCTTTTTCATCTAAACTTTCCTTTACACTTTTCTCTTCTCTTCTCTAGCCGTCTCCCTTCAGGCTCTTAAACGTTCAACTCATTTTCAGTGCCATCAGCATTTCTGATTGTACCTGCCTGTTGTATTTTTAACAAGGAAGGTGGATTTTTTCTCATTAATTCTCTTCAAATAGAATCATAGCTTCAAACGTTAGTCATTTTGAAATGGTAATGCCTACAGTAGAGTTGGTACCGGGATTTGATGTTAGTGCACGAGAGTCAGAAGTGAAACCAGCAAAAGTGCGACTGTTCCTCAATTTCATTTTTCCAAGTGAAATAAAGCTCGACTAGTGCACAGGCAGCTTGAATAATGAAAATTATTAATGTAAAAGGCAAAATTTTGTGCCTTTTAACAGGTATGACTGCCTTAACCTGATCTTCTTACATTTAATCTTGCGCCTTGCAGGGTATCTTCTGATTCAAGGGAATTCAAATTACTATCAGTTGGAGTACCACTGAGAGTTGTTGAAGTATGAGAATGTCCTCTGTGGAATACTGAGCCATTGTAAGGATAGACTGTTTAATCCCTCTGCCTCATGAAATTGTCTTTATCAATGTCTTATCTATCAGAAAGCTGCATTTGTGCTAGTGATAGCCAAAGCTCTGCTGCTGCTGGGTAAAGGCGTGCAGCATCTTGGCAAAATGAGAAGAGCAGAGGGAGATTATCAGTCAAAGTTTGTGTGGGTAAGAACAAGTTTAATCACAAAATGTCCTGTGGGTTCAATATCTAGGACAAACTTAAGCTGTTGGGAATACTAATATGAATAAGACATTATCACAGCAACTGGTTGCTTTGCTTTAGGGTGTGATGAATTCAGAATGGCCATTGTGCTGACCAGTATGACCATGCTTATTCAAAACCCAGAAATATTTACGAAAGCCATGGTGTCATTTTTGACAAGTTTTGAAGATTTTCAGTTATTAGACAAGGCAGTTGCAAATTATTCAAGTTAGGAAAAAGGCTGTAATTTCTACATTGTGGGCAGAAGGGCCACAATGGTCTAAATAGTATTATTAAGCAGTGTTTATCCAACTTTAAGTTTACCTAGAGTTAAATATTCTCTGCCGTACCTCTGAGAGATCCTCGTGCACTAGTGCTCACTTTTGCTTTTAATGAATGACTTGCTCTTGTTGCTTGGGGCCTTCTTAGAAGACAAAGGAAGTAGTGCTAAAAGGACAAAAGGTTGCATATTGAATAAGCTGAAAATAGGAATTTAGAAAAATGGATGCTGAGAAAAAGCAAGAAAGTAATAAAAAATATACTGGGAAACAATTACAGGAAAAAAAAAAGAAGAGATGGGAGGAGGGAAAGGAGGAAACAGATTTTGTATCTCACATATTAAGGTACAAAATCTATTATGTGTTAGTGGCATGTATTGGACCAATTTCTTTATATCCTATTTGGGATCCATCTGACATGATGAAAAGCAGTCAGTGACTTTCCAAGTGATTTGCACCAATATACATATCAGCGTGAAAGCTTTGGTTTGTCGGGGGCATAAGCCTCTGTATAAAATTTGAGTTTTGCCTCCATCTCCGGTTCCTCTGTTCAATGAGTGTTAGGAAGTAATTACATGCAAAATTCTGTCACAGAGAGTCATATTTGACATGAATGCTGAAAATACCTCGCCTTTCCAACAACATAAATTTTATCTCATGTAAATATCAATTTTCACAAAGTACAGCTTTCTTATTCATTATTCTGTCTGTCAAGGTTACTACCTATGCTTGGGGAGTTGATATACAAATAACTGAACATCTGGGCAAGTTTCAGGTATACCTGGCTTAGAGGACTTACACTTTCCAGGTGTTTTTAGACATTTTACAATACACAGAGATATGGTATCTAGCAGTAAGTGTAGCCATGAAAGAAGTAACTGGTGTGTGTCATGGGAAGCTTTTACAGTGTATCAGATAAGCACTTAGGACTTCTGCTTTGGATTGGAGGGGAATATTTGATCTGTGCAGCATTCAGCTGTAATCTATCCCATCTCAGCCTCTCAGTTTGCCATTGTGATTTATTCGGAATCTTTGGCACTTGGAAAAGAAAGTATCTAAAAATACAGTGCCTGATTGCTTCACTGTTTCATAGATATGTGCATTCCTGCCAGGCTGTGCTACTATCTTCTCCCCATCCCCCTCCCCAATTCTGCTTGTTCTCTCTTTCTTTCAGGTACCAAAATAGACAGTAATTGAGCTCTTCCTTGCCAAACAAATGCTGGCCATTTATTGTCTCCTATGGGCAAAGGCCATTACGCCTATTTGGGATGAGGAAGAAAACATGAGCAAACGTTTGTGGTCTTGGAAGTCAAGGACCTAAATCCATATTTCAGTAGTTGTAGTTAACACAGTCTGAACCAAGTGGGATTCCCTTCTTTATTAGCACACACTTCGATTAATAGGCTTGGGCCTGTTCTGGGACGTAAGAAGTGCAGATACAAAACCTTCATTATTTGGAGCACAGTGTGGCAGTGCAGGTGGAGGTGGTTAATGGGATTGTTTGTCTCTATATAATATTTGGCCTGAACTGTAATGTATGACTGCATCAAAAGTAAATGGACAATAGTTTGACCTAGGCATTAATTTTTTTGATAGCATTGTCCTTTCAGAATCCTGTGGGGTTTTTTTTGCAAGGGCTTTGCTTTCCATTGTTTTTATGGCTAAGTATTATTTGGGCCAGATTTCCCACTGAGTACACCAGGCAGAATGTGGATGAGAAGTGAAACTGTATGGAATATATGTGTTTTGAAGCCTATAGAACTGTGGAAAACATGGAATTCAATAATCCAATTATTCTGTGATGTTCTAAATTATTAGTTTGTAATTATATTATAGTAGTCTTAGGATCATATAGATCATGGTTCGATTTTATTTTTCCTCATCATTTTCCATTCTCACACTCTATAGGAAAGGTAATTTCTGTGTTATCACCTTCATGCATGCAGCAGCAGAGGTGGCTGGGCTCTAGATTTACTTCTATGAGTGTGGGAGATCTGTAGACAGCAATAAACTGGCAGCAGTTTAAAATACATGGTTGTGTTGAAAATATATTGAATCCATTCACCTCTAAGAATAAACCCAAACACAGAATAAAAGCTATATATCTGAGCTCATACTGTGTTTTATTTCTGGCAGCCCAGCAGAGACTTAATATGGTATTAAAAGGAGCTCTCTGTCAGAGGTCTGAAAATAAATATAGTGTTTATCTTTTATATTCTTTTTCACCTCTAAAACAAATTTCTTTAGAGATACACTTTATAGTTGTGATCCCCTGTTATATGTTTATAATTTATACTGCACTAACACAAACAGTGGTATGAAAGTCATAGATGCTTATGTGTCCACTGGAGAAAGGAACTACAGGTGGAAGGCATGATAATAGACAATTTTAAAATATAGATACTTTGCCGTGTTCAGAAAAATGATGCATTTAAATGTTTGGATTTTATTGTAGAAGATAATATCTTTGTTTGTCTACCAGGTATTTTTCCCCATATAATGCATAATCCCCAAGCACAGTTAAATGCCCAGCACTACAGAGCACATTATAGCCATGTGCCACAAAGTTGCCAAGTGGTGACAGCATAGAAAAGAATTATTCCAACTCAGAATGTCCTAAGACATAGACTTCAAGGTGGATGATCTGTATCATGCAGTCAGTAAGAGAGGGTTTGCTATTTTATTGACAGGTAAAAAGCCTCCCCAGTTTTACTGATAAAGTTTTCTTGTTCTAGTTTTCAGTTACCTCTCTGTATCTCCAGAAAAATATATTATGAATATTGCTTTAGTTATTAAGCTTTAGTAGAGAAAATCTTATTCTTATCTTTTGAATCAAACATTTGTTAATCATCCAGAAGGAACATTTAGGATTTATTAGAAAGGTAAACAGTAGCCATAAAGTGTGATGATAAAGACCAAGAAATGCCTTTTATGTGTGTGGCTTTAGTGGTATCTGAGCAAGTGGACTCTGGGGTCTGCTGTTCTGTTACCTTTAGACAGAGATAATTGAATCCTGTTTATCTTAAAATCAGTAGGAGAAAAATCCTTAAAGAGTAGTCTATTGAAGCGACATAACAGATGTATATCAAGGTTATGCAGCCATAGATTCATGTTTTGCTTCATTGTGTGCTGGTAGCAATATGATATGTGTTTCCTTACATCACCACAGGTCCTGAGTTTTGACAGTGTAGCTGGTTTTAACCAGGGGATACCCAGATGTCCTTAATCATTCTGACTGTTGACTTATATTCTAATGCTCAGTATGTGAATTGTATACTGCATGTCTTCTGATTCACTCTTTCAATTCTGTGTATTATTTTCCATGTTGATTTATGGACTTCTGAGGTTATTGTGTTTTCTGATGTGATGTTATAAAAAGTATCACCTGTTGTAATGCTATCAGTAAAGAAAGATAAATCTAGATTGTTTGTTTGGGGTGTTGTGTGGTGGCAGCATCCACCTGCTGGCAACTAAAACAAGCATACCTACATTAAAATTCATTGTTATTTTTAAAAACGTACTGTAATTGACACACACACACACTTAGGTGCTGCACTTATTTCTGCACAGCCTACCAAATCCAAGATGTCTAAGAAAAAAAATAAATAAAGTAGATATGCAAGTTATGAGGATCTGCAGTATGATTAAAATACAGAGAATTTCATGCTATTGTTTCAGTAACTAGGTCTACTTTATAGACTGCATTGTTCTTTGATCTTTGTTGTGGTAATGAAGTGGGGTTTCCCAGTTTGGGTTTTTTTTTG
>VZDJ01007747.1:30301388-30516787 GCA_008694505.1 Cyanoderma ruficeps
TTTTTTTTTTTTGGAATATGCCACACTGTGCATTTTCTTCCCAGCCTACCTTCCAGAACAGGGTAAATGAGAGAAGTACCTCTGTGCCTAGGATCTATCTGCTCACTATGTTGTTTGCTTCAAAGGTGTTGCTTTCAGCCTTCTTTGCTTGGTAGATGGGGAAGAGGAGCGCAAGGAGCAGGGTGAGTTTGGTAGACAGGTGATAGGTGTTGCCCTTTCTGCCTTCTTTTATGTGATGGTGATAAACCTCTTTGCAGGAGGTTGACACCTCCAACTCTCTCCAGCAATGGCTTCTGCTTCTGCTTGTCACTTGGAAGCACATGTGAATTTCTCAGCTAAATGAGCACTTTCTGACCTTTTTTGCATAATCTTTTTCCTCAGAGGGATGTTATTTTTAGGTTACACGCCTCTTTCTTGGTTGCTTGATTATCAGTCAAAGGAGAGGAGAGTAGGTGATGCATCTAGTGGAACTGGTGGTCTCTAGTGCATGTTTTATGAAACATAATTATGATAGACTGGAGGAAAAATAGCAAGTGGAGGTTAAAGTGAAGAGGAAACATACATGGCTGAGGGTGTAGTGATATAGTTCTTTACATGGCAGAGGGGCTGTAAAGTTTCTCCCAGTACCCGAAATCTACTAAAAATATGAACTAGCAGGACCTAAAATTAGACACTTACATACCTTGCTTAATTGCTTAACTTGCAGGGTTGAACAGTATTTAGACATTATTTTGACTCATGAAAATACTTGTGTCAGCTACATCTTTTGTTTCCATTCAGCTAATTTTCTAATACTAAAATTCAGCTAATTTTCTAATGCTAATTTTGTGTTTCAATACAGACTTACAAAGATCTCTTCCTGTATCGAAAGTCTGTGAGCCACCCCAGAATTTCTGAGAATCAGTACCTTTTTTAGTTCCTGAGAGATGGGAGGTGTTCAGCTGAAATCCCATATTGTACTAAAAAAACCAAGTATCTACTCATAATTTAGCTGTATGTTTTGCTTTGCCACAGTTTAAAACCAACTGCCTATACTTAGAAATGCAAAAGTAAGACTATTTTGACCTGTTTAGAGAATAAAACTATCTAAAAGATGTCAGTAAATTTCTAATGTCTTATTAAGCAGTGGTTTATCAGCAGTCACTTTAATCAACAACACTTAAATTACTGCGAGGCTGACAATCTGTTAGGACTTTTTCAATTAAAGAATTCAGAAGAAAGAAGAAGCAGCAGCTTTTTTTTGGTGTATTTTTCTTTCCCTTTCCAGAACCCAAAGCATTAATAGTGTGTTTTCATGTTAAACCTTTTCACAAAGAATACGTACAGGAATGCTGTTAGTTAAGTGACTAATTCCTCCGTGAAAATGAACAAGAAAAAGTTGATGGCGTTATCAAACCACTATTTGGTAGGTGGCAACTCACGATGCTGACTGTGGAGATGGTATACTTTCCATTCTGCAGGTGTAGTGTTAGAGGAAATGAGTATGCAGTAATGAACACAGTTCATTAGGTAGTTTCTTGTTGCAGTAACACAGAATGTTTTGTGTTCTGAGAAGGGTGTGTGTGTATTGGTTAAATGCACCTTTACACTTAAACAATTCATATAGATCTTCTGGATCCATCCGTGCCTGTTTCATTATGATTGAATGCTTGATCTTGCAGCAGTAGCAGTTCAGTGCAGTGTTTGTAGCTGAGGATCATCCTGTTATACTTAAGAAAGGCACTTACTCATAAATGCTTGAACAGTTGACTTTAGTCCTTCAGATTCTGAAACTTTGTACAGAGAAGGGAAGAAACAAAGCTTTTGTCTCTTCCTGCATAGTCCATAATTTCATAAGCCAAGAATGGGGCTGTAGGGGATACCCAACTATATTGACAATACACCTTGTAATGCTAATATAATACAATCTTATCATGCTAATATAATGCAAAAGAATACAAGAATATGAGAAGCAAGTAGAGGTATCAAAAGAGAGCCTGTTTACCTAGTCAAAATAATGGACAGTATTTCTAATCCAAATCACCAAATCTACAACTTTTGAGAGTCGGTAATTATTTGTTTTCTGGGAAACAAAACTTCCTCAAGGAACGCTGAGATTTTTGTGTAGTATCTTCATTTGAGAAACTTTCATGATAAGAAAAAAATCCTACCACTGACAGAGTTGTGACTTTTCTGGCTGAGGACAAAATAAATAGACATAAACTCAGTCAAGTTTACGTGTTTATATTTGTCTTGGAATGCTAGGCAGACAGTGACTAACCAGGCTGACTGCATACAACTGTGTGTAATCCATACAGCCTGCTCAGGGCATAAGACTGATACAAAAGCCAGCTCAAAAATTCTATTTCATTGGATTCCATTTGTACTTTTGAACTAAAAGCAATAAAACCCATGGAATAATATTTTGGAGGAGAAGTTGAGAAGTCTCCCTTTTTTTCCTGATTCCCCAGGGCAGGATCAAATATTCATATTCTGGTTCAGATGGCTTTTTGCTCAGTGTACTTAAATTTCACAACTACTGAGTGCTTTATGACATTGCTGGTTAATTTATTCCAGAATTCATCTTTCCTGATACAAACTGTTTCCTAGTCCTAAAGTAAATCTTCTTACATTTAACACCTGGTACCCAAAATGTTTTGGGTGATTTTATAGTACTGAGTTGGACAAAAACTTTCTTTGGTATGTGTTAGATTTTTGTCTTGTTTATAGTTTGAAGTCTGAACTGCTGTCCCTTCCACAGCAGCCTTCCATTTGTCCTCAGCCTGTGATTAACATGTTCAGCAGTGGCAGACTTCCCAGACAACTTCCCAGTTGTCACCTAAATATTTTTTCTCCATTATGTTCGAACAAGATAGGTAATTTCTTTGGAAGTTTACTTGACGAGTTTGAAATCATCCTTTACAAATGATAACTATTTTTTGAATGTTGCTTTTTATCTTCTAACTTTCAAATTTGTTGGAAGCTTACTGACTATAGTGCTTATAATTGGAAAATTAAAAGTAGGGTAAAGATTTCAACTTGCCTGCCTCTCACAAAGGAGAGATTCCAGCTTCCTGTTGCTGGTAATTTTTCTCATCCTACAAGAGCTTTTTAGGTTACTGCTTCCGTGGAGATGAGATCAGCTGCTCCCAGTTTGTGCTGGGATTAAGTTATGCTCTTGCAGTGCATAACTCTTTGTATGAATCCATTCTCAAGAATTTGGGATGAAGTAGGAATCATGGTCTTGCGAGAAATAACAATCATCAGCTTTCCTTCATCTCTATGGGAAGCTTGATGGAAGGCTGTGTGGATTCTCAAGGGCCTCCAGAACTTCTCTCTTTTATGATCTGAACAGATATTCCAAATAAATAAAGAAGCACAGCTTTAACTTGCACTGCTTTCCAGCTATTTATTGCATTTGATTCTTCAGAAAGAAAACTTTGTCAGTGACCCTTTTATGAACTCTATCTTTTCTAAGAATATTTTATCTCCTGAACATTTGATATGTAGCATGAACTTAGTTCTTTCTTTCATAAATAAAAACTGAAGACAGTTACTTTAAACAATTTTTTAACGTGAAAAGTCAATGTCACAGGCAATAGCAAAGCTTTTGAAGTTTCAAGCATTTCTTATTCAGATTATTTTTATCAGTGCTGTACCATCTCACACTTGATAAGATGTGCCTCCGCTTTTATGAGTGTCTTTACTAAATGCTATTCTAATGATAAAATAGGGTGTGCTCATTCCTCTCATTTTTCAAGGCTGATGTATCTAGGAGGCTTTAATCAAGAAGATGTCATATATTTTAACTTTTATACCAGCTTAAGCTTTTCTAGTTATGCTTTTTGGTGTGCATACTCCAAAAGTGTTTAACTTTTGTCCACTGCCTGATTAAAATCACCATTAGAATGGCACTTGCATACAAATGACCATAGAGAATTTATTATCTGTCTTTTCCAAATTCATTTTTATAGTCTGATAGATTAGGGATATGGTTCTTTAAGCTTGTAGCTCCAGGAGAGTTCTGTGATAGCTGGTCTGTGGATGTTAATAAATTAAACTGCGTGTTTGACTTCAGTTGTGAGATGTGATAAAGCTGTTTTAACGAGCCCAGGCAGAAGCTTTTATCAGGCAGTCCTCTGGAGGCAGGGAGCTGGTGCTCTGGCTTTATACCAATCAGCATTCCTTGCTTTGGCTTTGATGAGAAAATGTCACACTGGATTTTTATATGAATATATAACATCATCTTCTTTTCTGTGTTCTTTGGGAACTTCGCACTGTTTTGATCAACAGTTACTTTGTTAACACCCATCACAACCAGTCTATTTCATACATTGTATGTCTTTGTCTTCATATAATTTATTCTCCCTCTGAATTTTATGTTAAATGTTCTACAAGTATACCATTCTCGTACTGCCCTTTTCCTTCAGAACAATTTTGTTAGACGGTTGACCTTAGCTGGAAATAAAGTGTGCAGTGAGTTCTATTTGTTGTATCTGTTTCTGTGTAACTTTTTATTAGTCTACTCATTAGCCTTTTGTGAAACTGTTAAGCCAGTAATATACCTTTGATAGTACTGTGATGGAGAGAACTACATTATTCTTGGGTGATAGGATCACAGTGCTTTTTGATCAGAATTGTCACCACCTGAAATTACTGGACGCTTTCTGAAGTCTTGAAGAATAATTTGTAAGTGATAGAGAAATGAAATTGAGAAATCTTGTGGGAAAAAATTGTTACTTTGCTGTTACTTTGTCAGTCTAGGCATTTGGGCTATGCCTATATATGGGAATCGGTAGCTCCGAAAGACAGGGGGAAACTGGGTGACTGAGTAATAATGAGTAAGAATTTTTACAGAGTTCTTCGAGTGACCGAGACATGGACTCAGCAGGGAATCTGAATTGTTTATTCAGAAGAGACAAGCTGGTTTTATACACTTTTCAAGGCACAATGTTTCCTTACATGGTAATTCTCTCTATGCGACCTATCCCGTGTTGCAACATCAGCAACACGAGTTCCAAGTGTGCCTTATGTGGGGTAATCGTGCTGTTCACTGTCGGGCAGCTTCCAGCAGGCTCCTCTCTGTGGGGCACCTCCTCCCCCAAGGTCAGACAGAGACGAGCCTGTCTGTGCCCCTCTGTGCCCCCCTGTGCCACCATGTGCCCTTCTGTGCCACCGTGTGCTCCTTTGTCCTGCCATGTGCTTCTGTAGGCGCATCCCACTGCCCGCAGCCCAACTCCATCCCATTTCTTCCTACAGAGTCCCACTTCAGACTGATGCTAGTCTAGTTCAATTGACTAAATGCCTGCTAATATTTGTAGTGCATTAAGTGAGCTTCTAGAACCCATCTTCCCATGTAGTTTCACATAAAATAATCTGTGTATTCCAAGTGCGTTTCATGATGTGAACCATTAGGTGACTTGAGAAAGCACGTTCCTGAATGGAAAAGCTAGTATGTCCACATGTCACACAGCACTCTGGGAGCTTTTTCATTCTCTGGGACCCAAAAGTTGTGTGAGTTTGTTTGAACATTTTTGTCTCTTCAGCAGAATTCAAATATGATCCTTTCTATCTCAGGGAATACTTAGGGAATCATGCTAGTATTTTAGGGTTTTTTTTTCCAAGATTAGGCTTACTTATTTTAGAATTTACTATATTAATACCCTCAAAATTGTGTCTTTTTAGGACCTAATTTTCTGGGAGAGATTTTCTTAACATCTAATCACCATCATCAAGCATCAGCATCATTATGCAGGAGCTGCTTCTCATTTTCTCATAGAGAATGATTTCTGATGGCATTTCTGCCATCACTTGCCTGATTGACAATTTGCAATTAATTCTTATTGTGTGTATTCAGGCTGCTCGTTTAGTTGTGACTGGAAGAGCACATGTGCAGAACATATTACAGAACTGCCATCAGTGAGATGCCTTCTTCAATAGGAAAATGTATAACTGTGTCAAAAATAAACATCACAGAGTTTAAAAGCAGAATACCTATGTGCTAGAGTTTCAGTGCTGAACTTGGTAAATACACTGTCTTACGTTGGCTGTTTGCAGACAGTTCTGCAACTGGATGCAACACACCCTGGTAACTTCTTGTAATTTCTGTGTTTCAGGATGCTGTTGCTTGTCCAGAGAAAATATAAAAGATGAGAAAGAAAATTAGATCAGTAGCACTCCAAAAAGTATAACCCTGCATGAAAGTTGGCTATTTTTATAAATCAGTTTGTTGTGGCACCAGGGTTGGAACTTTGAGAATAGTGGGCCAAAGTACAGCTTGTTGAATGTTTCAAGACTGTTTTCAAGTACTTTTAGAGTTGGAACATATGCACTGGGTGGGGTTTTCCTTGCACACCCTGGCTTTGAAATCTAATATTATCACTGTTTGTTATAGAAATAGCCACAAAGCCAAATTAACCTAATTTTATATTTGTCAAATTTTCATGCTGAATAACTACACCTCACAATTTCTTTCTAAGTTAAGGAATCAAATTTATATTCAGAGTGATTATACCTCTTTTAAATGTTACTAAATTGCTTCTAAATCAAATTATTTCAAGGATGATGCAACTACCAGATTTATTCTTAGCTCATGTGAGTACCTTCTCAGCCTACTGCAAAAAATAAGTCTGCATGTATTTGAAATCTCAAATACATGCAGACTTATCTTCCATATTCAGTTTACTTATGAAAAATCACACAGGCTTATTTTTCCCAGAATCTTATTATGGAAAGGTTTTCTGTACTAGAAGGGAAAAATAGAAATTATTAATGGTAATTTCTTGAAGTTTGGAAGTGACTGAGAGTTTCTATTCTGCACTGGTGAGGTGACACCAGGAGGGAGGGAGTCCTGTGTCCAGTTCTGGGTTCACCAGTACAAAGGGCACACAGGCATAGTGGAACGAATCCACCAAAGGTCCGTAAAGGTGATGATGGGACTGGAGCATCTGTCCTATAAGGAAAGGCCTGGGACTGTTTGGCCTGGAGAAAAGAAGGCTCAGGGAAAATGTCATCAATGTGAATGAATACCTGAGGGGAGGGAGCAGAGAGGGTGAAGCTCTTTTCAGTGGTGTCCAGTGACAAGAGCAGAGCCAATGGGCACAAACTGAAGCACAGCTCATTCTGAGCATGAGGAATGGGGGAGTGACCAAGCACTGGGCACGGGTTACCCATGGAGGTTGTGCAGTCTGCCTCCTTGGAGATATTCCAAAGCCATCTTCAGATAGTCCTGGGCAAACCTGCTTAAGGTACCCCTGCTTGCATAGGGAAGGTGAAACCAGATGCCCTCTGAAGGTATCTCCCACCTCAATTAATATGTGATGCTGAAATGGACAACACTTTTTTTTTTAAGAGAACATTAATTGTAAATAAATTTCTTACGACACTTGTGGGATTTTCTTTGTTCTTGCTTACATTTCTATCCACAGTTGGGTATATAGAAGTTACTTCAGGGATGGTTCTCACAGAAGAGAAGAGAAAACTGGTTGAATATTTTTAAGCAAATGGCAGGAAAGACTGTAGTTGCATATAAAATTGAAAGAGTGGTTCTGCAGTGTAAGATGCACTTAACCAGTAGTTCAGGGGTTGGAAATGATGTTCAGAGTTCAGATGTTCAGAGATTCAGTTCTCAGAGCACTGTGCAGACACAAAACATTCCCTAGTTTTCTTGAACATGTCCTCCAACATGTAAGCACTCAAGCATTACATATTATTGCTGTGACCTATCTGAAAGTAATTTTTGGGAATGGACTGTTGTGTCAATATAATTTTCTTTTCTATTAAGACTCCTGCTAGTTTTGTATGCTTTAAAAGAGGAACTGTTCCTTCTGCCATGTCTCTAGAACATTTCTCTAGATCTGTCTGTTCAACCTTGTTGGTCATCTGTTTTCATGAAGAGCCCTCAGAGAGCATTAATAACTGGAAATTTGAGCCATTAGTGTGAAAATGTTGGATCTGTATGCATATGCACATAAAACATGAAAAGAATCAAAAATAATTGAATTTTCTGTTTCATTGTGTGGGTGTATATGGTACTTGATAGTGTTTTACATCTATAGTATCCATAAAAGAACTGAGAGGAAAAATAAAAATACTGGTGTGGGGTAAAATAAAGATACTGGGCTTTGCAGAATGTTTCCAAACCTGAGACTTGAATGTGTACTAAGATAACATTTTTTCTCAGTGAAGATGTAAACTAGCTTAGGGGTTCTGGAGTTCTTTCGTATTTTTCACTTTAAGTGATTTTGAAAGTTTCTTATGTGTTACAGCCCACAGCAGCAGCATCTAGAAATTACATAATGACCCACTTTAGAAATGCAGTCAGAACAGATGCTGTAAGACTGCATTCACTCACATAGAGAAGATGTCTCCAGTCAAGTCAAAGAATTTTGCAGTTACTTGTTGAAAACAGGGAGTTAGTTGCTCAGCTGAGCTCAGGTCAATATTTGCCTATTTTATAAAGAAAAATTTGGTGATTGTATCATAGTATAAATCAGAACAGTTTATTCTTCATCCTTACTTGAAAATACTGGATATTTTTACCTAACCTGAAGTTTTATCTGTAATGCCAGGTGGGATACTGATATCAAAATTATGGGTTTGTTTCTGGTTTTGTTTAGTTTTTTTTTTCTTTTAATGCTGATAGAAAAGTGAACCTGTAGTTCTTACACTTTATTAATAAAAGCTATTGGTAATGAAAAACATGTTAAAATATTTGAGGGAAAAGTGTGAGCTGAAATTTTTGTGCTTTTCAGAACTCTTCTGGTTAAACAAAAATGGTCCTTCATAGTATTTCATCATTCTTAAAACACAGTATCAGCTTAACCTGCTTCCCATGCACTTCTTACATGGCTAAAATTAAGCAAAAACACCCCAACACAGACAAACCCCCCAAAAAAACCCTTTTAAACTTTTAAAAAGAGTTTCAGTTTAAAATTTTGTTTATCAAATTATGTTTTGTGTTGAAAGTAAACATAGGAAAATTACCCATTAGATTTTACAAACTCTAAGGAGTTTAAAAGCGATTGAATACTCTGAGATAGTTCTGACGGGCACATTAGCTCTGTAACACTTCTGAAGGCAAGACAGACTTTATTGAATGTCTTCATTCTACATGTCTTGTACGAAAGATTCCAGTGGGCCTTTTGGTGAAAGCATCTTTCTACAATCTATTACACCTTGTCAATATTACACCAGTTAATTTAGTAGAGAGAAGATGTATATCCAGTCAGTTCAATAAACAATTTACTTATTATTCTCCTCCACATTTTTCCAAGTGAAAATAAAAAACAAACCGTTAATTTTCAAAAATGGAAATTAGAATTTTCATGTAATAAAACATGGCTGTAGCTGTACCTCAGATAAACCACTAAATGTGATAAGAATTAAAACCACGTAAAGAATATTTAGGAAATACTACACCTACTATCCTTGAGCTTTTGTATACGTGCCCTCAACCTATACTAGATCTACTAATCTGATACTACCTTTTGGCTAAAAAAGTTGAACTAAATTGATCACAATAAGTATCCATTTGGTTTTAGTTTGCTTTTCTTTTTTAGATATGAATTAAGCTCAGAATGCTTCCTCTTTTTCACTGATTTTTTCTTTTGTTATTGTTTTTGAACATAAGAACTGCATAATTATATTATGAATGTTCATAACCCTTCCACACTTGGAGAGCCATTGGCATTTACTGACCAAACCTCCAGTAGACAACAGACTATCAGAGAACAGCTTCTCCCCAAGCTGGCAAGCCCCAGGTTCTTGGAATGTGCTGTAATTGCAGCAGAGAGCTCTGTGGTGCTGCTTGGTGAAGTCTCAAGAAATGTATGGCCAGGGATGGAGAAAGTGGTGTTAGTATTTTGCAGGGAGTAATGCAATTGCCTGGGACAGCTGTCATATTCAAACACACAAATTTTAAGTGCAGAGCACAGTGTGGGTGGTATTACAGAGACCCAAGATGAGTAAAATTATGTTTCTGGAAAACTCTACTGACTGCCACAAAGTGGTAGAGTGGATTTTTGGAACTCCTTTTCTGTCAACACCTTTATTTGATGGTGTAGTCATCCACAGGAGAGATAAGTCATAAAATCCAACTGAACTTATCCCTGAAAATTAAAGATATTAAAAGTATTTTTGATTAGGAGAGAGCATTGCTCAGCTTCTTCAAGCTCCATGACATGATCATCCCTACAGAAGATGGTAATCCATGCTGTAGACTGCAAGAAAAAGGTATTCAGAAGAGCCTGGTTATATTAGTTTGCTACCTTTTACCAGGTAAATGTAGAACCCCTTCAAGACCATGGCTCCTGCATTCACTACGATGACTGTTAATAGTAGCTTGGGGCAACCTAGGGATATATGAAACCTTAATTAAAGCTACTGCTAAGTGCTGTATGTAGGCATCACCTTTAGAAAAAATCACTTAGGTTCAGTTATAAAGCTCTGAAATTAGTAAACTGACAGTGATTGCAAGGGGAGAATTAGTGAAGTAATTTATTCTTTTTACATTGTTTCTTCCATTTTGCAATCAAGTTTATCTTTTCAGGTTGGGACATAGATGGTACTGAAAGTTGATAGCATACTTTTTTTTCCTTTTGAATATCCTGTTTATTAAAGTTGAAGTTAATGAGCCCCTAATTACTTTAATATGAATAATAGAAGGCTTAGATACTATCATAGCAATCTAAGAAAGCATTCTCATGACTAGTATTAGGGGAAGCACTTACATTTTAAATTGTTTTTACTGAAGAGCCACTATTTGTGGTTTTATGTGATTATTTTATAAAAGCTGTTTTATCTTTTGGATGCTATAAATATAAATGCTTAAAGCACATTTGATAATTTGAGCTTCTGAAACAATGGATAATTTTCATGCTTTTCCTTTCTGTACATTTGAGTATGTCTGAAGATACATTGCATCATGCAGTAGTATTAGATCTGTATTCAAATGGAAAATGGAAAAATGAATGAGGGAGAAGAAAAAGAGGCAGACATCGTGTCTGCCTTCCTGTTGTTGCCACTGTTTTTTTGATCATAAGTGGTTATCATAACTAGATACTTTATGACTTAGTCTTTAAAATGTATGATGCTGCTGTTTATTTATCCTGCACTTGTAACTCCCTTAAACATGAAAGGAGAAACCACACAGCAAGAGGATGGGTTTGATGCTGCACAGTCCATGCTTGATAGGGTATTAAAACCAGGGTGACAGTCTCCTGGCTGTTCAATCAGCCTGAGACCTTTCTTTCCATCGGCTGGCAAAGTTTAGTTTTCTGTAAGTAATAAACACTGCAATTCAGCAGGTTTTATGGAATAACCTAGGTGCTTTGCTGTTCTATTCAAATTATAACCTTTGACAAAACCAATCAAATATTGATGTTAGGTCCTAACCTTACAGATTGTCTATTCATAGAGTTCGTATGGATTCCTGTAAGAATTCTACACCCTTGAGGACTTGCAAACATAGACTTACTAAAGCTGTTTGCAATTTAGCAAACTCTAATGAAGTAAGTTAGGTTGACTCATATTCCATGGCATTAGCTTCCCTTGATGATTAATTCAATTTTTGGAGACATTTTTCTTCCTATTCTTAATGTCAGTAATTTACTTAAACAGCAAAAAGAAAAGGAAAAAAATCTGTGGGCATTGGAAAGGAGAAGTAGTATTCTGAATCCTTTGCTTCTCTCTGTGGAAATCTTCAAGTATAATTGCTCTTTTTTGCTGACATCAAATTTCAACAGCTCTGCAGAGAATAACAGTTGTTCTAAAATACAATTGTACTGTTCAAAGTGCACTACAGGGTCCTAAATTCTCCTATGAGTTGTCCCTCTATAAAAAGAAGATTGAGACTAAATTCTGAGATTATTAGCTATTTTGTAAGATGAATTTAAAATAAAATAAAGATTGTCCTGACAAGAGCCACAAAAGAGTTTTTATGATTTTTTTTATGGCTGAGACATGCAGCAGCACTTCATATAAATATATGGGATTTTGGCAAATGTCGTGTACAGTGAAATGTTCTTTTGCGTGTATATTAGAGAGTTTCACATTGGATAATAATAATAATAGAAGGAAGAAATAAATTATAATTTTTTCTAGTCAAATCACAGCTTTGTGAAAAATTTAATCTCATCTAGTTATTTTTAATTTAATGAGAAAAACCTTTCACTTACCTCTTATGAAATGCTTGTGACAATTTGAAAACCATCCCTTCACAACACATTGTTTTATTTTATTTGGCCCATTATTATTTTTATAGTCACAACAGGTTCAACCTTCTGTATAAAGGAACTGAGGTTTCTCTAACAACTCTTGGAGATAGAAAATTGCCATTAGTATTGCCACTCTTATTTCTACACGACTGCCATTCCTTGGCCTGCTCCTTTTAAAGTCTCAGAAGAATATTAAATATGTACATTACATGAAGGAAGAACTATTTTGAAATTTCATAGAAGCAAGAGAAGGCCATAATTGTCATAATTTTCTGACTAAACTGCAGTACACTGTTTTGGCTCAAATACTAAAATAATCTGATGTTTTTCCCTTGCTTGCATGCTTTTTGAACACAACAAAGCAAAAATATTCTGCCCAGTTCATACAGATCACTGACAAACACCACAGTTTAGGAGAACTATAAATGCGTTAAAAGAGCCAGGACAATGTCGAGTTTTTTTGAAGTGATGCTAATTATACTGCTAAGAAGATCACTGTTCACAGCAGAATTCATCAGAGCCTTTTTTCAATCAAGCAGATGGTTTAAAATTTATACAAAATTTAGGGTTGAGAACCTGTGGGGAGAAGCTATAAACTGCATCACACTGGACCAAAAGCTTTGACAGTTGTGGAGCCCAATTCCAGGGGCTGTGAGCACTCACCCATCCTGTGCTCATGCTGCTGCTTGTGGGCACCTGCTTCTTGCTCTCCTCTCCCATTACCAAGCCACATGCCAAGCTGAGGAGGGGACTGTTCCACAGCATTTGTACCTTAGCTTGAATCCTCAAGTGGCCAAGAATATTTTACAGTGTTCCGTTTTGTACACTGAGAGCACTGCTATCAACCCTGGTCTCATAATTTCTTGAAAAAGTGATTGTGTTGTCATCATTAGTGCCTACATGTTCTGGCTTTCATTGGATGGACGCCTCAAGAAAGCAAAAATGCTGAATTCAAAAGAAGTTTCTTCTACAATTTTCCAGCCATGTGGTAACTAGTTAGTAGTACTGGATGTCTTACAAAAAGACTGAAATGACCCCTATGTTGGATTTTTAAGTAATTTCTTTGTATTATGTGGCTTTGCAGTGATCTGGACACTTCGTGGACATGCCCACTGTTTAGAAAAGTCTGATAAACCTGACTATGTCTTTTAGTACTGACTTCTGAAGAACAGCAGTGATTCCTGATTTACCTTTCTTTCAGTATGTGAAAATGTCTTCTCAGCTTGGAAATCTATAAATGGAGATTTTAGTGGATTTGGGGGCCTTGGAAATTTATTTCTTTTGCATATTTTTATCCTGCTTGTTATTTTAAATATCAAGTGCATTTATGAAAGAAGTTCAGGATTGGTTAAAAATGGTAGTGCATAATTTTCATGTATAAAAAAAATCTGCTGTTGCATATTTTGTGACTGTTAAATTTAGCAAAACGGCTGACATCAAGAGATTCAATTCTTGTGCATTTATCACTTTTTTTTCCAATAAATTTTTAGAAAAACCAAAGGTTTTGGTTATTTTACTATCAAAATATTAATGTCTTCAAAGACTTTCTAATAATCCAGTGGTTTACAGGCTAATAAATCGGTATAAAGTTACTGCACAAATGTTACTCTCTTTTAATTCTAAGAAGTATTGATCAAAAATTAGATTTGAAGCCCAGAATGTAATATTTTGAAATGGAGCAAGTACTTGTATTCAGAACTGTATCCTGTTTTCTCTAGATTGTTAAAATAGTAAGAAGTAGGCGTAGAAAAAATGCAAATTTCGGTTATTTTGTCATCATTATTTGATTTCTTTCCCCAATATAATTTGAAAAATATTGTTGTATAGATTGATATTTGAATCAATATGTATGATAATGAAATGTGATATTTCCTATTTCCTGTGCAAGTAAAATTAAAACTCTCCAGATTTTACTACAAAAATGGTTGTTTCATTTTGTGATGTGTGTAGAATAAAATATCCCTGTTCTTTTACATGCAAATGTGGGAAAAGAAAAATTGTGGTCTAGATGAAGAAGAACAAAGGCAACTTATTTTCTTAGGAAAGATGAGAGACATGTCCCGTCTTATGCCATGCAAACAAAAGATAGAATTATTCTAAACTCTGCAAGGAAAGACATTTAATTTCCAGAACTCCCTTAGAACCAAAGATCTGGTTCTTAAAACTATTTAAAGACTGTGGAAGAACTGCCACAGGTGGTTTCTGAAGAACCAGAAAAGCCATGTCAGATCACAAATTAAGAGACTGCTGTGCTTCCTTTGTTGCTTGGTTCTTAGATTTCCTGTTGCATCTGTCCATATCAATGTCCTGTTTTGTTTTAAACCAGTAGATTACTATATTTCTGCTATCTTCTTATTTTGAGGCTTACTGCTCTGGTAATTTGAGTGCAAATCAAGAAAGAGAATTCAGTTGCCATCCAGTGCACAGTATATGAATAGCTTTTAATAATGTGCTCTGCTGGAGATTATATAAATGATTTTTCTTTGAACTTTAATTTCTTCTTTTTATAAGTATTTTAAAGTTCTGCAACATTAAACCTACCTCACTCTCTTTATCAGTTAGTTAAAAGGAAAGATTTTTATGTGCCAACATCAGGCAGCTTGCACAAAGTTAACTGAATGCTAATTACGATTCTGAATTTTTCTGTGCTCAGAGCTGATTATACCCACAGCCAATAAATGTCCCCCTGCTTGGTTCCTATCTTTTCAGATTTTCTAGCTACCATAAAACTGCAGTTCTTCAAGCATTCAAGTATATAAAGTCAATCCACTTTCAAGTTTGGCCATTTTTTAAAGATGTGCTGAGGAATCATGACGAAAATGTTCAGTCTGCCTTTCACTTTGCCTCGGGTCATATTTAGGAAAGTGTTTCTTCTAGACTGTCGTCTGTGGGGATTAAGCATTTGCTGACTCCTGGAATCGAGGTGTTTTTCTACACAGAGCTATTTTATTGACTCAAAGTCATTATAACCTCTGAAGAGTGAAGGTATGGAAGTATTTGCCATGAAGCCTCAGAGTAGTGGAACAGCTGTAAAATGCCGAGGGTGGAGAGGATTCATTTGGGTCTGTTTCTGGAATGAGCTTACACTTTGCAGAAGAAGATTAAATATTCTTTACATACTCTTGTGAAGTTTGCCTCCCCTCCAGAACCAAACCAAACCAAAAAAGAGCTCAAAACCAACACTTGGTGATGGAGTTTAATAAAGACTTAGAATTAGAAGTCTTAACAGGAGTGTAACCCTTGAAATCAATCACAAAGCCGTTGTGCTAAAAGTCAAATCTTTGTGTCATAATCATTGCTAAACTTGCAGGTTGTCAAATTTGATATCAGGAAAAAAACCCCGATACCTTTTTCCATTAATTGAAGTAATAATTCTGTAATATTTTGATGTTCCATAATGTGTTTAAATACTTTCCTAAATGTATTTGATTTGTTTAATACTATCTACTATAAATTTCTTTGATATGAATGCGATAGAGTAACTTTGCATTTAACTGGGTTGCAAAACAGACTCTATCTCACAGATATACTTTCAGAATGCTAGTTTAATCTGCTTTTTATATCACATCTGAGGGAGACTTCAGTACTAGATAGCACATATTTTGAAATGGCTCAGATGTTAAAACTACTTCGTAATATAATAAACTCAATTCCATATAATTATTGCAGTATAATTACTTTAATCTAAAGCTTTGCCATTACATTTTCTATTTTCAAATTCCAGTAATCAACTACATCTGCTACTGATGAACTGTAATGCTTATCTGCAGATGTTTAATTTCTGCTTATAACTCCCTTAATCTTGATTGCACTGGGATGAAACTTTACAGGTCTTTATGTAGGGGAGAAATGTTCAACCTTTGTCACGAAGCATGGAGAGGTACTTATTATTAAAAAGAAAATCTTGCAATGCAATTAAGATAAAAAGTTCAAACTGGTCTAGAAAAAATGTCCCTTTAGTTATGGGTATTTGAGTTTCACAGTGAAAACAGGTCAAGTTTAAGTTGAACTACACTTTTTAGCTGTGCAAAAAACGTTTGATTCTGAACAGTCTGGTTGATGACAGTGCATGCAAGACTCAGAAGGGGAAACCTTCCAGTGCTCTGCTGATGTCTCCAACCAGAAGCCCCACACCTTTGAGGAAAGAACCACGTGTTCTTATTGTTAGTAGGCTGGAAGGATCAATTACTCCCAAGGTGTTCTTATAGACTCCCCTACAACCATTGGGGCAGCATAGATCTGAACCTGGTTTGTTCCTACCTTTGAGTACTCAGGTATACCAGCATTAAACTGTCTTTGCAAGGAAGGAAAAATCATGGCAGCAATGGGAGTTATTTAGGAGATAGGAATATATTTGTTGATTTCCTCCCACACCAGTGACAGTTACTTAACTTTTCCCTGGAAGGCTGCATGGTTCTTAATGTATTCATTGTTAGAAGAAAAAAGCCCAAACAAACCAGGGAATAATATTCAGATAGCAATTATTTCCCTATTTTTGAGCTGCTTAGGCAGGAGGTACTTTTATTCGTGGGCAATTATGCTCTGTAAATTGTCCAAAAGTTTTGAGAAATAGTTCTTGCAGCCAATTACTATACCAGCGTTTCTCTTTATTCAGTCTTTCACTCAGGTGCCTAGATTCATGCTTTTAGTAGCCTCAAAATTAATTTTTAGGTTTTATAAGAAGTGTCAGAGTGGCAAAGCTGTGGCTTTGGGATTGACATCTTTTGTCACAAGGCCTCTTCTGACGGTGATAAAATTAGAAGGTAGAAGATTATTACTTTTTCCTCATAGTTTGGGGGGTTTATTATCAGGCTCCTTTCTCTTGAACTTTTAAAATTTATAAATTTGCTCATCATTTGTAGTATATGTGCATTCAATATATTATTTTCGAACTTTCTTGACTCCTTTTGCAATAGTAATGACTTGTTTTTCCATATTCCAAGTGGTGTGGATAATTGACTTGCAGTAAGTAGGATCAAATTTTGAGGACTTGCTTATGGAAATCAATAGACACCTAGGAGATTGTGTAACCTCTCTATTTTTGCTGCCTTATTTGCCCTGCTTCTTCCATCACTGCTTTTTACAGATGAGGATATAATTTTGCGGTTATCCTAGAAGTAGGAGTTCAGACTGCATTTCCCAAGACTCAGAGAAACACTGTTCTTAAAACAAAAACCATCTAGGTCGTGTTTTTTGGCACATCTCATAAAGTTAATGCTTTGTGAGTATTTACATAACATTCTATCAACGACTAGTCTAGTGTTTTATTAGGGAGTTTTGTTTCCTCACTTTCCCAGTTCTAGTGATTATGACCAGCTGAATATTTGGCACATTGATATTTTAATTTTTTTTTTTAATCTCTCTTTTTTTTTCTGTGAAACAAAGCTTACAAATATATGATTCATTGCGATGTATAGGCTTAGAACTTAATAAAGTACTGATTCTCTGAAAACTTTGAAATTTGACTATTACTGTTTGTATATGTGATTTTTGCTTTCCAAAAAATTATAGAGAAACCTCTTGTTCAAATGCTGTCTGCAGCTATCTCATCTAAGACAGTACTTTTGTTTTATCCATGTTTACTGTTGTTTTCATTTCTCATAGTTCAGAAGATGGATGTATGAGGCACAGAAGATAATCACTCAGTGTTGTGACACAAAAGTGAATCTATTGTCTATTTCCAGAACTGTGCAGATGTACATCTTTTGAACTGCCGTCAGAAACATTTCTTATAGTTCAAGTTTATTTTCTCTTCAAGTATTTAATATTTGATTGATGAAAAATCACATCAGTGGTTAAACTGAAATACTGTTTCATATGCTCTCAAAGGATTCCACTCTTGAATCAAATTACTGGAGAGGGTTTAAAGAACATGGAAGATGAGAGAAGAAACTGAGATCAATACAGCTTAAAATTTATCATCTGAGTTTTGAATTTTCTGACTTCTGAGTATTATTTTAAGACTTGTGATCCTATTAAACCTGGGCCAGAGCAGTACTCCTTCTCTTGCTAGATTATGGCCAAAAAATGCATAAAGGAGCAGATATTAATGAGAGAAGGCACTGGTCTGGAACTTGAGCTGTCTAGGTCAAATTCCTGTCTTTGCTGCGTGCCGCCTCAGGCATTCACTCTCAGTGGGCTTCCATTCCCCATCTGTCAAATGGAGAAAATCAATGCAACCTTATGCCTGGCCTTCATTTTGCCTATTTTTATTGTTGATCGCAGGAAAAAGAAATATTTCTTAATATGTGTTTGTATAGTACCTAATATACTGGAGCCATTAGATACTTCCATAATACAGTAAGGGATGACAGCCTCTAGGCAGGAGCATTTGGAGTGTACATTCTGTGAAATGGATGTGCAATCCGCTTCAGACCCGTTGTGAAATAGCGTAGAACGTTCTCCTTGCCTTTTTGGCAGAATATACATTTTATTGCTAGGTTACCGTACTGTGGTTGCTGTAAAGAATTAGCACTGTCAGCACTTACCACCCTGAGGTCTTATTTTTTGAGTTCCCCCATCCTGCCTAACCTCTCCACCCACAAACACCCTTACAGGAGGGCATTATAAGTAGCCAGAGTTCATCAGCTATTGACAGGTAATGGCTTTTTAATGGCTTCCATTGCACTGCTAGAAATATAACTTTCAATTTTATGGCTCTTTTGCATTTCATGATCCCACAGCGCCTATGAATGTTAGGACTTGATAGAGATTGAGTGGACATAACAAAATACATTCACGCTGCCTAACTCTAGACACTTAATCAGGTTGGAAATGTAGCCAGAGCAGGACAGTTCAGGGCACAACATGCAGAAATTCTGGATTGCCCTCTCTTCTGGCATCTCTCTGTAGGACTGTAGATTGAATCAGGGAAATTTACCCACTCAGTTTAATGAGGGAAGTTCTAAAGGGCTAAAAGTGCTAAAATTCAGATGTCTTCTCTAGTTGTTACTTCTCTCTAACACACCCATTTTTAGCGTTTTTATCTTATTAATGTGATTATCTTTTTCCAACATAAAAACTTTGCTACCACTATGAAAACCAGCAAGTTATACCTGGAAATGACCTGGGGTATATAATGATGTTTTCAGCTTAACAGTTTTTACATGAAAACACTCCCTGAAAGTCTTCTGACACGGTTTTTAATACAGAGTTTGGGCAAAATTAGTATCTGGAAAGAAATAATTTGTCATGGTGTAAAAACCTGTGTATACTCAAATTTTAATGTATCACTTAAAATGAAAATGAGAAGATGAATTATTTTGACAGGAGTTTAGCAAGTTTGGAGATTATTCAGTAGTGCAAGTATTTCTTCTTTTTAGATTAATTTGGCCATTTTGAATTAGTGGAAAGTAGTATGTTTTAGTGTGGTGAGGTGAAAAATTAATGTGCTGTCTCATGAAAATGGACAGAGTTACAATATTTTTCATCCTGTGCTGGAAGTTCAGACATCATAAACTCTGGCTTTCTGCAATCATTATACAGATTTTAAGTAACAACCTCTCCCATTGGATATGTGATGGCTATTTGAAAAGATCCTCATGGAGTGCTATAATAAGTTTTCATGGGTTGTCATGGTTTGAAAGGAATGTAGGAAAGTCATTCGCAGTCACCTAAATTAGAATTTTTTTGTGATAATGACCAAATTATTATAGTAAATGCCATGGTACTAAACTATTCTAAGTAATCAGAACTTCACAGAATACTTAGCAATACTAATGTGGTACAGAATTAGGTCTGTGAGAAGTGTCTGGATCCTAAGTCACTATATGCTATATGTGCTGAACCCTTAGTATTTCTCCTCTTGGATGATAAGCAATGACAGAAGAAGAGTTTGGGGCATTGTGGGACAACTGTCATTTTACTTACATGGACCGGTTGTGTTCCCATTTATCAATATTTTAATATGGGGAAATTAAAAATGAAATTTGATAGTCCCATGTGTCCTGAAACTGTAGCTCTCATTTTCAACTTCGGTATTGCATCACAAATTGCATTTTCAATATAAAAATAAAGGTATGGTATGGAAAATCCTAGTGCAGCAACATTTTTTCTCCTCTCCCCTTCCTTCTCTATCTTCTTCCTGTACTCATTTCAATCTCCATCCCTCATTACAGAATCACAGTCAGGAGTTTCTGTAAGTTTAATTTTCCTTCTTCTATTGCAGTACTTTCTGTGTTACTGTGTAGGACATACAGGCACACAGACATCCCTGCGTTGTGCTGCAGAGGCAGCAGCGTCCCCAGGGCCGGTTGGTGTCAGCCTGGGGATCTCTGTGCTGGTAATGCAGGCATGCTCCCTGTCCTCCACAGGCACACCCAGTGCTGCCGTGCTGATCCTGCCAGGAGCATGGGGCACACCTTGTTGGACCTTCATTTTTGTTATTACCAATGCGCACATTGAGCACGTTTCTTTGCTTGCTGTTTTTTCCCTCCAAGTCTGGCGATATTTCTGAGTTTGTCACTTAATTTGATCTCTAGTTTTCTGATCTCTGGTATGGGACAATAATGGTGCCTAACCAGCCCTGTATAGCTTGCTCAACTCTGCAATTAAAATTTGCTCAGTCATCATTGCAAAAGATAAATTAGCATTGTTTTGGTTGACCATTACAAAGTATGAGACAGAAGTAGCTGTACCAAGGTGTGAGAATCACAATATTTCAGCTAGTAGATCTCAGGTACTCCATGCTGCCAGAAATTAATGAAATAGAAATAGAGGTCATAATGAAAAAGAAAGAAAATCAGCATATCAGAGGCAAACCTTGAAAGAAAAAAAGTAAAATAAATGGTATGAATGACTATTTCTCATTAATTTGACATGATTTTTACAGTCTGAAAAGCTAGATATTAGAGAATAACCTGTATTATAGTTCTCTATACATTGATTTTCAGCATGTGGTGTGCATCCTAATTTCCTGTAAAGTATTTAATAATTTTTCTTCTACAGGAACTCAGCATGTGTATATTTTTTGAAAAAGAATATTCATTTCTTCCTAACTCTGTTCCCTGCTTTTGCTTTTCTATTTTAATCCCTTTTAGAGTTAACACATCCAATTACAAGATGGGGACAATGACAAAGCTGAAAGCTTTAGAGTTTAGCAGCAAAGTCTGCCCGTGCCAGGCACACATCAATTTACATGACAGTGGAAGGTCAAAAATCTCATTATTATTTGCACTGTTTATGGCTTCCTTCCTAACCAATAGATTCAAAGGCTGAACTGTAGGTCCTAGAAAATCATCTGATCTATGAGATGATTTATTAATTTGAACCACTTGATATTGCCTAAAGCCATGAAAATAGGAATATACTAAAGAATATTATTGTAATTATTCCATTAGGAATCTCTTCAATTATTCATGTGTTTTAATCACTTGGGCATTTAACATAGTGCTAAATTATAATAATCTGATTACATAGAGATTTGTGTGGAGCTTTGACGATCTTCTATATGCTGAAGGACAACATAGGCAAATACAGAAAAATGACTTCATCCTAAAGCAACTGATTAATCTTGAACTCACCTGCTAGAATTCAGGTGGTGTTAGAGGCATTGTCATAATCTCTTGAATTTGCCAGAAAATCTGATAGAATTGCTAGTTGGAGCTGTGTTCTATATTCCTTGTTTTTACACTTGTGTTTGCAGCTTTTTATGATGGTTATGATGGTTACCTTGCAAACAACCTGTGAAATGAGGAGAGAACAACATAGTCCTCTTTCCTTTAATCTGCAAAAAAGAGCATTTTTTAAAATCCAGAGATGATCACAGTAATCTTCTAAGCTGACCTTCTTCAGTCAGAGGTCTTCTCACAGGAATTGGATCATGATTTGCATTTCAAATATGATTATTATTTTTAACAAAATGAACCAATAAAAGGATCCCCACACATATTTAATTACTTCAAAGCTTTTTCTTATTTTCCAGACTTATCTAGCTTGAGTTTTTAACTTTTCAATCTAAATTGCTCCATGTCCATCAGCCTCAAAAATTTTCCATATTCAGATCTCTCTGCCACTGATGAGTGTCTTCACAGAGAGATGTAGTAATCCTTTTACTCTCTTTACTTTGCAGTCATTCTTTGAAGTTACTCCTCTGTTTTCTGATCTCTTTAGAGGTTTGCACTCTAAACCAGAATGCTCATCTGAGGGGTTGAGGGTTTTTTGTGTTTGAACAAAGATAAATTCTCTCTATTCTTTGCTCCTAGAAGTGTGGGTTTGCATTTTGCTGAACTGAAAGAAAAAGATTGCTGAATTTATCCTATAACAATAAAATGTCCTTTTGGTTATTTATTAATCAATCTTTGCATTTGTCCATATCAGCAATTAATATTATATTTCAAAGGGCTGATAAAATAATTGACAAGTTGGACCATGAGCCAGTCTCTTTTCCATTCATAGATGTGTTCTCATTAATGAGTGACCCCTAATATGTTTAATAACATTTTACCTATGACACAGTAAAACTTAATGAACAGAGACATAGCCGAAAGACATGAAAGGTGGTGGATGTCATAGAATAATTGAATGGCCTGGGTTGGAAGGGATCCTAAAGATCATCTAGTTCCAAGCCCCTAGCCATGGATCACACTAGTGACAACAGAGCATGTAGCTAAGGTACTATGTCAGATGACTTTATGTCTCTTGATTGAGGAGACACATAAATAGCCATGTCTGAGGCAGGTAATAGTTAGAACTCTCTGATATCCTCTCAGGCTCCTTGGGTTAATAAAGTAATTGTTTGCTACTCAGCTGTCAAAATGTGCAGTTACTGAATATAAAGTTTATAACAATTCGTCCAAGATGAACAGTCTCCAGCTATGCTGCCTTTATAAACACTATAAAAATACATGAAATTTCACTCTTTTTTTCATCCTTTATTAGCATAGTCTAACTCCAGACTCCCTTTTGGAAATGTGATTTTGTTTTATGTAAATATTTGCCCAAAGAGGAAAATGAGAAATGATAGTTCTTGTTCATTAGCTATGAGAAATAACTGAGTTTTCTCTCATTTAATAAATATAGATAAAAATGACACTTCTTGTTTTTCAAATATATCTTCCAATTTATATGTAATCTGCTGCATGGCAAAAGTGTGAGACTATTAAATTACAACTTTTCTATTTCTTTCCCACAGTAACAACACAATATGGAGATTCCTGAGAATTTACTAGCTCACTAGGAGGTGATAACTTTGATTTTTTGACAGGTAGTGGTGGAAGTTTGCAGAGTGCTTTCTGTCATCTGCAAGTGTTAGAATAAGGCATGCTGTCGATGAATCTGTTTCTGTAGCTTCTGAGTACCCTGTATCACTGTTCCCTTTGAGGATTTCACTGTAACACTGTAAATACACTGTCACTGCTCTACCTGGACAGGCATTTAACAAATGTTGACAGTACATAATCAAAGATAGCACCATGCCTTGAACATACACTCACCAATGACAGTCTTTCAATTTTAAATATTGCTGGCCTGCTAAACTACTTCAAAAAGCTGTTCTTCCCCCCCAAGCAATACAATAATCAGCTTTTCCCTGACGTGATCTTATGTAAATGTATCACTAGATTAAAGCCCGTGCTTATGAAGTTCTTTCTGTAATGAAAAGTTCTGATTCAATATTTCAAGATTATTTTGAAGAAGAAAATGCTCTCAGGTGTTCCAGTTATGGGAATTCTGGAAAGTTCTGGCAACTGTAAATAGTCCGTGATGTACAATTTGGTTATCCTGTGCCCTGGAGGAAATTTTAGGTGGCTTGAAGTATGAAAATACTACAGCTGTGTAAGTGCATTTATATAAGTGCATAAGTGTACACTTACATAAGCATGTAAGACAGTGTTTCTGTACTTTAAAAAAAATATTCTTATGTATGTTTCGGAGATGGGGATTAATAAAGTGACAAGGAGCTCCTATGGCACACTTTCATCCACACATTTAGTGTGCATAAAGATCATTAGGCTCTCCTGGAAAATCAATAGTAGAACCTGGCTATTAAAGAGTCTTTCTTTAGCTGCTGATATTTTGTGTGCAATGAATAGCAGTGCTGATTTAGCTGCTGATATTTTGTGTGCTAATTAATAATGAGGAAAGCCACCTCTTTTAATGGTAAGCCTGTAGCTGTTATTTGGTAACTCATTTTGTGTGTTTTCTGTTCACTTTCTCTGAGAAACTGCAGCCACAAAAGACACTACAACTAGAAGTTTTTCTAGCTAACTGCCTTACTGTTCTCTCTAATTAGACCAAGTGTTTAGAAGTTCCCATTGCTGTCAGGTACATTGACAACACACACTAAATCCTTATAAAGTAATTATTTTAAATTCTATGGGGTGGCCCAAATGGTTGGTGGTGGGGGCACTCAGCCTACCTGATGCTGGTTCAGCTTGAACCTAATCTGCAAGTATTGATCAGCTTGGCCTGTAGCTATTTAGAAACAACTGGAATGCTTTTCTTAATGGCCATGGCACATGCAACTATTTTTGACCACTCTTCATGTTGTCTAATATAGTGAAGGCTAAACATTGCTGGACAGCTCTAGAAGTAGAGAAAACTACTGCATGTTTCTGAAGAGACAGTTTTAACTTGCTGTCTGTTAACAGATACAATAATTCTGGTAAATTACTGATATGAGGCAGGAAAAACATGTCACTTGGTAATTGAACTCACTAAATGGTAATGTGATTAAATACTGTATATAGAATGTAGTCACCCAAAATTGCATAAGAAGGCTACTCCTATTACATTTTTAAATAATAAATAAGTTCCTTGCTTGCCAGCATTTTTTCTGCTTCCTGAATTCCTCTCATCTTACCACAATGTGAATTTTATCTTCTATCGTTTTTGGTCTCACTCCAGGACCATTGAGAAAGAAATCATAGATGGAAAAAAGATAAAATAGTTTAAAATGATAATTTTTCAGCGTCCGATAATCATCTGAGTCTGATCTTGGAAAATGCTAGACACTACATGACTCTCCACTGTATGAGCTGGAAATGCTCAGCATATTACAAAATCAAGCGTTAATGATGTGAGTTCAATAGAGTGCAGTTGATTGTATTCTGAATTTATATTCTCTGAACCTCTGTTCAATCTTTGAGGCTGTTTATATCTAGGAGAATATGTTATTTGCAAACAGTTGAACAAGAATAAAATTTCATAAGAAAATATGAAAGCCTGTATTAAAATTCAGAATTTTAATACTCTTATTTCATCTTCATAACTTTGTTGTCTTTGGGTGTATATCCAAATAAGCACAGCTTTAAATTCTATCTGGAAATATGTTTTCCTTTACCTTGTATTTAATTTTTCTCTGAGATGTTTATCATTATTTTGCTGAGCATAAGGTAACAATATGAAGTTAATGAGATTATAATTTTCAATGTGATTTTTTTTAGTGCAATGTTATGTGGCAGCCTAAAAATGCAGGTTTGTATCCAGTCTGCATTGTTTTCTCTGAATATGGAAGATCATTTAAAAGTTTAGCTGATACTTCATCAGGGATCCAAGTGACAAATACGCTCATACTGATTCATGGATACTGTCTCCAAGCAATGTATATATCCCTGGTAAATGAGACTTCTGTGTCTTTTTGGAGGAAATGTATGAGTTATGTTCTACTGAAATATGAAATCATAAAATTTCTCCTGGTTTATAATCAATTTTATTCGAAACCAAAACGAGATTATCAGACCTTTTTGGCTTCTCTTCCCAAGCATATTGTGCAGTGACATTCTTCTATTTCCTCAAGCTCCTTCTTCAGGTACCAGATTATGGATAAATACTTCTCATGGTCAAATAAATTTTTAGAAGCTTCTCATTTCAGCTAGTCCATTCACTGCTCAGCTGCACCCCTTTTCCTCTCTCTTCTTTAACCATTTAAAGGACTGTATCAGCATAGCATTATAGCATCTGAAATCATTCAGATTTTGTTCCTCTTCTTCACTGAATAAAATACAGCAATGATGATTGCTTTGTAGCAGTAAGGAACTCATTTTGTAGATGATTTGTTGTAAAATGTCTTATTCTAAGCTGTTTATGTCTGAAAATACCTCGGATTAAGGAGAGTATACCGTAGAAATAATAATTTCAGATTTGAGTATTAAATTGTTTATCAAAACAAGGAGGTTAAAAAAAAAGAGTCATGGAAATGTTTTGCCATTGTTCAATTAGCTTCATTTGTTAGTGCTGCCCCATCTGCAGGTCAGTCTCTGATAAACAGCTTTTTTGGGACAGGAGTTGATGGAAATGAGCCCTTTCCTGTTACCAGTGCTGTGCTAATAGTAAGTGTTTTTCACTACTTCCAAAACTACTTAGATGTTCATAAATATGTCACAATCCCTGTGAGGTTTATTGCATATGTTCTTAATTCTGTGGCATTATAAAAAATCAGTTAAATGGATATGTGAGAATTGAACATAATTTCTCTGTCCTGTACTGGGTGATCTATACATATGGAAAAAAGTAAAATTGTTTGTGTGTTCTGGAAAAATTTCTTCTGGCTGCTTTTTGGGAGCTCTGTGCCAATCCAAAATAAGGATGAACAGTTTGTTTCATGTTTCTTTAGGTATAAATGATATGTAAATGTAAAGATCCACAGAAAAAGGAAATTCCAGTTTGTTTCTAGGGATATTTTGACAAATATTGGGCTAATTAGGAGCCTGAGCAAAAGCAAAATGGAGCATTTTCCAAAGCCATGATGATCTGAAGTGAAGTTCTGATAGTTATGAGTTAACTGGGAGTCTTCTGCTATTTATGTCAATGTTTTTGGGCACAATAGATGTAGAGTTACAAATGAAGTCAAGGCATTTGCAGGAAAGGAGTATATCCAGTCCATATAGTAAGTTCGAGACCAGTTTAAAAATGAATATCTCTTACTGTTACAAAGAAAAGCTCCTGCATTGTATAGTATAGAACTGTGTTTACAATTTTATCATTGTTATAAAGCCCAAAATATGATTAATACTGCTACTGATAAATATGGTTGTAAAACTGGAAAAAAAACAATTTAAACCAAGAGCAAACAATTTCCAACAAATTCCAGTGGATCTTTCTCTTTAGAATTTGCTGGATTTCCATAGGTTTACAGAAGTAAATCAAATAATTTATTTGTATTCATTTACTCTACTTTTTGTCCATCCTTCCCAAAGTTATACTCTTATTATGCTACTTTTGGTACAGAAAACATGATTTTACACATTATTTGGGACCAGTCTCCCATTCTGTTATTTCTAAAGAAGCAATTAGATCTGTCAATATTTCTGACAAATACACATTAAGACACACCATAATTTGTATACAAAGCTACAGTGATTAGTCTCATAAAGTTTTATGCTCATCCGTTGCAGTTTTCAGACTTTTAAAATAGGAGTTTTTCTTGTTGAAGGATGATGATATACAGATGTACAAAAAAAGAGGTACCTATCTGTATGGAGTCATATGGGTCTTGGGTATATTCATCCTGTGACTCTGAGATAAAAGATATTTCTTTAGGAAGTTAAATAGTCCAATAGACTCATTAATTCTTCATGAACTATGACATTGATGGCATTTTCTGGTGGATTGCTACCCTTTTTAAGTATCAGAACATACCATTCTCACAAAGAAAACGGATCAGTCCTGGCACATTTGCCTTACTCGAGGTATCTCTCTGATCTCCCTCTGCCTGAATCCCTCTCAGTGGCAGAGGATGGATCTTTTCAGCTTTGGAATACCCAACACAGGAAGTCTTCTCATTATGTGATTTTACTGAATGATTTTTTAAAAAATATTTTCTAATATTTTCTTTCATAGCAGTGACACACAATTGTTCAAATTTGCTAAGTTACCCCTGAAAAAACTTTTAGAAATAACAAAAAGATTTCTTAGGGCTTGCATATCCTTTTTATCCCCTCTCAATCCAATTTCCTCCGGTAATTTTGGAAAGTGAAATGTTACTCTGTACCTATAACAAGTCTTGTAAGAATTCAGTCTTTGACATATTGACAAGAAAGCTTCTTGGCATCTAGAAAACTCTAATTTTTCACCAGTAAATAGATTATGTTTCTCTTTGCTGAGAAATGTTTATTAACCCTGAAAATCTAAAACTCCCTGCCACTTTAACCAAGAGGAGTAGACATACGCACTCCAGACAACTGCAAATAGCAAGCAGGAATGTTTTACTTACCAGTAACAATGGGTTAACATTAAAATCCTTTCTACTCATTTCACAGTCACTGTCATGTCTCTTATCACCATAATCTGACAGGAGGTAAACCTTTCCTCTCAGTTTAGTTTGGCAACTGAATCATCCAGTGAGAGCTCAACCCTATAAACCTGTAACACCAAGAGGGCTCATTATGATATAAAATTCCTCTGGCACAGCAAAGGAGCTCTCTGAAATTCCCACCCACCAATATTTGCTCTTGGTTATGTTGCTTATTGTTCTTGATGCAGTCAATTTGTTGTTGCAGATATCACCAAGTGTTCTGTGGCCCACACAGCACTGAGAGATAACAAGTGTGAACACAGATGTTTTCCTTCTATGACAGACAACCTAAATACAACCTGGAATCAATTATTCACCTCTGTTGTCCCAGCAAAATGTTCAGAGTTAAAAAACGAGAAAGAATTCTGGAACAGTCTGCCCCACTATTCCTATCTCTTTTCTCCTCATTTACAATACAGAGATTCACTGTGCATGAGCAGGTGATACCTATAGACATTTTATATATGAAAGATGATTACCTTAATGAGTTAAAAAAAACAAACCAAAGAGCAGTTTCCCCTATACTTGTGTATTATATGCTTCAGTATGCTTCAATATGCTTTCAAATGCTTCCCACAGACTTTCCAGAGAGACTAGCAATGCTCAACTCTTCACTATGTTCTAGATCTGTTTTCTTTTGGCAGAAGTTGAACCCCAAATTTTAGTCAATATTGAAGCATACAGAAGCTTTCGTTACTTGGTATTTATCTGATTGCCTTTTTTTTCCTGTGGATAGACAAACGATGAAAAGGATGAAAATATGTAAATGAAGCTCAAGTTAATGCAGCAGCAAAACCTTAGAGAGGAGTATACAGTGGGGGTAAATAAATACCTGGTATATTTTTGCTGATGTCTTTTTTGTTCCATATTTCATTCTACAGAAAGAGAATGAATTCTCCTTTCCACACACAAATCCCTTCCTTCATCTACCTAAATCAGGTATCATAAAAAACTATTGAAACTTGCCTCTGCTGAGAAAAACAAAATCAAAGCAAACCCTACTTTTTCTCTGAAGCATCTCATTGTAAAATTCCTTAATATGTCAGCAGTCACCCACACATTCATCCAGAACTGGATTCTGTAAGCTTGCCCTATTTTTCAGTATTCGTTTCACAACTTATAGCTGCAATCTCTAGTGGCCCAAAGTTTTCAGCAGACATCACTGGTATAATCTAGCTTTGTTGAAGTTAAACAATTTCTTTGTAGTCTTCAGTGAAAGTTCTTGAAATACTTGTGCTAGAGTAGTCAGCTAATGCAACTAGACAGTTCTGTAAAGATTCTCCTCAAATCCCATATAGATGCCAGTTTTGACTGTTTCTTCTGGAATTTTTCCAAATATCAAATTGATCAAGCAATATTAAGGCAAGTCTATGTAAGTCTACTTACACCCAGCTAGAAGACATTTCCATGTAGCTCAAATAAGTATTGCTCAAAATATCTGTAGCTATGTGGCATCACACAGACCTTACATGATTCATCAGCTTGTGACTCTAGAGTTTTTAGCTTGTATGATTTAGATCACTCATAAAAATAGTTATTTAGCTGTCAATAGGAAAAAAAAATTACACAAAAAACTCCAGCTTTACTTTTGGGTGTAACTGATTACAGATAAAATCCAGTAACATGAGATAATGAAAACCTGCTTTCTTTAGGCAGTCCCTGTCTCTGTGCACTGTTACAGCTGCAGTAAACAGTTTGCCTTTCCTGACTTGCATGTGCTCAGAAGAGTTCAGGGTCTTGGTTACTGCTGCAGTAAGGGCTCAGAGCAGAGGTATTTCAGGTTTTTTGCAGGTTATTGCTCCACATTTTTCTTGTTGATATTCCCACTAGTGCATAGGTCTGTTTATTTTCTTTCTGACCTGTTTTGCTATTCACTCCCAGGTGAAAGATCTCCTCATTCCCAGATCCTGAAGTTGCTCAGGTTCTGTAGAGTGCTCTTAAATTCTATTTTCATTTCACCTAAATTATGAAATGATTCACTGTATTTTGGGAAAGGAATGATCCTGTACAGCCTGGATTGATACACTTTTCACACATGCTTTCATGCCACTTACAATATGACCAATTTTTCTCTAGCATATATATATTTTATATTTATATGTAATATATTTTTACAGTCCTTAGGTTTGTAAATGTGGAATTCACTGTCAATGCATTTCCTTTCCTCAAAGTCAGAGTACACAATCTGAAGAGGAGAAGGAAGTAAATCAAATGCATGGCTTCAGAAGAGCGATGTTAATTCCTTTTCTTAATCATTATTGTGATTATATGAAGTACAGCATCATTTGTTTGAAAAAATTCAGTGGTAAGTTGAAATTTAGTGTTCTACAGCTTAAGCTTATTTTAAACTCACTACAAAATTTTAGCATGATGTACAGAACTTCTGATTCATGTATACTTCTATTATAGAGGAGAATTGCTCTGGACTTGATTAAGGTTTGAACTAAGGAAACAGATACAGTGCCATTTGAATATCTTGACATCTTCTGAACCAGATTCAGAAAAAATGCATCCTTCTAGAGATTTATCTCAAGTGATTATCTTCATATCTGTGGCAAATAAGATGTCGTTTTCAGGTGCATAAAAGCAAACTCTGAAGATTGAGGATTCTACCTCTCCATTCCCTCTGGAGTAGTGTTACCGAATTTCTGCATTTATACATCCCATCTCTGGCAAAACTCCTCTGTATTCTTGTACCTTCTGAAGACTTTATTCAAATACTAATGTGGGAGCATATCTGATAACCAACCCTCTCCCATTGGTCCATGTGTAGGCAGTACACATTCCTGTTTATTATCCCATCATGGGAATCATTCTCCCAGAGGCTTGTCTCATCTCCTGTGCCTGGTTCCCCATTCGCACTCCCTGTGGATGAACGAATCCCTGAGATGCGGCCCTCAGAGCAGTATGACAATGTGTTGTGAGAGCTGGCCTTAGAGCTGGAACATCAAGGATTTTATAACCGACTGTTACGTGGGCAGGCAGTTTCTCTGAAGGTTTATATCCAAAAAACTTGAACTTGAATTACATTAACAGCATTTTCAAGTTTTAGCTGTTTGGAGCTGTACTACATGGTGTGCTATGTTCCAGTGCTCATGGGCATAGGATTGGTTTTCTCCTTGCCCTGGACAGGAGCAATATAGATGTGTTCCACCAGAGAAGATGGGCGACTTTCTGCAGATGCCTTGCACAGACTGATCAGAAGAGAACCACCAGTATTCAAAGGGATAAACTCTAGTTCCTAGAGTACATTAATTTCATTCAAAAATGGGATGTAGAATAGTTGAGAGCATTCTCTTTTAAAAATAGCTATTATTTCTGTGTAATAAAACTAACACTCATGTTTTGTTCTCGCAAATCAAAATTCGGTTCCAGTAATCATCTGGAAATCCACACTGAATGTTGTGTGGTGAAAATGTACTTCTTAGCACAGTAAACACCAATTTAAAATTGATATTTATTTGCAGAATGCAATTTTCAAAAGATATAAGATAAAAGAGCTGTGAAATATGCTTAAACTGGAAGAATTTTTTCTGCTGAAGTTTCAGAAGTTTCAGAAACTCTGTTATCATACTGAAGTTCAGCTTATTTTGTTGGTGGTTTGTGATGGGAATACAGCCATGTCTGGAGTGCTGTGTCATGCTAAGGACTCAAAGGACCTTCCTTATACCAGCAAGTTCCAACAGTGCAAATTCAAGCATTGTTCAGTTCTAAATAGCAGTGGGCCTGAAATATATCCCTAGATGTGAATCTGAATGGAAGTGCTTCCCTTTACTTCGGCAGCCTAAAAGTTGGTTGTTAAGGCAAATGTTTCTCTGTTGTTATGGATTTTCTGACAGTTTTTTTCTTACAGCTGATTGATAGACTGTTTCCAGAGATGAAATTATTGTCCTAGCCTGTGTGGATATACCTGAGATGTCTCCAGTTGTTATAGATAGGCATGGGGTTTTGTGTGTAATGTTTTGCACAAAGCAACGTAAGCTGTAGTTCAAATGTCCGCAGGAAACTTCATGAACATAAAAGTTGGAAATGTATGTAATTGGCATGAAGATTAATTCAGTTCAAAGGAAGCTGACTGATTAAAAAAACCTTTGAGTTCTACTATCTTATGAAAAATAAATTGCAGAAAGCGGATACTTGTTCCTTTGCATCCTTTGATTGTTTTGCATAATCAGTAGGAACTCCTGATGGAAATGAAGGCAGTGAGGTGCTGTGTTCCATTATGCTTGCTTTCTTTAGGAAGCAGTAGGTTTACAATTGAAAAGTCAGCTTTGTTTATCAAACTCTGGTGTGAACAGTGCCAATTTTTTTTTCGTTTGGCTCCTTCCTACCATTTGCCTTTAGCAATCGTGTTCGGTATTGTTAGATGCAGACTGTGTGTGGGAGCACAGTGTGAGGGGAAAAAAGAGGACGGTGAAAAAGGGGTCACTTTGGTGTCCTGCCACAGGCTGGGCACAGCTTCTGTTTGTAATCAGAGGGCTCCCCTGGTGCAGTCTATGGCTGCTTGGCAAAGGGCTGCTGCGGCTGGCAGGGTGGCTCCGTCCTCAGCAGCATCATCTCCTCGGCATCTCCGGCTGGAGCTCGCTGAAGAGCAAACAGGAATGCTGCTTAGGGCTCCTGTGTGACCTTGGAGTGGCACCAAAGTCCTGGAATGCTGGGTAGGTTCCTTTTCCTTGGTTTGTAGCCACTGAGTAGAGCTTTGGTTAGGTCCTAGTTGGTGTTGGTTGTTGCTAACGGCCTCTGGCTTCTTAAAAGTGTCAGTCCACAAGGAAAAATACTGCCATGCAGAAATGTATTGGTCTGCCTCTGGGAATGGGAAGGTAGTGTAGGAAATGGTCCCCAAGCGTACAACTGGCTTTAAGTGGCTCAGCTGCTTTTCTGCATTTGAGTGACAGTGGCATTAAGGCAGCACAGAATCTCAACTATTCATCTTTTCTGGGTAGAGCAGCTGTCTTTCAGTAACAGCTAGAGGAATGCAGCTCTCCTCTTTGACACTGATGTCAGGCAAGCTAAGATAGGAAGGATAATAGGTTCATGCATAGAGGATTACATTATTTCCTTTACCTAAGCAACTGACTAAGGTAAGAGGTAAATATTTATTTACCATCTAGAGATACTACATTATTTTTATCATTTAAGTTAAAATCAGAGTTTTAATAAATAGTAGATAAAGTCTGATTTTTACCCCATCTGTCTATTATACAAATGCATTAATGTTCCAGATGAATAATTTAAACCAAAGAAATATTAATACACTAATTCCACTTAATTAATACTAGGAATATATGAGCTGAGAATGGTTAATGAAATTCTAAATATTTTCCTTTTATCCCCAGTCCATCTCCTCTCTTCTCCTCCAATTTCCCTTAACCACAGTTTTTGGATTTAAGTTGTGTATATATCCTGCAGGGAAACTAAAGGTTAAGTTTTTGTTTAGGATGGAAGTGTTAGCCCCTGAGAAGAAAACACATGAAGAGAATGAAGATTTGCAACAGTATCCTCAGAAGCCTGCAAGCTGTAAGAAAATGCTTAGGAATTGCTGCTTGATAAAGCGAATTTTTGCCTGGAAAAGTTTGAGCTCTAAAGGTACCTTTTCTATTGAAAATTTTAGTGTAGGAGAAATTGTTGTCCTCCCAAGAATTCTGAATTTTTGATACAGTGGTATTACTGAATTTAACATCTGTCAAGTTACAGGTACAAAGAGTCTCTGCTGTCTTGAGTCTATTGTGCAAAGAGATTAAAAATGGTACAGCTTTGATTGAGATGCTTTATCATAATGTGATAAAAATAATTGTACTGCATGAGTATTCATTTTGCAGCACATAAAAATACATGGTCTGCAGAAAAAAAATCCTTCCGTCAGAAGATAAATGAGTAAATGTAGAATCCCAGCAATTAGATGTATCAATTTATCAGGGCCCAACCCAAAATTCTGTTTTGATGACTAAAATCTCCTTTCATTGTTATTAGAATATATTTGCATGGAAATTACATGATCAATGCCTTTGTCTTTGAGGAAATGGAGAAAGGTAACATTCTGTCACATTTATACATAATGATGTTATGTACTGTATTTATTAATAAATACTGAAAGAAATGCTTCTTTTTTAAATTAGAAGTTGGCTGTGAAATATCTCACCGTTGAAAGTTGAACTCTTTTATGAATAATAAATTAAACAGAAACTGTCCTGAAATGATCGTTAATCTGCTTCACATTATTTCCCTCAGGAACATACAAACAGTTAAGAATTTTATTCAGCACAGATTCCTCTTTTTACCATAGTATTTGTTTTTTGCAATATTATGTAAAAACAGAAGACAAAACACTGCCCCAAACAATTCTTTAGCATTTTGGCAGCATTTTTCATTCCCTTGTAGACATTTTATGACAGAAACAGACAAACAAACAAATCCCAAACCAGGTCCTCAGTATATCCAATTTGTGTCAAACAGAATGAAAAAAAAATGCATGACATTTCTTTGTCATCAAGAGCTAAGACACCATAACCTGAGTGTGTGATATGTTACTTTATTTACACATTTACTTTAAAGGCTGTGCTGTAGTAGCTTAGTTCCAACTTTTAGAAACGATGTTCTGGTTAAATACGACCTACTTCTGGTTTTGAACTGCACTGATCTCTACATTGTCCAAGTAAATAAGTGCTTCATATGCCTTTTAATCTAAGCATAAACATCTAACTATTCTCAGCCATTCATTTTTAAAGGTTTAAGTTATTTTTTTCAACCAATAGCTGCTTTAATCACATGCATTTTATGGTTTGCTAAATACATGTTTAATTTCCTATTATTGTATCAGGTTGTACCTGTAATTTGCTGCACTTTTTTTTTTTTTTTTTGGTGTTNTTTTTTTTTGGTGTTGTTCCTGAAGCTAATGAGGCAAAAGTAGATTTTCTGTAACTCTTTCAGAACACTCATCCTTCCGCTCATGCAAAGTTTAAGATTTTTTTTTACTGGATTATTTATCATCAATCTCAGTAGCTTGAAGCAATCACCTCTCTAGAAATGATGGGTGAAGCTAAAGCAAATTGCATTGAAGTTTATAGATCTGATTCTTCAATACCTTCAAACTGGCTAATAATTTACACTTTCAAAAAAGGTCTTGAAACAGTCAATAAGTGACAACAAAATTAAAGATTTATTTTATTCTGGTAAAGTGAATTAGCAGACAGGTGAATCACTATAAAATCAGGCTCAGTTAAGTCACTCTGGCAGAGACAAAATCAGAATCTGACACAAAGTTAACTCAAAATGAAGCTGTTACTTTTGCTTTATGTAGTACCAAATGATAGAAAGTGTATTCCCATAGGGATACCTTGAGAAGAAGATTTGAATATTTATCAGGATCAAGAAGACAGACGTTTCTGGGTACTTTCTTCAGTACTATGCTGTTGTCCAAGGTGACCTCACTGGCCAAATAGGTTTTGTTGGACTGCAGTGATAGAGCATTCCGAGTACTCATGGCAGTGCTGTAGGAACTAAGAGCATGTGGCTACAGAGCTGCTTGCTCAGTACCTACTGTTTTCTGTGGGAAGAATGAGAGTGGGTTTCCAAATCATATTGTGGTGGCTCATTCCCACTTAGATGTTCTTTTATGCAAATCAGATACCCCACTGGTTATCTTAAACTAACTTACACAGGTAAAGTGGTATAAAAATAGTCATTAGGCAGTTGAGGTTTGCAGTTTAGTATTTAAAAAATAACTGAAATTTTTGTTTGTATTTCTAAAAAATCACGATAGCTGTAAAGACCAGATTATTTGGTAGTTCATTGCCCTTGTAACAGTTTGCAACTGGAAATGCTGGAAAGTAATGGATATTCAATCTTTCTTTTAAAACAGATACTATTTTTTCTCTACAATTCATTTTTTTGTGTTTTAGTTTATTTGTATAGTCTTGCAACTGAGTTTGTCAACATGTTTTAGCTTCATAGAATTAATTATTCTTTCAGAAACAATTTCTGTTTATGAATTTGGAGCAAGAAAATAAATATTTGATTTACTGCAATGTTGGGATGATTTAACTCTATTTTCAGAATGGAAAATCTTCACTCCCGTGATAAAATTTTAGAATATCATCACACTGGGGATGCCTTCCTGCTTTTCCTGTTTCAAAATCTGAGAATAAGAAGAATCGTATTTCATAAGTACTGGAAAGATAATTATACTCAACCTTTTTTGATGCAGAATTTAAGCAGCATGGATTCAATGCACGAGTGCACCCTCAAAAGGATGAACAAGAGAATAAAAAAAAAGAAGCACCTTGAATTTCAAAGAAAAGTAAATAGAATAACATGGTTGTCAATGGGAAACGTTTTCATACTAAACCCAGTATTTTAATCAATGCTCAAGGCTCAGTAATTTGACTAATTTCATCAGACAGTAGTTTCAGAGAGCAGGTATCTTGTAACTGAGGCCAAAGGAGCAGACTATGACAGTGCCAGGAATCCGTCAGTGAGAGCTTGATGCTGCAGTAAACTCTGAGCCCAAGTTTAAAGGACATGTTGAAAAACTTTGAATTTTAAATGCTCAATTTCAAAAATGCGTATCTCTCACTAAATTGGCAGCCTCCTCAGCTAATCTAGGGCAGTTATGAGTCTTTCATGATCATTCTATGCCATGAATATACATTTGCTGCAGATTTTGTAAAATGCAAATGAGAGACACCAAGAGGACAACAAGTTGACTGTCATGAAGATAGATTTGGAGGCATTGTGCTGCTGACTCTGCATTTCATACCGCTAAAAATATTATATATGATCAACTGTTTATGTTTTTTACATTGTTTGTGTTTCCTCATGTCACATATTTATGAGTTAAGGTATAAGTGCTTTAGGAATAATCCCAAGCTGTCAATCATTGTGTGTGTTTTTCCCTGTCAAACAGTACATTTGACAAAGTATATATGGAAAAAATAGCCCAAGTTATTTCAGAACTACTTAAAATTCTGCTCTGCCTAGGATACTTCATACTGTCTTAGACCTGGAATAGCTCAAAAAAATTCCTGCGGAAGTTTGTCAGTACCAGCTTTTTAAATATGGACTTTGTGTGAACAGGGTAGTAATTTGTCTTCTGTGACCCATTTGCCTTTGCTTGTCCTATGCAGATAAGTTGAACCATTGCTTTGAAATCTAGTCACATATCATGATCTCTCAAAAAAACCCATGAAAATCTTTTCCCCTAGTTGTTAAAAATTAACAAAAAACTTTTATTCATATAGGATAGGATATTTTTACAATGTCTCTCAGCATTATCTGCTGTGTGTTTTTCTTTTGAGCAGTGAAGTGATGAGGCAAAGGCAACATGTAAGGTAGAAAGTGATGACATCAGGATTGCATACAGGATTTGCATTCCACTATCAAAGCCCTCAACTGCCTTAATTAGAAAGTATCATGACTCCTGAAACAGGATTTTTTTTCCTAACTTGATTACTGAAGCAAAAACGTATTTTTTGTTTGCTTGTGCATGGAGTGATAGTTCCTGAAATCTGCCTGGTCCTAATTAACCTTCCCTACAGGAGAAATATTAAATAAATGGTGTAGATAAAAGTGTCAGAAAAAACCAAGGAATAATAAATATTCAGTGTCAGGAATACCATATACTCCTGACTTCATTCCCTTGTGCCAGTAGCTGCTCTTTACTAACAGTCCTCTCCTAAACCATGGCTGATACACAGTGTAGATCTTAACTTGTCCAGTAATTGAATTTTTATGGCCTGTCAAATGTGTCATTTTTTATTTCCTGTCATTTCAAACTACATCCTGTGGGTTTTGTGGGTTTTTTCCCCCTCAGCTTTCTCACAGATGCTTTGAGCATTGTTTGGTTTCTGTTGAAATCACAGATTTGCATGAGAGGACACTTTTATGGGCAGTAGGAAACATTTGTCCTATGTGCCTGTAGAACTGCAGTTCACATGGCTTTGCAATTTTGAGTCTGAAAGACTCTAAGAGAAAACAAAAAAGGGGGTAGGGGAGGAAGAGAGAAAAAAAGAAGTAGGGATTGAGGAAGAGATTGAAAGAGAAGCTCTGGAGAGACTGAGGACTGTGTCCCTTGCCAAACCCACTTCTCCTTTCTCCTTTCTCCTTTCTAGGTGCTCAGCATGTAAATAATTAGATCATAACCCTTTGCAATATCTCTGGAATGCTGAAGAACGAGGCTTTGCAGTCTGTTACTGCATGTATCAATGGCTGAAGAGATTAACATATCTGAGATTTTATGCTCTGAACACAAACATGGAAATTAATTAAAAAATGGAACCTTTAATGGTTTTAGGCAATACAGAAATCTTTATTTTGTAAAAACTACAGAAAGAAATTTGCTTGAGAATTCAAAACAAACAATGTTTACCCCACTTCATCTATATGAAATATTTATTAAAATGTTTTACAATTTGATGCTGCTGCTCTTGTTGTACATGTTATTCTGAAATAAATTTGCTACCCAGAACTTAGATCGAGGAAAACTTAAAGGATGAAAAGTTTATTCACTTTGTGTCTTTGAATTATATATTTTTATATTTTTTTCACAATTAGTGAACATTGTTCAATATTGCTTTGGGTTTTCTTTAATTAAAATGGAGTGTAGATTAGCACTTTTTTCTTATTTGTCTCTGATAAGTCAAGTTTTCATGTTGCCTTATACATTCTGGCTTTCTGTGCAAATGATTCATTTTGTGTTATGAAAGTTTTACCTTCCGAACAAATATTGAATACATTGTATATAAATATTTTTTCAACTCAATGAACTGGATGGAAAGTGTGAATATAATCCATTTAAATGTTTCAAATTAAATTGAAATGTTTTCCAATAAAATAATTCAATTTTTTTCCTTGAAACCAATATAGGATTCTATTCTTAGCTAAATAATTCTTCACATTAGAATAAAGATGTAGCTGTATATATTTACTGAGTATGAAAAAGCTGTTTAAAAAATGCTAAGAAAAGAAAGAAGATAAGGGGTAATAATCTCTTTTTAATATTTTTTCTTGTGTTTTACACCAAAGCCTGTTTGCCCATTATAATCTCAGACCAAGGAATTTGTATTAAGTTGCCTGGGAGGAAGGGGCACCTTGTAGTTTGTTCCCTTCTTGCCAAATGCTAACTCTGAAAAACAAATCATGGCAATAAAATTAGAGGCTCTCCCTGGTGAACATAATTTTCTTTTAAATTTGTAGCACAGAGAGACCTAATCTCAATAGACTTCTAATACTCTCTTCAGGGCAGGAGTAATAGTTAATGTGACAAATTAACAGGAAGGTGTACTGTTTAGGAATTCTTGCTGTCTTTCAGAGCATTAAAATGGGAATTGGAAGAACATCGATTCTCACAATTTAGAATTGTTCCAAAGTCATTAATGTTTTCAAAAGGTGTTTTACTGTGTAGTTGTGTAGAGACTCATTAAACTGAGTATTGCATGTAGCTAATGAAAATGTGAGACTCTGACACACACTTCTGTATGTATAAAATTACATCACATATTTTTGGGATTGAGACAGTTTAACAGTCATTCTCCTTTATTTCTCATAAGAAACACCCCATGAACATGTATCTTATGAAGCTTTTGATTCTTCTTAAAGTTTTAAAATTATGAGTTAGAGGCAACAGTCATTACAAAAAAATCTTGCAGCTTTACTCTGTACTTAAAATGTTTATAAGCATTTCCAAATTTTAAACCAAAGTGCTCGAACTGTTGCAATAGCCACTAGTTTACAGTCTGAGGAGAATTCATACATGCATCTTTAGAGCCCTTGAAACAGTTTTTTGTGCCTATAAAAGTAAGTATTATCCATAACTGAGTGTTTAAATGCTTGATACAAAGATAGCAAGTTGCAAAGTGCAGATAATGGAGTCATTTCTCCTTAGAGTGAATGTGCCTGTTATGTAAGGACAATGATATTCCATGGAAATCAGATTTCCTTAGGGTTTAACATTCAAAGGGTAAAACATGCTCCACAATTAACCTCTGAGAAATAAGGCTCAGAAAGATGTGGGTGTATCACTTCATGGAGTTTCTGTTTTATGCTTCCCTGGATATATAAACATTACACAACAAGGTCTTTCTCTCCTTTTCTCTTGGAGATTTGTTTCCTTTATGTCAGAATGGATTTTTATGGTCTCCTGCAATTGCTACCTTTCTAATTCCAGCGTTGCCATTATCAGGAGGGACATGAGGCTGGAAGATGAAGCCTTAACTCACGGCAGGTTGCTGCCTAAAACTGCATTTGCAGAGCAGTACCTTGAACTCTTGAGCATTTTTGCTCTTTGTGTCTCTTTCTCTTCCTACTGACCAGTATTAGCATGAAACAGTTTGCATAAGTGTCCTAAGAATGTACAATTTTAAATTAGCTCGAATTAAGAGCTATGAACAGACCCTTTTTATAAAACATTTAGGTTTTGATTCATCATCGCAAATATGTGTTTTCTTTTCATATAAAAAGCATGTGAACCATGAGGCTGGAACCTTTCCAGGAATGTAACTCTGGACTCTGTGTAGTGAAATTTAATTTTTTTTTCGAGATCATTAATCCTACTTACCAATGATCAACTTATTGTTCAGTCAGTTTAAACTATTAAAATGCAATCCTACCATCTTCTTCAATTGGGCTGAAGAATGTAAGGAATAGCTGATTAACTACTTTTTAATCAGGTAGTTATACCAGAAATATATTTTTTCTCTAATTCTTCTTTTTTCTCTAGCAAAACTGGAGTTACTGCTTCAATATTATGCAGGCATTTGAAACTGTTCATTGCCCTACAATATAGAAATTATATTCTCTGGACATGAAAGCAAGCTTTGAAGTTCTGACCTCTCCATTGGAGAATCTGATGCCTACTTTTGTTTTCCCATATTTTCCTTCATTTTTACACAAATGTCAGTGTCCCATTTTTAAAAAAGAAGTGTTGCTAATTTACTGAAAATCTGTTACCTAAAAACCAAGTTCTAGCAATCTAGCAACGTTTGGAATACAATAAATGGTAGAGGTTTGCTACATTTGGAAACTTAAATATATCCTGTACGAAACCAATATATATTCCTATTTAGTCTATGTACTCACAGTATCTTTGATTTTTAGCATGTCTGCCAACTGCTGATTTTTTATTTAAAAACATTTTATCAATCCAAAACTAATAGGCCAAAGAAGCTTATTAGATTAAGTGGAAGGACTTTTATATTCATGGCATACTTAGAAAATGGAATAAATCTTTAAATATCTTGCCACTTTCCATCTGGGCATTATTCCAGCAATTTAAATGGCTAAATATTCTGAGAGTATTCTAGATTAAATGAGAGCTCTGAATGTCTTTTTATAAATGGTATGGCTCGTAAAGAACTGAATTTGTTGTGGTGGTTGGTGAGAGCTGCATTTTGTTTACTGAATTTATTGGGTATTAGTGCAGTATAAGACAACTGCATTTGCAAGAATCTGTCCCTGGAAAAACTCCTGACTGGAAGGAGCACTTCTATTGCTGATCAAGGTAGCTGACAGAAGCAGCTTCTTGAAAGAAGTATGCAAAACCAGGGTTTTTTTGTTTTTTGTTTTGTTTTGGTTTTGTCATGCTGAATCATTATGACTAGATAACTTTTCACAAAAGATCAAAAAAAGAGGAAAACCAGCATATCTGAGAAGTGAAAAGTTAGGGCAGAAGAAAGAAGAAAGGCAAAACCAGTAGGAAATGACAAAATTGCATGTTGCTTTGTTTGCTCCTGCTATCCCTCCCTACCTTTAATTTAAATTCTTGTTTCCATGGCAGTTTGCAGTGTGGTCTTGGTAGTTCTGGGACACAACATTTCTGATAGGATAGATTTGCCCTTCTTTCAGCCCAAAAGGTTTAAGTGGGAGTACATGGGGCTTTTCATTGTTGCAGTAACACCATCCTGCTGGCACCTTCCTGCTGTTCCTCCCAGTAGCATTATCTTCTTGGCAAGGAGATGCGTTCTCAGTTATTCTTTAACTTTCTTACTCATCCTTTCTGTGTGCAAGAAACTAATAAAAAGTCAATAAGGAGGTGAAGTTTTTCACCAGACCATCTAAATGTTTGGTGGGCTCAATGACAATATTAGTCATATGTGGCAACAGTGCAACTGAATTTTCCGCATCACCCCAGCCAAATACCAGCAAGCCTATACTGTGTAGGAAAGCAGAAGGCATACTTGGCTTCACACGTCACAGAAAATGGTGCAGGAAATATTGACCTACCTCTGTGCTTTTTGTACTGTTTTCTGCAACCCTCCATGTTTGAGACCAGCCTGATTTCTTTGTCATATAGGGTGGGATTAGAAAAATTAATATAGATGAAAAAGTTCAAAAATTACCTGTAATACTAGAAGTCCTTTTCTAAAACATCATTTAATTTGTGTCATCTTTGCTCTTTTGAGTGTAAAAGCAAGGTACTTGAAATCGTTTTCAGCAGCAGAGAAAACCTGTGTCTGAGAATACCAGAACTCAGTGTCTAGGGCAATAGTAAGGTGAAGCTGCTTTCATCACCTCCTGCTGGCCTAAGCATGTGCAGAAATTCAAGTTGTCTTGAATGTAACAGCAAGGACTGCCAGCAAGAATGCATCGTAGTTAGACCTCTGTTAGCTCACATCACCAAGTTCCTCTGAATATAATTAGCATCACTACATCATCTGACTTCTTGTTGTACTTAATGTATATATATATTTAAAGCCATAAAAATACTACAGGTTTTGACTGTAGCATCTATCAGCTGAGCTGTTGTAAATGTCTCTATGTTTATCTTTGCATGTTTGTGTTTACCTTTGCTGGTTGGGAGGTAAAATTTTTTAACTGAAGACCATTCAGTTTACAAGAGCTACCCTTTTCAAGCTGTGATAGTTTCACTGCTTAAACTAAGACCTTTCATTCATTCCACCTCTGATGAAATTGAGATGAAAAGTGACCAGTGAGAAAAATCAAACCTAGATGGAGTAGGAGAATCCTCACAGTATGTCCCTACAGTAACATAAAATCCATTCCTGTTTTTCTGAATCTCAGTATTCTCTGCTGTGAGAAAACACAGAAGTTACTCCATCTCCTTCTGGTTTTGAATTATATGGGAACATAGTAACTTACTGCAGGTCTCTATCTCTTTTGTAGCTGTAAATTTGTCTGAAACAAAAATCCCTCTGCTTTTAGTACAAAACCAGTGCAATTCCATAATTCATGAGCGAGCAATTTAGAAAATAGTGAACAAAATAGGATACAAAAAAGAAAAGGGGTCCATATGGTTAATTTATGCTGGAGAACCAGATTTATTCTCCCACAGAGCCCCTGTGTCATAGAATCATAGAATATGCTGAGTTGGAAGGGACCCATTAAGATCGTCGAGTCCAACTCCTGGCCCTGTGCAGGACACCCCAAGAATCACACTGTGTGCCCAACAGTGTTGTTCAAACACCTGAACTCTGTCAGGCGTTGTGCTGTGACCCCTTCCCTGAGGAGCCTGCCCAGTGCTCTCACCCTGTGGGTGAAGAACCTTTTCTTCATATCCTGATAACTAACCTAAACCTCCCCTGATGTGATGTGAAATGCATCAGTTACGACAAATTTTAGGTATTGACACCCTGTGTTTGTTGTTTTATGAGTGGATTGTTGGGGGTTGACTTGCAGAATATTCAGCACTTGCACCATCACTAACTAGGCTTTGAACATATATGAAAGGTTGTGTATTAAACATTGTGAAAATGAGTTTCCATGAGTTTCCTGCCAAGTGCCCAAATTAGTCAATACCTTTGATCTTAATCTCACTGTGCTTCTGTTCTGCATAAAATAGGTAAAATAATAACCTCACATCTCACAAGGATATTTGGAATATAAATGTAGTAATGTTTATGAAGCACTCAGACAGTGCAGTGATGAACATCAGAGAGAAGTCTGTTTTCAGTTCAGAGTTTCAATAATGTTTGGTAAGTGAGTTATGGGGGCATAAAATGAGGAAAGTGTGAAGTTTTGAATTTGGTAAATAGCTAATATCCGTGAATTAACTTATCAAAAGAAATTCCTGTTTAAACTAATGCACATCATCATGTCATTAAAAGGTTGCACCACAGTGCATATGTAGAAAGGGGCTGAATTAATGCTGGTAGGATTTATGATCACGGTACAGTTCTTTTGATGTATACTTCCTATGTAATTAACATATATACCAGAATTTCTGCATGGGAAGTATTCATAACATAAAACTCAGATCGTTGCTTGTAGTTCAGCTTAAAAGCAGAAGTAATGTGATTGATCTAAGCATCAATCCCTATTACAAGGGTTGAGGGGTACAGAAGGATGTACACTTTTCACTTAATTGTGTGATGCTAAATTTTGGCTTGCTGGAATAAATAAAAATCTTGCCATTAGATCTCATTTTAAAAGGAATTTCACTTAATTGCTTTATATAAATAACCCTGTTCTGATAAATTAAATCTTTATGTAGGAAAACAAAATATCACCCAGCTTTTAGCTTTGTAAAATTACCTTTTAAATGAATAATGTAATTGTTAAGAAGGAACATTTTGGGCAAAAAAATATTTTTTTAGTTGATTCTGTGATTCTGCGATTTTTGAATGATAAATAATAACAAAATTATATTTTACTTTTTGCTAGAAATATTTGGTGTCTCATTTTGAACACTGTGTCAGTAACTAACTTATTTAATTAATAACTTCATTTTAACTACTACTTTAGCTCATTTTATGTGCTTCAAACTACAAAATCTCCAAATCTCGAGAAAAGATCAGGAAGTTTTACAATTTTTATTACCAAAATCAAATCACAGAAAGGGGAAAAAACCCCAATATAAATTTATTTTTATAATTCAGTTAAGCTACAATTGAATCTATATAAAAACTAATCAGTATACTATAATTGAAGAGATATTTTTGGACCAATGTACCAGCTGGTATCACAGATGGTACAGATGGCATAAAGCTCTTTAATGGGACAAAGATAATGTGTTGGCACAAAGAAAGTTGAGTATATGAACATGTGATTTTTCTTTCTCATTATAAACTGTCTAAGCAGTGTAATTTTAATTGATACACAATTGATACATTTGTATTCCACAAATTGGGTAAATACTAAGATTAATACTTTGCAGTCAATGACATCAGTATAACCTTAGGTTGTTCTGGAAAAATCTCATATGCCATAGTAGACAAAAGACTTACTAAACATGGTGGTTTGAAAGAAAGAATTGCGAAGCAAGTTTGATATTATGTAGCCTCTCTGATGGGATTGATGGATACATTTATGGAAAGATCTGAATCCCTCATCCCTAAAATCCCTCATTTTATTCCATGAGCTTTCATACTGGTATAGACATGGCAAGAAGTAGGATAGTAGTATTGGCCAGTGAACAGTCTTGTCCTATTGCTTGGCACCACTGAGCAGAGCCTGGTTCCATCCTCCTGGCACCCTCCCTTCAGATACTGGCAGACGTTGATGAGCTCCCCTCTCAGTTGTGTCTTCTTGAGGCTGAACAGGCCCAGCTCCCTCAGCCTGTCCTTGTAACTGAGATGCCCCAGTCTCTTGGTCATCTTTGTCACCCTCAGCTGGACGTGTTCCAGGAGCTCCATGTCTCTTGTACTGAGGAATCTGGAACTGGACACAGCACTCCAGATGAGCTTCACTAGGGCTGAGTAGAGGGGCAGGATCACCAGCCTTGATCTGGTGTCAGTGTTCTCCCTAATGCACCCCATTGGCCCTCTTGGCCACAAGGCCACTGCTGGTTCAGGGCTGCCAACTCCTTCTCTGTGGAGCTGCTTTTCTGTGCTGGTGCCTGCACTTATTGCTCCCATGGTACATGATCCTGCATTTCCCTTTGTTGAATTTCAAATGGTCTCTTTCTGCTCATCTCTCCAATCTGTCCAGGTCCTTCCGAAGGGCTGCACTGCAGTCAGCTGTGCCCAAAGCTGTACTCAGCATCAGCCCAAAGCTTCTCTCAGGTTTGTGTCATTCATGAACTTGCTGAGGAGGCATCTGGATCTTCATCCAAGTCATTAATGCATAAGTTAAACCGTACTGGGCCCAGTATTGAACCTTGGGGGACACCACTCATGGCAGGCCTGCAGCTAGAGCCTATGCCACTGATTACAACTGTGGGACCTGCTGTTCGGACAGTTTCCAATTCATCCCACTGTCCACTCATCCAGTCCACAATTCCTGAGTTTACCTATGACAGTGTTGTGAGAGGCAGTGTTGAAAGCCATTCAGATTCAAAATGGATGTAATTGTTTGCGCCATGTGTTGCTGATTCCGACTCTCAAGGCCAGCCGAAGGAGGAAGGTTTATGAAAACAAACTGCACGCTTCTCCCTCCCCTTTGCCCTCAGACCCAATATCAAAGGTGCAAAGCGCAATATCCAGCACAAACCCAACAGATGACTGGGGATACAAACATCATGACGTCGCCCTAGGACAATGGATTGTATTTGCTGCTCTTTCCCATCAAATCCTGGATCTTCTGATTGAGGCAAAGCTAACAAAGCTGTTTGATTGGGACAACAAGTTGCTGCATTCAGTCACCAATCCAGAAGAAAAACTGTATAGCTCAAAGTCCCAGGGGAAAGCTTGCGAAGGAAAACAATGCCTCAGAACAGGGCAAACTTTCCTGGGTTCCTGATTGATCAGGATCTGCAACATTCCTCCAAATGGTCATGAATGAAGACATATCCAAAATATGGCCTTCTCAAAGGTCCTGAAAGTTCTAACACAGAAAGGAGAATTTTCTTGCCTTCTTTCAGCATCATAAAGTCCATTGATCCATTTTTATCAGATCTTTGAGATGGCAGCTGTTTTATATCCCAGTCGTGTAATTTTAAAATAATAATAACAATAGTGAGCTTATGAAATATCTCAGAATAAATTATCATAAATTTCATGGATTTGTAGAGCTGGTATATTATATAAATGATTCCAACTTGTATGAAAGTTGAAGAACTCCTTCACAGTTATGTGAGGCACTACAATTCAGTGAGAGCTTGATTCTTAGACAGCAATTAAATTCTTGATTTCTGGGTCATTTTTTCATATAGACATGTTTGGCTTCTTCTCCACAGTGTCTCCACTGACTTTTAAAAGTGTCCCATGATTATACTTTCTCTGCCTGTCAGTTTGTGATTGCATAATATACAGTTTACACTAGGATTGGAGATTCTGAAGATTTGGGAACTGCAGACAAAATTGATGCAAGGCTTTGTCCTCTGATCTGCTGGTCCACACGATAGACTGTCATGCCATTGCTGGAGGAATCACCTTCTACATGACATCTCAAACTGAGTGGTTAACTTTTTGTTTACAGTAACCACAAGGGTACCATAGGCCCCTTTCTAAAGACAAGATACATATTAAATTTTTTGAGCAGTTTTTAGGTTTGATCCTCCTTAACTCAAGCTGAACTAGAAGCAAAATTGAAAACTTACTGAATTTTAACAGAATGGGGACATACATCTCTGTGTTTCAGTAGCTCATAAAATAATTTGACATTAACTATAGAATGTGGCATCTGTTGTCAGAGCAGAAGTCTGATTGTCAGCTGCCTTTCATTGTGTTAGGCATTTGGAGAATTGTGCAGGAAATTATTTATTCTTTTTGCTTAATGTCAGTTATGGGAATATTCTTAAGCTTCCTCAGAGAAGTGCAGGTGCCTTTGTTCTTGCCTCTGCTTGCTACACAACAGAGCTTGAGTTCCGTTCTTTGTTGTCTTTCACTTTTTGTAATAAGATGCACTTCTGGAAATTGAGTAAAAAATCTGCCAATTGAGAAATAACATTTAAACCCCTCTTTATGCCAGAAATAAATTACTTCACTAAGAAAAGGCTGTGGGAAATGAAGCTTCTGCATTTCATAGACATTGAATTTCTCAGCTTTTCTAAACACCTAGCAATGTCCTATGGGATCCTCAGGTTGAATTTCCAAATCATTTTTTGTTATCTTAATTTCAAGTTTTAACAAGATTTTCAAGTTCCAGATAAGAAGCTTTGTATACTTATTTTTCAATAATTTAGTAAAAGCTGTCATTTTTTAGTTTTTTCAAAGTAAAAAATTGATTATAAAAATACTGTATGAATTAATAAATTCCTTTATTTATAATTATTCCATAAAAAGCAGTCAATCCAAGAGGAAAACATGCCCACTTATATTGGTAAGATAATGAAATATTTCCCCCAAGTAATATTTTAAGATCTTTATAATGTACTATTTTAGTAAATTAAATGTCAAAAGGACGTAACAAAGCAGCCATATTTAAATTAATTGCATAAGTTAAAAGTATCAGAGCCCTATGTTTTGGAAAAGTTTAATGTTTCCACTTATATCTTTTCTTACTCTATAATACAAATATTTCAACTTTGCAGTAGCTTCTGCTGTAGTGACTTATTAAAAATACAGTAGTGGGTTTCAAATGATAAAAATATATTGGAAAGAGACAATTAAAGTTTTTGGAGCCATAATGAGTATGGGGTTTTTTTTTAATGCTTAAGTATATGTTCTGATGTTTTTAAGGTAAAATATATGTTTTCTTGAGACATGTAAACAAAGAACAGAATTTCTCCTTTCACTCGGTCAGCTTAGGAGTGAAATGTGGGTCAAACCAGAGAGATGGATGTACAGATATTAGTTAGTTATCTGCTTGATCATCACCATGCAGGAATCCAGCTCTTTTTGTGGACAGTGATAAATTATGCAGAGATATCATAGCTGAGTTAACTGCAGAGGGAAATAATATGCAAGTGCTCATGCAGGACCTTCAGTCGGCTAATTAGCCGACTAAGCAACGCTAACTATAGCAGGCATTATGCCACGTAAGCAGAGCTGCACTACTTCTGAGACACAGCTACTGCCTGTACACAATGCTATTTTTGGGAACTGTGAACTTCTCACCACTCATTCAGAGTGAGCTGCATGCATCTAGCTCCCCCCCGGAGTGCAGAGAAAGAAGGCTGCTTCAAACAACAGGAAAACTTAAAAGAGACAAATGGCATTGTGTTTCTTTCACCTTGGGCTGCGTCTCCTGGAGGTATACACAGAGCCTCAGTCAGTGGATGCTGAGATTGGCCTTCATGGCAGATCTGCCAGGCTGCCACTTGCTCAGTGAGTGTGAGCAATCTGTTTGCTTTCCTGTCATCTCTAAAACTGGATGTCTCCCTACAAATTTGAAATTAAACAAAATCTCATTCTTTTCATAGAAATGGCATTACTGAGTGTTGCCCTAAGTTTTCTTGCCTTGTGAGCGTTTGCAGTTTTGTAGTGGAGATTCTCACCCAGTTTCTGTAAACTACGTATATATTTAGAATTATCTATTTTGTTTACATATTTCTCCTCTGGGAGGAGAAATGTGATTGAAAGTGAGGTTCACCAATGAGGTTGAAGAGGTGGCAACCTGTGTAGCCAATGTTTTGCCTTCTGTAAAAAGTGTATATAAAGTGGAATCAGAAAAATTAAAATAGGACTTTCCTGCCTGACCTTCTGCTGCCTGTCTCGTCCTTTGTGTGTCTGATACAGCAACATCTGAGACATTAGTAGCAACCTTGCTAGTGCCTGTGAGTAGAGATCTGAAATAGCCAGGTATCAGTTCTGGTGGCTGGTCCAAAATTACTGGAAAAGCATGGTTTGAGATTGAGAGAACTGCTTAAGGCACCCCAGAGATGTTGCCAATGACACCAAGTGTGTGATGTGGTTGTCATACTTGGGGGAGGGGATGACATCCTCAGGGACCAGGACAGGCTTGAGAGGTGGGTCAGTGTAAACGTCATGAAGTTGAACAACGCCAAGTGCAAGGTTGCCCAGAGATGTTGTGGAGTCTTGCCCACTGGAGATATTCAGGAAGCGTCTGAACACAATCCTGTGCTGTGTGCTCTGGGATGGCCTTGCTTGAGCAGAGGGGTTGGGCCACATGACCCACTGTGGTCCCTTCCAGTCTGACCTGTTCTGTGATTTTGTGATTCTCTCCTGCAACTGGATCAGGGAAATCTGAAGCAAAAGATTGGGTTGCAAAGAGAATGGATTGAGAGCAGCCCTGAGGAAAGTACTTGGGAGCATTGGTTGACAAGAAATTCCGCATGAGCCAGTAATGTGTGCTCTCAGCCCAACCACATCCTGGCTGCATCAAAAGCTGTGTGGCCAGAAGGTCGAGGGAGATGATTCTGCTGCTCTGCTTCCCTCTGGTGAACCCTCACCTGGAGTGCTGTGTCCAACCCTGGGAGACCCCAACATAAAAAAGACATGGATGGACCTCTTGGAGGTTTTCACAGACAGGACGGGACTGCTGGGATACATTCCTTGAGCTTTATTGTGACATCAGCCTCCTAACAGGGTGAAACAATTGAAAGATGGCAACAGCTCACATCTTGCCAGCAGCAGCCAAATATCTCTTTGTTACAGGGCATTTTAAAAGTTTTCCAGGCAATAGCATGTTGCTAAAGCTTACAAACTCTAGCCAATCACTAAAAGCACACGTACACCTGCTTCAAACAATGCTTGCTTGTATGCTTTCTATTAACAATACACAATACACCATTACTAAGCTTAAAACCTTCTGCTATCTTGCTAAGCATATTTTTCTGTGGTCCAAAGGTCTGTCTTAGCCAAACCTAAAAACTCAAAACTGTTTCATGTCCTTGCTGGCTGTATTATTGTATCTTCTGCTTTCAGGCTTTGCAGCTGCAGCTAGCAAGGCCTTTCTGAGGCCTGCTTTCACAGCTTCTGAAAGTCTCCTTACCCTTACTATCTCCCACAAGGACCTGTTGGAAGGAGTCCAGAGGAGAGCCACAAAGCTCTCATGGGGCCACAGCACCCCTGCTATGATGACAGGCAGTGAGAGCTGGGACCACGAAGAACCAACCTTCCAGTACCTAAAGGGGGCTACAAGAAAGCTGGATGAGGACTTTTCACAAGGGCAGGTATTGATAGGACCAGGGAGAATAGCTTTAAACTGAGACTACATTTAAATGAGAAAAAAGGAAGAAATTTTTTGTTACGAAGGTGATGAGGCACTGGGCCAGGTTGCCCACAGAAGTTGTGGAAGGCCCATCTCTGTAAGTGTTCTAGGCCAGGTTGGATGGGGCTCTGAGCACCCTGGTCTAGTGGATGGTGGAAGGGTTGGAACTAGAGACTTTTAAAGTCCCTTCCAACCCAAAACAGTCTGTGATTTATTTTTTTTTCACATTTTGAACAGCTAGGAAATTTGATATTTGGTGCAAACTACAAGTTTAAAAGACAAGAACTTCAAATACAGTAACTTGAGTTTGTTCCTGTATAGTAAGGCAAATTAACTGTTGATACAGAGCCACAAAATGTTTCAGTTGAACTAAATAATAATTTTAAGGTGAAAAATATTCTGGATAGGTTTTTTTTTCCAGCTGTGGGAGTCAGTTTCTCTAACAAAGGAAAGTATTCTTAGAAACTGTTTTGGAGCAGTTGTAATGGGTAGGTGGTAGGAGTACCAAAACTGCAGCTATTCAGGGTAAACCATGCTCGGAAGAGATAATTAAAAATTTTTCTTCATACTAAGGTTTATCATGATGGTAATGCCTCCCTTAATGAATTAGATACACACTGCTTTTTCCATACTTTTTTTTTTTACTGAGTTGTAGTTCATTTATCATCTTCAGAAAAGCTCTGGCACATTTTTTATCTGGTCAGTGAATTTGGAAAGAAATTAATGGGTGCAAATTATGATTAATAACTTATTTATCCTGCTTTGCTTTTTAAAGCAGCACCCCACAAAGCAGACATTCAAAATGCCACGAAATCAGCAAGTAGTAGTATACACAATATATACAGAAAATGATTCACTTGGGAAAAACTCATTCTGCAAATTAAAAATGCAATGAGAAATACTCAGATAGGACCTTTTGGCCTAAAACAACACTCAAGTTTTGACAGAAGGTCTCACCATCTCAAAGGCTATCTATGTCAACTGGTTGAAGCTCTGTGTCTTTAGTGATGTCAGTAAGTGGTGTCCTCTGTGTCTCCAATGTCATCATCACCCACAGAAAACTATCTGCTTATCTTTTACCAACAGCTCTAAGATGATGAGTGGAGTTTTTATGGAAATCTTGCACATGATAGTTCTGAACAAGGAAAGACTGCTTTCTTGTTTGGCAGAGGAGAGTCTTTTCAACTTGGAAAATGCAGTAAGAATTGTCCTTTCTGAAATATTCCTTTTCAGGAATATCAGCTTTTTGAAGCTGAGTAATTTTGCATTTCTTGGATGAAGAATGAGTACACTGATGTTTAGGACATGCTATTGTTTAAGCATTCTTTGGTTTTGGTAATAAATTCCACCTTGCCTTTTTCATGCAGTGACTAATTTAAGAATCAATCAGGCATTCTATCAGGTCGTGTTTTGAGAGTACTTCATGGACTAATATAAGCTTACATGGAGATATTAGATTCTTTATATCCTGTATCTCTTGGCATCATATTATTAAGAATCTTCTGCTGTCTGCTTTTGGAAAGGACAAAGACAAAAGCAGGCCTGGTTAATGAATGAAAAGACCTGCTATATTGTCTTTTTTAGTTGTGGCTTCCTTAAGACTTCAGTAGTTTGAATTTGACTTGTTTAGCACCTGAGATTTAAGGTAAATATTAAAATAATCAAGTATATATTTTATTTCATACGTTAGGATTTTTTTAATCAATTACTGTAGAAGAATAACCAAAGGAAAATGTCTGTTGGAGAATTTTTCTACTTTAGAACTGAAATTATGTAATACCTACAAATATGCTATCTTTAGGTTGATACAAAGGGAGAGGTCAAGCAATGTTCAAAAGCTTATTATTCTTCTTTTTATCAACAATAGATACCAAACATTCTGTTCCTCAGAATCAGAAGCTTTATTTTAATTCCTTTTATCTAGCTGGAGAAAGGTTAAAGGGAAAGATTAAGGCATTAAGATTTGTAAGAATTATGAGATTCTCTAAAGCATTTTCAAAGAAGCTTTATTTTTGGCTCAGCTGCATGATAACACAGCCCAACTTTTGTTCTGCTTTCAACTGAGCTATTTATACTTTGGAATTCACTGTGGACATTGCCTGAGGTTATTATTATTTTCCCTCATGGGTTTGTTTGTTTGCTGGTGTTTTTTTTGAAACGACATTTGAGAATATTATTCAAGCATTTATTTTGTGGTTGGGATGCTTTAAAATGCCCTTTTCACTTTTTCATTTACACTAAGTGACAGTACTGTGAGTTTAAATCAGTGGAAGAAAATCTGTATCATACAAACCGAGAAAAGGAGGTGGTATTTCTTGCAGCCTGAAGGAATGAGACTTGGCCACCATTTCTCTTTTCAAAATGAAGTAAGGAAGCTTGACAGGTGGCAGCTAAGAAGATAACAACATAACCTTTGTCCCTGAAACAGGATTGTATAGAAATGCAGGAGAAAGATGTCTAGTGAAAATGGTTGCAGTGGGGAAAGCTTTCCATGGAATCAGGGCAGTGCTTCTAAAACTAAGGATTACTAAGATATACCAGAAATCTGACCAGGTCCTGAATGGTGCAGACTTATGTTGAATGTTTCTAATTTCTCATTCTTTACAGTTTAACTTTGCTACCACTATTATCTGTGCATGGTTTTTAGATCAGCACAAGGCCAAGAAGAAAAATCTATGAATTGAAAGGAAACAAATAAGGACTGAATAAAACCATATGTTACCTTGTGCACTNTTTTTTAATAACACAAGGCTACCATTTGGATTGAATTTTGTCATGGTATTTTGGTTTTGTTTTTATGTAAGCCATAACTGATCCATGGAGTACCTTGTTGCAGGGCAGAATTGAGGCCATGGGCTCAAACCATTTTTGAGTCCAGATGAAAATTTGAGAGGCCTTCCATGTTGTGGCACACCGGTACTTTACTGTTCATGCCCTGTGTCATGGAAGAGGCACCAGCCTGAACCATGGGACAAGGTGGAACATCAGGAAAGTGTTAAGAACTGACAGATGATTTTATAGGTTTCTTGAGAAAGAGCAGGTTTTTAGGAGATGAAGTTATTTAATTAAGGATTTGGGCTTGTTTCCTTTATTTTCAAGAGTTTATCATTCTCTGATGTGCTCTTTAATGACAGTCTGATGCAGATTTGGGAACAGCATGGGATCTCTCAGGCGAGTGAGAAAGCCTATCTTTTTGGGAAATGATCCATGTATTTTTACTGCTTTGTAACTCTGATTTCCTATTGATGTTTTATGTTGGGTTGCTTGTCGTTTAAGTAGAAGTTTCTCAGCTTTGGTTTGAAACCTATTTAAGCCATGCTGTTAACTAATGTACTTGTTATATCCTTTGTCTCCATTTCCTTGACATAAATTATACTTAGTTCATTCCAAGCTGTTTATTTACACTGAGCTATAAACTACAGGGCAGCAGCTGGGTGTGAGTTAAAGAGAAACAACTTTCCTAGAAAACATACTGTGTTAACAAATAACTTAGACACAGGAATCCCATCCCCATCCAAACCAAGCAGTGTTTTACAGCTACAGCTGAGTATGGTAACAGGGCTTGGGTGTGTGCCTGGTGGACAAACCTTTGAACAGAAAGGATCTCATCTTGAACTTGGCTTAGGTGCTTGTGGACAGAGGGACTTGTGATTAGGTTTTGTGGCTGAGTGAACTTGGGGGAAAGTTATGACTTGAACATTCTGAGAAAAAGTGCAGTGGCATGGGTATTATCTAAAAGCAATCTATTTCAACTGCCCTAGGAATCTAGATGAGAGTTTGAGGCAAATAAAAAGCGGCAGCCTCACCTTTGAGGGCCTTAATAGACTTGTGGAAGCAGCTTTACAAGTAGTGCTGTGGAAAAAGGATTTAAAGATAGAACTGTCACGATTTTTTAGAAGCATCTGCTACAAAAAGAGAGTGGAGCATACAAGAACTGTGTGACTCAGCCAGAAACAAGGTGAAAAGGCTGTTTGGAGTGAATGATCTGAGTTTTCTTCAAGGCATCTGTAAGTGTTTTAATGGATAAGAACAGGGTGAAAGGATGTGACTGAAGCAGGTAAGTGTTTGCTACAGCAATTTACGAAGTTAAAAGGATTAAGTGTTCCTCTTTTCAGTACACAGAGAAGACCTTTAAACTTTACAGGAAATGATACTGTCTGGTTGTAGTTTAGTGATTTTAACAGAATAAAAGCTGATCTGTGTCAAGCTACCACCACCTAGTGGTAACAGGGAAATGGTAACAGCAAACCGTGGAAATTTAAGTATTTTTGTTAGCTGTTGTGCTTTCATTGATGTTGTGGAATACACAGACTGGTGAACTTTGATAGAAAACAAGTTAATGAACGCAGCACTAGTCCCTTACCAGCTTAATTTTTTATGGCTCCTCCTTCTGTATTCTATGATAGCTTGTTAAGGAGTAATTAGTCAATTTCTCTCTTAAAAGTATCAGTTGTAGATGTAATTATTTAGTGCACCACTTTATTATTCTTGCCTGTTTTTTGATTGTTTGTTAATGGATTGTTGCTGTTTAAAGGAAGGTGAGTTTATTTTATATGGAGTGAAAAGGGTTTTTTTTCTAAATGCAGCTAACTGCATTTTATACCTACCCTGCACTGAATTGATTATATGTATTTTGTTTGATATATATGCATTTGATACACTGCTTAAAAACACTTTCACTTTTTAATAAGAATAACTTTTAGTAATAACTTACCACAGTCCAGGAACGTCCTTCTTGAGAACTGTCTTACAGGACTGGGCGAACTGAAAGTGTAGCACTGACTGACAATTTCTCTGTGTTTATGTCCGCCCTGATTGTGTTCATTTTTCCCCAAACAGTGTGCATAGTGTCTTTATGGAAGGGCTTCTGCTTCTTTACAGTGCCTGTCAAAACGTGAACACTTTATTTTGCCTTTTTGTACATTTCTGAAAATGAGATATGGTTTCTTTTAGCATCTTAAGTACTGGGATGGCTGCTGTGAACCAGCCAGAAAGAAATGTGATCTCTGATCTCTTTTATAAGTTCTTTGAGAAAAATAGAAATATTGGTGAAAGTCATTAGTTGCTTTAAACTTACTTAAGTTTTTAGAACATAACTGATTTACGAAAAATCATATCTGTTGGTTTTCTTTCAATTTTATTGTTAGAATTGTAATGTAAAGCCATATATTGTTATGTAGATATTCAGGTATATTACATAAATGTGAAATTGCCTAATAAAAAAGTGAGAAAGAACAGATTATTGTCCAAGTGCACTGACTGAGCCCACAAAAGTTATGTGCTGTACCTCAGATTAAATGGCAATTTTGTTTCTTTAAGTGGAAATAGATAGTTATCATAGTTTTTTGAAAAATGTGAACATAAAATTATATTCACTCAGAAGCTGGGTTTTTTTTAATTAGAAATTGTTCCATGTATCAAAAGGGTGTTTTGCTGCGTTGCTAGACTAACTATTTTTTAACTGCATTTTCGGGAAGGGTTTCCTCTGGTAACTTTTCTCACCCTCTGCTCTGAATTTTAGCCTTATCAGCAGTGTGAATAAACCTGTGGCTGCTTGGTTGTCACCTCTTAGGGTTTTCAATGTAATCCACCTGAGATTCCTTTTCTTAACAATAGTCTTTACATTGATGAGCAAGACTAATACCGTTTTTTTTTTTTTTAAACTTTAAAATTACCAGTATTTTCTAGGTGGTAGTTTTGTCTAATCCAGTAGTGTTTTGGAAAACTAAAAGAAGAGGATAAGATAAAATCTGTGTGCTATGTCTGAAATGATTTCTTCTGAATATATATTGAAATTTTTCAGTTCAAATCCAGCTGTATGTTGTTAGTTTAGACAAAATGGTTTAATACAGTCTTTATCTCTGCCCACCTTTGTTTTTCTGGGACTGATTACAAATATGAAGGGATTGTAATTTTTAAAATGATACATTTTTATTTAATGTCGTAGTATATTGAATGAATTAGGATACCCTCCATCTTTTGAGAGTTTTTTCTGCTGTCATGCTGCAAAGTGGGAATTTGAAGATGTGGCATAATGTGTTTTGGCACATTACTGTGCACACAAGTTTGTGTCTCAACATGGAAGATGCTTCTCATGGTACCAGTTACATCACACTGCATTTCCCCTGGGGGGAACTAGACTGATGTGCTGATACACACAGTCAGCAGGGAGCAGATGAAGACAAGACGTGTTTGTGCCTGCTGGAGACGCCAGTGGTGGCTTGACATCGTACTAAAGGCAGGAAGAAGTGGTTTAATTTTATTTTATTATATTTATTTTTTATTATTTATTTTTAAATTTCAGGAAGCGTTTTGACTGTCATTTGGATCCAGGTATCAATAATGTTGCATTACAGTTTGGACCTCTTGATATTACAGGTTAGTCTTACTCCTAGTTTTTTTTCCCTCTGCATCAGAAACTTCCATCAGGAACTGCTCAGATAGGACAAGAAGTAATGGATGCAAGATACAAGAGTGGAACTTCAGGTTTAATATGCAGAGTAAATTCTTTACTGTGACAGATGTGAGGCACTGGAATAGGTTGCCCAGAGAAGCTGTGGTTCTCTTATCCCTGGAAGTGTTCAAGGCCAGGTTGGATGGGGACCTAGGTAACCTGCTCTAGTTGAAGGTATTCCTGCCCATGGCACAGGAGATGGAACTAGATGATCTTTAATGTCCCTTCCAGCCCAAACCATTCTGTGATTCTATGAACATTGTCAAGTGCTGAGTACACTTTTGGATTCCTTTCTTCTCCTTTGATCAAGCTAAATGGATCCTTTCTCTATTTTTCTGCGTTTCTTTAACCAAAATAAGCTGTGTCCCACCATGTTTGCCGCAACTTCATCATCTCCTGAGCTCTTTCTCCTGCTCTGTGATGCCTCTCAAGGAACTGTTGTATGCTTGGAAATCTGCCTCAGTAACTTCCAACAGAACCAAGTGGGGCGGCTTTATTGCTGTCTCCTGTGTTCAGTCTCCCTGGTGGCACTGATGATAGTGAAGATGTGTGACTTAATGATAGAAGGATCTGTGTAGTAGAAGGGCCTCTGTCCATCACACTGAAATGAATTAATTTGTCCTTTACAAATGCAAGCTGTAAGAATGTAAACAGGCCACATATGATGATTACTAATACAGCTATAAATTGTATTGGCAGTACCCCAAGTTCTTTGTCAAAGTTGGAACCCACTTATGAGCAATCAGACAGGGAAGAGTCAGGGAGGTCTCGCTCCTGAATGTTATGGGTCCTAAGAGGGAGAGAGGTATTTCTATTAGACTGCAAGTATTCAGTGGAAGACTATAGGTTCAGGAATAAGAGTTAATGACTAAAACAGCATTCCATTACTGAAATATTCTCAGAAATACTTTATTAATTAATGGCTTTGCTTACAGAAACATACTTTCTCAAAACAAGTGATCAAGTAAATGTACTTTGTTCTGGAAACAGAGCACAAGTTTAGGTCAGCATACAATACAGTGCCCTTTAGGTGGCACCCCTTAGCAAACTCTCCTATTGAAGTTGCTATAATTCCATCTGATGTCTCGAGTGAAAATGTGTCTGTAAGGGTAATTGTCTGGTCTACTGCTCTCATTTTTTGATCCTCTTAGTCATGATATGAGTGCTCACAGCAAAAGTTAGCTGTGTAGTCTGTGCTCAAAGTGTGATAGGTGAGATCCAAGCTGCAGAAATCCTGGAGTAAATCTAACCTTTGCCTAGAAAGCAACATGTTCACTCCAATGCTTTTAATTTCTGTTGCTTGTGAGCTGTTATGATGGAGAGGAAAACCCAGTCTACTGAATTTTTTTTTTCTAAAGAGAGATGTGTTTGATTTTTAAACTAAATTGAAATTCTGAATGTGAAGAAAAAAAATCAAACACCTTTTGTTTGTTTGTTTGTTTTTAATAACTTTATAGCAAGCAAGACCTTCAAGCATATTGGAGGAACATGATTTGCTGGTATTAAATTGAGATGTTTTGTATTATATTATCTGTTGAGCCCAAATATGGTCTTATTTTTTCCAGACAATGCCTTAATATTGAAAATCCTTGGCACCTTAACACCCTATCCATGAGAAATCATTCCTGCAACTTTATTTTAAGTTACTACCAATTCCCCTTCTCCACCTATTTTCAGCTTGGGGCAAGGTTTTCTGAGGACGTCAGGGTTTGAAGGGGGATCTTTGTGTGGTAGAAGGGTAGAATATCCCCTGAAGAGGTTAAGCAATAAATGAGAAGCATTTTCAGAATCTTTCAGGATAAAGAAAGCAAGTGGTATCCTACCAAGTCCCAGAAGTTGTGCATTGATGAACAAGACTTATCTTGGTGCTTTAGATGCTTTTGGTACTCTGGAATTCTATTTCCTTTGCTCCCCAAGGAGCTAATTATTTTAATACATATCTGTTAGGTCTTACGCTTTCCTGAAAAGAAATCTCATTTGTTACAGCTTGGTCATTGCTTTTACTGGAGAGATTGTTGGGATGTCTTGGGCCATTGAATGTTTAGGGTGACACTTTTCTTTGAAGGACCACCTATTGTTGGGAAAAGGTCTGAACCAGGAATGTACATGGTCATCCCTTTTTAGGCTGTGTTGACTAAACTCCATCTGGAGCTGGGATACATAGGTAATAGCTTGAACACTTGGGACTTAACAGCATGTGCCCTTACAGGTACCTAGATATGTAACTCATGTATTTAAACCCACCAAAACTATGGTAAACATGAACTATGGTAGTCTGCAGAAACACACCGTGTTTATTTGTGTGCAAAAGTATTAAATAAGTTGCCGTGACTACAAGCCTACTATTCATTTTCTGTTAAGCAGAATGAGGTTCTGGCAATGTATGATGATAACTTTATATTAACCTGCCAGCTGTTGTGAGTAGGCTTAAAAAAAAAATAAATTTGAAAATCAAAATCTTTATTCGGAACACAGGTTCATTTTATAAAGATAATTATGATTTAATTTATGAAGGGATCTTTTAATATTAACTTCTAAGCAGTGATGATGGATTACATGAGATTGCTAGCCCCTTGAGCCCCAAATCACACTTTTTTTTCTTTGGGTTTTTTTCCCCCAGTAAAGTTGACTTCAGTATTTGACGTAAAATTTATTCCTACTTTTTTCCCCATGATTTATTTTTTGGTTTTTCCCCTATCTCAGGTGTATTTTTCATTGCTAGCCTCTTGAAATTCAGTAGCATGAAGAACTGCTTAGAATCACATACAGGTTTTTATATAGAGTTTTATTATTTTCATGGTATTTTCCACTGCTTTGCTGGAGGATCCAGGTATTAACCAAATAAGCCTGCCTTTTTCTTAAATCTGTGTACACTAGACTAAGCACAGCAGCAGATATTTCTGAATAACAGCCTCAAGAACAGAGATTATATGCCTCATCAGCTGCTTGGCTTTAAGTTGTATTTATTCAATGGCTGTGGAATGGTTTGGCAGATAACTTACTCCGTTTTGTGAGTTTTGAGGGTTTTGCTTGTTTCTGTACTGCAAAGCTCCAACCACTGACAACCTTCAGTGGTACCCTTTGTTCTTTTCCTTGCATTCCAGAACAAAGCCTCACTTTATTACCTTTTAAGACACCAAAAATATTAGCCATAGAGCTGTTTTATGGCACAATCCAAACAGCAAGTGACAGCTTCCAAGGAGGCATCCAAATATGAACCTAGTATCCCATACTCCTGTGAGTACCTGATGCTAGGCAGTGGTGTGTGTTTGCTTAAGCAGCCATCATTTTTCCAGAATGGAGAAACCCATCCTTTGGAAGTGAGGCGGGCAAAACATCCTTCTGCATATTTTTATTATTACAATTTTCCCAAGTGTGTACTCAAGAAGAGTTCAGACTAACACCTCTTTCCTACATACCGAGTGTATCCACTGACTAGAGACTTAGCAGATGCAGAACTGTCCTATTGTTAGTTTATTGCATGCACACTTCAATGAAGAATTCTGTAGCCTTGACTTCTGTAGTCAATCCAGAAAGCCTTGGAGGAAGGGTACAACCCATCTCAGTTGAAGTACTGTCCTTTCCCCCCTCCTAAATCATCGTGAAGTTTTCTATCCTCCCATGTGTGTCCTACCTCAGAATCACATTCACAGGCTCCAAGAAGTTCCCAAAACTTTTCTCCTCTTTATCTTTGGTTCCCCTTCTATCATGGTGACAGATGCTGAGGCACTCCCTTCCTGCAAAACTTTTTTTTTTTCTTTTTTTTTTGACTTCTTTTTCTACATCTGGGGAGAATTTTGAAAGCTGCATGTTTGGCACATTGGCAGGACTGATATGTGGCAGGAGTAGTCCCAGGCAATCCTAGCTCCTGTATTTTGTACTTGCTCAACCCATGAGAGCAGTAACATCAAGACCCAACCCCTTCAATCTCTGTATCATTACCTTTTGTTTCGCTTTGAGGGGATTTTGAGCATTAATGTGTCCTGTGAGCCTTTGCAGATTGAGGTTTTGCCCATTGCTACATTTTTTATTCCAGAATAGTCGTAGTTTGCTACAGAACTATTACTTTGGGAGGTTTTTAAATGATGTACTCATGTAGTCAAGAGTCTGAGTAATGACACCTCTGTAGATGTAACGATTTGGGTAATCTTGTTAATATGCATGATGGGTTTCTTCAGTAGAAATCAAAAGCCAGATAGGAATAGTTTCAAAGCAGTCATTAATGCCTTAATGTGTTAATGCTCTATGCCTAATGGTGTTCCTCCATAGCTACTGACAGGCATCATAATGGTCTTAGTATAGAAAAATGTACAGAAAAGCTCCTCTTTCATTTTATCCCAGTCATAGCTCTTCCTCAAGTAAAAGTGCACAGTAAGAATAAAAAACTATGTGAAAACTGAGGTCATAGGTACGGTATAAAAATGCACAGGAGTTTCATGGGTGTGTTGGAGCAAAACAAAATCTTTCAAAATACTGCAGCCTAATAGTAACTAAAATGTGGAAAAGTTGTGGAGCTGTGCTACATTAATTTTATTCTTATTTTTGTAGATTTGTAACATGACAGTGCACGCAAATAAAAACAGTAATTTTTTTACCTTGTTATTTGAGAAAACGGGAAACAAACACTGTTAAATGGAGAACATTGAATTGATAGCATCAAACTTCTTATCTTGCATTTAAAACACCAAAACATAAAATACTAAAAACGTAGGGTGTGTTTAATCAGTATTTCTAAAGAAAGCATCAGTAGGTTTCTCTTTTTTTGCATGAGATATCAGAGATCATTATACTAGAGACCAATACTCCATCCACTCTGATCTCTCTTGCGCCCAGCCCCAATCTAATACTTACTGTGAAAAGTGGAATAATTCGAATGAGAGAGAATGGATGACTCCCCAAACCAGCCAGATAATTTTATGGTTAGAGATTTTGCTTGTGTGGAGGAGATTTGGAATGAGATTATTGTCCAAAGCAGGCAGAGAAGTTGTTTTAAGTCTACCTGCCATATAGCCATTGGTATGCTTGCCTCTTACAAAACAACTCCTTGATGTTCCTACAAATTTTTTATTCTTCCAATGCATGCCTCTGTAAAAACAAAACAAGTTCATAAAATGAATAGCAAAAAATTGCTGGAGTCAATGAAGTCTCTGAACCTGCCAAACTGCAATGTTGTGAAGCTGCCAGACTGCTCAGTGTGGTGCATAATTTCTTGCTTAAAACTGACCCCAGTGCCAAAGCAATGAGAGAAAGTAAAAATGGTCATAAAAAATTCAGAAATTACAGACTAATAAATCTAATCTATGGAACAAAAATGGGAAGTGATTAGATCAATAAAAAAGTGTTGCAAAAGGAAAGAATAAATGCTACTCTTGTAGAAATAAATTGTACCCTGGGGCATTAATTAGGGTAGATTTTAGAGCATGCTTTCAGGTAAACTTCCTACAATTGATGGGAGTACAAAAAACACTTCAAGAAATCTTAGGTAAATCATCTCACTAAATATTTTAAATAGGTTAACAGGAAAGGTGCACTTCTAGACTGGCAAGAGACTAAATAAAAGAAAAAAAGGGTTAAGAATTAATAGAAAGAGATGGGAAGAGATTTTTTTTCCACATTAATAAATTAGCTGGGGGAAAATTTTAATGGTCAAATAACAATTTTGTAGAAGTTCCCCAAGTTAATCACCATATTTAAATCTAAAACTCAATGAACATATTGGCAGAAGATTGCAAGTCTTAATAATTAGAAAGTTAAAAAAAAGAATAAAATTACTATTAATAAATGTAGATTTTGCAAATGATAAATGTATGTATTCAGAATTAGACACTCTTAGTCCTGTTTGCCTATATACCCTTGGGAACCTGGATGGAAAGAAAATATGTACCAAAATATTACTGATGCTCTTCATAAATTCTCTGTCTAATTGTTTCAGAAAGGGCAGATGTGTTTCTTTTTTTCTTTTCTTTTTTTTTTTTTTGGAATGGGATGGCTTTCTTGTGAGGGGAAGTTAAACACTTTAGAATACTTTTGCAAAACAAATATCAAGATAATTAATGGACACTGTCATATAAATGGAGCAAGAAAAACAAATAGGGAAGGTTGTCCAAGTCTTACCAAGGATGGACAAGTCAGGGAATAACTAGTGAAAGCATCAAGAGCCAGACATAAGTAGTTTTTCACACAATGCTTAATTAAATGCAGGAGTTCACATTTGCTAACAATTTTATTGATAGCTTCAAAAGCCATTAGATAAGTTCAAGTAAGAGAAATGCATTAAGTGGTGTTGAAAAACATGGTGATTTACTAAAGCTCTGCTTACCCTTTAGCCACAGATAACTGATGATGGAAAGTACACAAGGATAAGTAATGCTCTTTGTTTGCCCAGATTTCTCTTTTGAAACCTTACATGGAAATCTTTGATCAAGTACCTCTAATTTTTATAATTTTTAATATTTTCAGCATAGATATACCTACTCTCTCTTGTGAGTGACCTTCTGTTTGCTTATTAATTTGTTCAGATCCAGGAAAAGGGTCCAGTTGAAGGTCTCAGCTATACATTTGAATAACTTGCAGTTTTTTGCTCCCTCTGTGTTGTATATCTTGGTATGTTTGGATATCTGTTCTTGCCTGGAGATAACAGCCCCAAAATATCATCATAGCATTGAGCTTTCCATGGCTTTAGCTGCAGAGTTAAGAGTTGTGATTTTAGCAGCGTCTCCTCAGATGGATGGCCATACTCACCAAGGCCTTAGAGTAGCTTGTAACAATGGGCTCTCAAATTGTATATTTTACATTTCTGCTGACATTGGCCTCAATTAGCACCTCCTGCCATGTTGGCAGTGATATGTGGAAGCTCTTGACACTCTCTGCCCTGTTTGGTGTTTTGCTTCTTCCAGATTTATTTGCCTGAAAAAAACCCACAGAAAAAATGACTGACTTTGTCTACTGCATGAAAGTATTAATTTTGATCATCTTACAGAGCAATTAATAAACATGGTTGTGACTACATATAATCACATTCATAAATTGTTAGAAAGGCTATGAGTTCTAATAATTGACTTTAAAATCCTTTTAATACATCCAAGCACCTTGCCTGCAGCTGGCAACATCTGCAGGCCTGTTGTGCCTGGGAAGTGCAGCCCCAAGCTGAGGCACTACCAGCCTCTTTGTATCCTACCTTTCTCTTTTTTGTATGACTTTTCTTTATTTTTCTATGAATAAAAATTTGCACATATTAACTTATTTTAATCATAGACTTTAGTTGTGTAAAAGAAAAGATCTGCAGGATGCCTTCATATTTTCAAATGATAATCAGAAGAAGACATATGAGGATTTTTAATGTATTTTTTAATGTGATTCTTGACTCCTCTGCAACCAAAAAATGAAATAAAAAAATGCAAGATGAAAAATGAACATCTTTATTGCCACTCTCAAAATAGCTAGGCCAGCATATAACTGTTATTCATAATGACACTTTATTGCATGAACCTTGAAAATCATTTTCATTCCTTGATTATAAAGACTGTTAAGAGAACACGCATTTTGTTACAGATGCAAAATATACTAGCTGGCTTTTCACTGACCTTGAGTAAACTTTTAGCTGACACATAATTTTAGTTCCCTTGAAATCCATTAAAAAAGTTAGATTACTCCCGAAGCCCAACTTTAGCCTGTCCACAAAATGAGCAATGAATATTTGCTCATTTGTGGGTAGTCCCTTAGTGAGCCCATTGCATCTCACAGATTTCCACCCACCACATTCCTCTCAGTTCTTAAAAGTTTTATGGGAACACATGAAGGAAAAAAAACATATATCTAAAAATAATAATTTAAAAACAAAAAAGAAAATATCTACTATAAACTGTAGATGCAGGACTAGTACTTTCTCACAGTATAGTCCTTTGCTTGCTATGTTTTGCTCTGACTGCAGGGTGACACACATGCTATTTTCAGAGAGGAGCACTCATACTGACACACCACGAAGCCTAGGTGATTTAATTATGGGCAGCCTGTTCTGTGGCAATGCTCAGAGAAGATAAAGGCAAATAATTCTCTTGTTACTTGCCTAACAAAACGAGGTAGCAGTCTGAAATGCATCCATGGTTTTTTCAAAAGTGTTTAGCAGGCACATAATGTGAAAAGGCTTCAATGGGACAGACTCATCTAAAGACAAAATGTAAGCCTGTAGAAGTATGTAATATGAAATTATTTAAAGCAAAGTAGTATACAAATTGCTCATTACTGCTATTTATAATTATTAAGTATAACTGGTATTAAAAATTTGCATTTGCAAACTTTACCATTTTAGTCTTTGGAAATATTAAGTCTGATGACATCCAGCGTAATTTTCAGCTGCTCAGAATTGTGGAATTTCTGGAGTGCCTTTAGGTGGCTCTGATTAAAGCCAGTTTTCTTGGATTCTATTACTAGATGCACATAGAAAAGTAGTTTTATTGGTCACTTATAAAAAGGGATTTGAAAATCTTTATTTTAGCCATTACTTGACTGGGCTACTTCATTTTAAAGTTTGAAGATTATGCTTAATTTTTGCATGTAGCAACTCCCTTCACATTGTAGAAATATTGGCAATATGGACAGGCTGTAGCTGAAGTACAACTCTTGAAAATGTTAGAGCCCTGTGATAACAATTTTAAATAGTGGACATACTTTGTTTAGCCTTTGGTAAAGTGTAAGGTTTTTCAGAAAGTTTCCTGCTTATTCAAGTTGCAGATTTTACATGTTATTGTGGAAGATTTTCTCTGTTTATGTCTTTGGGGATTTTGATTACTTTTATTTAGTATTTGCTCAAGATATCGTTAAAATTTATGAGTTGGTTTGGATGCTAAGTGTATTATTCAAACAGCTTTCAGCAAACTGGATTGCTGAGGAACAGGTTATAGAAAAGGAATTTTGAAAGAACAGTCAGCCACTCATGAAGTAACTGTCTTGAGCCTAGGAAAGCGTGTTTTGAGTGACTGGGCATTAAAGAGCCACACTTACTTGAGGAATGCACAGGAGCAGCTGATAGGGAATTGGGAAAACTTTGCTGGTTTCCAAGGGTTGTCATTTAAGTGTAACTTGGAAATTGCCTTGTCTTTCTGCTGATTGTATGACATATGCATCATTTTCTCCCTCTCCACCCCATCCTTGAGAAATGCAGCACAGGACAGAAGCTGTCAGATTTTATTGATTTCTATGAACTTTCTTATGGTTTAGTATTCAAACCACTCAGTGCTCTCATTATCTGTTAAATGTTCTTTAACTGTTGCCTGTCGCAACACTGAAAATAGGAAACAAGTGCTTAAAGGAGAACAGGATAGGTAGAAAAAGTGAGTTGCCTCAGCGTCACCTACACTTGCTATCAACTCCTTTTGTCCCTTGTATAGGATTTCAGTTTAGATCTTTATGCACTGGACACTTTGTTAGAATAAGTCTAGCAGCTTCTGATATCTGACTTTTACTAGGTAAAAAAAGAAGAAAATGCTATCAACACTAGATTACACTTTTAAAACAAACCAGAGAATTCTGGTTTATATAATATTGTGTTATATATATTATTACGCTGTTTAAAATTGCTAAAACTTTCCTAAAACCAAGCTGTGAATTCTTTAGGATTAAAGAATACAAACAAGACATAGAAACTTCTTTTAATCTATTTTTTTAGGATTTGATAAATGACATTTTATTACAGCGTATTGGCAGTTCTGGAATTCAGACAGTGAGCAGCTCTTCCAAACAGGTCCTGTCTAGGGAGATTGCTCTGCTTGCTCTCTTAGTTGCATCTTAAACTTTATTAACAAAACTTTTCTTTTTATCTTTCCTCCTTTCCTTCCCAATTTTAGAAGGATGATAGAGACAGGCAGACAGACACAACACAGAATTCCACCCAGGAGGAAAAAAGAACTGTGAGGAAGAGTTAGCCTAGAGCTTTGTATTTGTAAGTCTTTTCAAAACCTTTTTTTTTTTCAACTGTTTGTTATAGAATAGAAATGGTTTGGGAGCTTAAAGAACATTCAGTTTTACCTCCCCTGTCATTGGCAGCCGTGCCACCTGGTGGGTAAAGTTGCCTGGGGCCTTATCCAACCTGGCCTTAAACACTTCCAGGAATGGGGCATCCACTTTTTGGAGCAACCTGTTCCAGTGCCTCACCACCTTCACAGAGTTTCTCACTAACACCTCACCTGAATTTCTCCTCTCCTAGTTTAGATCCATTCCCCCTTGTCCTGTCACTGTCTACCCATGTACAAAGTTGTTCTCCTACTTTTTAATATGCCCTCTTCAGGTACTGGAAGGCTACAATGAGATCTCCCCAAACCCTTCTCTTCTCTAGGGTAAACAATCCCAACTTTCAGGCTGTTTTCCTAGGAGAGTTTTTAAAGCCTTCTGATCATCTTTGGGGCATCCTCTGGAACTGTTTCAATAGGTGCAGGTCCCTCTCGTGCTGAGGACCCTAGAAGTGGATGCAGCAGTCCAGCTGGTGTCTCATGGAGGTGGAGTAATGGGGGACAATCCCCTCCCTCGGTTTGCTGGCCACACTGCTTTGGATTCAGCCCAGGATATGGTTGGCCTCCTGGGCTGTGAGTGCACACTGTTGGCTCAGATCCAGCTTTTCATCCACAAGAACCCCCAAGTCCTCCTCCACAGGGTTGCTGTCAGTGGGTTCTTCTCACAGTCTGTGCTCGTCTCTGGGATTGCCCTGACCAAGGTGCAGCACACTGAACTTACTGAACTTCAGGAAGTTCCCATGGTGCTGCTTCTCAAACTTGTCCATATCCCCTTGGATGGCATCCTGTCCTTCTGTTGCATCATCTACACCACTCATCTTTGTGTCTTCTGCAAACTTGCTGAGGGTGTACTCCATACCTTACATAACTTAACCAGAATACCTGATTCTTATCATGGCTAACATCTTATTCAAGTTAAATTTCCAGAGCTGTTCTAGAATTCTTACAGTGGAAACTGTTTTGCAATGTTTTGTACTCCATACCTCCCTGCTCATGCGTTCAGGTGCTAATTTTATTTTTGTACATGTCAAATTGTAGTGCAAATGTGCTCAACTGAGTATAAATGATGCATTTTAAATTGTTGCATTAGAAAATTATCCTGGTAACAATGCAGTGCAGTTTCATTTGCTGTAGTGTCATCATGATTTCATTGCTGAGCACAGTGCCTCAATGTCAAATGCCAGAGTTCAGAAAAAGTAGTTATTATTCAAGTGCCAGAATAGCACTGCCCCCTCTGCTCTGCCAGCTTCTGCAGCATAAACAACAGCTGTTGCTCAGGGCTGTGAATGAGTGTCTGGTGTACCAACAGTTGTTTTCCTACCCAGGCTTGTGGGCCAAGGCAGGAGAGATGTTGAGGACGGTACCACTGGTGGAAGCTTTCTGCAGTCTAATGATTGCAGTGGGGTGTAAGAAAAGTACTGGCACAGACATCTGTGTCACTTCTCCAAGGACTGTGTGCACCACAGGTGAATAACCTTCCCAGGCTCTGGGACCTCTTGGATGCCCCTGAACAGATTTTTTTCCCAAAGGAAAAACAGCCCAAGCACTGAGCTGAATTTAAGGTACATTTCTGATTGTATTATACGCTATTTTCTAAGAAAAAGTGGGGTTGCCCACTGAACATTTAGGTCTAAGTAAATATCATTCAATTAAGTGCTGTTTTGTTTGCTGTTTGAAAGATATTGCCAGCTTTTGCTGACCAGATCCAGAATTTGAGCTCTTCATCTAAAGGCCTTGGCTGCTGTCCCAGAGATCATTCAGAAATGCAAAGACCATTCACTGAATTTTTAAGTGGTCATGGTGACAGTCAGGTCCCAGAAATGGCTTTCTTTATGCCAGTAAATAGGATCCTCTGAAACTGTGCACTAATAAATGTAAAAAGTTGTCACTGTGTTTTTCCATACCAGTATTTCAATGTTTTATCAGTCAACATTTAATGTTTCAAAAATTTTGTTTCAACAAATGTTTCAACATCATTTCTTAAAAATAGTCATTCCCATATCGAGAAGGTGTTTTTGAAAATTACCGACTGTTTTTGAAAAAAAAAACCCAAAAAAACTTTCTTTATATTTGCAGGGAAATAATTTCTCGAAACATACTTCCAGGGTGATTAACCATGCTTCACTTTTTTCAAAAATAATTAATACTTTAATTTGCTAATAGATTGCCCAAGGCTTATTATAATAGATTGCAGAAATAACCACAAAATATGACTGTCCTCTGAGATTCAGTTTCATTGTCTCAATAAACTGCATATTTCTCAGATAGTATCTCATTTAGTTTTGGTTTTGAAGTCATTAAGCATTTCCTTGCAGCTTCAAGTAGAAGCTCTAAAAATCAGGCAAAAGCCCAATGTAGTTTAATAATCCAACCATGAAATAACAAAAAAGGCTCATTACTGCTATCTAATAATAAAGAAGTCTAATGTTAATTTTTGAAATGCTGATTGTACAGTTTCAAGTTCTATTAAAGCTTAACAAAATACACATTCTCTGTGTTCAGAGTATCACTGAAATGCTTTTATATTTTGGTAACATCTGTGGTTTTCTTACCAGGGTGTCTGTGCCCCTCTCCAAAACAAAAAAAAATTGTTGCATTGTAGTAGCAGTAGGGAAAATAATATCTATCTATATGATATATATGCAAGCTGTAGGATATACCAATATGGAGGTGAATTAAATCAACTTCTCCAGCTTTGTCATGTAGGGGACATTGTATATAGTATTACAAACATGTTTAATGTTCATCTGTTGTTTGTGAATTTAAGTGTCTGTTCCCAATGGCATTGCTTGTAAATCTTCAGTACCACGATTCCTAAATCTGTGCCAAACAACATTAAATTCATTTATGGTGACACAGTTACAGGACCTGTTTTATGGCTCTCTGCACAGACAAAGGGTTGTCCTTTCTTTAATCTCTGCAGAAGCATTTTTACTGCATTTCTGCCCAGTGGGATGTAGCAGAGAGAAACTGTTCCTTTGGCTTTGGATGATGCTGCTCATTTGGTTTCTTACACATCCCCAAATGTGCACCAGCAAAATAAAAGTATATTCAGCTTATGAGGTGATCATTTGGGTTCTTTTTCCTGGGAACTCAAATGTGGAAACAGTTCCCCTGTCCAGTCTATAGCAGTTGTAGTACAGATCTCAATGGTGAAGGCACAAAGAAGGATTGTGAATAGCGTGTGTGTGTGTGTGAAGGGAGTGATCAAATGGATAAAATCTGCAGCTTCTTTGAGAGATGAGGAAATAATGTATCTGCTGTAGGGAAGTTTCAGGGAAGTCCTTAAATTTTACCTTCTCTGAGTGGAGTCCTGGGGTGTTGTAGTGTCCTACCCTCATGCTGGGTGGTCGTCTGTGAAATATTAATAGGCTGTGGATTCGCTTCCCAAAGGAAGTGGTAAAAGCCAGGTTATTTGCAAGGCTTTAAATTACACTTGACAAAACCCTTGGCAAGGTACTGAGAAATTATCTTGCATTTGAAAGTATGCCAGGCTGTGCTTCCAAGCACTTCTCCTGCTGTGGAAATATCCTGCAAACCCAGATTTACAGCTGTCCAAAGCAGCCATGTGGCAACAGTGAACCTTAACATATTGTAGCTGTAACATATGGAGCTGTGAGTCCTGGGAAGGATTTCACGCCTGCTGTGGAGTGTGGATCTGCTCTGCTTATCTGTGGAGAGTGTCAGTGAAAGCCAGAATCTTGCACTTGGCTTCACTGGGTGGCCAGAGGATTCAACAGGAGATGCAGTGAAATTCTGGCATCCCATGAGTCCTGGGAGATGCTGAGCTGGTCATAGGAAACATGCAAACTGCTTGGAAATACAGGTCTAGAATGGCACAGAAGTTTGCAGGGTGAACTTCTAGACAGCTGATGAAACAAGCAGATTAGTTATGCAGATTTCCATCAAAAGGAGTCTGTCTTTCCACAGATTGGCTGAGTCTGAATGTACTGGCATTTTTTGATTGGAAAAAAGTTTCACGGTTCAAAAAAAAAAAGTGTTGTTACTAATATACTAGAACCATGTTTTAATTGGATCCTTTGGGACCTGAAAAGGCATGGAAAATAAATTTTAGATGCATGCAAAAAGTTTCAGTCTAATGAATATCCTAGATAACCAGAAACAATTCACGGTGAAATCCATCTAAAAAGTCTTTCAAAGAAAGCATTTTTTAATTAAAGGATAAGGAGAATGTCTTTTGCAAGTGTCGGCTGCTATATGAAACCTATTCAGAGGTATGCAATGTTGATGAAGAAGTCACCCACCAAGTTCTGTACAGGTGAGTGAGATGGATTCCAGAATCTGATTTCCAGCTGCACTAGGGTCTATAGTTCTAGACAGATTGGCAAGGGTTGGGGTTTGTTTACTTCATTGCTTGTTGATCTCTTTCATTTGAAAGAGAGGTTGTGGGTATGATAATGGGTTGTTAATGGAACTTTGTGATATCTATCACCATTGATAAGCAGGTGGCTTTATAGCTTTTTGTATTTGTTTTATGGGATGAATTTGTCTATTTGCGTATGAATTGGGTGAAGAATAGTTCTATTCACAGGTAACTTCAGAGGCCTTCTTAGTCAATGACACCCTTCTCTAAATTTCTGCAGGAAATAACCCGATCAGTTGCCTTAAGAAAATATACAAAAAAATACCAAATAAAACGATTTTATTTTTTTGTTAGTTTTTTTTTCCTTGGAGTTAATCAAAACGGAAAATTAGCTATTATTGCAATAACATTAGATGAAACCAACACAACCTCACTGGAAAAGTAGTGAATCTCTATTGCTTCCAAAGTAAAAATTATATCTCATGAACTGCCTGAAGTAAGGGCTGATATTTTAAAATGCAGCTTATTTTTTTCTCTTTTGCATCCCTTCCTATTATTTAATAGCTAAACTCATCAACTCGGTTCCAAGAATATATTTAGCTGATTTAATCCAATTTTCTCATTGAGCATGCACTGGAATAAAAAAGCAGATCAACAGCACTCTTGGATATCTTCAGGATCATTTCAGTTCCTGCTTCCCTGTGTCAGCCCTTGCTCTTTTATAAGACAATGAGCAAAGCTGGAGAATGTAGATATGTAAAGATCAGTATTCCATGTATGAGGAAATTGTTGTTCTTAGGATTTTACTAATTCTGTGGACTGGTTTGTTTGAGCAATGTACACCTGATGCATCCCTGGTTTGAGGGGAAAATGAACCCACTATTTCAGAAATGATATCTTCATAGGCAGTTTTCTGAGGTGCATCTAAGACTTGTGTATATTGGTTTGTTGTCCTGTTGGGTTGTAGTGGCAGTAAACAGACTTCACAGTGCTTAGTTTCCTGTCTTCTGTTGGATAGCTTAGTCCTTCTCCACTCAGTTGGTAAGTTTTGTTTACTTCTCTGCCAGCTTCGTGGGAAGCTACGGTTTGAAGTTGACAGACCACGTGCATTTATGTGCTTCCTGTTCCTGGTTTGATTTTTTTTTTGTTTACATTGTACTGTGCTCCATAGATCTGTTGGTGAATCTCTCATCTGGATCTCAGCTTCTAGAAAATCCTACAAGATTTTTCAGATTTTTTAAAAGTGCATTTCTAGACCATAAAAGTGTCATTCTCATCTAAAATGGCTTTGGAACGTTGTTAAAAGGAACATGGTCCCCATTTTCCATAAACAGGTGAGGATATGCTTCTCTGTCCTTCCCTTGAAAGGCACAACCCTGACAAGAGCTGTCTTGGGCATTGGCCATTACTTTGCCAGACCTTTGCAGAGTGGTTTGTGTGCTGGTGGCATGTGGAACTAAGGTGATGCATTGAACTATTACAGTAATGACAAAAGCTGTGTTTCTGGTAGAAGTTGAGGTTAGCAGGGTGCTGCCACTGCTGTGAATGCTTATACCCTGAACCACCAGACTTCTTACTGACTCAGGCAGCTGCCACAGTTTCTGTAGTCCAGAAGAGATGCTTATGATATTACATGCAGGACAAGAAATCTGATGCTGATATATTCTGATATTAACTGGAACCACAGTAAAATCCATAAGGAATACTTATGTGTAATCATCTGTGTGATTTGGGTGTAGTTTAAAGAACATTGTAACTAAAAAGAGGAAAAACAAGAAAGAAAAATGAGTTTGAAGTATTCATAGTTTTCATAGAATGAATGAAGGTGTAAATCAATGTTCTGTTGTTTTTAGAATACAGGAATAAATGGCTAGAAATGTAGTCTATCTGAAAAAGGCACAAAAAAAGTTGGTATTCCACCAACTTTATTTCTAGAGTACCATATAGTAAGTTTAGCTGCTAAAAGGATAATGTATTTAGAACTAGAAAAAATTATGTCTGTGTTGTCAAAAGCAGAGATAGCTGAGAGTCTAGACTTAGCGATTGACAAAAAAAGTGACGTTCGGTGATCTTTTCCAATTTAAAACAGAAAAATAAGCTTATAGTTTGTTATAATGAAACCCTAGCTTATTGTCAGATTTTGAAATGGAGAAGGATTTTATATTCTTCTTTAAAAAATTATTTTCATATTATGAAGACAATGGTTTAAATAGGTTTTGTGTTACTAATATATAAGATTACTAACTCTCCATGAAATTTCAAACTACTGGTCCTGCTGGAAGGACCTAAGATATATTATGGGATGATTAATACTCACAACACCCCTGTGAGACAAGACTGAGTTTATGTCACAGAAAGACAGATTTTGGTAGGAGATACACTTTGACTCACATATTAAGGAAGTGGCCATGGAAATGCTAAGCTTTTTTCCCCATCAGCTTGTTTGCTGAGTACCCTGTGGGTAAAGTGGCATACCTACCTTGTCAGTTCACTGACAAAACATGAAAAACTTGCACCAGCGAGACTTGTTTGGCCATCATTTTGCAAATGTCATCATAATGTGCAATTCCTCAGTCTCTCATCCTCTGTGTTTTCTCTGGCTGAACAAATTTGCCCTTTCAACCCAAGCAAGCACACAGCTCCTGTCAAACTGTGTGTCCTTCAGCTTAGCAAATGCATTGCAGGCACTCTGCTTTAGATAGCAATGCAATTTTTTTGCACATGTCTGCATTTTTGGGTAAAATTAAAAATCAGTTTTCATCCAAGAATGTCTCCCAGATTGTTTCCTGATCTTGGCAGAAAACTTTATCTTTTAGGTATAAATACAGCTAAGATATACAAACATGTTTAGCATTGCATATTGTAGTACTGAATGCCTATTTCTGAAAGCAGCCATTTCTTTGTCTAATATTTTGCCAATATCTTTCTGATATTACAATATTCTCTTACAAAATCTAATTGTTACTAAATTAGAATATGCTAGCAATGACATGTAAACAAATACAGCTTCTTTGTAAATCCCTAAATATACTCTTCAGAATTTAATAACAATTATAGCTCTTTTTGAGAACAATTATCACTTTACTACAGTTTTTCCTGACTCCTTAGGATCACTGATAATTTCATATTTGTGTTTTAATACTGAGGAGTGCCAGAAAAAATTTCCATGGATAAATACCTTCACTTGTAAGTAAAGACTAGGCTTTTTAAAAATTATTTGGATTTTAGTCAATGCTTTCTTTCCAACATTTGCTCCAGTAAAACAGATGGCATATCCAGGCTACCTTGAGTTTGCTAATTAAGACTTAAACTTTTGTGCTTTATTTTTTTTTTATTTTCAATTATTTTATTTTTTAAAAAGTTATTGTAAAAGGAAAACTGTACTTTACACTTAGGTTACTATAAAAGTGATTTCAAGTCTTCCTGAAAACTAAACTTGACTTGCTTTAGATATTCAGCTTATTTTCACCAAGAGTGTCAGAGTCCTCATTGCAAATGTGGTCAGTTCCTCACATTTAGGACTTTCTTTTCTTCTGTTCACTTAAGAATGTGCTTGAATCTGAACATATGAGGACCTTCAAGAGAAATGAACTTCACTTTCATTTACAGATCAGGAAAGTGATATGTAAGTTAGTGTTTGTAATAATGACAAAACAGAAATAAGTGGGAAAAAATGGCAAGGGATGACCTGCTGTACTTGGATTTCCATGTGCTGCCTGGGCAATGATCTGATGTTGTTGTCTCTTGCTACTTCATCAGCATCCAAAACCCTGCACATGATTCAGGCTGGAAAGGATTTTCGGTGGCTATCTCCTCTAACTGCCTGCTCAAAGTGTTCACTGTGCCCTTCCTGGTGAGGCATGATAGCTGAGCTCAATAAACCCCTGCCCTGGGGTTTTCCCCTGTGATGCCATGAAATATTTCTGTATGTTCCTTTTCCAGGTTAAGCACCAAAGGTGGCCCATCTGCCTTGGTCCAAATCAATAGAATTTGGTCCCAGACTGATGGCGTGTTATAGAATGTTCCACACTTGTAGCTTTTTCAGCAAGAAATTAGGTGAAGGATGAGATCTGGAGAAATCAAAAGATAAATTTAAACTGCTTCTGTGCATGTGCAGAGAATATATTTGCTATGGGGCTATGGGCAGATATGCCTTGGAAACCAGGTCAGTTATTAAAATAGTATTTTTAAGAGTATTTTTATGTCTCTGTATATAGAGAGACATACATATATATAGAGAGAGAAATAGATATATAAACACATTAATTTGAGTGGAAAAATTATTTGTCCAAGTATGAGGGAACAACCAAAGTATAGTGCAGTGTACAGTATTCACCTTTCATTTTTTTCTTATGATATTTACATGTCGAAAAATTCTGGCAGATACTATAAGATATATGAAAGCTTATTTGTCTGATTTTAATTGGCTACTGTAGGTGTCTGTGTGCATTTAATGGAATTGTTTTTTCTATGGACAATGAACACTTACCTGTAAAAGTCGAATCCAGTGGACAAATTGCAGGCAACTTGGGGTACTAGATCAGTAGGATTCCTTATCTAAATTGTTTGCACGTTAGATTTCTTTTGTAGCACTGAATAATTTGGATAAATGACCTTTCAAATGGTAATTGAATTTCCGTAACAACAGTTGTGTGATGGTACATAAAAAGTAATAAAAGCCTTTAGCAGTGCCCTTTTCTGGAGCTTGTCACAGTCTCTACCTCTGATACTGAATGACACTTATTACTCAAGTCATATTTTCTTAAAAGCTGTGGCTTGGCTGAAATTGTGTGAGAAAATATACTTTCCCTTTTAAGTTAATTGTATGGTGGCAAAACCAAACTCTGTTTTGGGTTTTTTAATAATAGAATGTTTTACAGGCAACTAATTTTTCTGAAAACATAGTCTCAAAAACTAAGGTCAGTAAGGAAACTTAGCTTCATAATATTTATATACTGGGAAATCAATTAATTTGTAAACAATTTAACTCTGCTTTCATAAGAGAAGTTAATTCTAGATTAGTTGCATGACAGCTACACAACTTGTATTGTCCTGTGTATGTTGACTGAAGCTCCTGTGGGACCAAAATAACCTCTACCAATACTTGCATTTTTGATGGTCTAGGAGTACAAGATTTGGCCTTTGAAATGCAAATATTGTGTGATATAGACACATAAAAATGGAGAGTAAATACTAAATTATAGATAATACATTCTACATGAAGTTACTTTTCCTGATTCTCTTTGACTGGTATAGCTAGGAGAATTCAAAATCTAAGCTTTAGGGTCATCTAGTCATACCTGTGCCTTCCAAAAACAAGGGAAAACATTTATCACCCCAGAAGCCAAATCTTCCAGTATGTCATCCCTATTGTTTGAACTGTGAGGCTTTAATCCTTACTAAAACAGAAATTTTATTTGAGTAAAATCTTGTGAGCTCTCATATGGACGAATTTTAGAGCCATAAAACTAATTTGCTGAAAAATACTTAAAAATACTTTTAATGTGAGCTCCTTTCTCTTTGTAACTTGAGACAATAGTGATACCCTGAGAACTCATTATTTTATTACTCATCAATCGTTGATATAAATAAATAAATGTGTGTGTATAAACATAAATATATAGGATTCTATCTGAAGTTCCCTCTTTCTAGAATACAAGAGTGTTTCTGTGGTTTCAGTAAGTTTCCTACCTTGGCTTTATTTGGCTTTCTATAAAAAGTCTTGTGACGCCACAGACAGCATAATGTTTGTTAAATATAGTTCAAAGGTCAAATACCTGTAATAATTGGTACAGGCAGTGGCATGAAAACAATTTGGGAATACTGTCTGCTTGGCTGGTTGGGACAGCAAAGGTCTTACAATTTTACAACATGGATTTTACACCTCATTTGATCACACAAAATGTCTAAATTTACTCAGTCTAATGTGCTTATTTGCCTTCTCTTAAGTCCAGTTTGTCTGTTTTGACTTCCAGAACATAAGTTCTTCAGACTGGTTAATTCTCTGTTTTTATTATTGAAAAATACATAGTGCCCATACACATACACAGAAACTTTAATGAATAAGGGTGATAGATTTTTATTCAAAACTGGCAGAAATTGTTCAGCTTCTTGCCTTCTCTAACCCCCAATAAACCATTTCACCTCTCCCAGAAATAAATGGGATGAATCCTCATTGTTTTTGGCACTAGTGGGACTGTCTGCATCAGTTTGACTATATTGGAAAATTGATTTTGAGATGAGTAGGCCACTCCATCTTGAATAAAAATACAATAGAATAAATGTATTAAATACATTGGTTTCCTCAAGTACCTTTTTCTTCAGTGTCTGAGTCCTGTATGTTTTTTTTATTTCTGTGATTTTTTTTTTATTAGGAGCCATTATAGTTGCAAAATATTTACTCGGTTTCTGATTGTTACAAAGGAAATAATTGTGCTAGATAGGAGAAATCAAAGCCTTTCTAGTGCATGAAAGTACTTGGAACAACTACAGATTTATGACTGCAAGGCTTAAAAAAAGACCGTTTATCAAAATGAAAGCTTGATACATTTTCTAAATACTGAGGACATTTCAGCAATTTCTTAAATTCAAATATTAGGAAAGCAAATATCTAAATAAAGATAGTGAGAACTGACCTTTCTTTGGTGGAAGTTTAGTTTTGATGTTGATAAATGAAGGATGTCATAATTAAGAAGACATGATATTTAATGCTGTTTTAATTTGACAATGTCACAGTCTTGTTTGATTGAAAATACTGTTACCTTCTGAGCTGTAGTAAAGACTATTCTGAATTATTATTCAGAAGAGGTCTGTGACAAAGGCTTTTATAATCAACCACTTTTTCAGTTTTATTTTGGTTAATAAGTTGATTCTCTGTTTGGGAAACAACTGATTGCACCTGCCTCTGAATGTGGGAAATTGTAACAATTTCCCTTGAAATGCCATTGCTGGAAATGGTGTTCTTGGGGTTGGCATTAAAATGTCAGTGTACCAACTGTTCAGAAAGCTGCTGAGTTTCATGATACAAACGTTGCCATCTTTCAAGTGAACTAAGTAAGCCAAAAATGCTCTTTTGAGACCCCATTGGCTTCTAAGCTTCGGTAGGAATAGTTAGATAAATGTGACTCCTGTTTTAGTAATTAACGTATTTGTCTCATTACTGTCTACAAAACTTCTCATCAAAACTTCCAAAATAAGTGCTTTTTATGCAATGTTTAAACCCTTACATAAATATATACAAGTGTACAATCTAGCATTTGCTGGGTTTCCCTACTGCTTTTAAACAAAAAGCTGAACATCTGAAATTCCTGAATGTTTTTGAAGGAGGTTTGTGCATATACAAACAGATGGTGTTTTTAGGAGCCTGATTTTCTTGCCCAAACTTCTAATGAGTGCAGTCTTGCATGAAAAGTGCAAGGGGTTTTTTTTGTGCAATTATTTTTTGGAGGGGAAAAAAAGGAAGTGCAGTATAGTACTGCTAATAATGTCAAGATTGGGCTCTGGTTTTTAACTAATAATCTCCCTACTCTTGAAAACTTAAACCTGTCCCATTAGCACTTACTGTTCTCTTGTTTGGGACAAAGAGGTGTAGCTAACACCTCAGACCCCAGAGCCAGTGTATCAGTCATAACAGGGATTTTTGTAACAAGAATCAGAGTGAATGAAATAGAATTTTTGGATACTATAATCAGATGATCTATCTGGTTTCTGAGGCTTTGGAATTTGTATACTGTATATCCCCTGTAAAACAAAATTTCAGCTGCTGCCTTGACTTCCAGGGTATGAACCCTTTTTTGAATTTAGCATTTTTAAGGGACAGTTTTAATCTGGAGTGATCCAAAGGAATTTGGATCCAAAGGCCACATTTACAAAGCTTCCAAATCAGTTCTGAGGCTTGTGTGGAGTCACATAGTAGCTCTGCATCACAAAGTCATAGAACCTCAGAACACTAAGGGGTTGGAATGAACCTTAGAGATCATCTAGTCCCAGCCCTGCTCCACCGTGGGCAGGAACAGCTTCCACCAGAGCAGGGTGCTCAAGGCCTTATCCATCCTGGCTTTGAAAAATGCCAGGGTTGGGGCATCCACAACCTCCCCTGGGCAACCTGTTTCAGTATCTCACAGTAAACCTAAATCTCCTCTCTTTCAATTTGTACCCATTACTCCTTGTCCTCTCACTACAGTTCCTGATGAAAAGTCCCTCTCTGCCTTCCCTGCAGGTCCATTCAGATACTGGAAGGTTGGTTTGAGGTCTCCACTCAGCTTTCTCCAAGCTGAACAGCCCGAACCTTCACAGCCTGTCGTCACAGGGGAGGTGCTCCATGATCCTCCTCTGATCTTACCAACGCCATGGTCCTCCTCTGGACTTGCTCCAACATTTCCATGCCCTTCTTATGTTGAGGGCACCAGAACTGTAAGTGGTACTCCAAGTGAAGCCTCACAAGAGCAAAGTACAGCGGGAGAATCATCAGCTCCTTTGATCTGCTGGCCACCCTCCTTCACTTGTCTTCAGTTTAGTTGCTTTGTAGGTTACTTTCCTGCTACTGAAATTGTAGTACCATCTAAAGCTTTTTATGTGTTCTCTAGGTGTACTTCTGTATGAAACATTGAAGCAGAATCACTGAACAGATAAGAGAATCTAATTTGTACACTAGTATCTTTTTTAACCTAAGTTTTTAGGTTTACATTTTTGGTGTCACTTTTTGTCTTGCCAGGAGTTAGTGTATAAACAGTTGCAAATGCAAATCTTCATTCTTTTTTTTTTCCTTGAATTCTCATTCCAGTGGTTTTCTTTGAAGCAGCACTCATAAATATTCTTTAATAGATGAAAATATCCTTGAAGAGGAAATGCATTTCTAAAGTGTTGTAAATGTCAAAGCAAGGATGGAGGTAAAAATTATCTATGAACTTAATATTTCTATCAGAAAATTCCCCAAAGGGAAAGAAGCTTGCAGAGAGCACTGATAATGCATAAATACTTATGCTGGTTCAAGAAATGATCTTTGAGATCTGATGCATATTAAGGTTTCTGGAAGGTCATATTTGTTTTAAGTTACCTTGTTTCTCCATGTACTAATAAATCCCTGGATGGGTATGAAGGAACTGAAACTGTTTCCCTGTGAGCTTCCCTTTCCAGTCTTGGTTTAGACCTCTAAGCAGTGCATGAACAGGGGTTTTGATAGTTTTCTGTCCTAGTGGCATTTATATCCAGAAGGCACACCCTTCTGCTTCCTCCATCCATATGCTGAAGGGGTCTACACAGATATTGTACATATAGGAATACACCTCTATGTAGAGAGAGTAATCTGTTAATTGTGCCCATGTTCTTAAGCACATGGCATTGTTTTACTCTACAAGTCGTGTATTCTTTAATGTTTTATACAATTGATCAAAGCAGGTTATCAAATTACCAACAAATTTTTGCCCACTACCAAAAAAATCCACCTATGCATACATCAAAGAGTAATAGAATGCATCAGGATATATGTTATCTGTGAATAAAATGTTCTGAAAAGGCTCAGAGTATTTCTTGTGGAGAGAGTAAAATGCTTATGTGGTGAGAACTGAAAATCAAGGTTCAGTATGCTGGAAAGTGTTCGGAGAAACTGAGGGAAGTCTGCAATGCTGAAGAAGTGCTGGAGTAGGAGATTAAATTGGTGATAAGTGGACATATGGTGAGTAGATAGGATGAATCAGTAAATTTTAGTAACTCAGTAAATTTCAGTTGTGATATCTTACAGAGGTAGGAAGTAATATCAAACTCATATGGAATGATAAATAAAAATGCAATGTGAACAAAAATATGGAAATTGTAAAGGGGATTGTTATATCAGAATAAAGTACTTTGATGTTTCTCAAGAACCTGTTGATACTGGTTTTTACTTACAGTGACCAAAAAAAGAATAGTTTGGTAGGTTATAAACTTACAGATTTTTCATATCATGTAGCAGCTCTGGGTAACAGTAACATCAAGGATAGGTAGCAAGTTCCTGTGGCTCTACCAAATTGGAATTTTCCCTTCATCTGTTAAATATTTTATTCTAATATTTTATTCTGGGTTTAATACTCAAAATGTCACTTGGGAAATCATTTCATTTTCTGGCTTTATATACTTCCCCTAAAATGTGGGAATATTTGCACTATGAGAGACACAAACATAAAATAGCAGAGTTGAATACTGAAGGCATCTGTTGTTCTCAGTAGGAATAGGATCCTGAGGGAATAGATGAACTAGCTGAGCTAATATAAATTGTGAACTATGACACATTCATTAAAAAGAAATCTCAAATAGGATTCTAACTTAGAATGCTCTGGGAAAAAGGTCTTGGACCTACAATATTAAGCTAACTATTGAATGAATATTTATCTCTTGTCTTCTCTTTTGATCAGCTGTTTCTTTTAACATTGTGTTCCGAGACTTAGGAGTCTGTGTCCATTGTGGCTCCAGTTGCCATCTTCTGGCTACTTCTTACTTTTATCACAGACTGAAATGTAATTTCGCCAAGCTTACACATCAGCATTCTTGCTTAGTTTTCCAATTCTCCTCAGTTTTGGAAATACACATAAGATTTGTTAAACTACATGCTGAAATAAAATCATATTTATTGCAGGTTAGAAAAATGAATTTCAAGTAGGAACAGCATGGGTGTCCTTCCTTCTCCACAGGCTGGACTGAATAAGATAAAAGACAATAAGAATTAAGATAAGTGTTTCTTGCAAAGCAATCCTCTCTTTCTTTTCTTGTTTTATGCTCTTCTTACTCTTTTTTGCACCCAATTTTTAAATGCTACTAGTCTAAGTTGAAATGAGCACTTCTGTGTCTTTATGGCTGTCTTCTAAGATTTGAAATTTCATTTCTGGATTGGTCACAGTTTGTGAGTTTTTTGTTGTTTGGTTCTCCCCACCTCAAGCTTTGATATCTGGAAAGGTAAATTAAAGTCTCTCAGTAATTTTTGCATATCTATTTTTATATAATTTCAATAAATGATGTTTCCCCTGAACTTCAAATCTGTTCTTTTGAAGCTGGCACAATCACTTACATAACATGCTTGGGAAGTAATTCTGGGGTCACTCCTGGTGTATTATGATACTCTGCGGCAGTAACTTGTGACCATGCTGCCATGTAATGGGAAATACTATCTGTTCTCTTATAGAGTCATTTGTTCTCTTAATGTGGAATTTTATCTAAGTGAAAACCCTCTTGAAAAGGGTGGGAGGGGGAAGAAAAGCTGATGCAGTTGTCTCACATCGCAAAATAGAGGCCTATAGCATTAATACAGTACTATTTTTGTTTGCTGCAGATCCAGGTGCTTTTACTTCTGGCCATGGACTTTGAATCAAAACCTGAATGGGGAGAAGTGCAGAGAAGGATGGTCTCCTCCTGTCTCCCTTTCACTACAGCTCTAGGGCTGAACTTGGAAGCAGTGATGGGAAGGGTTGGGAGAGGGAGAGGTAGGAAGTGGTTTACCTAAATTCAGCAGCAAGGATGGCATTGCTTTAAACAAGCTACACAAATTGTTTGAGTTAAGAGGTCCAAGTCATCTTAGTCACAAATGAGAGTGGATATCCCAGAAAGTCCTTTTCAGCTCTGTGTTTCCAACTTAGCTTTTCTAGATTCAGATGCTAGGATTTCTATTTATGCATCTCACTCCTTCAGTTTCTACTTGTATGTACAAATGATTGTGAAGCTGATGATCTAATAATTGTTGGGATTTTGGAGGAAATAATCCTCTCTAGTTACAGCATAAGCAGAAGGGGTTTTTTTGTTGTTTCTCTTAGGCTGGGGATTTTGTTTGTTTTATTTCCCCAGAAGCTTCTGCATGAGACATCAGCAACTATTTTGTTTCTGTGTCTCAGAGCCAGAGGCCATTGCCAGCAGTGGTTTGTGGTTGTGAGTCAAGATTACAACTGCAAACAAGCAGGACTTCAGACCTTCAGAAGCTCAGTTTGAGCTGATGGTCTTTTTAACAGTACAATAAAGACTAAGTCTACAACCAGAAGTGGAATTGTGCTACAAAGGCAGTTAAAACTTTTGCCAGAGAAAATGGACATTTCTGAAGCTCTGCTAAGTAGTTGTTCCAGCCATGATTTTCTCATTGACACTTCTGTTCTCAGTGTAACCATGAATCTCTGACACTTTGTCCTCAAATTTAGAAACTTTACACATCATGTTTCCTGGCTAGGAGGATTTCACTACAGTCTAATATTACTGTGTGCTCTCCTACAAGTAAAGAAGAAAAAAATCCAAGCCACAAAACCCCCAAAAAAACTTGTCAAGTGTTTTTTGTTCTATAACACACTTTTTTACACAGCTCTACTAAAACAACTTATTTTTTTAGTATTATTTCTTTTTGCATATCACTCTACTATTAAACTTGCCCACTGAATTATCAAAAAGAAACAAGCAAAAAGGAGAAGATAATTTTTGGTGTCCTCTTCAAAATGATGGGGAAGCCACTTCTTTTAATGCATCATGATATTACAGTTACAAAATATGGGAAGCTATTTAAACCTCAAAAGAGAAGGAAAGATCTGTCTATTGCATGTGTGTGCATAAACGCAGGAAATATGCCTTTTAGTTTTTCAGGTTTAATGGGCCATTCAAATTGCAAGAATGACAGTAAAAATTTGTCTTGACAAGGAGTCTGAGCCAAGAAAGTTTTGGAAAGACAAAATTTTATAGGGTGGCTTTAGTTTTCTCGCTGACATTCAGCAAAAACTTGTCTTTCTTTCTTTCTTNNTATTATTATTATATATTTATTTTTAATTTTATTGTAGTTTAATTGAAATTTAAAGCATTATCTTGATATGCACTTTCTGATAGTCACAGCATAAGTATATTTCTAGGCAAATTATTTCAAGGTTGTTTTTCTACCAGCCTCACTCATACAGTCCCAGCTGTTTTAAAAATCATCTTTTCTTCAATATGGATTATTCCTGTGATCCAGGGTTTTCTTAGAAGTCTTCGTTTTTAGAATTATAGTTCTCAGATTCTGCACATGTTTAAAAGAAGTCATAATCATGCTTGACTTTGACCTTCCTCTCCAGCCTTAAGTACAGATTAGAGCAAATGTTTTGTATATAGAAGAAAATAAAATTTCTAGAAAAACACCAGAGGTTCAATGTTGCTTTCTAAAAGGTCCTTATATTTTTTGCTGGAAAAATGTCTTGGCATTAATGATTTGATTGATTATGCTTTTGTTTTATGTAACATTTTTGTTACAGCTTTTAAAATCTCTTTTTAAAAATTCAATATCTGAATTTTCACCACCAAAATCTTTGTGCCATTTAAAATGATACCCTTCAAACCCAAGGGAAGTGGCAGGAGGAATTTTTGCACTTGGTTTAAGCTGACAAAAGAATATCATTAAAATTTGATCACCTTCTTTTTAAATAAAGCACTGCTGGAAAAGGAGAAGCAACTGCTACTGGCAGACCAGATATTTTTTTTTTTTAAATTTTTGATATCGGATGGTAATAACTATGCACTAGATTACCTAGTAAAGGACCTTGGAAAGATAGGTTTTTTTTAACTTCTCTTTGGAGAAGCAAATGAAGTCTGGACATGTCCACAGAAGTAAATTAGTTCTGTGTTGCAACGGATAGGAGTGGTTCAGAAAGTTCACATTCTGGAAAAAAAACAAAACAACCAGGACAGGAGGTTCAGGATGAGGCAGAGGAAGGGCCCAGCCCAATAGTTTACCTTTAAGAACTAAGGACTGATATAAAAACTGTCTTTCTCTGTTCACATACCTTAACTACTTCAATCATAGCAATGTCTTGCATGATTTAAAGTGAAAATTGATTTACTTTGTGTCTATGGGCAAGTATGTGCATTTTGGTGACCTTTGTGAACTGCGGGTTCACAATGGGTGCAGTTCTGGGAAATTGTTCTCACACTGCTGAGCAAGTTCAGAAGTTGGCATTGCTCCCAAATGATGACCATGAGACCAACTTTTGATGAAAAGTCACAGGCAGGAAAGCAAACTGCAGATTCTCATAGTAAGAGAAAATTTTATGTGTGAAATCTTGCTATGGACAAGAGAGGAAACATGATTAACCTGAACCATATGTTCACAAAGCCATGAATTTATTTTTACCTTATTTAAAATATTAACAGTGTAAATGGATTTTTAAAAAAATATTCTAATTGCAGTAATATCAACAGCTCATATGGGTGTGAGATATCATAGTGTGACAGCTTAATGACTGGAGACATTCAGGAAAAATATAGTTTGCATTTCATCCTTCCCTAGATAGTATTGTAATCTTCCCTGAGACTGTAGGATGTTTTGAAATAAGATGTCCTTGTATTGATACTATTCTGCTTTTATAGATCACACACAAGGCAGTCACACAAACCACTCATGGCTTTTTCCCCCGGTGGTTTTTTTCTTGAAAGATGGAATGTTCCAAATAAGCCAAAGCAGTATCTACTAAAATAGTGAAGAAATCCTATGGTTGGCTTCAGATTAATGTTTTGCCTTCAAGAAAAAATCAACATGTTAAAACCTATGCTTGTTACCCACGCATTTTCATCTTTTTTTTTGTTGTTTGTTTTTTTCATTGGGTGGAAAACCAAAGAGGTAAGGTATTAAAATGTGACCTATCCAAGTTATCTCTGAAGACATCATATGAAAGAGTCTAGATAATGATAAGGTAGAATAATGAGGGATAAAATGTGATTACTAAATCAAAAGGAATTTGAGGTTGAGAGTGGAGTTATCTAATAAAAAGGAATGAAAATTGTATGACATACCATAATACTTGAACAAAATTGCTAAGGGCATCTTTGCAATTAAGATGCTTATACCTGACAAGTTAGCTGTATATTGGAAATCGTAAGGGATTGTTGGGGTTTTTTTGTGGGGTTTTTCCCCCCTCCCTCCAGTCTCATTCTTTGGACATAAGATAACTCTAATAGCTTTTTTTTTTAACTGAAGAGCTTATCTCTTCCATTTTTAATATACTTCCTACAGTAAAGATAGCTGTCCTGTTCTGATGGGAAAAAGTTTGATGTCATAATTCCTGTAATATAAAGCATGATTTCTATTTGGTGACTGAAGGTCTACATTGAGGCACAGACCAGCTGATGTGGACTAGGAAATTTCTGCAGGGCTGAAATAGAAGTCATATTCATATCCACTGTATAAGACCCTATAAAGTTTACCATTATTCTTCTAGTGTAGAGATGTTGTTTTCTTCTGGTAGTATTTCTTCTCCTCACAATGAGAGATATGAGCAGGGGTATTCCTCTGTATCTTTATATTCTTGAGTATCAGTGTTGATTATATAATGTATGTGTGTATTATATAAAAATTATTATCCTTTGTACTGATCTGTAGAGTTTGGAGTCATGCTCATTACCAGACTTTTACTTATCTTCTTGTTCTAGGCTTCAGAGTCAGATATTTATTTACAGGCAATTGATGAAGTTATTTTTTACTCACCTTGACCGTATACAGGTTATTATCATTGTCACTGGCTTGTAACTTTATAGTAGCTGAGTTCATAATCACACTGCTTCACTTCCTTAGGCTGTAGAGCTGAAAATGGTTTGTGTTTACGCTTAAGGCCTTTATTTGATCACATCTTAGATTGTTGTCGTTAGGAGACTGCAACGATTTCATACTCAATTTCTACAATTTCCTGAGGTCTCATGCACATGGTCCCAACTACCTGCCCTACCACTAAGTGTTCTCACCTGGGAGCCAAAAATTGTCTTTTACTGATGCCTTTGGGTCATATGTGAGACTGAATTCCCTGGTTGCTCTGTTTTCTTGCTTTTAATCTTAAAGATTTGCTTTGACTCTGCTTCTTTTCATCACTGGTCCCTAGGGACTGATTTAGAGTGGTATGAAAAGGACAGATGAGGGAGGTTTGTCTGAAGCCACAAGTTGTGGCCATACTTGTTGGAGAAATGGCCATATGGTTGCAGAAGAATATGTGGTAGAAGGCAGGGGAACAAATGATACTACAGAGATATTGAACAAGACCCTCAAAATCTACCCACTGTATGTAGTATGCAACTTCAAGACCTTAAAACACTCAGATGTTTCCTTTACAGGTCCGATTCATATCCCTGATGGCCATTTCCTGTCTGAAGCACACAGTGGGTAGCTTCTTCAGGCTTAATCTGTATCATGAAGCCTGTATGAATTTCCATTTGCCTGGAAATGATAATAAAATTATTTTTGGATTTTTTTTTTTGCCTGTAATGAAAATAAGAGTGCAGAGTAGAAAAATTATTACTTAGTTTAGTGTGGTAGAGTTTTGAGTGCATATAAACCTTTCTTATTACTCATGAGCAAGGTTCAGCTCACATTTATCAAATCACAGATATGATCAGATCAATTCTAAGTCTATTTAAAATGGTTTTCCTCTATGTCAGAGTCAAATTTTATATATGTTGTGTGACAGCTCATCAGCTGTATTATGTGGAAAGAAGATCTGGGGGTCCTTATTACAATCATAACTGTTCTGGAAAATCTGGAGTAGACTGGTAACTGGTTGTGTTCCCCAAAGGGCATTACTGAAGGATTTCACAGGAATGCTGGTACAACTGTTTTTCTTCTCAATATCTGCAGGACCCTGCCAGGAGGGAAAAGACAGACCACAGACATAACAGTGTGGTAATTTAACTTGCTTTCAACAGTGGTACTTCATATTTAATAATTTTGGATGAAGGAGAGCTGTTGCAAAATTGCTTCAACCAAGATGTAGGCTTTGAAGAAATGTTTGGACTGTGGTATCTCTCTTCTGAATTTCTCCTTCCTGAAGTAGTAGCTGCAGTATATTCACTCAAATACATTGCAATTCATGCTAGATTAAGGATGTGAAAACTTAAGGATAGGCACTTTTCAATCTTGAATTTTAGGTTAATTAGAGCATCAAGCCATAACTAGCATAAAAGGGGAAAGAAAATGCCTGAAAACTATGGGGAAGCGCTTGACTTGGAAGACAAAATCTGGGTTTTGACCATTTATGGGAAATTCAAGGACCATATAAATTGCAGCAGATTATTGAATTGTTGAAAATTATTGAAGCTATGAAGTCAACCTTTTTAAAACTATATATGTATATATTCCAGGTAAGTATATATCCATACACAGGTGTCATTACATATATGTATTGAAAACAAGCTTCTTCAGAATATATTCACTTACTGGCCTGAGCTGTACTAGTTATTTTAATTAGAGCATTCTCATGGGAAATTTGGTGCAATGCCAATTCTATTGTCTTAATGCTGCATCCCCAGTACTGTCTGGTTTACAGCCAATTTCTGATGCTTTTCTCTTTAACAGAAAATGTAGATTTGGGGGTCAAAACATTACCTTTACACTATTTTTTGTATGGACATGATATGGATGTGTTTTAGTTATATCAAATCTCAAAGATTTACGGAACTTATAGACTATTACAGCTATGGTTTCTTTACAAGGAACATGACTCCTGTTTTTTTCTGTTCAGATTTCTCTTCCATTAAATATAGATATAAATATGTGCAGAGTCTGATACAGTTAAATGAGTTATAAGAACCTTTTTTCTATTGGAGGCAACCCCCAACTTTCTTGTAAATGAAACTAAGATAAGAGTGCAAAGCCACAAAAAAGAAAAAAAATTTAAAAACCCACCTCATATACTTGATATTAGTATGCCTCAATCATTTATTAATTTGAGAATACTCTGCAATAATATATTTTTAAGTAGAAAGGTATGACCATACATACAAAGCAGGATCCCTGTTATAAGGAAGGTAATTTAGTTGTCTGCATAACATTTATTGATAACACTGCCCATGCAGCTTTGCATAGAGGTATTCAATATATATTGAACATTAAAAGTTAGTACTCTGGCTTCTGCAATGGGAATTCTACAGTGCATGCACAGAAGTCAATGTGCAACATGAAAACTGCATTGTGCCATTTTATGTTTCAGCAGGTAAGTCCCAGTCTTGTTTAGTCTCCAGCACAAACCACCGGCTGGCTGCAGGAGGTCAGGCTGGGAAATTGCTCGTGTTTGACACTGCAACATTCAGGAGTGATGAATATTTAATTAGGCAAGTGTGGACCGTGGGGGAGGTTGAGGCAGCTCTAGATCCTGGTTGACTGTCTGCAGGATCATCTTAGAGTGTTGTGGGAAAATGAATCCTTGGGGTAAGCTTCAAGGACACTTGAGTAGGTAAAAAAAAGGCATTCTGAGAGCAGCCAGCTCAGGGAAGGTAGGAATAATAGAGACAAATGTTTTGATTATTTCTGTTACACTGGTCATAGATGCTGGGGGGCTAAGCCAACATGTTTTATTAGTTTACATAAATGTATTAGAAAATTCAGTTTAAACCTATAGAGTCTGGGAATATAACAGCAATGAAAGTAATTTATTTTACACAGGTATTAGCTATCAGAATAGAGCACATGTATAATTTGTTGATATTATGCAAACAGTGTGAGGTAGCAGTCATTTCTCTGTAGTCCTATTTTAAACACAGCAGCAGAGCTGTTTGAAGATATTATTCTTAGCAAGCTTTCAGGAGAAATTAAAGACTATAGACAAAAGCAGGAAGACTGTATTAATTTTCAGTAGCATAGGCCAAGATAAAGGTTTCTTACTATTTTGTGTTCCACATTTAAAAACATTGCATGCAGTTTGGATGTGTAACAGTTGGGCTAATAGGAAGGTTTTAATTCTGCTACGAAGAGTATTTAAAAAAAATAAAGAAGGTAAATAAGTCTGTATTTATAATCAGGGATGTTGGCAGTCCCCTCGCTCTCTGTCCTGGGCTCTGTGGAAGTTATTGTTCCTACAGGACAGAACGAGATCATGTCCTCATCCCATGTAGACATCCATTTTAATATGGAATGTATGGAGCGAAAAATGGCTTTGTGTTCCTTGTTGTCACTATAACATTCAGGACAGACCACAAAGAACAATAACCATTTTAAGCTAAGTAAATTTAGCTAGCATGTTATCGCTAATCAGTTAGGAAGGGAACATATGGCTGCATCTCTGCTTCCCCAGCTCATCTTCTATCATATAACCATCTCTGCTCTGTGTTAATATCCAAGACTAAATTTGGGCAAATGACGTGCAAGAGAATTTTTGTTGCCATTCACTGGCTGTGGCTAAAAGTGGTAGCTGATATTTTCATGGGCATCATGAATAATTTGAATTACTTCTGCGGTTTGCAGTGACTTCTGTGATGAATGGCTCTCATTCTGCTGCATCCACTTGAATAATGATGGCGAACTTGGGACACCTCAGTGCACAATACTGTCAAGTCAAGAAGTATAAGTGCACAGAAGAGCTATTAAAATAAATACAATAGGGATAGGGACTGTGATTTAAGAGGACCCTTACTTTTATGACAGGCAAGGAGCAACTGAAAAGAGATCTGATGATGGTCACTTACTTGTGGCAGCTGTTTATTATGCTCTATAGTAAACATCTTGCTGTTACCTTGTGCTCCCCCATCTGTTTTTTTCCTGCCCATCTGTTATTGCTTGCCATGTCCTAAGGTTGTAAATATCACTGTTGTTTGAAATAAAAAGGTTAAAAATCCTTTGATTAAAAAAAATCAGTTATTGAAATCAGTATTTGTATTAAGAAAAAAAGAAGCTCTTACATGCCTCTGGAGTCAACATTGAGGAAACTGTACAGGTTTTCTGTGCTCCTGGGTAGCTTCCTGTGGTTACCCTTTCTGATGAGGTTGAAGCATTTAATTGAGTTGATTTTTGTTGTAAGATATCAATTTACTTTTAGTCAATAGCAAGGGGTAGTTCAGGAGGAAATTTTGTTTTATGAAGTCAGAGGATTGTGTGCAAATGAAAGAGGTTTACAAAGCAATTGCCTGCAGGAAGCCAATCAACTTGTGCTCTGTATATGTCACTTCAGCTTCTGCTGGAATTTTTTATTCCCAGACTAGCAAATTTATATTTGGCATGCACTGTCATCCTATGGGTTTCTTCTCATCAAATATTTGTGATGGCTTTTCTTCTTTCTCCCCTAAACTATTATATATGCTTTTGGCATTTGAGTCTTTGCCATTGTTACTTAATATGACAACAGACACATTTAATTTCTTTTTGAATGTTTTAAGAGATGTTTTTTCTATTTTTTTTATTAAGTAAAATCTGTATTTAGTAACTTTTTCTCTCTCAAAACGTAACTGTAGTGCTAGCTAATTCAGCATTATTCACCATTTTATGCCAGTCTATTGCAGTGGTCGGTTCTGAGACATGCAATGCTTTTGGGGTTTGTATTTTTTTCTTTTTGAAAGAAGAGTCATCCACATGGTCCCAGCAACCTAAGCAATCATTGGTTTTCTTTGCTTATTTTAAAATGTGTTTTCATGTTGTTGTTAATGTATTCCTCTTTTGGGTTTTTTTTTTGGTTTTTTTTTAATAGTGGAATACTATTCCTACACAGGAACAAGTAAAGCAATACTGATACATACCTGCCAATAATGACCAGCTCTGAACTAAAATATTGGTGTAGGTTTTTTTCTTTTGTATTGCTAGATTAAAGCTATATCAGTGTGTACCCTCCTCTAAGGATGGTTAGGTTGCACTTCAGTTGACAACAGTTGGGCCTGGGACATAGACCTGTGATGCTGACACCCTGACTGAAGTTATAAAAAGGCATGTGGAATTTCATCTTTGGGCTGAATAGAAATTAATTTCATACATTTTTGGTTTTGCACTGCTTTCTCACCACGGTGACAAAGATTTTTAAGATTTTTCTTGTAGCTTTGTGTAGAAATCCTCATAGGAAAAAATTTTTATTATTATCAATTAATTTGTCCTGGCTGCGCTATAGTATGCTTTGTACATTCAGGGAAATGTTTCCATTTTGCTTTTAAACTTGACTGCACCTGTTGACAGTCTTCTACAAAAACTGCTTGTGTTTCCTCCCTAGTCATTTCATTTTTGCCAAGCACTTCAAAACAAAGTTGTTTTGTATTTTAAGTTATTCTAGGAGCCCACGAGCTGAACTTGGTGAAACAATTTGAAAATCCAGTTTACAAAGAGCTTTTCTGTTTTTCTTCCATTTGTTTTTTCTAATGTTTGAAAAGAAGTTTTGTTATGTATGCATGTATTTTATTCCTCCTCCAGTGTACTTAAATAGTATTTTTTCTAAGTACATGGTTCCAAAGTCAGAATTCTTAGGAACTGATACAGACCCTTCTGACATTAAGAGGATATTTTTTTCAGTGGGTTTTAGTTCAGCTCTATGGATTATAAATTATTAGGGATGGACCTAGCTTGTAGATATAGAAAGTATTTTTATACCTCAGTGCAAAGAGACTGGCTCTGAATGAGGACTTTAGTTTGTCCCATCAATTACAAAAAGATAAAAAGGTATATTACCAATATATAAAAGTTGATACTGGCCATCTTTCCTTCATATTATTTTACTGTATTTTTCAAAAGCACCTTGGTGGTTTTATTACAGTTTTGTATTCTAACTTTCCTGCCCCCTTTTCTCTGATCTGCTCTCCTGTTTTGAGGAAAAAAAACAACTTTAGTCTTAGTCAGTCTTTTCTGCTGACCAGAGAAATATCGGGAGATAGATTTGGATCCAATGCTATCAAAATACTGAACTGATTGTCAAAAAATTATCTTGGCAAAACTAGTAAAAAATCTTTCATTAACTCTTCCTTAGGTAGCAATTACTGTTATTAGTGTGTCGAAATTTAAAGGCTTAGGAAACAGTATCAGAACTGGTAGGTACAGCTTTATTTGAGGGTTTCTTTTGGGTGGAGGAGCAGCAGTATATGGTGTTGTTGGTTCATGCTTATGGTTTTAGAACCAGTATTTCAGTTTAGGCTTCAGTCATTTTTAGCTCCTTATTTTGAAGTAACACTGCTAGTGAAAATTCTATAAAGCAATTGGAGATGTTAAAGGATTAAAAAGGTCAAGGAGTTCAGCTCAGAACCATTTGCACTGGCCTCTTCAGTCCATTTCTAAAGAAGAGATACAGACTTATGGTTTCAGTATCTCTTCACCTCTACTAGCTATTTAAGGAGTTTTCCTTTCAGAGACCACAAGAGTTCAGAAATTTGTAAGGCACACTGGCATCTTCAACACCTCAGAATTTGATGGGTTTTGTTGGGGGAGGTATTGGGTTGGGGGTTTTTGTTTGTTTTTTTGTTGTTGGTTTGTTTGTTTGTAGGTTTTTATGGGAGGTTTTTGGGTTTGGGGCAGTCTTCTTTAGGGGATTTTCTTTGGGGAAACTGCATTGTGTCCTTTCAGAAAAAACCGTGCCAAGAAATTAGTTCCTACTTAAGATGAGTGGCTGTAGGAAGTAATGCAAACATGAAATACTGGAATTTGCCCATATCCTTCTCAGACTAATCCCTGTGTTGGAGTAACCTGGGGGCTTCTGTGAGCTATTTCATTTTGGTTCTTTCCATTATCTGTGTAGCTTCACAGGAAGCATAAGACAGCATGTTTGTGCTTTAGATAGCAGACATAGAAACTGTGTCATCTAGCTGCAACTTTGATAATGCTTTGATGTATTGTGTCTATAATGTATTTATCTCTGCTTACTGCATAATATAGACAATAGCTTGAAGATGAGCATTTGTGTTTATTGTAATTTTTTAAAGGCATTCACCAAAATGTTTTATGGTCAGTGCTGTCATTAAAATTAGATCAGTTGATGATTTTCTTCTGTTAAGCTTTTCCTTAATGGCTNTTTTTTTAACTGTATTAGGCATTACATATTGCATCACCCTCTAATGCAATACAGCTGTTCTCTATGAGGAAAGTACTCCAAGGGAAATGAAAACATATTCTTTGAGTTGTGTGGTTGTGGATGTAGTCTACAGCAGATAATTTTTATTAATAAGAAACACATCCCAGCAAGTTGGAAAACAATGAATTTCTAAGGGAACCGTAAGGAGTACAGGTAGCTTCCTAACGAGACTTTCTTGGAGACATTCTAACCACACAATGCTACCTGTGCCGGAGCCTATTTCCCAGCTGCCGCAGGTCAGGGAGCTGAAAAGCAGGGACAGCTCCCCGCATAGAGGTACCAGCAGGGTGCTTCTTTCTTCCTGCCCTACAGGTGTGCAGTACCCTGGCGTTTCCATGACCTTCAGGCAGGCTACGCGGCCCGAGGCCGACGCGCAGAGTGCAGGCGGACGGGAGCCCCGGCAGCTCACACCTCGATTACACTGCCCCAGCTCGGGCACGGGCAGGACCGTCCCCTCCGGCCCGCTGTGCCCGCCCGGGTTCGCCTCCAGCACCACGGGAACGCAGCACTGCCCTGCCCCAACCAGCTCCCACCTGCCCGGGCGCTGCTGGCGGGAGGAGCGCGGAGCGGAGCGGCTCCCGGGGGCGGTGCTGTGTGCGGTGCCGCCGGCGTGGGGCGGGCACCGGCACCGCCCCGCCCGCCGGGCTGCGCGCCCGCGGAGCCGCCTGCGGCCAGCGCCTCCCGCGGGTCCGGCCGCGCTGGAGGCGCCGGTGGCCGCGACAGTGCCTGCACCGTACCGAGCCCGAGCCGTACCGAGCCCGAGCCGTACCGAGCCCGAGCTGTGCCGTGCCGTGCCGTGTCGTTTACTACCCAGCCTAGCCGTGCTTTGCTGTGCCGTGCAGTGCCGTATCCTGCCGAGCCGTGGTGTGCCGTGTCGTGTCCTGCCCAGCCCAGCCGAGCCGTGCTGTGCTGTGCCGTGTGTGTCCTGCCCAGCCGTGCCGCACCGCGCTGTGCCGCGGCAGCGCCTCGCCGCGCTCCGCCGGCCGCCGCGGGCTCCCTTGCGCAGCCACCCGGGGTAGATCGGCGGGAGTTTGCTCGGCCGTGAGGAGGCGGCGAGGCCGTGTGAGGCTCGGAACTGCCCCAGAAGTTTGCTGGCAGAAACTGTTCCCTTTATTGGCAAAGTCTTCAGGCTCTCCTCAGAGGAATACCCCATTGCCTAAGATGAGTGGCTGTAGGAAGCGCTGTAAGCGGGAAATAATGAAATTTGCCCAGTACCTTCTCAGGCTAATCACAGGTTCTCTTCACACAGGTAATGACTCTTTTTCTCTGTAGTCGAGCTGTTAAGCATGATAGCAAGAGAATTGCCTAAGGATAATACAGGGTTGTCATTGTTTTATATTATCATTCATTTCATCTTGTAAATAATAATAAAAGAAGATCTGTGAACTACTTTGTGGCTGAGCATAATGAAAACAGAGCATAGTCTGATGTTACAGTGTTTGGACAGCGACATTCTCTAAGCCTTTACACACACGAACCCCGATTGGGATGTGAGTGTACATGCTTCCACCTGTCCACCTGTGTGTGTTAAAGGTACTGCAGAGAAGACACAGTGGTCATAAAGGATGAGTCTTACGTTTTTCATTTTCACTGTTTCTTGGACTGATATTCTTTGATGAGCACACTACATTCTTTTTATTGGAGGCTTGGTTTTGCTTATCTAAAGATGTAAATCAGCTGCAAACTGTCAATGTGATGTTATAGTATCTTGTAGGAAATTTTAAATAACACTTGTGCTTTGCCATAGGGAATTTGAAACATAGTGGTTGTCAGCTTTCCTTAAGTAATTTTTTTTCTGTAACCTTGGACAAAGTGTGCAGCACCAGGGAAGGTTTCTAAGCTAGACTGAGCAGATGCTGTAGTTTTCTTATCACTCTGGAAAATATACTTTTCTCACAATTCAGCATTTTCTGGCTGTTCTCAGCAGCTGACAAATACGATAACTTACATGATGTCATTCTGTATTTATAAAATATAATTGTGCTTCTTTCTAGACATCGGTTACTTTTTTTTCCCTTTCAGAGCTGCAAGTCCAGCATCAGCAGATAGTATCCAATTATGCTAACATGATTATTGAGAATTAAAAGCCATTTATTTAAAGTCATCTGAAAGTTTCAGATGGTTATTTTTGTTTGGTGGTGGTGTGTTGGCTATATGTGTTTTTTGTTTTGGCACTGATGAAAAGATTTGGGAGCAAAGTTGACTTCAGTAATAATTGGAGGAATTGATGCATGGAATTAATCATATTTGGGGTTATGGTGCTATAGAAGTCATAGCACAAACACTGACAATGCATGCTTTATATGATGATTGTGACTTATGGAAATTTGACACGACTTTTTAATAACTTTGAATGTCTGGTAACAGAATTTCCCTGCCTTTATTTTCTCTATCATTTCTAGTCTATCGTAGTTTCTCTTTTGTAGACTGCATCAGTTCAAATTTTTCTGAAAACACTGGCTTCTTGCTCCCATGGGTTGCTATGGAAATTAAATAATATATGATGCAAGAAGAAAGAGGTGTTAGAAATTTGTTGCAATACTCTTTTTACAGAGTCATCCAAGCTTTTCCTTCCCTATCTAGTGAATGATGCACACACTACTCCATTTTTCAGACTGACATTTGTGCTGCAACCTTTCTGAGTTCACAATTCAAAACTGTTTTCAAGACCTGCTGTGGATGCTGATTGATATGCTATCAGTAAAAGAAGTTCCTTTTTTTTGCAATTAAGCAGCACGTATTCAATGATAAAAAGCCAAGTGGAGTGGCCTCAGACGTTTCTTTAAAGGCAAGCAAGCAAGCAAAAAATGCCCAGTCTTAGGAAGAGCTGAGATACTTCCGTGGAGATTTTCAGTTTGTTTTTATTACAAGTAATGGTATCTTACTAGTCTTATTAAGTTAATAGACTTCATCATGTTCAAATGATGTGGCAAATGAGATCATGATAATGTGATAATAGCTGAAGTGCCAAGGGAGGTAGAGCTCCTCTGTTAAGCTCTTGCATAGTCCTACTCAGTAACCTCAACTGTTGCAAACCAGTTACTGTTCATCCTGAAAAATCTAATGCATAATTCATTCTGTTGATAATTAGTTGATAATTAATGAAGACTAATGAGAAAGTCTAGTAGAAAGTGTTAGCATTAAAGATACTGCTATTTCTATCATGAGCATTCAAAAATTTAGGATAGGTATCAGAAACAAAGAAGTGTGCTTATTTAACTTCTTAGACACAGGCAATCTCCTCACCCAAGTGACCAATTTCAAAGTGTAAATGTTTACTAAGAAGCACAATGGTGAACATAATTTATTTTCCTTGTTGATATGATTAGGCTTCTAGTGTCTTTTTCAGGTGTTCCTTAATATTTAAATTACACTTAATAGTTTGGAACTACACATTTTTGAAAGTACTTGCACTGAGTCTAATCTATCCCTTCTTCCTGTATGGATAGGCATCTTGAATATATACTTAATCTACACATTGGTACAAGCTCTGCTGCAGCTGGTGTGTTTACATTGGTCAGAAAACAAACCAAAGTGATAGAGGAGGGAGACTGGGTTTACTGGCTATGGGCCTGGCTGAGGAGTCACTGCTGATTACTGGTTTTATAGCTTGTATTTCATAACCTTTTATAGCACTACAGACCTGTTCTGTGGTAAATCTAAATGTTTAAAATTAAAATGATCTCATATAGCTGTCTGTAATAATACATAAGCATGGACTTGTGCTTCATAGTCCACTCAGCTGGAACCAATATTAATGAAACTACCCCCTTGCTTGAAGGTAAATGCTGTATAAATCTTTACAATGGATTTTAAGTGGCAGTCTCTGCATGAATACATCTAGATCTCTCTCAGGTTTTTTTTACAGCAAGTCACTATGATTGGTAGCAAAATGTAGTGAAAAGAAATAGCCTTTTAAACAAAATTTTTATTTTCCCATGGTTTCTGTTATACAGTAAGTTGTTGTGTTTCCACAAGTGAAACATATTCCCTCGTTGAAGATGGCAAACCAAATATCATACCAATTCCAACTTTGTTGCCTCCTGCCTCTTGACTTGTAAGCACCTGGTCTTTGAAACACTGTCATAAAATCTTGACACTGCTCTTGAGAATGTTTTAGTTTTTGGATGGAACACGGATTTGCATATTATAAATAACAAAATAAATCATTGTGAGATCAAGAAGTAGGTCACAGATTATTTTCAAATGGAAGAAAAGTGATTTCAGAGCAATGGCTATGAATTTTTTCTTAAGTGTCACAACTGATGAAAGATTAAAGAGATGATAGAACCAAAACCACCCTTGATTTCAGTGGTAGATCTTCACAATTACATCACTTTCAGGCATGTTTTTATTAAATGTCTAATATAACCTATTAAGTGTCATATAGGAGGCTAGGTTTTACAGGTCAAATTCAAATTCCCAGTTAGCATATGTGTATACAGGGAATTGAAGGGGAGAACAACCCTGGCTGTGAAATTGTACTCCCTCCAACAAACTGGAGTAATCTCACTTTTCTGCACTTTTGTAGATTAGGTTATGGATTGATGTGGATTTTTTTACTTCTTCAGATTTTCTGAGGTTTTTGTTTGTTTGTTTGTTTTTAAATATCAAGGTTGATGAAATTGGTGTAAAGTAGCATTTATTAAAGACTTCATATTTTTCTTAGGTAAAAAAGCAAACCAATTAGTGAATGCAGGTTGTATTTTTGGATGGCATATTCTGTAATGAAACAGATTACCAAAGGTAATCTCTAGTCCTTCATTTTGCCGGGTTTTTTTGCACAGAAATGTTTTCTGGCCTACTGCCTGGAGGAATATATCGTCTGAGCATAGCTCTGAAGCTGTGGGAGCTTCCTCATAACTGTACTCCTCTGACTGTCCTAGTTCATGTGCCTATCACTGCCAAAAGTCCAAGACTGTTTAGGACAGTACTTTATTCTGAATTCCTTCAAGGACTGTTCTTTGGTAAATGCAAGAGGAATAATTTTTTTTGAATGCAAGTTACCATTTCTCTTAACTTCTATAGTAAATAATATGAGAAGTAGAATAAATTAAAAAACAAAAATAATCCAAAAGATATGAGACAAATATAGCAGATAAAAAGACTGTTCCCCTTTTTATGCAAACAGGATATAACATAAAATTATTTTAAATAGACCTTTTATCTTGAAGATGTCATAGAAATCCTATCATGTCAACATTCATGGAAAAACAGATTTAATGTGTTTCTAAATGCCTTTTTTGTATTGCTGAATTTTTTTTTTTTGTATACCAAATAAGTATTATTCATGAACCTAATTAGTCTTTTTTCATTTATTTTTAATAGGAAAGAATTCCAGATTCAAGTTCGGCATCTCTTGGTTGTTACCTGTGAGGTAGTTTGAACCCCTGGGGTTTGGGAAACTTCTCCTGTACAGAGATGCAATGTTCTCTCTATAGATAATTTCACAAGTTCCAATGTGCAAGAGTGAAATATTTGCCCTGTCCCTTTTAGGGAAAGAAGTTTCATTAATTTAAAATAAACCAAACCAGATTTATTTTGAAGTTCTGCATTGTACTTTATGTTTGCTCAGTTTCTTGACTAGGATTGACAACTTTTCCAGGTGCTGTCTTGGTATTCATCTACTTCTGAGGGAAATCCCTTCAGTGGAAGGGTGTGGTGGATACCAAATATCACCACTGTGGGATTTTGAGTAGGTTTCATGTAATAGCTGATAGAGGAGCTTGAGTTTATAGTATCAGACATTGAGAAAAAAATACCTGAAGAACACCAACCAACCAAAAACTCCCCCAAACTGTTTTTTGGGGTTTTTTTGGTTGTTGTTAACTCTTGTTAAGTATATTAGCTGAATTTTGCCTGAGTCTTCCTGTTATGTTTTTAGGACTTTTTGTTTGTTGCATTGTTGAGTACCTGCCTTTGAAACCACTTTTCCATTATGCTGCCCCTATATATATTGTCACTCCAATAGCCATTTTGTTTAGAATAGGCTGTAGTATAGACGGTGCCAAGTTGTACTGAGCTTAGTAGAAGGCAACATGAAATATATTCTGGGAAAAGCTGAGAATGCCTTAACTTAATGTACTTGGGATGCATTCTGCTTCAAATTGGAAAAAATTTTAAATATTTGTTTTGTTCCCTCAAAAAATCAATCCTACCTATATGTCTCTCACATGCTGCAGATTTACTGTGAACTTTCAGCAATTTTGTAGAAAATTGCTCAGATTTCAAGTAGTATAATTTGTTACAAAACGTGTTATAATAAATTATATTTAAGCACTCAAAAATTATAATTTTTTCTCTCTTCAGAAATGGGTCTGCATAGACTGCCTTTGCTCTTCCTGATTTGCAACTCAGTGTTGTGCAAAACGTTTCAGCTTCAAGTTTTATAATCCTGAATATTTGAGATAGACTGAACTTCACAGATGCATGAAGCAGTAATGGGTATCTTGAAGTGGGCCATCTAAAGGCAATACCCTAATCTTTAAGCATATTCTCCTGAATATTTTTAAATATTTTACTCAAATGTCCCATGTTTTTTAGGCATTAACTCCCTCATACAACCTATTTAAAGAAGATTTTTTTTCCAGATCCTTCCAAAAGAGCCTTCACTGAAGTCTTAAGGTTTCTTATGGTGTGTTAATTGGAAAAGGACAAAGTGACCGTGCTGCATGCCAATTCTGTTGAAAAAATGGAAGTTTTATTCTCTCACTCCAAGTCTGAATCTTATTTATAATGAAAGATACAGTTCATCTTCTCTTGCAAATGACACACTGGAAAGCATCCTGTAGTCACAATTAATGATCTTCCCTTTGGAAGTCCTATGTTCTGTACTGTTCTTCTAAGAGTCCAAATTACTGATGTCAATTATAAAGAGAGTATTAAAAATTCAGCTGTAGGACACAGCACTTGATAATATGTTTAAAAATACTTTTAAATGAACTTTTTAAGTTTACCAAAGTGTGCAGACGAAATATTGGGAAATGGCAGCATTAGGATTGTCTCAGCCTTGTGCTGATACAGTTCTTCACTGTGTATGTGCTTTTCATTTCATTGCACAGAGAACTTGGAGAGTAGGATACATTTGGATTGAAAATTTGGGTGCAAACTGAAATAAGCACAATCTTGGAATGCACAGGCCTGTTTTTTGGTTGTTATGTTTTTGTTCCTTTTATAAGGACTTTCTACTGCAAACAGACATTGTGCAATGATTCTCAAAGACACTAAAATGACAGATAAAATTCAATGTAGGGTAAAATGAAGCGGTACATGCTGGGCAAAATGAGCTTTATGTCTGAATGCATAGGCAGTGAGCTTACTACTGGCCACAAATGAAACCCTGGGGATGATAAACCTGTGAAACTCCTTACTAAAGGGTGTTTTACTAAAGGGTGTTGTTAGTGTAAAAACACCCTGTAAAAAGTTCTGCATGAGTCCATAGGGACCAGCTGGGCAAGGAGTTGGAAAACAAACCTGTTGGGAGAGACTGTCTAGATTAAAGATGTAAAAACTTCCCTGAGATGAAAATAGTCCATGGCTATTAAAGCGTTAGGGGAAAATGTTTGAAGTGCTTTTTCTGTTTCTCCTTTTCACTGGGCGTACACTAACAGCTGTTGGTGAAGACAGGATATTGAACTAAATGGATCCCCTGTCTGAACCAATACAGTAGTTCTTATGTTTTTGTATTGCTAACTTGCATTCAGAAAAGGTGATTCCTCCTGGATTTACCAAGGAGCAGCCCTTGAAAGAATTCAGAATAAGTTATTGTCCTGAACAGTCTCGGACTTTCGCAGGGATAGGCACGCGAACTAGGACAGTCAGAGTACAGTTGAAGGCCTCCCACACCTATGCTCAGATGATATATTCCTCCTGGCAATAGGCCAGAAAATATTTCTGTGCAAAAAAACCCAACAAAATGAGGGACTAGAGATTACCTTTGGTAACCTGTTTTATCAAAGAACACGCCATCAGAAAGTACAACCTGCATTTACTAATTGGTTCAGGGTTTTTTTATCTAAGGAAAATATGAAGTCTATATAAAGATAAATGCTACTTCACACCAATTTCATCAATCTTGATATTTAAAAACAAACAAAACACCCAGCCCCAAAAGTCAAAATAAACCTCTCTGGGATTAGGATGTTTTCACTGTTTCAGTGGTAGAGAACCACAGTTCAGCAGGTGTAATCCTGCCTCTTTTTATTCTCAACTATGTGATTTTGTCTGAGCACCTTCATGCAACTGCCAGAAGTTTAAAGCAGATAGTTTAAAAGGAGTTATAAACTGAATATGAAGTCAACTGAAATAGTTTTTCAGACAGTGTTTTTACTGATTACTACTAAGAACCACTGCACATGTTTTTTAATATCTTGGGTTTGTTAGGCTTCACATATGGAGTAGCCTTAGGATAAATTCTGTGAACTGGTCCATAGGAACTAGGAACATAGGTCCATACATACAAAAAATGTACATGTATATACATTTTTTTCCTGTACTATTAAATACCCTGAAAAGGGATTAGAAACTCTAGTCATTTGAGAAAAACAGAGTATGTAACATCTCAACAGGGCTAGCTAGGGAAGACAGATGCATCCCACCAGCGGCAGTGTCAGTAGCTGATCAGTCAAATGGAAGTTTTAAAACCCCAGTGTTTTTGGTCCTGCCTTATAGTTTTATTAGTTAAGGGAAAGATGCAAGCTAGGAATAAAAATGAGAAAGTATGGCAATCTTATTCACCCAGATAGATGATGGACATATATACATTTAGTGACTGCAGTAATAGTGTGTATTTTAACTTCCTGTTGCATGAATGTCCCTCTCTTCCAAACTGGCATAACCATATGTTCATATTTAACATTCTGCAAGAGCTATCTTATATGCGAGCCTGTATTAACAGAAGATGTTTTCTCGATTTGTTTAATATTTGAATTCTGTAAGAACATTAGAGATAGATGATGGCCAGTTCAGTACCATGTTTAGATATAAACTTAATGGCCAGTTTGGAAAATAGCAGTGATATGTTGGCTTGGAAATATGTGAGCCCTGAACTCCCTGCTAACAGCACTTAAGTCTTTCCTACTGTGACTAGCTGTGATACAGCCAAACAGAAACAATAGAACTGATAAAACTTAATGCTGCTTTGTGGCTGGTGAAAGCCAATCTCATGTCCCATTACATGGCAGTCACCTGTTTATGGGCAATAACACAGTGACCCTGGTTGTCACATCGCTGCTATTCTCTTTCCTGGTATGGTGTGATGGTCTTTGCTTGTTTTACTGTGTTTAGAATTAATTTCTAAACTGAAGACCAAATTAATTTGTAACATTTATATTTTCTCCCTATAACCCAGTTTGAATTAATTTTTAACATTTATGTTTTCTGTGTATAACCCAGCTCATTTAGATTCCACTATATATTTTTATGTGTCTCTGAATTGGTTTGGACATTGACTTGTGTGAACTCTTCACTTGCCTTCTGTCTCTTCATGATGATAGCCTGTCATGGATGAAAACGCAATTCACTCCAATACTTCTTTCATTTCCAAAACTGAAATACAAACTTTTGAAGCAATTTAAAATCAAACAAATGAAAAACTGTCTGAAATTATACTCCTGAAAATTGGATCAATTAAATTTTTTAAACATTAACTAAGATAGTACCTTTATATTTTGTTTTAAAAGTGCAAATTTGTGTCTTTGTATTTTTAACTGAAATCTATAGCATGTTTTAGGTATGTGTATGCTTGGACCTAGGGGGTTCACTTCTCTGAAGTGCTTAAAAAAATTGAAAATTATTTTATATTGTAAACTTCTTTTTTACAGCTACAGCAGGTATTCTGAGGGGTCCTGCTACTGAGGGTTTCTGCTACTATTGAACATTTTGAACATATAACGTAATATATATTATTATTATTATAAGATTCCTGCCGTATTGAACTCTAACTTGTCATTAATTCTCCAAGTTCTATTCCAAATAATATAGATGGCATAATTTTATAAACTAAGTTTGTCATTGCTGTTTCTTTAGAGTACGTAAACTGAAAATAAGCATCAAACAAATATTATTCTGTGTGTTTGTCTCAAATAGGCTCTTTAGCTTTTAAAACTGGTAACAATTTGATTTACCCTTTCAAACTTTCTATGGAGTGCCCATCTAGGCAGTGTGATTAATATTAAATATAAAATAAAACTGAGATGGAGAGAAAAAAGTTTGTTTTCATCGACACCCATACTTCATTAGTTTAAGAAGTGGAATAAATCTGAAAAGAGGTACTAGATTTTGTGTCTGTTAGTCTAGTTTTTGTCAGCAGATTTGTAATTTTTTAAATACCCTTTATGAGGCATGTGAATAAAATCAAACAACATTTAGAATTTGTGCAGTGCAGACCTTTCTGTGACAGCTATTGTAAACTTCGTTTAATTTCAGGGAAAAAAGTGACAGTTGATCATTTATATTTGATTTATAATAATACTTGTAAAGGTCAGCAAAAAATAGATTCCTCAGTCGACTCTGAAAATAGGAATTAGGCTTTTGTGTCATTTACTTCTCAGAAGTTCGTCCATAGATTCTTTATTCTAATCACTACATTTTGTTACATTAGTTGAAGAATTTCTTTGAAAATCCCAGGTCAGGTTTTCCCCTCAGATGATTTCTTTGGGACAAGGACATGGTGTGAGTTGGGCCCTTTGGTTTCTGCAACACTTAAAATAGAGAGTTGCTGGTCAGATGTGGTGCTGCCACACACAGATGGATCCAGCTCGGGGCCAAAATATTTGGGTTAATTTCTAATCAATTAGAGTAAACACAGTAGGGATACATACACCTAGGATAATCAACTGTTGTTGATTATTTAGATTATCTTGGATTATGTAAAAACCGCAATTTTTACCTTTATAAAAATATATATTTAAAATGTATAAGTACATCCAGTTTAAATAAATGCCTCTTCTATACAATGTTGATTTTCACATACAAGTTTTAAATGTGCTCCTATGAGCATCTCGCAGGTACAATCAGTACCATCTAATTCACTGTCAGTGATGCCTGTGGAATCCACAGCAGTGAAATCTGCAAACCCTTCTGTAGCAAATGCATCTGAAATTGCTTCATTACTGTAAATATGAGGCTAATGATTATATATATTTAGTCAATTTCCCCAAATTATCATATGTTTGTTCCCAGACAAACAAATATTAAACACCAATGGTAAGCTGCTTTTGAATTGCTGCACTGCAGCCTGACACAAATTTTGTAAGCTTCTTCCATTACCGCTTCAGAAAAGGAGGTAAAACATAAGAGAAATCTAAGGAATTGTCTTTGTGTGCAGATTTAATTGAAATTAAGTACAACTCTTAAAATGCAGAGGAATCAGGACTGAAGTGACCTCATTTTAATTTAGCATAATTCATTTCTCAAGGAAATGAAACCAAATTCTTTTTTAATTCTGAATGAGTGGCTCTCAATAGTGACTGAATTAATCTTAACTATTCCACCTTACTGATAATTAATAATTAACTTCCCTGAGTAGCCTATGTGCGCAAGCAGCTCAGGATTCCTGAAAAGGCATCAGGGCTTTTTAGTGAGGACAGGAAAATTTTTAATTTATTCAATCAGCTAATAACTTTTAAAAATGTAACCAAATGAAGAAAATTAGATGCAACTTAATGTCAAGAGAACCGAAAATATAAAGTAAGACTTTAAGGAAAATTAAGAGTGAGGGTGAGGAAGGAGGATGGTGGAGAAAGAAGAGCACAAGTGACATGAGTATATAAAAATGTGCATTTATGCACAGCCTCTGATACTTCTATGTTATTGTGTATCAGATTTATCCTTGGTGTAAATCTGCAGGCAAATCTGTACCAATGAAGAGTTTGGTCTGAGAGAAATATTTACTGGACAGCGTGGTGTCATGTCTTCACTCTCAGTACTCTGAACCTCTAGCATTGAAGGCAAATTTTTTACATTGTAGAAATATTTATTCCTTCAAAATTGGCCTGATTTTTGAATCCAGTGAGTTACAACAGTAGCTGAAATGCATGTTGGGGAAGACAGAATGATGGTGGCTGAAAGTCACTACTCACTTTCAGTTTGATGTATCTGTTACCCTGACTGGTGGTTTTGGAAGTTTCATTGCTATTCAGGCACTCTCCCTCTTGCCACACATGTGAATTTAAGTGCTGCAACATCCCCCATGTTCATGTTCACAGTACTCTGAAACTTTAATGCTGAGTGACAGATTGGGAATAGAAACAGCAGGGCATTCCTGCCCCGTGAAGACTTAGCAGATGAAGTGCTTGAAGCTCCTCAAATAACTACCGTAGTCTATTGTGAGAAGCTAATTGGATTGTATGTATTGCTTACAGGAAGTTCTGGACTGATCTATTAAATTACCTACCTGTTGTCTGTATAGTATCGTACTGTGACAGTAATTGAAATGTCATCCTGTTGAGACAGTGTAGGACTAAGGCCAGTTCTTTCATGACTAGTCTGCCGAGATGTTTCCATCAATCAAGTTGTACCATATAGTAAAAAGATGTCCTTTTTCATCAAGGAGGAAACTGCCCTTCAAAAACTAATAGAATTCTTGTAAATATTATGGATTGGGTCCAGCTGAGGGTGACAAAGATGACGAAGGGCCTGGAGCATCTCAGTTGTGAGGACAGGTTGAGGGAGCTGGACCTGTTCAGCCTCAAGAAGGCACAACTGAGAGGGGAGCTCATCAGTGTCTGCCAGGGAGGGTGCCAGGAGGATGGATGCAGGCTCTGCTCAGTGGTGCCAGGGAATAGGACAAAAGGTAATGGGCAGAAACTGATGCCCAGGAAGTTCCACCTGAACATGAGGAAGGACTTTATTGTGTATGGGATCGCACATGGAACAGGTTGCCCAGAGAGGTTGTGGAGTCTCCCTCACTGGAGATACTCAAGAAGTGTCTGGACACAATCCTGTGCGGTGTGGTCTGGGATGGCCCTGCCTGTGCTGGGAGGTTGGAGCAGATGGTCCACTGTGGTCCCTCCCAACCTGTTCATTCATTCTGTGATCCATCTTGACAGGCATGTCCCCTCATTTACATAATTAGTAGTAATACTGTTATCTCCTATCTTACCAGGTAGAGTTCATCAGTAAAGAGAGCCATGTAATGATAGAATATAGAGTGTTTTACAGTTTTCAGTGCTTTTATGTTTACTTTTAGCTATATTGCTACTGGTCAGAGTTGGAAGATTTATGTTTGAGATTTTCTTTCTGCTACGGCTTACCTGTTAGATAAACGTATACTGTGGCATTGTATGTATGGCTGTATGAACAGCAAAACAACAAATGTTTACAACACTCTTCTTTCCAAAGAATACAAGTTTGGAAACTTTTAGTTTATATTTTGTACTGCTACTTTTTTTTCTCAGATTGAGTTAATCTGCATCAGACACCAGATTTGTATTGCGCCATAACTACTTAAGAAATACCACCAAAGTGTGCACTTGGGGATGAAGCGTTCCACACTTAAATAGACTGAGTACTACATCTATACCTTACATTGAAGGTGCATTGGCTTTAAGATCTTACAGGGCAAAGGATGAGAGGCAGAAATGGTTGCACCACAGCGAATCGGAAAAATGAAATAAACGTCGTGGTGTGTCTGTGGATCTGGGAGCTGTGAATGTGCAATGCTGGAGCTTTAGCAAGCTGGGCCATGGAGGAGCAGAATTTGAAGGAAGAAGCCTTCAAATGCATATAACTGTGTCTAGAGGGCACTGGGGAAGGTGATGGCTGATGGAAATACCCAGCTTCATGTTTGTGCCCACTTACAGGCTGAAGCAGTGTGGAAGACCCTCACTGCGCTTACAGCTCCCTGCAGATTGAATATGGCATAGGATGCATTGTTGAAGGTCAGTAATAAGGAGATGAGTAGAACTCAGTTTAGATTTTTCTGAATTATATCTATGCATTTAAACATCACTTTTTTATCTCTTTACAGGATAGGTTTGTACTTGCAAAACTGAAACTATATACTAAAATTTCAAATTATTTTTCTTGACGTTCACAGAGGCACCTATATGTGTAGTTAGGTGCTTTGTTTTTGCTACTTTCTGTTAAGTCCTTTATAGTCTAGGAAATTAAGGTCTCGTACTCAGAAATGTACAATCCATCTACTTTAACGGTTCTGTATGGTTGCTCTTCAATTCTTTTTATACTTCTGTAAAAATTCAAAACATTTTGTTTGCTTTTTTACAGACCTGCTGTTAAGCTAATGTTTTCTCAGACCTATGAATTAGGAGAGTATGTTTCCATTTTTCAGTACTTGTAGTCTGTCTTGATTCATCATCATATGGTGTGAGGTAAAGTTGGTTTTTCTACCTGTCTTATTTGTTTTGTTTCATCTGCCTGCTGTCTTTGATGCCTTCATCCCCAGTAACTCAGTTCCATGTGGTCCTTCTGCAGTTCTTTCACTAACTCTTCACTGGATATCACAAGTATCACTGGATTTTTCTAGCTTCATTATTAGTCCTGTTTTTCTGGACACTTACGAATATGCTGAACTTCTAGAGATTCAGCATTTACCTTCTAGGGACTCCTTCACTATAACTTTCCTCTGATGTCACTGCCTGTAACTACTCCATTTCCTGCCTTTGTCGTTTTTTTCTTTTTTCACCTATCGTTAAAGACTAGCAGACTCCTAGAAGTAGTGAATCCAAATCAAGTGGTCATACACATCCTGAAGGGAACTGATGCCACGAGCACTGCCTCAAAAGATGAGTGTTCTCCTTACAACCTGCATGCCACTCATTTGTTTAAATGAATTTAAAACTCTTGGTGTTTTTTGACTTTTTCTCTTTGCTTTCTACTAGAATAACAAGGTAGTAAAACACATAACCAGTGCAGAGTGGATCTATATAAGCCTTTCTGAATTTCTTTTAAACAGAACAAAAGGAATGACTCTCTTGCTCCAGTGCTTTGTGAGACTCAGTAATGCCTTTGAAGAGATTCTTCCATGGATGCTCCTGGCAATCATTAAGATTTGTCATTCTCAAACAACACATGGTTGACTAGATAGAATGTGAATCTGATTTGAGACTCTTGTTTCACCACCAATTTCCTGACAAGGACAAGCTGGTTCAGTTCGTGGATAAGTATGATGGGACCCTGGAGCTTACATTCTGCTGAAGTCCAGGAAAACGTGAATAAAACTGCTGCCTGTGTTTGATCCTTTCCAGTCCTGGGGCAGAAGTCATTCTGGTACAATTAAGTAGCTTGGTATCTGTCTTATGATGTAGGATTAAAGACTTAGCATTCCAGCACTGGATTCCTGAAAAGTCCAATCAAGAAAATACGTCAAAGGCATACAAATGCATAAGTGCAGTAGCACATGACTCAATACAAAGCAAAGTTGCCAGGACAACTGTCTTTCAGAAGTGAGTGATAAGCTGCTTTAATACAATTCTACAGCAGTCATACCCTTTCCTCATCCCAGCCAGAGGCTGGAATACCTTTCTCAGAAGGTCACCTTCTACATAGCTCCTTTTTACAACCCAATTTGTTAACCTCTTCTCTCAGGCAGTCTGTTGCACAGTATCCTGTCTCCTAGTGACACAAAAACCCCCCTACTGGGGCTACTAAAAATTCATCATGTGTAATTTGTTGTAGATTTTTTTTCCTTGCTGGCTCCCCAGACTGAGAGCAGTAGCTGTTGGAAATTGAGTGCTTAAATTACATGGCAAACTATGATAAATTTCCAGACATAGAACTGTACCAACTGCCAAACTAAACTACTCATTTTCATTTTGGTTGGTCGTAAAAATGCAATCAAACATCCTGAATCCCAGATGGAAGTTTATAAAATTTAATTTGTTTCACTCTGTACAATTTAAAAGAAAAAAAAATATGTTCCAAAAGTGATGGGTTTTTTTAAGAACCCGTTGCATTTAGGTCATTGATTTTAATAGATAATTTTTACCCTGCTTAGTATTTTTATTTTAAAGTTGTATTTTAAACAATTTCATTATGCATCAAAATTTGAAAAATAAATTGCAAGAAAATAGTAACTGTGAATAATGCTTCCCATCCTTTAAGAGTTTAAGAAGTCAGCTTTAGAAATTGCAGTAAGCTAGGGGTTGGTTTTGGTGTTTGTGGATTTTATTTTTTTTTATATTTATTTGTATTTTTTGGTGTTTGCTTTTTGTTTTATTTTACAGTGATGGTGATGAGAGGGCATCTGCTTCTTATGCAGATGCCCATGAATGCCCCTTTGGTTCTCAGTTGGTCACAGCTGTCCTTTCATGCTGCTGAGCTGTTGTAGTGCAGACTGGGATTCCAGAGGGCAAAGGTCCTTTGTCACCATAGATAGAGTGGAAAAGTTGAAGTGCATGGCCCTGAACTCAAGATCTGCAGTCTGATGTTTCCAGTTGTGTAGGAATACAGTACTGGACTGCAGTGGGAAAAGATATTCTGGTAAATATACTTTCCTATGAAGGCTCTTTTATGTTTTCCCTTTTTGTTTATTTTTTGGTCTTCTTAAGAACATGTGATTTTGGCTCTGATTTCTGCTTTTTTTTTTTTTTTTTTTGTCAAGGTATGGAGTGATGTTAAAATAACAGTTTGTTCCTGCTCGATGTTAAAATAACAGTTTGTTCTTGCTCTCAAACACATAATTAGCAGACAGCAGGGAAGAGAATTATTTTCAAAACCCAACAAATAGATCCCCAAATGGCTGTCAATTACAGATACACAGAGTATGTAAGCTGTCAAAACTGGTGACTTTTTTTTGTTTGATATCTCCTGTGATGTACAGTGAGGGTTTTCTCCTGGAAACTCACCTTCTTTATGTTATAGAAAAAAAGGGCTTCAATGATAAGAAATGGTATAAATAATTTTTCATTTTTTTCCTCAACTTGCTGAATTAAAAGTTCATTTTTTTTAATGCTAAGTTATTTTTGTATTCATTAGGTAAATCTGTATTAGGGGAAAATTTGAGAGGTTTAGTAAAGTTCATGCTAGAAAAAATGCAAAGAATGTGTTTTAAACATACTTAAAATTTTGCATTAGAAATGTCTCCAGCATGCTATAGGCAATGGAAGTAATTGTTTATTTGCTGATAGGAATCCTCAGGCATGGGGTTTTTTTAATTATCTCATTAATATTCCAAACAATTAATTAAGGTTTTATTCATATATACATATGGTATGCTCTTGTGTGATACTGCTCTAAGTCAATGGAAGGAGAAAAATTTGGTGCAGATCTCCCTGTACCCTATTCCAGTGGTTTTGTAGTATACATTTAATGGGTCCTGTATAGTGGCACACCTATATATAGATATACTCTCAAAAGAATACCTATAGCCCCTGGTTTCTACTCAGTTAAGAAATAGAACTTAACTAATAATTAAAAAAAAAATTCGCTAAACGACTTTTTTGAGAAAAGTTTCAAAGTAAATCCAACCATCAGTTCTTAAAGAAAAGATTCAAAGTACATCTCAGCAGAATGTTTGCAGGATGTCCTTGAAGGACTCTGCTAAGACACTTCAGAAAGATATGAATCTACTTTCATCCCAGAAGTATCTTTTCTTAAAGAAACTGTTCAATTTCCATCTAGTTTGTTTGTTCATTTGTTTTTACGTTTAGATAGAGATGAAGGATTCAGTCTTTCACTGGCCTTTGCTACTGGGTGAAGTTCAGCAGCTCTTTGCCGCCTTCATTCAAGAGCTCTTTCACTGGACAAGCTCTTCACATTACTTACCTCTTGCCCCTGCAATACAGGCAGTTACTCAATGGAGTTAAAGGTTTAACTTCGCTTTGTAGTACAGCAACAGCTTTGTCTTTCTAGTTTGTAATTAGTTATACGTTAAATTCACGTATTCCTTAGCTAGTGCCTACAAATCGTGAGTTTTATTTCCTGACTCTTCTGCTGCTTTCCTCTTGCTCCTTTAGGCTTGTGCAACTCTGACCACTGAAATATCACATTTGCTTTCAGGTTGTTATCACAAGCAATACTGATTAATAGTCCAGGGTGGAATGACAATCAAGCAGTGACCCTTTTGTAAAAGTCTTGCAAAATAATCCTTTTAAAAGAAGCAATTTGGACATCAAGGTTGGACTTGGTGATCTTGGAGGTTTTTTCCAACATTTCTATGACTCTGTAAGTGATGAAAGATTGTGTATATGAAACATTATTTACCTCAGATTGTAGTGGTTTACTGTAGAGGATTCCTAAAATTGCTTACTTAATTTTTTTTTTTCTATTGATGTTGAGTTTTGGCTACAGGCTTTTTGACTTAATTCTAAGCATGTATTTATGCTTCAGGACGCGTTTTCTGTATTTTCATATTCAAGACAAAAAGCACTTTCATTCTGATAGGTTGATTGTCAACTAAAGACACACTTTTTTCTCAACAGAAGTTTATTTGGGGTCTTTTGGTCTTTGTTTTATCTAAAATCCCAGCCTGATTTTTTTGTCCAAATTTAATTAACTGCACGAATTTATGAAATTGACTCTGTGGACTTAGAGGCACAGGTAGACAAGCTGGTTATTTATTTATGCACTTGTTTAGTTCTTGTACTATATACTTCTCTTTGGAAAAGTCTTATAGCCCTCTCATGCTGAGCTAGGTTGAAAATATAGGAAACCACCTAGTTTTGGAGTCAGCTGCTGACAATATGCTTCTTTGTTCCCCCCGGGTGTTTCTAGGGAAAAAAAAAGAGAGAAATTTGGGAACTCTCTGTAGCTTTGTTTTCTGGCTCCACAGAAATTACATTTCGTTATTTCATTTATGAGAATTACTTTTGTTTGCTTCATTAGTTGCACTTTCGATAATAAATGCTATTTAGAAATCATTCTGAGCCAAGTAGTCTTACAATAGCCTCCTACATTCTGCCTTTTAGGTAACCTGCACTGGGTAATTGGAAGTTCTGCAGAAGATGCTTCCACGTGGTTATGGCAAATTTCTCAGTTTGCTCTGCCTGTGATGATGATGATGATGATGATGATGATGTCTTAATTAACATTCCAACTTTTCTGAAAAGCCTGATGTAAACAACATGACTTTTTATGAATACTTTGAAAGTATACAGGCCTGGAATTTTTGCTAGTTTTTAATTGAGGCCTATAATTCTTTTGAATTTTGGGTAAAGAAGCTTGCTTTGTTGATGAAAAGCTAAATAGTGAGAATACATTAGAACTTTTAGCAGCTTTCAAAGCAGAAAGGTTGATAAAAGTGCTTTGGCAGTAGCTGTCGTTTTATTCAAATAGTGAATGCAAATGGACATGGAAGGTGTGAAGGAAAAACATAATAAAAAGAGTATACAGAGTCTTGTTGCTAGTGCCACTGGAATTAGGAATTTCTTTTTGCCTTATACTTCTGTTTGAAAATTGTAGAGCATGAATGCTGCCTACCCCTTGTTTTGGAAAACAAAGCACACTTATGGCTTTATAGACTGGGTGTTTCTACAGACTCCTAGGAACAGACTCCTATTACATTTAACAGCATCTCAGGGAAGGTGTCAGGTTGTCTCCTGAGTGTGATAAAACACAAGAGAGTTATTTCTGCCTGTGTCAGAAATTGGTGTCTAGCTTAGTTCAGCAGTTGGAAAACTCTGATTCTGCTGTGTTGAGAACTGCCAGTCTTTTTGCTGTTGTGAAAACCCCACTATTAATAGAAAATTTTTTATCAGCAAAGGTACTTCTTTTCCAATACTAGTGAACTCTATCACATCATATCAAAGAGAATTATTGTAATATAAAATTGAATATGAGATTCAGCAGTCATGTAAGACTGTGGGATTTGAGGGAAAAAATTAAAACTGAAAACAAAGTATTTCCAAGAAGTTTTTAAATAAGGCAGAGTAGTGAAAATCCAGAGAAAAAGTGCCAAAGTTTTGTGACCTGCTCGTGGTTATTGCTGACTAATGGTGTTATTATTTAATTACTGCCCCAGTATTTGAATAACATTTCATTACTAAGATATTTTACCATTGTTTCACACTCTCTGCTGAATTAGAACTTTAAGTAGTTTTAATGCTTCTTACTTTAATCCAAGCTAATTGTTTTAGAAAATTAATTTGTCAAGGTGTCTTCCACATTCCATCAAGTCCACAGGGGATGTCATGGTTAATGAGGGCACCATTTGAGGCATTCAGTTAATTGAGTAGATGTGGCCATTTCTGTAAGGTGAACTGTACATCTGTTCTCAAGATGCTGGCATTGTGTCATTTTAAGGCTAACCTGAATTAGTATATCCTTTCACTTTGAGGCTACTGTTGGTTTTTCAACCTTTTTTTAATTATTATTTTTTCATGTATATACTTCCTCTTCCATGAATCTTTGCTTCCCTTATGCTATATGAATTTGTGTCATTTGTCTGCTTAACCTTCTGAACTGATACATACATTAATCAACAGTGCTGCAAGGGAACTTGATTGCATCCAGAAGTGATGATGCTGGTTCTGGTGGTGCAATGTAGTTTAAGAACAATTTGAGGTTTGACCATCGCTGTTTTAAAGGCTGTACTTGATACTAACACGCTGTATTTTTGAACGGATTGGCATGGGATTCCTTTGTTCTGTCTGAGCCATCAAAGCACAGTTATGTTGAAACAAGCACAGAGGAAAGATTTGAGACAGCTGGTGATACTCAGTTCAAGTGTAATTTCATGTTTAGCTACTACAGAAAAAAATACAATTCTCTCTCTCCATCTCACATGAGAAATAGGGATATGTGAAAGGAATGATTTTATGCAGAAAGAAAGGGGAATAAAGAGGTACATTTTACTGTCAAAAATTATCATAACTACTTTAAGCCCCTTTTTAAAGACACCATGATATCCTTTAACAGGTAGTTCAGCATTTCTGAGGAAACAGGAAGGAGGACAGCCTCAGCTGTAAGAAATAAAATGTCTTTAAGAAGGGGCTTAAAATAGTTATGATGATTTTTGACAGTAGAATGTACCTCTCTATTCCCCCTTTTTTTCCCCCATAAAAATCATTCCAGTGACATATACTTATTTCTCATTTGAAATGTAAAGAGAGAGCAAGGGTTGCAGGAAAATGTCTGAAAGCATTTAGCTATTACCCAGAAAAAAACCTATTTCTTCTATATTTTATGAAAAGAAAAAATAACTTTCCTTGAGAATAGACTTTTGAGTATCCTAGACAATAACCTTCAGTTTGACTATACATTACGAAATGCATCATAAATTATTTCAACCACAGCCTGCAAATACAAAATTAATGCAAATAAGGTACAAGGTTTACCTTACAAACTCTTAAAAGTGTGACAAAGATGAGTGTCCTGAAACTCAAGACTTATAAGTAAATAGTATTACTTTTTTATACTTTTTATGTATAAAGTGAAAGAATAGCAATTATAAGCCAAGGAGAGCAGATGGTTCTTCATGTTGACTGAAAAATGTCAGGGAACTGTTAAAGAAAAATCTGTGACTTGTTTTGGAGAAACAGGAAAGGACAACAGGTTCTAAGAAACATGGTAAAGAATGAGGCTAATATGGTTCAATAGAAAAAAAGCACAAACAAGTGGATGATGGAGTAGATCCCTGGGAGTATCTCTAAATATAATGGGCTTGTTGTACTGTCGTTTAAGCAGAAAGAAAATGGTAAGATAGAAACCATTCTAGTTATGAATGAACAGATATCCTATGAATTTCATTTGACTGTATTGAAAGAACATCCAGGAGAGCAAGAATTTATTAAGATTCAAGAAAACAGAAAATTTTGTTCCTGCCCTGAAGATATATAAATCAAATCTTATGTAAAGTGCCATTCAAGAATTAAGTCACAAAGTGTATGCGAAGGCTTGCTGCATTGACTGGGGATGCAAGAACCAAACACTAATACATTTGTGAGGCAAATTGTAACCCTGTGGTTGAATGCTTACTTTGCAGGCTAGAATAGAATAGTAAGTAGGACTGAAGAAAAAGGCAAACTTCTGCATTGCATTTTTTTGGAAAGAATGCCTTGGCAGCTGCAGCAGATGATTTAAAGTAAGCTCCATATTTTTCTGAACTGATCACTGAGAATGTAAAAACCATGTAGGAACAGATTCTCAAGTGTTTAGTTTTATATCTGCTGCTTCCAATGCACTGTTTTCAGGTTTCTTCCCATGTTTTTTCATTGCTCAGTAGCTGTTCTATATACTAGAAATTAGCAAGTAAAGTCATGATTCTAGTGGAAGGTGGCCCTGGGGGTTGGAACAAGATAATCTTTAGGATATCTTCCAACCCAGATCATTCTATGATTCTATGGTCTTTCTTCATTGCTGCTTAATAAAATACTGACTTGCATTTTCGTAGACAATTTTTTAGTTTCTGTGTCCTTCCCATATTAAATATTATGTATTAATTGTTATGCCATTTAAGCCGTCATAATAAATAGTAGTACAAGCTAGTTGAGGTAGGAGAACAGTTAATTCCATTATGTGAACAGGAAAACTTCCATGAATACCAGGAGAAATTGCAAGCAATAGCCAGTTTTCCTGGGGCAGTTCTCAGATCTGCAACAGGTAAAAAATTACTTTATTTCCATGTCCCAGTTCCTGAAGAGTTTAAAAACAAAGTTAGGTTCTAAAGTCAAGAACTGCTCAATATTGTCGTTTTTCCAGCACTCATAATTTTTGAATAAATTTTTGGATACTCTAGGGCATTCTGCATGTGCTGTTGTTTCTTTTTTCCCCTCAGCAAACAGTTATGATTGATGTGAATCTATGCAGTAACTTTCCAGAGGGGATCTTAGGCCATGTGTGCTTGCTTCTGGTTGCCAGCCAGGAATCTGGCAGAGTTCTGCTGGAGACTGTAGATAAGAGCAGGTTCAGAGACCCAACCTCCACAGAGATGCTTGCTGCAATTAGTCAATCTTCTCAGTGATGAGTTCAATTTGATTAAAAACCTGTGCTACTCAGGTGCTGGGGAGAGAAGCTTCTTGAAAGAAATCTGCTACTTTGCTTGCAGAGTCTTCCATCCCCTAATCACTCCCCTGCTTTGATGAGGGACACGCAGAAGATAGTTTGCTGTTCCTAACTGCAGTTATATAAATATAATTTTTAATTTTCATCCTCATCATGTTTTCTCTTAATTAATCTTTAATGGCAAATTAAGTTTACTTCTTCTGTGCCCATGTTTTTCTCTGCAGAGTCTTTATCTTAAAATATATACCACATATACCAGTGAATGAATGGTTCAGTAATACGGGCTAAAGCTGGTTTTGCTCATTTAAATTTTCCTCTATGGTCTCATTTGTACTATGCAAAATAGGGCAGGGGGATCATATATCATGAAGATAAACCTGTCAGAGCAACCCAGAGATATCCTTTTAGGAAAAAAACCCCATACTATTAAAATAATAGATGTGCAAAACCCAGCAGAGTGGTTTTACAGAAATTGCTATAATTCAGTCAAGCCTAGTTTATCTGTATTTAGATTATTTCTGCATAGCTGTAGCTTCTATATGGGATACTTTTGTAATGAATTTTGATTTTTTTCCTTCTTCATTTTTTTTTCTTCCCCCGAGAGGATTCTAGTTTTACTCTTTCAGCTAGTGAAATGAAGAGCAGCAATTCAACTTTGTATTTTCTCAGACCTTGTATTGCCCTCTGTTAGTATATGGCACAGTGCAGCTTCACTTGTTTATCCTTAAAGAAATAAATAAAATAATAGGATGTAAGTATCAGGTAGTATCTTTATGTCTGTATTGTCCAGCAACTTATTTTGGAGGGAATTATTTTAGATGTTGCTCTCTTCTTGAACTCAGCTGTGGGTTTCAAGCTTATGTGCATTAGGTATAGTAGTACAATAGAGAGGGTAATTCTGGCCTTTTTAAGTTTTTCAATTCCTTGCATGTGTGGCTGCCACTTCAGAAAACTGGAAACCACTTTGCATCTTTGCATGCAGTCATTTTCTTTCATTATTTAGTCAACTGTGCTTTCTTCTGCTTGAGTAGGGAGTGTGAGCAACTTGGAGCATGTGGATGGCAAATTCAGCATGTGGCCAGCTCATGTTCTTGTAGCTGGAGTTATGTGGTGCATAACTGTTCTAGCAGAGGTGTCACAGAAGGGTTTTTGCTCTCCTATCATGTAAGACCTGAATACACATACACATGGGTATGCACACACAAGCTAACAAAAATCTCAGATTTTTTTTTTTTTTTATTCTTATAGAAAGTGGTAAAGCAATTCCAGCAGATTTTCTCTTGAAAAGTAATGAAAAATTGAAAAGTGTGGAAAAATACTGCTCTATGCCTTCATGTTTCTTTTTTTCTTTGACTTGATTATTGATTATTGGCTTGAAATGCTAACTCGTGACAATACAATTCTTATAAGTGCACTCCCTTTAGTCTGCTGAGATTGAAGAATGAGTTCTGGAAGAGCAGACATTGCAAAAACAATACCTACCATTAACCCAAGAAAGTTTTGGTGTAGGATTTGCTTGTTTGGGTGTTTTTACATTTTCTTTCTCTTCTCTTTTTCTTTTTTTTTTTTTTTTNTTTTTAAGCATTGGAGTCACTTTGTCCCTTTTACCGTCTTCCTCGAAAAGGATGAAGAAATATCTTTCTCACTTTCTTCTCTAGAAAGTTTGTTTTATTTGATAAGGAAAAGGAAATCGGAGGGTCAGCTGTGGCACTATTTCAGCCTTTCTGATATTTAGTTGGTTAGCAGATAAAGACCAACAGAATTAATCTTGTCCTTGGAGCCTTTGAGGTAAGATTACTGTGTTCCTTGGAGCAGAAAACATGACTTTCAAAAATTTAGAAACCACTTTTTTTTTTTTTTTTTTTTTTTTTTTNTATTAATGACTTGTAATATGACCTAGTCCTATATTGGAAGCCACTTTGTCCAAGGTGAATTCTATCATGCACTGTAAGATCAGGTCTGTTAATTACTCTGCAGTCAGTTTTCGAAAAACACATTATTGTTTTCTGACAATATAAAAAAATTCCATCTTACTTATTCTTTATTAGTACTATTTCTGAATCTCGATCATGGTCCAGTAGGAAATGCGTGTGTGTCTGTAGCTGTACAGACATATGCAACATTTGATACATTGAGCATTTAGCATCTGCACAATTTGCTGGTAAGATAATCAAGCACAGATGCTGTCATAGAATATAGCCAGTGAAAAGATGTTCAATCCTTTTCTTGCATTTAACAGTTGGTTTGGCAGCAATACTGACTTCCCCTCACTAGAACTCCAAGAAAGCTCAGTTAAAAGGGATATTAACAATGTGCAATACTCAAGTTAGGATAAAATCACTTCACAGAAGATAAAACGATGGCGTCTGGTAGATGAATGCCTGCAAAAAAGAAAACTGAAGAACTGCCTTGAGCTAATTTTGATTGGGACATGTAGATTAGTTTCACACCAATGGACTTATTTTCAAACTGGAAGGATTTCTGTTTGTTTGCTTATGGAAATTGCAAGTGTCACTGAGGATTATCCAAGTCTAGCAAGTCAAAGATAATAAATACTATTAATAATTACAATTTTAAGTCCTCTGATAATTTCAGTCACTTTTCAGAACATTTAACATTTCATAGATCTTGCATAGATCATTTCATAGATTCAAAGAACATTCTTTTGTATAATATTAAAGGCTGTAGTCCACAGAACGTGGCAATTCAGCTGTCTTCACTGTGCCCAGGTTTCACCTCTGATGAGAGAGTTGCATAGAGGGGTCACTTTGCATCTGTCTTTTGATTACAGGTGTAGTATTTCCCTCAGGATTTCAGAACTATGTTATCCTTAATCACTCCATTGACCTTGTGTGACTTGCACAAGGGGCCAGATTTCCACCTGCTGTCTAGGAGGATGGAGATGTCTAAGACCTTATATGATGTATGCATCTGTCTGGTTAACATTTGAAATATTCAACAACATAGGCTGCTTGGTTGCTTTAGGCTGTTTCATTCCAGTACAAATTTGGGCAGTCTTTGGGCATAAAACTTTAATGCACACGCATCACTGTTTTGTGCACACACACACACGAACACACATACTGATACAAACTGATATTCCAGACCTACAGGTCTCTGCTGAGCTGTTAAAAGAGAAATCTGCCTTTCTGGGAAGGAAGCAGCCCCCCTGCCCTTCTGCCCTGAGGAGGATCCAGTGACCTCCCTCTGCCTTTCTGGAGTGGAAATTATGCTGTCACGGCTCCATCCTGGTGTCAACACAGGACACTCTGCTCTCTGCTTTCTGCTTGACTTTCAGCTTTGCTCTTAGTGTTTCTTTTTTTGTTTTCCTTACTTAGCTGAAGCAGCATTTGTTTACCATCTTGACTGGAAGATATTTTTCTTCCTTTTCCATCTAGTAATCAGTCTCAGTCAGAAAAAATGTTCTTTTTGCTGCTGTTAGTCATTTCAGCATGACTGCATTTGCTCTGCCCCGTGAAGATCTGGCAGGACACAGGACAGTTTCTCCAAAGGGTACTGACAAATGACACTCAAATTCCCCTGGTTTCTCCTGGTCTTGGCATTTCCTAAGGATCTTTAAAAGGCCTTCCATCTTCACATGTAGCTTAGTTCCCCATGCAATTCCCAGCATTCAAATTACATGTTGTGTGTGATGTAAATGAGCTGATTTTTTAGCGATGGAAGAAGAGGAAGAGGTTGAGAGGGTTAGGGAGCTTTCCAAGGCTGGAGGATCTAGGGGTGGAAAAAGAGGGACAAAGCAAGAGCAACAAAATAACACCAGATGCAGAAACTGGTAAGGACAAAATTGTACAAGAAAAAAACACAGAAAGAAATAAAAGTGGAAAAGGCAAACAATGTGGAAAAGGGGATCCAGTCTGACTTTTCAGATAAATAAAACTGTCTAACTTTAACCCTTTTTTTTGTAGTATGGCTGTATTCAGAAATCCACACTTTAGGGATTAGGTCTTTCATCATAAAGAATGCACTTTTCCATTGGAACTCTTCTATTTTAATGACTAGTACAGGTGACCAGAGAAGTTTGGTCATTCACCTGGGCTCATCAGTTGAAATTTTCAGGTTTTCATTTTTATGTAAAGACTTCCATAGCAAAAGTTCCAGCTCAGTTTCAGCAGTCTCTTCTATCTGGTTCTACAGGGTGTGCTTTCTGCACCCTCATTAATAACTTTCTGCACATACTGGGGTTAAAGGAATTTTTGAAGTAAAAAAGCAGTGTTGAAATAGGAAAAACTTGGAACAACTTTTATCTTCAAATCCCTGTTGCAAATATGGCCCTTTACTTTTAAGAGGATAATAATATGTTTCCTTGGGTTTTCAAGATAATCATAAGACCTATGTGGGTTATATAAGCTTTCTTGAGAGACCTACTAATCCATGGGAGACAACTGCCTGTTGAGATTAATCCTTTTTTTTTCTTTTTTGAAGGCATAAAAATATGAAGCTTTTCCATTTAAGCCGTGGAGTTAAATGTGGAATGCATTGAAAAACTCCCTTTTTTCCCCCTCCTGCAAAGTTGAAAAAGACATTTGCAATTATGGTAATGTGCTCTGGATGAGCTTTTTTTGGGGGGGATGAGGGAGTTGAAAGACCAGATTACATACACTTATACCTGCTTGATTAGAGATAAAAATAGCAACTCCTACTGATAAACTGTTTCATCACACAGCAGTATCTGCTGAGGCACATTTTCAAGCTATTAGAATTTCACAAGTCTATGAATCTCCCTTCAGGAATGGTTTCCTTGCTAACATGTACCTTGTGAATGTAGGTAGATAGAAAACAGTATTCTGATACACCACAAACAAATGCCCCTTGTTCATTTTTCCCTTCATGGCAGGGTCTTGATCTCATCCAGAATTATGGTAGCAAAATTGTCTACAACCACAATTTAGGAATAATTCATCTGTCAGTTTGGTTTCCTATTATTACATTTTTTGCATAATTGTCCCAGCCTTTCACTTTCAATTTATCTGGTTTAACCCTTTCACTATGGTAAACTAAGCTGTTCTTACTGGTATAGAAGATGTCAGTATATATATTGCCCTACTTTCAAAGGAATGATTCTTTCTGACAATAGGAATCATGCAGGAGACATCTCATATTTTATGTGTGATGAAAAAAATGTATTTCACTTCTGTCATGGCTAAGAAAGGATAGTGAATGCCCTTTAAAGATACATTTTCAAAATACGGTGTTAACTGCTTTGAAGTTGATACTTTCTGTGTGTTGCAGTCCTAGGAGTGCACCCACAGTAAATCTACAGATTGTCAAAGTAATTTTGGTTTAGATGTTAGCACATTTGGTCAGATGGCATTTTTAAATAAGTTTACTATATGGTGGTGTGCAGATACCGAAACACAAAGCACGGATGTGGATTTAGGATATTTCCCACTAGTATCTTCAGGAACATTGATAGTAATAGTAGGTTTTGTTGGAAAATTCTGATTTAAATTTATTTGTTCATTCTGTTGGAATTTGTATTGGTGGAGAAATTTCCATGGCTAGTCAATGTTTGGGTTCCTCAAATTCCCTCTTTTTGGAAACATTAGATTATTTTTCCTTTTGGGGTTTATCTCTTGGATTACAAAATACAATCGTATATCTTTGTTACAGAGGGAAAATGTAGGCTTTTATCAGTAACTTTCCAAGCATATTTGAATTTAATGCAATTTTACACCCTTGGTCCACCTGAGACTTTGTATTTCCAATCCTGTTTTGACTGTCTCAGGGATTCCACGAATACAGTTCTAGATTGCATTCTCTGAATTTAAGAAGATGCTTACTAAAACACAGCCATCAGATAAACACTGTTTGTCTAACATAAGAAATAACAATATCAATGAAAGCAGAACATCTAAAATTAAATGATTGCAGGAAATTTGCATCTAGTGGGGAATGAATTAGCATGACTCTAAACCTAGAGGACAGTTCTGAGGACACAATTAAATTTATCACATAAAAATGAGTAATTATTTTACAAGGCAAATGATACTAAATAGACAATATGCAGTATAATCTTGGCACTGGAATTTGTTTATGAAGCTGTTTAAATGTGAAAGTGAATCTGGCAGTATTCTGGAATTAATTCATTACTATTATAGCAAGTGAAACGTGCAGGTTTGGGCACTGTAGTCAGTGGAATTGGCTGAATTTCCTGAAGGAGGAGGCAGGGTTGAAATGTGGAGACTCTAAATAGCTCTTTAAGAGAGTGAAATCATCATTCACTTGCAGGGTGTAAAGAGAGCAGGAGGGCTCCAGTATTGCCCCAAAAGGGAGGGAAAGTGGTTTTGTTGCTCAAACTCCCCATTCGCAGTGATGTCATCTCAATACGACATAGTACTTCCCAATTTCATAACTGGTTCCCTCGGGGTGGGACTGAGGTACTTTTATTTCTTCTATTGGTGGCACTTCAAAATCCTGGCATCTCACTGATAGTGGCTGGGCTGTGAGGACCTTTCATACTTCACAGATGTTGGATTTTAACTGCCACAGAGGTAATTACGTTTTGTGGGGGTTTGTTTTCCCCTAAGACTCATTTCTCTGCAATCTCTTTGCAACATACCTCGTTGCCCCGATTTTTGTTTCTAACTCTGTATTAGGATCTTAATGGTTTGAAACTATCAAGAAGAGGTAATGTTCTTCCATGGGAGAGTCATAACCTTCTTTAAAGAAAAGAAAAAAGAGGTAAAAATACTGAAATTACTCAATTTCTTGCAACAATAATGTTGTAAGAAATTATGAGTTACAGAAATTATGATACAACCTTGCAATCAGATCACATTTTTGGCTTCTCTTTGGAGGATGTTATTTACTCAGGACATGTTTTCTCATGCCACTGCAATCTGCTTTTCTGAGCCAGCTGCTATCATAACAGCAAACCATCCCGAATACAGATGCAAGTGAATGGCTTCCCCAGAGGCACATTGGTTCTAAAACACCAGACAGCAGTAAACAGGAGAGTAATGTCCTTTAGGGATATCAAATATCTTGCATTTGAAGAAGGAGCATCCTCGGAGGAGCAGAAGCCTGCGTCATGAGTGTAACTCTGCTTTGGCTTGTATTTACCCACTAGCCTGCTCTCATCTCCAGTTTTCATGTATTTCAGTGTTCCTTGTATTTGTTTTGCAACACACCAAATATTCTGTGATTAACACTGAGATTTGAAACTTACTGAATCAATTCAAACAAAGTAGATTAGATAATAAGTTACTGAAGAAAGAGGGAATAAAATTTAATTAGGGTCTTAATTGTAAATCAATGGTAGACAGAAGAGCCCACCCGCCAAGCCATGGGTTTGGGTCTGACCTCGCATGTACATTGAGCAGAAGTTGTCCAGACACAATTAATCCTGCCGTGTTTCTCCTCATGGAGCTCCACTACTCTATTGAAGTGTATATATAGAAAGAGAGTAAAGAAACCTCTGTAATTAATTTTCAGTTAGTCTGCTGCTATATACACTGTACCTCTTTCCTCACTCTGTTTTCTTACAAATCTTTCAGTTTTGCTTTGTAAAAATTATTTAAATGTAGTAATAAATTATCTTCTCAAATGTTAATGACTTGTTTATCCAAATCAGCTTCTCAAATACCCTTTACACAGTTGAAAAAAGGCATGCAAGGAAGTGGAGGAAAAACATTGATTTGAAGCAAATTTAATGTTAAAACCAGACTCCAAGTAGCCTTTTAAATTACTTATGCTCTTCTACTGTGTGTACCCTCCACTACATAATGACCTCCAGCACTTTCCTATTTTTAGAGAGATCCTAAGTGTGTTTTTAAGATAGCACTGTTTTATTTGCACTTTCCAACATATTAAATGGTACCAGGATTTGCAAGACACAGGCTAATGTTGGATCTCATCTACAATGCAAAAAAAGAAACAGGTGTTAGCAGTATGCAGTATGAATACTTTCTTGTATCCAAGACTGCAGTATGAATATTTTCTTGCACTATTTCTTTGTCAAGCAGGTATTTATAGCTTAAATATGCCCTTAGTTTTTGCACTCAAGATTTTATGCAGCTCCCCTGGATACAGAGATATTAGATCAAGCCTGAAGTGTTTATATGAAAGCAGTTTGGTAGCATTGATACCCTGTGATTACCTAAACAACATTGTAGGCTGCGAAAAGGAGCCAGAGGCAAAAAAAATTCATTTTTTAAGTACAGTGAAATGGATTAAGTTTTCCTAGTTACACTAAAACTTCAGAGATCCTCTAAATTGGTTAGCACTGGAGCACCAGAAGATCTCATTTAAGTGACTTTTATCAACTGGTGCTGAAGGTCAGTGTCAGAAAGAAACAGTGTACAAAAGGTACAAATCAACACCAATCAATGATCTTTGATCTCCTACAGGTTTGAGGACACCGATTTGAAAACTGGAATGAATAATGCCATTATTTCAATCCCATATACACCAAGAAGTGTTATTAATTGTGTCACACCTTTTTTAGTTCTTGGTTGCCTGATAGACACAGTGTCCAAAGAAAGAGGGTGGTGTTGATTTTTCTGCTCTTCTTTAGTAACTGGACTGAGACGAATGTTAGGATGATCTTTCAGCTATCTAAAATCACAGCAGTTTTATGTCACTGTTAAATTGAACTATTAATGATTAATGAAAACTAATTGTCATTTAAGTTATTTGGAAATAATTATTCAAGGAAAATGCATTAATTCAATTAGGGACAATTATGTCTAATTAATTTTGAAGATATCACTGATAGGACAAAGAAAAACTCAGCTCTGATTTTCAGAAGACTGGGAAACTTTTACTATCAGATTACAAGCTAAAATTAAGACTTTGGAATACCAAAAAGGATGTGGTAAGAATAATATTAAGAAAGCACACATCCATTTATGCTGAAATGCTATGTAACTTGCCAGACTTGCAATTGAGTTACTACAAAGATTATTTACATCACTTGTTGCTTGAGCTAAATTACTCCTTTTGAATCTGGAAGTAGTGGCATACCAATGAAAGTGTCACAGTGCTTCTTTTATTGGATTTCTACTCAAGAAATTGCAGCTGCTAAGTGTCTTTCCACTGAGCCTCTTGCTTTTAGTAGTGAGTCTCTTGTGTCTGTCTGACATAATAAATCATCACATGTCCTTGCTGACATTATCCTAGCTAAAGGTTGTTTGCTCCCCTAGATTCATAAATATTAATAGACACACAAGGGTTCATTGTTCCCACAGTTTTATGCAGTCAGGAGGAGTATGCACAACCTTGGGCACACTGTTGCCAGTGGACTTTCAGTGGAAATAGATTTGGTTTTGTGGTGGTTGTATTTTAGAAGGTCTTTGTAGCATCTTTCACAGCTTTTTAATGCTATCATTGAAATGATTGTCAGGTGGCTCCCAGCATTTAGCTATTACAGCACCAAGCCTGACAGAGTTCAGGATGTGTTTGGACAACACTCCTGGGCCTTGATGTGGCTCTTGGGGATGGTGCTCTGCAGGGCCAGGAGCTGCATTCAGTGATCCTTATGGGTCCTTTCTAACTCAGCTTGTTCTGTGGTTTCCTCTGGGAGAATGACACTCACCTACCAGAGGCCATGGTTTGGTGCATGGATGTAGCCCAAGCAGGATGTGTAGGCACTGTGACACAATGAATTAAAGAAAACTTGCTTCAATGTACAAGGCTTTCCCATTATTACTTACCTGCTAGGGTATTAATTGTTATTATTATTATGAATTCTTTTGTGCAGCAAAGTGTAATTTTTATTGGGAAAAACCTACTCAATCTCATCTATAGAAAAGACCTAACTTTTTTTTTTTTTAATCAGTGGAGTTTGAATTACTCTAAGGTTCATAATACAAAATTAAACTTTATGCAGTTAAAAATTTACCACCATAGCTCTTCTAGTTCTGCACATGGCTTTTTGTTTACCATATTTAAGTCTGAAAGTGCTGAAATGTAGCCAAAAGAGCAGAAAGAAAAGCCCTTCTCATTTTTTGGGGCTTTTTTGAAGGGAACCAGGATTGAATGTTAATATAATATTTCAAAATGCATAATACAATATGGTTAGCTATTTTTAAGGTATAGAGAGGATTTCTTTTGAATGGAGCTGTAATTAATGAGACAGGATAAATTAGTGAATGCATGTAATATTTTATTAAGTCCTATTCTCTAACTACTTAAATACATTTCTTCAGAATTTTAGTGGTAAATTTCACTTTATTTTATAAACAAAGAGACTTCCATCCTCTCACCATGCAAGCAGGTCCTCATCACTAATTACGTGTTAGATAATGAGGAAGCTTGAACTGTACTTAGCCTGATCTTTACTTTCCAATTCAGTAGGTCAAGAAGAATATCCTAACAGCTTAGAATAATGCAAAGATAGCCAACTGCAAGGTTTTATCTGTCTTTCACATTCTGGTCATTTAAATATTTGCCTGATATTGCATTTCAGTTGTTAAGTATGTTCTTTACCAGTATTCATAGAATAATAATCTTAAGAAAATATTTCATAGCAATTAAATACTTTTAATTCTTAATCTATTCTTATTCTTATTCTTATTCTGTTCTTATTCACTGCTGACATCTTCTTTAGAGTCTTGGTGTTTGTGTGCATACCTGGAAATCATGCCGTGTAACAGTACCCCAAAAAATAACATGAATGCTCCAACCTGCCCTGGACTTACTCTCTGCCTGGCCTGCAGTTCACATGGAACCTCCCTCTGGTTACATTTCAGCCAGTGCACAATACATACTGGGAATGGGGTATTTGTAAAGGTGACACAGAATCCCACTTAGAGACATGTCAGGTTTGTTAAACCCACGGAGAGCTATTTCAAGTGACAGTAAAATATGAGTAGACAACACAGTTACAAATCATTATAGCAGAACAACTATGCTTAAATTGCACTGTGCTTGCAATTAACAAGGTATTTGTTGCTCTTATTTCTCTGACTTGCTGCTTCTCTCACGACAAGGTAAAATTCTATTTCAGTCCTTGCATGAATTTTAATTTTGCTGTCAGTTGAGTACTTTGTAAGTGCTCGGCCATTTCAGCTGTTACAGGCTTGCTTTTTTTTTTCACCTGGAAACCCCTCTATCTGCTCTAGACTGGAAGGCAGTCTGGCCCTTCCTGGTTAGAGGACAGGTTCACTTTGTGGGGAATGTAAACATCATCTTATTTCACTAGGAGTTGTTTCCTGCTCTCCCCTCCCCGGGCTTTAACCAGGGAAATGCAAGACCCAAAAGTATTATTTCATGGAAGGTGCACAGAATTACCTAATGCACGGACATTTTCTACTCTAAGCATGTTATATTGCTTTTTAATGCCAGCATGTTCATTTAGAGATGTCTGAGATCACTTCTGAATAGGAAACACAATTCAGAGTAAATGCCTGGATGGAAGAAATGGGTTTTTCTGTTGTTGGTTGACATCTTTTGAAAGGATTTATGAAGGTTTGAGGACAAACCTTTGGGTGGTTTGAGGTCAAACCGCTCTTGGGGGTAGTGGTCATGGTCTTGCTGCCAAGGCTGGCAAATCTCCATCAGCCAAAGGATCCCAACATGCTCAGCTGAGAACATCTTTGATGTTATATGCCCTGCTGCTTGATAGATTTTTTTTCGAGGTGAACAATGAGAAGTTTGTGGGAAGATCTGAATGCTTTCATATCTCAGGATGCTAGACAGTTGTGAAAGTGGCTCCACAGGAAGAAATTAAATATTGTGGACAGATGGCTGCATATTTCTGAAGGAGAGATTTAGATTCTGTCAACATCTTATCAGTGTCTCAGTGCTGCGTTGCAAAAATGCCTTATATTATTCTGATTTTAGACATTCTGATGTTTACTCTGTCTTTAGTTTAAGGTATGATTCACTAATTACTGAGTTTGCCATGGAAAATAGTGACAGTAGGAAGGTAATTAAGGTATTTTAAGTTCTAGCCTTAACTGTGACACTGTGAGAACAGCATCTATAGTTGTATTCAACTCTTGTGAATTCTTCAGAGGCCACAAGCCCAGTAGAGCACTTATTGTATCATTGCAGTGAAATATTCCAAAGATGTGTGTAGTAATGCATTCTGAAAATCTGAGGGAGCTATGTTGGTTTAGAAAATAGATTTGGATATAATAGATTTGGAAGATTCTGCAAAATTCAACATTTCCACAATTTTCAAGAGTTTCAGTTTTTATCTAGAATCCTGACTTTTAAAAAGGTATTTATGAAGCTTGATTCACTCCATAGGTTTATATAATATATTTGCAAGTATAGTGAGAGTATAATGTGTTAGATAAAGAATAAATTGAAAAGATACTGTAGACATAGTACATAAATTCAGTTGAGAGAATATCAGCTTTTGTTGTTAAACTAATAACCTTTTTCAGGGAGTTGAGTCATTCTCTAAGATGACTGGCACCCTTTTAAAAGGTGGGTTATCATTTTCACTTTTTATAAAATACAAAAATTGTGACACTGAGATGTTGCAGTTCACTTTTCATTCTGTGTTGATCTCAGTGTCAAAAAAGAACAAGGCTTGTGTAGAATTACTAAGTAAAGCAGTGTTCAGTGAGACATTTGTACTGAAAAAATGACTGCCTGCCCTTAAAAAAAATTACTATCTGCTTCCCACATACATTGGACTGCTTCCAAAAGATTTGAGGATAGGCACGGGCTCTCCTGAAATAGTCTTTATTTCGTAGTTATCTGTCTACCTGATCCTGTTTCAATTGATCTTAGTCTAATTGGATGATCATATTCTTTATTTCTTTCCTTGCCAAGTCAGTTGTGGTCCATTAAATACGGAGAAGAGGTGTAACTCATTGTTCAAAAGTACTGTTCCATCTTAAACATCCATCTGGCATCTCCTCTTCCAGTTGTTGCACTGCAAACATAAACTCAATCGAAGAATCAGAAAATTCAAGACGCTTAATGAACTTAGAAAATAAAGTTAATACTGAAGTGTTTTCAATTTTAAGATACGAAGAAACAACAGTTTCCAACTTGGCAAGAGTAAATGTGTCCAAAATCAGATGTGAAAAAATGAGGTTCTGGTACCCACAGGTGAGAACCTGTGCCACACTAACTGCTGTGCTGCAGAACCCTTCTTTTTGTTACCAAGGTTGTTTTGTTTCAAGTGGATAACAGCGCTTATAGCCCCAAGGAGAACAGTTTTTCTCTTTAGTATGTTTCTCCCTGTGATTAGATAAAACAAGCTTTAGATTTACATGGTGAAATTTAGGCTGTTAAAATAAGGGTAATGTTGAAGACTCTTTTTAAAGTCTCTGCTGTAATCCTTATCAAAGGTGTATTATGTGGTTTTATTCTTTGGATTTTTTTCCATTATTAAAAATATTTCAAACCTAAACAGAATGAACTTTCTTACTCTACCTGTTTTCTGGAAGATTCTGACCAGACAATGTTAAAAATGGGATCAGAATGCTCAAGAATGTTCTTGCAACTACCTCATCATGCAGAAATTGGGTAGCTCAAACTCTAAATGGATGCTTAAGCCATAACATCATATAAAATATATACTAGCCTTTTGTGAAATAGCTCTGGGACATGTTTTTAATTTTTCTCTCAGAATAGAGACACTTAAAGAGAAACATGAAGGAGGGCAATAAGGTGGTGCTTCAAAAAGCCCAGTAGTCTGTATTCCTCAGTCACTTCCTTTACACCCTACTACTTTAACACACTTGTATTTAAATTATCTTTTAATGATTAGGTTTATGTCCTTGGAAAATAGCTTTTCATTGTCTAGTTTGCTTTTCTAATATACATGTTTATTTTTATCCCATATTGGCTTTAATGAATTAGATTGTTGTAGTGCATTTTAGACCTATTGAATCTGTAATTTTATGTCATTGCTTTTAAATAAGTGTTTCTTTATATTTTTTTAAACAGTTCTGCGATTTTATGGAGCTGTCTGTTCAATCACGAAACTTGACAATAACTTTTTCTGGTTCAAATTCTGTCTTCTACTGTGTTCTGAAAAGTTTATCTAGAAAGTCATGAATATGGTAATTTATATTTCTGAGCAGTTTTTTTTAATGCTATTTTTGTTCCACAATAGTTAGATGTATAGTTCTAAGTGAGTAGGCACAGTGTGAGCACAAGATGGAGAAATGGCTTTCTTACAAAAATGTAAGCTGTAAAATGAAAATCATTAAATGATAATAATACAGTAATCATGGTTCTAAATTTTGTAATGTTAATTCAAACATCTAATTCTAGTGTGACATAGTGCTTCTTAACAAAGAATAATTTTTAAACAGAGTTAATCTTCTAATGGAAGATAGCTGTCACTTAAATTTTGTGGATGAATGATTTTCAAGGAAAGAAGAATTGTAAGAAAAAAGTGCTAAGTAGAAAAGGAGGACATGCAGTGTAAGTGGGGTGAAGGTCAGAACAGGATTTCAGAAATACTGATTTTCACTACAGTGCTTTTCAGAGATTCTTGCTTTTTAATTCAGGAAAAAGAAAATCTGTCTAGCCAAGAAGAGAATATATTGAAGATCTGAGCTGAACCTTCAGAATAAATACCATGATATAACAATGAGAAGGACAAAAACTATTTTAAAGTGTAATTATGACAAAATAATGAAAACATAACTGTGGTTGTAACATGCCATCTACTAAGTATTCAGTGAAATCATATGCCGACTAGTCATGAAAAGCATAGGAGACATTGAGAGTAAATTCAATGTGATCTTTCCTTGTCATGGCTTTTTAGGCTCTCACAGGAAGACTTTTAAGAACTTTTAAGTTAATAACAGCAGTCACAATGACTATTCCAGTCTTCTGCCATTTTTTGGCACATTTCATGAGCGCTTTTCATTTCTTTTTTTTCTGTCTTTGGTCCTGTGTAGACCTTTGACCTCATAACATCCTATGGCAATGAATGCCACAGTTAATTATATGGTGGGTAAGGGAAAAGGTTCCATCCCTTTGTTTTAAAATTTCTACTTGATATTTTCATGTGATGTACTATGGTTTGGTCCATTTCTCCATGGGTACATCTTTTCCAGAAATCGCTCTGTATGCATGACCATCCTTGCCATCCTCTCCTCTTGAAGTTTCTTTTTGCTTTATATTTGAAGAGGGGAGAACCATCACTGTGCACAGTATTCAGGAGTTGAGTGCAGTATATAAAAGCAGTGATGCTCTTCTGTTTTGTGTCCTTTCCTAACGATTTGCAATGTTGACTTTGTGGTTTTACCATGGTTTAATCACTGTGATATTTTATGACAGCTAGCTCCTGAATCACTTCTGAATGGATGTAAGTCACTGTGAATAACTGTTCCTTTTTGTTCTCAGTGTGTTAATAATGGATTTATTATTTCAGCCTTCATATTCGTGTGTGTACTGTTGGACAAAACCCAACTGAGACATACTTACAGGATTCCAGCTGAGAATTCTGATTCCTCAGACAGTTTTTTTGCAATATTAGTTCATCATTTTGTTACTCAGTTTCTTAATTGTGAGAGTAGCTTGATGGTGGAAACTCAGCAAATCTCACATTAGGTTTATGAGTAACAGTAAGTTGATACATATTTTTTAAGATTAAAACCCATGAAAAGCTTGTCTTGTTCTCATTGTAGGCGAAAATTCACAAAAAAAAAGATTCAACTATGATCAGGCAGAGGATGCACATAGTACAGGTGAAAACCTAAACCCAGGAAACATCAGGTTACAGTACACAGTGTTTGGCTTTTGTAAAAACTAAAATTCATATTTAGCAAATTATTTGAGTGGAATTTGGTAAGGAATATGCAATTATAAAACTGTAATACTATAACAGAGACTACTGTATTTAATGAGTTTCTCCTAAACAAATCCAGCTAGCACAGGGGAGTGATTCCTGAGACAGAACTCTTTAAGGCAGTGGTGAAGGAACAGTTTCTTGCTCTGTTGGCATAGTTGAGCTGCAGCATAAGCAAGAAGTGTTAAACAAGTACATTCTTTACCATCAGAAGATAAAGAAATAAAGTTGATTATCACTCCACAGTTTATTATTCAATACTGTGCAATGTATAGACTCCTTTTACAAGCAAGCAAAAGCAATCCAATTGTAAACTATACAAGATATTGTCAATATCTGATTAAAAGAGGCTGAGCATCCACAGTCTCTCAGCATCTAATTTTACCCAGGTTGCAAAGATGTCTGTCTGTACCTTAGGAGGTTTCTGTTTTTGTTTACATTGCTTCCTTGAAAAGGAGGTGACCTACTTGTCTGGGAGGCTGTGTTAAATTTGTTTGTTTGTTGGGCTTCACAGTCTACACCATGACTTGCTAGTCAAACAAACAGCTCATTTCAGCAGCTCTAGGAAGGCGAGAGGATTCTTTATTTCTGCTGCCTGCTTGGTTGCTGATAGAAAAATGCCTCGAGACATAGTAAGGCCCTCTACCCATTTTTTTCCACTTTCTTGTCAGCCTGTGTCATGTTAGCAGAATATCAATATTGTGCCTAGAAATGTGAACTATTTATCATGAATAATACAGATAAGTTTTAGAGAGAGATTAAATTGTAGCACGTGTTAGTATTGCATGATATTGACATAGTGCAGGTTGCAATATATGATAGACATGCATAACTTTGCCCTAAAGTACATTATAGTTGGTTCCAAACTTTTCCTGTCAAGAAGAATTAATTTTGTTAGGCAGTATAGCTTTATTTGATCATTTTATCTGCAATGAAAAATTAGTGTACTCTTTGAAGAGTTCATGAGGGTTTATGGGCATATAAATGGCAATACAAAACATAAAAATCTCTTGTAGGTCAGAGTGAAGTTCGTTTAGTTTCTATATTGGCTTTGTCAAAGGTCAACACTTTTAGAGAAGGTATTAAATAAGGAAAGCATACATTGAGATATCCTAGGAATGTTCTCTGATTTCTAGCAATTTACTGTTCAAGGATTTCCCAAACAGGAGATAATGATAATGTGTTTAGTAGTTATTTATGTATTTTTAATCCATGAATTTTTAAAAGTAGGGGTTTTTTTTTGGATGAATCTATTTGTAATCTGCAGCATTCTATATATAAAAAAATTTGCATCTTAACTGTGAAGTGTTTCAAGAAGATGCTTCTTTCTCCACCTGCTAGTTTCATTACATGTCCTCTAGTGTTACAGCTGGAAGTGCTACTGAGCTACTGTTCTCTAATTTTATATTTTGTCACCTTTTGTATAGAAATCCATTCTTTACCTTTGATCATGCTCCTTGCCCTTCTCTATCCTCCTTCTATTTCTGCTATAAGTTGAAAGTGTAGACATTATTTGCCTTAATTTTTTTTTGTGTTTATTCTTGTATCTATTGGGATAACAGTTTTTAAAATTTGTTTTCCAAGTTTTGGGGTTTTTTTTTCCCTATTTCTCAAGCTCATTTGCCTTTTAAAAGATAAATGTCTGCTTAAATTTGAAATCCTCCATGTGTATGTTCATATGTAGATGTATGTGTGGAAATATAATAGGGCTTGTAGCAATAGGACAAGGCAAAGTGGTTCGGACCTGAAAGAAGACAGAGTCAGACAAGATACTTGGAAGGAATTTTTTTTTGTTGAGCATATGAGGCACTGGTGCAGGTAGATATGCTATCCTGGAAAGATCCAAGGTCAGGTTGAAGGTGTCCCTGCTCATTGCAGGGGGCTTGAACTAGATGACCTCTAAAAGCCTCTTCTAACACAGTCCATTCTGTGATGTGATGCTTTAAAAAACCATTCATTTAAAGACCCCATTGTAGTGTTTTGTTTAGTACTGGTGGTTTTTTTGCAAGGAAAAGGTGTGCTGAAGAGCAGATATCTTCATGAACATTTCCTCTTTTTTCAGTCATTATTGAGGGTAAAAAGTAAGTCCCGTTTGCAACTTGATCTGTTTTATACTGTCTGGTGGACTCTTCAGTGAAGTTATTGAATGCTTTAGCCCTTGAGAGCATTTAAGTCATATGATCTATTTCTTTATTTTGAGTGAGGTTAGACTATTTTACATTTTCAGTAACTCCAGAGACATGTCGAGAGATGACACAGAAGTATACATTTTCATTAAACATAGGGTTCTCTGAAGTGAAAAAAATTGAGATTTATTGTCCTTTGTGAGCTAAACTTCAAAGTATTATGTTGTTTTTTCCTGCTCTAGGGATTATTTAGATTTTTCCTGAGGATATGTGAATAAGACTACAGACACAACTTTAAAATAATTTTATTAAACTGGATATTTTAGCATTTTTTTAGACTAAAATGATAATTACCTTCTTTACCTGTGGGATCACACAGACTTATGGGTCTATGGCTTTTTGGAGTGTAGTGAAACACAATGCTTTGTTCTTTAAGAGCATCAGTCATGGATATGCCAGGTGAGTACTGACAGAACAGGCTTCTAAGATCATATAAATCTCTTGTGTCATTTACAGCTGCATCTCCAGTCTTTATTCCTGTGATACACATATTTTGGGATATAAATAATTTTTTATAATGGATATTTTTAGTTTGGCCAGCACCTGAATCAAATCAAGCTGACATAGAAAAGGTTTTAGCCTTTTCAGTGAATGAATATGTGTGTTCAAATAGCAGGGCTTCTCTTTTATAATTCAGAAAAAAAAACCCTGGCTTAAATTCACAAGCCTTTATGAGAGGGAGGAGCTGCTGTTGGCATCTTTTTTTCCAAAAGTCCCTAAAGCACATCCCAGAATGCGGGATGTGCATTCACTACTTTCCTGTGCAAAAGGGGTTTAACTGCCAACTGCTGCCATCAGTTTCTTTACTGTGGTATAACAGGAGGTAGAAATGACTTGTCTTAAAACAACTTGGGTTGAAATCTTGGGATAATGGAGATCTGAACCTCTACTTCTCCCGTCCCTGGATATGTTACTCAGTCCCACTGATGGGTAAAACTATGCCTTCATTCACCGACCTATATAAAAGTGTTGAAACAAAACTTTAAAGGATAATATGAGAAAATTACAGCTAGTAGTCAGTTTTTTTACCTTTCTATAACCTTTTTTTTTAAGATTTGTGTTCTTGAAGCATGCAGATCATACTTTAAGCAAAATTGCATGCTGGTTTGCCACATTTTAACAATGTTTATATAATTTTAAATACTTTATACTTTCTTTATGTACTAAGGAGTTTATTTCGTGTAGCATTTAATGGAAAATGCCTTAAGTTACTAACATTAAACTCTTTCAAACCTTCCCTTTCTGTGTTTCCTAAAAGCAACAAAATAGGAATCAGGTATGTGACAATTTTGTACAGACATTTTTTGCTGCCATGACTCTCAGTGTATCAAGAATGATAATGACCTATTTGGATAAAATTATGACTCTTTCACTAATGAAGGAGAAAGAAAAGAGGAGACAGGTTTTCCATGTTCCTTAAAAAATGTAATTTTGTCCTCTAGGTTCCCTTTTTTTTTTTTACAGGACAGTGGCAGTCCCTCAAAAAACACTGTTAAACAGACCAGAATGTTTGTCAAAGAATGTGTCTTTCAAACCAAGTCTTTTTATAGAATTTCTTTTTTCAGTCAGTATGGCTGCCTCTACTGGTACAAGCTGCCTGTGGATATGGGCTGCTTAGTGTTTTTGCCTTCCTGGGAGTTGTCTTTCTTTACTCCTCATTTGATTAATGGGAACATGAAGATCAAACTTCTGACCAAAAGAATCAAAATTAGCATGGTGGCTGAAAAAGGCAGAAACAGGCCGAGACAAAGGAAGAAAAGATGGAAGAAATGAAAACATAAAACTGTACTGTCAGAGTTTTTAAAAGTTTTTTGAATTCAAAGGAAAAAATATTGCTACTGTTTCATGATGCCTTATTCCTCTTCCATCCATTTTTACAGCTGAGACATTTTGAAGAACAATTTAAATGGTAATTTCTTGTATTTATGTATTGATCTATAAAAATAATCATATATGATTTGGATCTTAGAAACTTATTCAGAAAGTATGTCCTAGAACATGCCACTTATACAATTATAATGGAAAAATATCTTTATCACCTTTGAAGATAGGTTAAGTGCAATTTAAAACAAATATTTTTAAAATCCACAAGTACCTATTGAATGTAACAACTGCTCAGGGAAGGAGAAGAAAAGAAGAAATTTTAAAGTTGGTTTGCAAGAGCGCACAGGATTGAGTTCAAAATGTTACTGTCAAAAAGCTACTGTCCAACTCTTTAGGTCTGTGTAATGTAATTAGATTCAATATTCTGATAAGAACCACAGAATTCGTTATATTACTGCTTAACTTGAAAAAATCATTTATGTTAAAATGAGGAGTTAAAACCAAGGAAATTGAAAGAACCATTTGTAAGGGTAAGGTACATTTGGATGTAATGGGGATAATTTTAATTTTGAAACATCCAATTAGAATTTCAGTGAAAATTCACACTGCAATATCAAAACAGATCTCAGTGAGAAAATAAAAGGTGTCATTAAATTGAAGGGTCAAGTGTATTACTAACTAAAAAAAACAGTATTCAAAACATGCAAGAAAGGCAACTAGAAAAATGTACACACTTTGCCTAACTGTAAAAATATTATGACATTCCAATCAAATCTTGAAAAATAACTTGTAAAGGCATAAGAAAAGTGCTGAAAGGCTCATTTCCCTGTGTATAAGCAACAGAAAGCCTTACAGAGGACCTACAGGACAAGTAGAGCTGGGGTTTTTTTTTGTTTGTTTTGTTTTTAAAAGAACCTATATAATCAGAAAATTGTGTGCTTATAATAGGATAAAAAAAAGATTGTATTGATATGTCTCCTTAAACTTAAGCAATGTCATTTAGCAGGGGAGGGCAAAGGTTGAAAAGACCTGCATGGTAGTCCTTTCTAGAGGAACAGTAAAACCATCTTAATGCCTCCTGTTAAAGGAGAATTGTTGTAGCAGCCCTCTTGTTAGAGGGGAGAAATGACCTGAGACACAGACTTCTTGTTTATCACAGCATGAAAAGGGTCCTGGTTTATTCCTCTTTACAGCTCAGCCATCCTGACTCCCAACCATTCACTGACTGGCTGCAGCAAGCTCCTGCTGTAGGTTTCCCCTGCAGCCTCTGACTGCTGGTTATCTCCTGCTAAACTGTGACTGCATGTATTAGTTTACAGACTCTGACTGCAGGCTTTTACCCAGCTGGACTGTGACTGCAGGTTCTGACAACAGGCTCTGACTGCAGACCCAGACTGACCTCACAGCAGTGATTCTCTCTCCCCAGGATCCTTCTTCTCCTCTTCATGATTCCCCTTGTTCTCTCTTCCTCAAGGTTCCTCCTCCTTCATGATTCTCCCTTATCAGCTAACCCAGTCCCTTTTATCACACTGATCTTTATTGGCTGTAGCTGTGACTCATCAGGGGCAAGGCTGTTTGGGTAATTAACACAGCTGTTACTTATCAGGGGTAAGGTCATCTGTGTTCCTTTCTCCTACAGAGAATCTGTTGGATTTCTTTCATTATACCTAATATTCAAACAGCTGAAACGGCAACGTTGTCAAAAGTGCTGGAATTAACTAAATGGGAAAGATTATCAAAGCAAATCACAGTTCAAAGTGTGGTGAGCAGGAGAAATTGTAAGAGGAGGGAGAGGCTCATTTTAGGGCTAGCAGAAGCAGCAGGGCAAGGGGTCTGCCTAATACAAGTTAAATTAGTGGGTCAAATGATCTTTAAAGCACTTTTCTACCAGTAAGACTTAGACATTGATTAAAATATTCTACAGAAGTAGAGAACAGTTCACATATAGCCAACTCTAAAAGAAAAGCCTGTGAAATATCACTGTGGTAGTTACACTTAAGGAGGTCTGCATTGGTCTGTTCATCTCTCCTTGGATATTCCTTTTTGCCTTTAATTAAAAAAACCCCAAACCTACTTTTTAATACTTCCATTCATAATTGGTAGAAATGGTAGAAAAATAGCTAATTCATAATTGCAAATGGTGGAAAAATAGCTCATATTAGCCAAAAAATCTAGAGTGGTTTCCAAGCTTTATGTGTAAGGATTATAACTACTGCGTTTTTTTCCAGTGACCTCCTTAAATCTAGGTCTCATCCTCATTGCCACTATCACAATCCCAGGAATAGGGGGAGTAGGCGAGGGAGAAGTTGCCTTTAGGGCAAAAGGCCACTTGAAGAATTGCAGAAAAGTGTTGAATCAATGGGTTGGTTATAAGGTGTCATAAATGTGAAGTAATGTACATGTAGAGCACAGTCCTCCCATTATATCCGTGGTGATGTGCCATGTTCCTGGTTTTATTGCTCGAGAAAGAGATCTGCAAATTATAATAGGTTGTGTGTGCTCTGAAAATGTCACTTCTATGCTGAGTAGCTATCAAAACAGCAAATATGACATAAAAAATTATTAGGAAAGGAAAAGAGAACAAAAGAAAACATCATTATATCTCTGTATGAAGCTATTGCCTTTATCTTGATTCCTGTGTTCTGTTCCAGTGTCTCAAAAAGGACAAAACAAAGCTAGAAAAGGTACAGAAAAAACCAGCATGAATGATCAAAGGTACAGAAGGGGTTTAGTACAAGGACATGTCTCAGTAGATCAGGACTCTTCAGCATTGAAAAAAATTACTAATGAGAGAGAAGGCAGGAGATGAGATAGGAGGTTATAAAAGTGAGTGGCATGAAGGGACATAAAGAGGTTCAGTGTTTCTCATTATTAAGGTATGAGGAGTGAAATTATCCTGTGGCAGATTGAGAACGTGCCAGGGGTGTACCTATCACAGTGCATATAGTCAGCTTGCAAACGATACTGATTTTCACCAAAGCTTAGAAGGATTAAAAAAAAGTTTTACAAATTCATGAAGGATAAATCCAAAAAGGCAACTATGCAAGAAATTTACCTCTACTTCAGAAAGCCCTGGCTGAAAACAGAAAGGATATCTTAAAGGAGATACCGCTTTTTTAGTCTTCAACAGGCATCTAGAGGATACTAAGTTGGAGGTGTATTTGCCCTATTCTGATACGAAAGTTCTTAAGTTATGGACTTGGCCTCTGCAGGCTCTGAAGTCATGGGTGGAGAAAGAACACCCATCTTAGAAACTGGATATAAACCTGGTTACAGCTTCTGCAGTCTGTGCTGGGAGATGAACACTAAGAATTTAAATCATTTTCTGTTCCTTCATAAAATGTCATTGGGCTGAATTGTCCAGCTTGAAAATTTTTAGAGAAGGGATGAAGCTGACTGCTTTGATAGTGTCTTAGAATGTGGAGGTTTCAGACCATGAAGGTTCTGAATCCTTATGTTTTTTCTAGATTTCTTTCCATGGCTTTTACAAAGGAACTGCAAACAACTTGTTTCCATGGTTTATGCAGTTTTAAGAGTGCTTACACGGATCATGACTTGTGAAGTTGCATTGGCTAATATTTAGTGATGTTTTCACCTTGGCTTGTTTCTCTGCCAAAAATCATGCATTTTAGAACGAAAATAGTTTTAAATGTAGATGGAAGAATATAGACAGAACCTCTGAGACAGAGTCTAAAAATAGGGACTAGTTGGTTTTCCTTTAGTCATGCACCATGAGCTTTAATATTTCAACCATATATGTATAAAGGTTACTGTCAATTCAGTCCTTTGGCAGCTGAAGGAAGGCTCACTGCCACTCAAAAGACTTACTGTGGGACACACTTTGCAAGCAGAACTTGTCTTGCTTGATTTCTTTGTGCTGACCTGCGAATTTGCTAGATGTCTGATGCAGTGTTTTTTCAGAGGCTGTACAAGAGGGAGGCTCTTTTTATTGTGTGATTTTTTTTTTCTGAACATGAAAAAGAAGAAAAAAAATAGAATCAGCAGTTTATCTGAAACAGCTTCTCTTGTGCTTGTCTAGAGAAACATGGGGGACAATAAGGTGGTTAAAACTTGTTGCATTTTCCTTTATCACTTAAAAATGCATTTGCTGAATTTATGAATATTTGTGATGTTGGTCCCCTCAGGGGAACTTCCAGTAAAACTGGAAATGATTTCCCACCCTGTAGCCATAGTGAATATGGGGCTGGGAATAAGTTAGGATCACCTGGAATCAGGTATAATACTGTGAGAAGAACTTGGCTTTTCCTGTGTTTTGGGTTCTTTGTCCTATAGCAGAGCTCCCCCTGCTCTGTGAGAGCAGAGGGTGAGTGGTGCCCATGGCTGTGCCCAGCTTTGGGGTTTGCACTACAATAGACAGGTTGGCAAACTGGAACAAGTTCAGCTGAGAAAAAACAGGTGTTTAAGGGGCTGGATTGCAGCTGAGAGAGCTGAGAGGCCTTTTTTTGCCTGAACAAGGGAAAGGTGAAGGGGAGCTTGTACAACCTAGGGGCTGGTTGGAGAGAGATGGAGCAAGATTTGTGCATCCACCAAAGCTACAGCAAGGAAAATTCTATGTCATCGTAAGAAAACTTCTCAGCCCTGAGGGTGATCAAATGCTGGAATGAGTTGCCCAGAGAGACTGAAATCTTCATCCTGAGAGATTTTCACAACTTGTCTGGACAAGCCCTGAGTGGCCTGACCTAACTTTGAAGATAGATTAATCTTTGAGGCTGGTTCTTCTTCTAGCAGGGGACTGAACTAGATAATTTCCAAAGGTTTCTGTCCAGGCATTAAAATAGTGTGAACCCATCCGAGACCTTTTGTGTTCTGCAGAGAGTATGCATTCGTTTTGTGACTTTAAATCAATTTATAAAATGTGTTTATTATTGGGGAAGAAAACCTTTTTTTCTCTAACTAATGCCTCTCTTTGGCAATTACATCATTTCTCCTGGTCAGTTTTAAAAGTGACTTCCCATAAATTATTACTATATTCTTGCGTGTGTATTCTCTGGTGAAGAATATTGACCTCGTTTATCTCTCCTGGCACGTAAATGCCAGAGGCACATATTTTACTTCTGTATTTTGTGAACTGCCATACCTTCTCCATGCCACAGGCCATCTACCCTATAATATTTTTTGGTACATGTTTGACAAACAAACATGTTCTGGTATTTTTAGTTTGTGTAGATTTTTTTCTTTTTAGGATTATAGTCTGCAGTGAGCGGGATCTATTCTGAAAATTATGTGGATACTTTTAGTGTAGTTGAGTAGTTTATTGCAGATTTTTTCCATGAATCAAAATTAGGCTGATTGGTCTGTCATTCCATCAGCACTCCCTTTTTGTCAAGAGACAAATGCTATATTTGCCCTTCTCTGGTCCTCTGGGACCTCCCCTGTCCTCCAGAAACTCATAAAGATAATTTTTAGTGATTCAGAACTCGCTGTCTAAGGTGAATTTAATTGAGACCAGACAATTTGAATACATCCATCTTACCTAAATATTCATTAGCATATTCTTTATAGACTTCAGCTTGCAATCCTTTTTTTTTTTCTCTTAAGTGGTTTTGAATGGCTTGTCAAGATTTACCATTTTTTGAAGGCTGGTGTGAAGGGGATATTAGATAATTGCATTTTAGCTTTCTCTGCATTGTTTTCTCTCTCTTTCTTCTACCACTGACCTGCTTATTTTATTTTTTTTAATTTATTTTTGGGTATTTTAAAATTCTTTTTGTTCATTTTGTCTCTTGCAATTTGAAAGTCACTTTATACTTCTGTTTCATATCCTTTTTCTCTATATTCTTCCTTTGTTATATGAACTTGGGTTTTTTGTTTGGTTGGTTTTGGAGTTTTTTTGGGGGAGGATTACTTTTTGATGGCAAATCGTTGAAGGTTTCCAAGTGCAGTGGGCTCCTCTTTCTGTTCTTTGGTACAATTCATGCATTTAATGTAACTTTCCTGCATAAACTGCCAGCATACTTGCACATGTTTCTCTTCAAGTCATCTTTCTGAACTTCTTTTAACTGCTCTCATGGGTTTGCTGAAATCTGTTGAGTTTGGTGGTGATGGTGCCATTGGAGGATGTTTCTGTTTTATTTCTGTAGCTGTTACATCTCATTTTTCTAAAAAATCAGTTTGACTGCCTTCCCCAGAAGACCTTGCTAATCCATTCTTTCCTCCTTGCACCAAAATTAAAATAACCTCTCCACAGTAACTTATTCACTCTGAAATTACAATTTGCTTACAATGTGATATTCAGACAACTCTTAGCTTTAACATGTGGTCTCTAAGTATTTTAAACTCCCATCATATCTCCTTCATAGGATTTTCAGGTTTCTCATTCACAAAACCCAACACTTTCTGCCAAAAGAAAGAGATGTAGGCTTCCCTTTCTGGCTCAGTTTAGCACATTTGCTCATTTCCTTTTTTAGTTTGTACCCACTCCCTAAGATCTTCAACATTTTTTAATTTCCTCAGTTTTATAGCATTTACATGTGTTCTTGAAACTGAGGACAACATTTGCCCTTTTTTCCACTGACAGAAGTCTTCTTGCTGAACAAGGGATTGTTCCACACTGATACTCCAGTCCTGTGATTTGCCTCATAAAGCTCTGCTGTACTGGTTATGTCTTCCCTTGTGAAATAATATCTCCTCGTTTTTGCTTTCTTTCAGCTCATGTTCACCAGGCTGCCATGCCATTCTTTCTGCATGCCAAAAGAAATGTAGTCATTGTGACATTTGACCAACAAGTTGCATTCTTGGAGAGTTGTAAGTAACTTTCCCAGCCATTAGGACATCCCTGCAATACTATCAGGTAACAGATGTCACACATCTGACTCGGCTACATTCGGATTTTTTCCTGCCATTCCCATTAGTTAAAAGTCAGCCTAGGTGCTGCTTGGCCATGCCATGCACAGTGAGCTTTTTTCAAAGGACTTTTTACTTCTGGACATAATATTGGTGTGCATTTAGCTGTAGCTCAAGAACTCTGGTCTTCCAATCACAGCCTCTACTTGTGCCTTTCAACTTCCCTGATCAAAAAGTCATTTTTGTAGATCTTTGTACCCTTTCATCCATCAAAAACTTAGTTTCCTGCAAATTTTCACCCTGAAAACTGAGTAGAACACTTGCATCAGTGTTCTTCACAAGAGAATGTCAAGAGTACACAAACCTGTTTTTTTTTGTCTCAAGAAAGCTACCAGAACTCAGTGCATCACACACAGTTCTTCAGCTGTCCTCCCAACAAGATTTCATCTTGTAGGCTAAGAAATTGCTCAGGTTTTACATGCTTGTTTAAAACTTGCAGGTCTGTACAAGGCCAAGTAGCTCACTGGTTGGTTTGTTCTTTTCTCTGTTGTTATTCCATTTATTCTTTTCTTCTGTGTCTGTAACATGTAGACACTTGACCTTCTCAGAGTTATTTCAATGTTCCCTTAAGGTGGCAGCAATATTTTATTGGTTGTGAAATGTTGGGTGCTTTCACTCAGCTCTCTGCAGTATTTACAGACTCCTTCCAAAGGTATAAGGCATCTACAAGTGTTTTCTCAGCTGTTTTGTTCTTTCCTAGTGAGTACATGCTTTGGAATAGTATGACATTAATACCACAAACTTCTGTCCTATACTGATAAATATATGTCCAATACTTAATTAAAAAAAACAAACAAAAAAAAACCAAACAAAAAAACCCCCAAAAAACCCCCAAACCAACCAACCAACCAAACAAAAAACCAAAACAAACAACAAAAAAACAAGCCCTGGGCAGTAAGTTCTGAATTTCAGACAGTTTTCTTGATTTCATTTTCCCTCTGTTTATTCTACTCTTTTCTCTTATTTTTTGTTCTCTTTTTTTTTTTTCCCCAATGGTACTGTGATTAATTCTCACATTACCCCCTCTTGTGTCCTCACAGCCAATTAAAAATTGGCAAGTGCCCATATATTTCTGGGCTGCTGATCCATTTATTTCCACTATAACGTTGTCTTTTACCCTTGAAGCACACCTAATTTTGATACATAAGACTTTTTTACTCTGTTAGGATTAGCTAAATGAACAAATTAAGAACACTCAGTGTAAATAAAAGAGACTACCTGGCAAGTGAAATGAAGTAGCTGTAATTCTACATGAAAGGACAGAGAAATTGGAAGCGCTTTTCCATCTCCTAGCAGAATAAAACCCTAAATAAACTGGAGAAGTGAGGTCAGAGACCTCTGCAGGAGAAGCTCTACCATAGATGGCAAGATTATATAGTGAGTAGGGCTTGAGTATGGATACAAAATCACAGGAAGGTCCACATGTGGTGTCAGTCACAAACACAGAAGTTTCTTGAGCTCAATATTTTAGAATTTTATTTCAAAAAAATAAAAAAACAGTTCCTAATTCTACATCAGAATGTTTTGAGCAGTATGTGGCCATACTGGCAAGTCTCTCTGCAGTGTGGGAGCTACATGTACAACATTGACACTAAAATTATTGTCATTGTGGGAAGAACAGCAATTCTCTCAATAAAAATTGTCAGAATATTACTGTCTGGTATTAACTGTAAAATACTTTTTAGTTGTTGAAATTATGAAATTAGGGGCCTTTCTGTTATAAGAGTTAATTTGCAGTCATTAATTTAGATTAGTTTTTGAATTCAGAATCGACAGATAATGCTGGTTTGTACCTTAGGTGTTAGAGGGTGCTAATTGCTGCAGGATAAAAATCCACATGAAAAAACGGGAACATTAACCATTACTCATTTATCTAATTTTTTTGCCAGATTTTATCCTTCTGCTTGGTAGAAAAAGCAATTCATTTTTTATCAAACAGCCAAGGATCTTTAGTCTTGTGGCAATGCAACATAGTCGCAAGATTCTTCAGACTGTCAGGCTTGTGAACCTTGGCTGCATTCAGATAGCATTTAATAATTCAAAAAGGAAGTTTCCTGTATCTTTGCAGAAAAAGATGAGGCCCCTACTATTAAAGAAGTATTCAGTATATGGAAGATTGAGTTTGAAATATGTCCTATTTAAACATTAATTGGATCAAAGCTACAAATAATTTTATTTTAATTTCTTCTAGCGGTTACAATACAGAATCATATTTCTAACTGTATCCTTTATTTGATACATGTTAGGATTTTTGAGATTTTCTGTATGTATCAGATAATCTTGCCAGTACATTAAGCAGCATGTTTCAGCCTCAGCTGCTTTTTGACACCAGAAATTGATAGTTGTTAGCACCTTCCTGCATTCCACTATCAATTATGCAGACGTGTTTTCCCAAAACAAAGCCAGTCACAGAGCATAATTTGTGAGATAGAAATAATTTCAGACAGAATCAGCAGCCTGCTATAAATAAAGCACTTTTTTGACAGCACTGTGATCAGCACTAGACTAAAAATGCTTTAAAGCAATGGAGTACTCTGCACTCCTTGCGTCAAATGAAGGTGGTGTGACTGGGTCTGTGCTTTCATGAGCCTGTGGCAAATGGTCTGCTCTGAGTGTCAGAAGCTGAGAAGGAGAAAGTAAATATGGATTACCTGTGAATTTCTGCGGAAGAGATCATGGTTTTCTGAGAAGGAAGTTTTAGTTACTTTCACTAATATACATTAGTATTCATAATATAATATAGGTATTTGGGAGTTGAACTCTCTTAAAGTAGAATAAAGGTGGAATAAGTGAATATGCGGGTTCTGATGACATGCTTGTGTTACTGGAGCTGCAAATACTTTATCAATGTATTTCCGCTCTGGTATTTTTTCCTAACACAGCATGGAAGTAGCTTGGCTGTTCCACTCCAGAGGAGACAGATGGGCTGTCCATGTCAGTTTTGCTCAGTGCTGGAGAAGGGACAAGGGACAAAGCTGGATGAGTCACTCCAGTGACCTGCAGGTCCTTCCCAGCTGCTCTTTTTTCCTATGGGAGTGGTCTTCATGTGACTGGAAGCACATCTGCCGTGGGATCAAAAGAGACACTTTAATCACGAGGCAGGTGGGCTGCAGGGGAGCTGGTAATGAGCCAGTGGGTCTTTGTGTGTCACAGCCCACGTTGAGGTGAATACCTGCTTTATAATAAACCCCTGGAAATCTGTAAGGTGACATGGAGAAATTGAAGTGTCTGCCCTGCATGGTTCATCCAGGACATGTAGAGCTTGCTTTCCAAGGGATAAGCATCCCTTAACCTCAGCTGGAGACCACATTGCAGCCCCAAGTAATCTTCTGCTGAAACTGGATGTGTTTTTCAAACATCAGAGGTACTGTGAATTCTTCAAAAGCCTTGGCACAGCTGTTGCAAACGACTTAATTTCTTTTATGGCTTATTTCCTCTTTGAGCGTGAAGGTACTAATTAATGTTTGGCACGCTCATTCTTTTGCTTTCCAGTGTGCTAGGAGTACCTTTCTCCTCTCCAAATTTCACAAAACCCATGCATATTCCCATCTTTCATGAACTTCACTGTTTGATTCATTGAGGATGTACACAGACCTTTATTTATTGAAGTATTCACTGTTAATTTGCTCTTACAGAAATAAAAAATAATAAATAAATAAATAAATAAATGTCTCATTAGCTTATTCTAAGAGATAAGGTACCATAAAATCAGTAAACATAGTAATATCCCATTTGTGTGCTCTTGTCTCCTCAATAACTCTGAAGTAGTTTAAACATCTGTAAGAAACTGGCGTTTTTAACCATGTAGGGATAAGATGCTGCCATGAATGAAGGTTCTGCTCTAGTTTTCTACAAAGTAGCATCTCTGTAACTACAGATGTATATAAATTTTAGGAGTTTTTTCAGGAGTAAAGGCATTAATTTTGATGGGTATGTCTTAAGTACATTTTTGACTTATGCACATTTATTCTTATCATTAATCTGCTTTTAAACCTCCAAACACTATATTGACAGGCCAAGTCATCATTTACTCCATGAGATTAATACATAAAGACATGTTCTACAGTGTCTGAGAAACACTTGGCCATCGGAGTAACAAGAGCCATCAGAAAAGGCCCCATGGAATGATGGGTTTGGATCCATTATATCCCTTGAGGGTATATTGAAAATAAGGCAGGGACAACTAACTAAATATGGTTAAAATAACATGTTCTCATTTCTTCTGTGAAGATGTCTGTGGAGTTAGGAACAAATTAGTAGTGATATTACCTATGAGACCAAAACTATGGTTTCACAGTATCCCCTAAACCCATATAACAGAAAAATATTATTGCAAATACAATGCATACATATAGAGAGTGCATATATGGAGAGTGCATATATATTATATATAGAGAGTGCACATATGTATGTCTAGTAATATTCCTAGATTAACAGGTCACTATTTCAGTAATTCTGATAATTTCTTCTCTCTATGTATACTTTAATTCTTTCTTATGCAAGCTAAACTCATTTTTCATGAAGTAAATTTAATCTATAAATTTTGACCTGAAGTAATTTTTTTTTCAGTGAACTTCCCTACCCTGAACCTAAGTAATCACAAAATTTTTAGTGGATGGGAAGGAAAGCAAACATTTAGGCCTCACCTAAATACCAAAATCTGATTCTTATATTTATGTGTGTTTCTAAATTGTTGGGGATATTGAAGATGATCTGCTAAGAGACCACTGTGGTAATGTTTCCCTGTGTCACAAGGAAGGGCTCACCAGAGCCTGTGCTTGGTTATGATTGACAGGTTCACTAATGCTCATTAGAAGCATAAAAGGGACAATGTGGTTAAAGACAATGAAGGGATATGAATATTTATCCTGGTGACTCTGTTACAGTGTAAAAATAGCTGGCTCCACTTAAACCAGTTGCAGGAGCATGGAGCTCTGCAGCATCAATTGGTTCACTTTCCTGATGAGCTTTCATTGCTGTCACACCTGCCTCACTTTATTTTGAGGCCAGCTTTAGTTTGCCTTCCTGCAGAGTGGAAACTAAAAGCAGTAGAGAGAAAAAATGCTGTTACATGGTTCTAAACCAAACAGAAATCTAATTTTTGACTCTGGCCTATTCTAACTGCTCATTAAGTTCAAGCAGTTTCCACTTCAGTGGCCCATACATGTTGACTACTTGATAATCAGCTCTGTGACCAATCTAGGTAATTACTGAAGCAGTGATTTTAGGGTTTTTTAAATTTCTGTGAATATTTTTTGCAATGAAATAGTCTGCATATAGACTACCGCATATAGAATTTTGGCATGGCCATGTTACATTTTCTCTCAGAAATTTTCTTTTGTATATTTTTAGGATCACTTCTAGCACTTTCAGGAATTCATGGAAGATTACAGTCTACTTTATTTCAGCAAAATGAAGCAGCATTTAGTGGACTCAGGAAATAATCAGTCAATCAATCAATCAATCAATCCATCCACTTCTGTTTGTAAAATATAGGTACCAATGTAGCATGTTTATTTGTGTGTTTGTGTGTCTCATTACCATTCTCTTCTGTAAGCAGTAGGAGCTATGAGTGGCATCCTTGTATGACCCTGGCTGTATGTTCTTCATCATTCCTGTTAAATTCAGAGATTTAACTAAGTACACCATTTAACTTACAATAAACCTAAAAAATTGTTAGCTAAAAATGTCTATTTCAAATTATGCTGAATGACTATGAATTGCTGACATTAATAATGAGCTTCGGAATATGGGTAGTACCTTGCTTTAAAATCCATAGGTCATGTCATAGCTGCAGGCAACACACAGGCAGCTACAGTGCTCTGCTCCTTTAATTGCTTTCATTAAACATTTCTGAAATTAATTTGTAATATTTTACAATATATTTAAGTTAAGAGGTGATTATGGATGACCTGGTACCAGTAGTTTCACAGTAAATGAACTTAAAGTCATCCATAGCAAAGCATAGATAAATTTGATTTATACTGATGAAACAACTCCTTCAATTATCGAAGATGAAGCAGGATGACAAGCCAGGAAGTCAATATTGAGTTACCAGTATATGACGATAGCAATAAAATAATTTTAAAAGATTGATATTGTGAGTCACTCGTTGTTTACAGACATTGCTGATAATAAAAGATGAAAGAAATTCCTATTTTTAATTTAAAAAAACTCTTCACATTTTCTCAAGACTGTTTTGATGTTACCAAATATTTATTTCCTCCCACAGATTTAAATATTAGAATTTAATAGCTTCTTTTTGATAAAAACCATTAGACTCTTTCACAGAAGTAATTTATCACTGTATATTTAAATCATGAGTCAGCAAGTCCCATAGGAGAAATGAACCTCTCTAATGGGATATTTCTTATCCATTTTTGGCTTGTCTGATATTCTATGTATCCAAATTTAGCATAATAAAATTTAAGTTCGCACAACACATGCATGATGAAAGTACATACATGTGTGTATATATTTGGTACACAAATGTTTTAAGAGATCCTCCATTAATTTCATTATTGAGTTACACTATAGATATAGGTTTAGCCAGATGTCTCAATCATCCAGATCCTGTCACATAGGACAATCTACAAGAGTATGCTAATTAACTGATTATAATGCAAACACTACTATGTTTTCAGATACTTTCACATTAGACATAATTTCCTAAAATGTAATTAGCTTTCCATTGTCTATTGCAGAAAATAAATCAACAAAAATCAGCTGCTTAGCTTTGTTAGTTGGTATAGCCATAATTAAATCTTCGATTATTTTCATGACTGTACAAAGTCTTTTTCATCCTGAATCCTTTGAGACATATTAAAATGAATAATTTCTCTAGAAAAATTAGGTCTTGCCTTTTCCAAAATACCAACAGTTTTTTCTTAAGATTTTAAGAAACTATAAGAAAGAATTTCAGCCTTTGACTTCAAGCATGAAAGAATAAGTAGTGTTATGAGAAGGTACAAAGTCAAATGATGAGGAAAATAGACCTGCTCTGTTCAAAATTAGACAGCCTGAACATGATTAGAAGGAATGTAGTACCCAGTAAGAAGGGGCAGAGAATGGAAGGGATGAAAAGTGCTCAGTTCCTTAATTTATTTGGAACTGAGAGGGAAAATATGAGTGGAACATTGCTGCAGTCAGGAAGGTTTAGCCATAGGTAATAGAAATGTGGTCGTGATTCTTCCTTTTTTAAGGAGTGATTCTGAATCTGAAGGATTACAGAGTGGGCTGTGAATGTTTTTGTCACATATAATTCCTCAGGAATTAGATTTCATTATATTTGTTTTCTCTCTTGATCATTTGCACACACACAGACACACATGCAAGGCATTGGAAAGTAAAAAACCAATATAATTTGCCCTTGAGCACCATTTCTATATCTGACTCATTTGCTGAACTGCAGAAACACTGCCTGGCTGCACATTCCTAAGTTCTTCCTATCAGGCATAACGGCAGAAAGTTTCTTTCACATTTTGCCTGTGGGTCTGCAGAATGGTTTTATAACACAGCAAAGCATCATTCAGCATTTTGGTGAACTGTTTTGTATTTTAAGATTTTATTATGGAAAAAAGGAATTTTAAAAAGTAACTGTGGTAAAAACAAACAAAAAAGGCTCTGCGGTGATTTGGAATTCTAGAGCAGAGAATTAGTCTTCCAAACAGAATCCAATTCACTGGGGACAAGGAGTCTATGAACTCTGATTTCAACTGTTCAGAATTTTCAGTTGACTCAGCAAGATCGTCTTGAGACAAGTCAGTTCTTCCTCTTAAAAGGCTTTGCTGCCACACTGTGGAAAAAAATATTTCTTTCGTTTTAACGACTGTTAAAAATAACACATCAGCTGAGTTCCTATCTCTCCCTGGCATACAGCCCACCTCTCAAAAAGGACAGCCAAAGAATTGTAAAATAAAAATACCATGGTGGGATAGTTAATGATCTGGTTTCAGTTTCAGCTTTGACCTTAGTTACATATTTTAAGACAGGAAAACTATGATAATAACATGAAAAACATTATTTTAATAAAGGACTGATAGAAATCAACAAAAGGATTATTCCTATTTAAAAATGACAGGTCCAGAGAAACAATTATACAAAAGAAGCTATATCCAAACTCACTGTCATTGCAGATATTAATCAGCTAAAAGTAAGTTAAAAAATAGAACCAAAAAAAGTTTTCAGATAGGACTCTTAAATCTATGTTTCTGTCTTTTTTTTTTAAAGTCTGGATTGCTTTCTGTTTTTAATGAGCCAAGACATTTACTTCTCTACAAACTATGTAAATCGTGTCTGAAAGGCATGAATTCACCATGGGTTGTGTTCTTTTTTTTGTTTTTGTTTTTGTTTTTTGTGGGGTTTCTGTGGGGGTTTTTTGTTGTTGTTTTTGGGGGGGGAGTGTAATTTGTTTTGTTTCTTGTTTTATTTTCTTGACTGTCATATCATTTTCAAAACTTGAAGTCAATGCCCAGAATGCTGGCCTGATGTAATGCACGAGGGCAGTGCTTGAAACAGATTTCACTACAAAAGGCAGTCAAGACTCATAAAGTATTGAACAAAAATGCCATTTATTGGTGCTAACACTAGAAGGGAAAAGAGCATGGTGTAGATACTCTTGCAACCCTTTCAGATGGACTAATGGGCAAAATTCACCACATCATTCGTGCCTTAGGCGCTTGGATGGAATTTTTCTAGCAGGGAGCAATTCCATGCACCGTTTCTACTGGCAGCAGATGTTCCCATGAGAACATGCTGCTTGCCACCAAGGTTTAACATAGGCACGGGCAGGTGTTGTAATTCCTGGGGCCAGGTGGGAGCAGCCTGCAGGCTCCTGGCTGTGATCAGCGGGTGGAGCGTGTGCTTGGCCTGTACTGCCTGTGGGATGGAACAGCCCTGGGCCTGCTCAGGTCACCTGCTATCATCACCTTCTCCATGGCAGTGTTCTCCCCTCAGCACACCTACACTTGCAAGCTGGGATGTAAGTACTAAATCATTTTACCAGTCCAGCTTAGGAGGTTCTCTGTTTGCCTAATTTAAATATGCCATCTTCATTTTACATGGGAAGTTGATGGAGGAAAGTTATGTGAGAGGACTGTATGCAGTGCAGCAACTCCTGCCATGAGTAACTATTAGACTTTCAACTTATGAAAAAAAGATTGTTCTCAATACATTTTTCTTGTTGCCCTTATCACATTTTTCATTTTACATGTTGTTATTTCTTTACTTTCTGCAGATACTATTTTCTGTCTTCTAGTTTCTTTTGTAGTCATTTTTTAAAATTGAACTTCCTGGCTTAGCAAAAAAGGAGAGGAGGAATGCACTTCAGGCTATATGATGTTCCTCAGTGCATGACATGAAAGTGGAAATTAATAAAAAATAGCTTTCAGGCTTCCAGCAAGGATTGGCTCCATTAATCATAGGCTGAGACACAGTAAACAGATGAAGCTGAAGATGACACAGTTGAGTTGTATTAATTCATAACATTTTTAAGACACTGATATCTAATCTGTCCTAGGAGTTCTTAATAGAGGCATTGAATACATGGAAATACAGAAGAAGAATACAGAACCATGACGTGGTTTTAGATTATAAATAATGAGATGAGTGTCTGGATTCTCAAACCTGGTAAATCTAGGCACATTGTAAACACCTCGGTTTAGAAAGAGATAAACATACCATTAAATAACTGGGGTTCTATGCACTTAAATAATAATGTATTTTATTGGTGAGATTGGAAATGTTGGAACCAGATTTGACCACTTAAATTAAAAATTCTCATAGATAATTAAAATTACATTTGTAAAAACAGCCATCTTAACTCATTTCTCTTTTAATTCCTTTTTTTTTTTAGCTAGAATTTTCACAAAGCTCCTTGGTGTCCATATTTAAAAGTAGAATAAGTTTAACTACCTCCTTAAGGAAATAAACTTAAGAAAACTCTTTTGTACAGAAAAATTATCCACTGTATTACTAAACATAAAACTTACTTGATATCTAGTGTAATACTAAATGATCACATTAGAATAGAGAAAGTTCATTAGAATTTTTTTTAAATGCAGATTTTTGAAGGCAAAAGCTAAGGGAAACATTTTGTGTAGTAATTTGTGTATCTCAGTAGGCGTGCTCATTAAAAAGCAAAATGCAGAAGAATTGAAGTGGTGTTAATTTAGCTACCAAAGAGATTCAACTCACTTCTCTGTAGTTAGAAAAGGTAAAAATAACATTAATCTTTGTTTACTGCAAGCATGTGGGAGACACTAGAATGCAATAAGTGCACTTTTCATATTCTTCCCTTAAGGTTAGATTTTTATGGAAAGAGGTTTGCAAAAGAAGGTATTTGTCAGTTAATCAGCTGTTGTTTGGATGAATTTTTCTGGTTCTCTGTCTTGTAATTAGTTCATACGATAATTGTACTTGTAAGGTACATAGAAACATATTGTCCTACCTGTAAATAGAGGGGTAATGTTAGTTTCGGAAATAAGATGGATTTTACATGGAAAAAACCCCCTAGAAATCTGGTGGGATTTTCTGGGAAAAAGGAATCTTCTGCCAGGAATTCTTTCTTCAAATACCATGTAAGGTGAAAAAAGTCAATTGCTCAATTATTAGCTGGCACTACTGAAGTAAATCATAAAATTAAAACTCTATAGTTGGACAAATTATATCCTTGTCATTAGAGCATGTCATATTTAATCATTGTTTTGTCTTAGTAACTCATTCCAGAAATAGTCATGCACATTCTGTAATTTGAAAGCACAAGGTAATTTCTAAACCCTTATGAAGCATTTTAGTCAGTCAGTCTGGGATTAATCTCCAGTACAAAAACAATGACAGTGTTCTGCTTCATTGTTCTTCCACCAGGTGGAACAAGTGGACAGAAGAAAACTCAGCTCTTATAAATAATTCCACTCAAAAGCCTCATTAGCAGTTTATGAATATGTAGTTATAGAGCATCCCTGTGACCCTTTAATTAATATTGGACAAATAAGAAATAAAAGAAGCATGGCAGAAGCTTTGTATTTCAATCCACCCACATTGATGAACTTTGCTTGAAAACTATTTCAAAAACAGGATTAGTTTACATTTCCTAAAGCTCTTGGTGTTTAGGGTAGCCTGTGTAATTAGAGTATTCAGTGCTGGTTACCTGTGAGTGTTTGTATGGTTGCATATTCCAGCTGTACATTTGGCTAGTTCAGCTTCTTTTTATAAAAACTTCCTTGATTTATCCCACTCCTTCACCAAATGAATTGCCAAAGATGTAAACTGTGTTTTATTCAGCTGTTGCTTGAATAATTGGAAGCTCACTCGCAAGATGTATGGCAGCAGCATGAGGAGAATATTGCAGGAATTTGGTGTTTTTCTTTCCTGGAGAAGGTTCCATTTATCTAATATGGAGAAATCATGTTGGCACATGCTCTGTGTTGTCATTGTTGTGTTCCTTTTTTTTTTTGGGCTGAAGACTGCCATTACCTAGTGGTTTTTGGAAGCACAGGAGGTGATGACTAGAGAGAAATTAACACAAACAACAAGATGCATGGAGACAAGAGCCTGACTGAGAATATTTGCATCTGAAATATATCTGAACTGGCTTTGAAGTGGCAAGAAAGATATTCATCATCTCCTGTATTAATCAACATAATCAATACTGTGCTTAATTTCTCATTCCACTTTCTTGCAATTAAGCTGTGCTGAATAAATTTTAAAAATGTGAATAAAGAACCAATTTAAATCACATTTTACACAAGTGACTACATTCATGCTATACCTAAAATGCACTTTAATGCTCTGTTTAAAATCTCAATGATGGTGCAGTTTTGAAACAGTAGTACACAGCTGTGGAAAGACGTGAGAGTGCACAGAAGTTAAACAGCAGATAAATTTTTTCTGAGGAATTTAACATAAGTAGAACTTCATCTTACAGTTGTATTGGGGACTTATGCAGATTTGTGACAAACTTCTTTATGTGGATTTGTGTGTTTTGTAAGATGTGTGCATTCCTTCCTGCTGCATTCCCCATCAATAAAACGGCCTCATCATTCCTTCAGTTCGTAGCAGGAAGTTTTTGGGTCCTGAGGTGAAGATCAGCATAATCCCCAGTTATGCACTCACTGAACCTGGAGTATACAGCTGAGCTGTTTCAGCTTAAAAGAATGTAGTTGATGTTTGCAAGAGTGCTCATTATACTTCTTACAGCAGTGCGTGGCAGCTAAGGCCAGGATTCAGTCTTTGCAATATAGAGGAACCAGGGAAAGAACTAACAGTATAAACAGACAAGAAAAGCGGTCAGTTGACTTGCAAAAAATCTCACCCTTTTTTCCCTGATTTTCAGGGCTCTGTAGGTGATATCTTTATCCTATCTCTGGCTCATGAAAATTAAAATTCCAGTCTGACAGTGTTGTCTGTATAAAAGAGATGCAAATTATCTTAAAATGTAGATTTCCAAGGGCAATCTAAAATGAAAATTATGCATAATCCTTTTTTTCATGGAAACAAAAATACCCACTGATTAAAGCAAAAAACCTTTATGAAGTATTAGCATTTCATTCATTGGTTTAATTGGTGCTATCATCACCATTCACACTGAATCACATTCTCAGAACACAGACTTTGTGTTATAGCTATGAGCACGACTGTTTCTCCTTTTTCTATTTATTTTGTATGACTTACTTCTGCTGTTCACAAACTCCTAATAGTAATGTTTAATTTTCTCTGGGTCATACACACTACCTATACCTCCAGTATAACTTTTAGATTTTAGAGCTATTTAAAAAGTGAAAAAAAAATATATCCAGAGAATAAAAACCAAAGAAGTCTAAAGTAGACATAGGATGAGTTCACCATCCGATTCTGTAAAGTTCTCAATGACATAAAATATGAAAAACTACTGATGATTTTGAAACCCCCTCCAAAAGTACTTAATGGCTCCTTATGGACTTCGAACAAACAAACAAATCCCAACAAACCAACACCAAAAGATATTGGTAGAAATAGCTTAGAAAAACAAAGAAAAGCTCTTTTGGGGTGGTTAGGTGGATAATGGCAGCCAGAAATAATGAAAAATCAAGAGTTGCTATAACAGAAGCTCGCATCCAGAGTAATCCATTTCGTGTCGTTTGGCTCCATTTTCTTTGGGAAAGACAAAGACATCAGAGAAGTTAACTGGAATTTTTTTCCCCTAACCAACCTACAACTGAAAAGTTCAATTATTTTTCTGAGAAAGACTTCATAAACCAGCTGGTTTATTTGAACCTTCCAACATGGACCTTAACTTACTGTTTTACATTCCCCTGTAAACTTTTTACAGAGTTATCCAGGTAGATGATATGACAAAGTAGTACTTCTTGATTTGCTTTTTTGCATAATATTTTCACATCCACTCTTAGGATGAATCTAGAATGCTCATTTGGTTTAAATAAAATGTAGGTGAATTTGACTTGCCCAGGAGTTCGTGCTGGGTAGTAAATAACTTCTCTGCATATCACAGGTCCTGATTTTTTGGGGGGCTGGGGTTATTTTTGGATTTTTTTTTTTAAGGAGTAGGGAAACTTCTGTTACTCAATGAGGCATAAACTATTTCAGTCAAAAAAAGCACAAGCTATCAAGCAACAAAAATGTGTCGGGATTAAATATGGGATCTTTTCAGGAAAAGAAGGAATTTTTTTCTTCCATTTCTCATCAAAGTGTTGCGTTAAATTTTTCTTTTCATTAGCTGTAGTGTTGTTTTTATTCCTTCTTGCATGCAGATGTTCTTTTGCTTTGCAGTAATTATCAGTGTGTCAGTGCTTGCTGATGCAATTATTGCTTCCTTCTGCACAAATTTCCCAAAAGAATTTGCTATATTGGGAAAACAGCTGTTTCTCCCTGCCTCTGTGTGCATTTCATATAATTTCAATGTGTGGCCAGTCTCACACTAAAGTTTCATTAGCAGAAAAAAAGAGTTATACAAAGTTTAGTTGTACATCAGTTCTGTGGTGCAAGCATGTTGAATATATCATTTGTCTCTAAACCAACAACTTTAAAATCATGAGGAGCAAGGTAATGGCGCAGCTTCAGAGTTCTGGAGTGCAAATAATTTTGTTTCAAAAAAAGGGTTTTTCTAAGAAGATCTAAGACAGTTAAAAATCATCAAGCATTTACTCCCTCTGGTCTATGATTTGAGGGTGATTTTTTTTTCCTCTGCAAAGTAATTTTAATAACTATGTGTTACAGAGCACTACTGTTAAAGATGAAAGCCAGAAATGCTTAGACCTTACTGTGAATTACTCTGTTTGAAAGCAAGGTCCTGAAGAGGAAATTTTCCAAATTTCCAATTTTTTTCTTAAATTTTCTGCCATAATTCTCACACTCACCTGAAAAAAAGCATCTGCATCAGTGATAACTGGCACAAATTTATCTAGTGAGAGATTTGTTTCTAAGGTGATGGGACTATGGATTTTACATTTGGTGACTTCTTTTATTATTAAATAATTGATCAAGTTCTATTATTTCTAATGGGTTTATTTTTTAGAATTGATGGAGCTCTCTTAGTTTTCCTGGGAGTTATGAACTCTCAGCTCCACAGAAATTATGGGCAAAGGAATTTTCCAGTTGCTGGATTTTCCTTTAAAGCAGCATCAAAGGAAAAGGATTAGAGTATCATTACATTTCAGTTTTGTGAGTCCATGTGAAACTAAGAAGAAAAAAAAGTTTTGAAAATACTATTTTTTTTAATACTATTTATTTTTCCCCAGGAACTTTTAGCAGGAGGGAATGGATTCGTCATTTTCTATCCAATGCTGCATCACGATCAATTCCTCTGTAGTTAATTTTAGCATATGCTACACTTTTTCCAGGCTACTACAATATAAACAGCTTTTTTTATTTATATTTTCAGAATTCTTGAACTCATATTTGAAGAAGTGTGCAGGTAACAGTGCGTGAAGGAATTAATTCGGATGCTGAGGATGTTTTGTTGTGCCACATTCAAGCTCTCCCACTAAAACATGTCTCATATTTCTGACTGTAGATATCAAGGTAGAAAATCTGAAGAGCCTAGCATGCTAATACTTACATTGTAGAGATGTGTGGTCATAGAAGGCAGGTGGCAACAAGAGTTACCTTCTCTGGGTTTGTTTTCATAATCCTGTCTCATTTTCTGTACACTGTGTATAGATGAACCCTAATGCAGTAAATGAGTATCAAGAAACAGAGTTGTGGGACAGCAGGTGAAGACAAGTGTTACAATTAGGAGTTTTTCTGCTTTATTAAATAGGGGAGATGCCCTGGAGGTGTCAGCCTATTTTCATGCCATGTGTGGAAGCATATAAGCATTGTCTGCAAGTTTACAGATTATTTCAACCTATATATATATATGCATACATATGTGACGTGTGTATCAAGTTAGAGTTCAAAATTCTTTGTGACATGTAATTAAGTATTTAATAAAATTATTGCTTTGGTTTTATTGTAAGATGTTTTGAGGAGAAGCAAATAAAATAGGTATCTGCAGAGGATATTGGAATACCGACTACTTAGACATAAGAGGGAAATGCTCCACTGTATTAAGTCAAATTTTCACAATAATTTTCCTCCTCTCCACCAAGGTCCAGCATAGGGAAAGTTTACTCCATGATGCTGCTTAGATTTTGCCTGTAGTTTTAGGAAGCTGTGATTATGGGTTTAGGGCTTCTCATTGAGCAAGGAGATCTCCTCAGTTTTGACTTTGCTGTTTATAAAGTCATAACTAATAGGAAATAGCAGCAAAACAGACTTCAGCAAGGACACTCTAGCAGGGAATTACAGACACAGTCACGCCTGCCAGGGCTCTGGTTCCAGGCAATCAGATGTCCTTGTCACACTCTGTGCTTCATGACCAGCAGTTTGGGTTGGACTATTCATCATGCCTACAGCAGTAAATACTCCTGTTATATCATAGAAAGATAGGAAAACTTTCATTTAAAAAGCACAAGGTAAAGCAAAGAAAAAGGGAAACTTTTAAATTGAAGTAATTTCTAGAGAGTGTTTTCCAGGTTAGGTACTGAAATGTTTCCAAGTATGTCTCATCAATATATAGGCTAAAGTTTATGTACTTGTGCCTATATGTATGTGGAAAGGGGGGATGATTCAGGAAGAAATCTAGTGAGGAGAGTTTATAGCGCACTTGTCATTTTTCTGATTTATAGAAACTCAGCAGCTATCACAAAATAAGAAAACAATTACTGTATGTAACAGTAAAGATTCTGTTGTGCATTAGGACTTTACCTTCCAAGGACACAGCTTTCCCCAAGACATGTTTTAAAGGGTAATAACCTATGAAACCACAAGTTTTCAGAAGATGTGTAAACACAGCTGCATTAAGATCACATTCAACAGTGTTCTCTCTGTTGAAGAGAATACTCAGGTACCTGTAGTGGCTTCTGCTGATGTCTACATGCACGTATTCTTTTCCTTCTGCTCTTAGAGAGTTTTTTCAAAATGGAATTACTTCAATGATGTCTCTCCTTTTTAGTACTTTTAGTCCTTTTTTTTTTCTCTTCTAACAGTTGTTTTTACATTTATAATCTTTGCTGCTGTTCAGCTAAGTGGATCAAAAACTACTAAAGCATTTTGGGAATTTTTTAAGAGATGAAAAGGTTGTGCTATGATAAAGTAGATTTTCAGTATCACACTTCTGGAAAATTTAGGTTAAACGAAAGACAAACTATAAGAATGTTCTCTTTTCCTGTTTAAGCAACATTTCTGCCTTTTAGAATTTGGTGTTTCAGAAATATGTTTTACTAACGATATGTTAGCAGAGAACTGAGACAGTGACATAAATTACCTCAAAATGAATGGGAATGTAAGTTAGGTATCTCAATAATAAATTAATACAGAAAACTGTGGCTCTAAAAATTGAAGTACAGGAAAACATGTTCACTAAGTAGTGGTATGGGCACTGAAGGAATGAATCCTAAAATAGCTGACATTCAGTTCTCTGTAAATACCACATCTTGTAAACTCATGGTTGAATGCAAAAGGATGGAGGGAAAGGATGAGAAAGGAGCTTTTCCCTGTTTTATAATATGTAACAATACAATCTTTCTAGTAAAAAGCAAACTGCATGTAACTAACACCAGTAAACATAACTTGAAAGGGATTTTGAATGTTGTACTGTAAAGTCTTTAATGGCATCTCAGCTCAGTTGGGGCAGGCGTTGGCTTCATGGTGGCAAAATCAGCCCTCCTGTGCTACTCACCAGCACCAGACGGACCCTGAGCAGACGTGGGTTCATGATCCTATTATGTCAATTTAGGCAGTCTGGATTTAGACTGGTATGTTTTCTTGGTCATCCTTATGCCACCTGAGAGGACAAGCGAAATTTTTTGTGATGAAACCCAAGAGTGATGAGGGCATATAATCTAACCTAACAGATGAGTGTTAATTCAGTCTGGCAGATTTTTACTTTTTTTTTTTTCCCCCAATAAATGGATTAACAAAAAAGGCAGACTTGACTAATGTCAAAAGATTGTCAACATTATACCATATTTTACATCATTCTAATTGTCTTAAAATGCATTATTACTCAAGTCAGTGAAAACCCGTTGTAACATGTATGAGGAAAAAAGTGGAATACTGAGTAAAGAGATAAAAGAATACTTTTTCACTAGGGGGAAAAAAAAGGGAAAAGATTGCAAAGATTAAAGCATAATGCTCCTTTAGCTCAGCACCCATAGTCTTTGAAGTGACTAACAATACTTCAAAATTATTCAGCATTCTTCCCAAACTCCTCTAACTTAAAAGCTCTCATACAATATTTCCAGCCTCAGAATCAAAGCTTTCCTCTTTGTTCCAAACAAGCATGTCGTGCCAGGTCTTCAGTCTATTTCTTGAATTTGTGTCAATTCTTTCCCCTCTCACATGCAATTTAAAACTTGCAGTCCTGGGAGGATGTTCCTCTCAAAATAAGTGCTGCAGATCTGGCTTTCAACGACGACACTGACACTCTGTTCATTTGGCATTATTATATTTTTGTTAGCCAGACAGATGAGTCAAAATTTAAATACCTAAACAGACCTACAGGAATGAAAGGGGTTAAATGTGAGGGAAGGCAGTATTTTATTACCTCGGTTCCTAGAGAGAAATCAGTAGAAATTTTGGCATTGGCTCTAATAAGGCTGTACAATATGATTACCAACCATTCTCTCCTAAGTAATCCTTTAAGTGTTAGTCCTTGGTATAATTTTTTTCAACCTCTTAAATTCAGTGCCTGACCAAAGAGTGAAAACAAGTATTTTTTCTTTTTTTAACTGGAAGCAGTAAATTTAGTATCAAATCGTCTCCTGAGAAAGAGGTTAAGCCTTATACATTTTTGTAGTGATGCCTGATTTTCCATAAATCTAAATATACTTTCAACTAGCTTTTTTTTTAAATGGGTAATAGGAAAAATAAAAACCAGTTGCCTTAATTTTATGCCAAATTTTAGTATCCATCAAGAACAGTCTCTGAATAAAAGCGATTATAGTTTGAAACGATAAGATGGTGACAGGGCTTTCATCATAATCTCTTGTCAGATATCAGCATAAATGCACACTCCAACTAGGAATACTGTTTTTTCTAATGTTGCCATAATCTAAATCCACCCTTTACTTCTTCAGAACTATTAAAAAAAATATGGTGCTTGGTAATTGTTATCCACTTTTTTCATCTATCAGTATCAATTAAATAGATTTTTATTTCTGTAACCCTGCCATGCTTTTCAGGTCACTGTCTGAATATCTCAGAGCCATTTTAGCTTTCATTTTTTACTCCGATTTTATCCTCATTTAAATTGTTTCCATTAGTGTCCACAACTGTACTGCAAAAAAGATAAAGTTGGCGTCATTAAGCAAAGATGTGGTAAATTGCCCTACATAAGGAAATGGAGAAAGGCAAAACCTGAAAAATAAAAAGTACCATTGATATCTAAGTCTGTGGTTTTCAAATAAAAAACCGTAGTTGGTTTTGGACTAATAGAAAAGTAGCTGTAATAAAAAAAAAAGAAAATCTCTTTAATTTATATTTTGGAATCTTGGGACTTTGACCAGTATTAAATTATTGCACTAATATGATAAATCTATTTAAGTAGGAAAGGAGCTCATAGAGCCATTCAGAGCTTCACCAGAATGAAAGGTACCAAGCTGTCTGTGGAAGACACTGTGCACAGTAAAATTTTGGAGCAGTGACATTCAGTGGTTTAAAATATCTGGTTGGACCAGCTTTGAACTGATGAACTGTGAGCTCTGGTGAGTGAAGGAACACTGGCTAATGGGTACAGCACTTGTAATGAGGAGAAGCCTCTGCCTTAGATCTCTGGGTAAATGAGGTGTTCCTCTTTCCTCAAGTTGGATAAAGAGAAATAAGCCACAGTAGGACAGTACAGATAAGCTTGGCCAGGACACCCAACCAGTACAGTCCCTGGGAAAATCCACAGAAGGACTGAAAACTGGAATTTCTGGAGAGTAGGTGAGTGTCATGGTTTAACCCCAGCAGGCAACTCAGTCCCACACAGCTGCTCACTTCCTCCCTCTCATCCTTCCCCTGTGCAAAGGAGAACCAGGGAGAAAAATAAAACTTACGGGTTGAATTGAGAACAGTTGGATAATAGAAACAAAACAAAATGTTAGTGTTAATAATTAAGGTAATAACAACAATATTAATAATAATGATAATTGTAAAGAAAATGAGAGAGACACAGAGAGAGAGAGAGATAGAAGTGATGCACAATACTATTGCTCACAACTCACTTATTGATGCCCAGCCCATCCCTCAGCAGTGATCAGACCCCCTTCCAGCTAACTCCCCCAGTTTCTATACTGAGTATGGTGTTCTGTGAAAGGGAATATCTCTCTGGCCAGTTAGGGTCAGCTCTCCTGGCCTCTCCCTCATGTGCTTTCACGTGCACCTGCTAGCTGGAAGAGCAGGAGACACTGAAAAGTCTTTGATTTAGAGTAATCTCAATTTAGCAATAACTAAAACATCAAGTGTATTACTGACATTATCCTCATACCCAGTCCAGAACACAGCACAGTAACAGATAAAAGAAAATTAGCTTTATCCCAGCTGAAATCACGACAGACGGAAAGGGAAAATTTGACCCAAACATTAAAAGATTTTATTCTGGAAGTATTCAAGCTGTCACTGAAAGTATTTACCTCACATTGGCAGGCATTCAGGTCACAGCTTAAGCCTTAGGATGAGATCTAGATGAGTCATGATCTTTGCATTTTATGTGAAGTGGTCCGTGAACCTTCATGGAGTCTGACAGTGCAAAAATAGGAAAATCACAGCCTGACATGAACTACAGGTAAGCACTGAATTGTGGAAAAGAAGGGTTCACTTTCTTTATTCATCCAGAACATGATATGCCTAAGCTGAGCTAATGAAACAGCAAATGCCTCAATATAAAAGACAAATGAAAAGAATGAGAGCTGTGTTTTTTCTTTCCATAGCAGTAAAAATAGCCTCACACAGACTTTCTGATGGCAGCTCAGACATTGTACTGACACCAGAAAGTCAGATGAGATTAAAATTAAATCACGAATGAGAATGAGAAGCAGTGTAGCAGAGCCGTTCAATGTGACAGAAGTGCAGCATTTGAAGAAATGACACGCTTGAGTGATCCAGCAAATAACACTATCTGCTGGCAGTCAGCTGCACTGCTCAGCCGAGTTTGTGCTTTTGGAAATGAGTTTCCTTGGTGATTCATTGGCAGGTAATGTGTGGAGGGAAACATGGAAGAATAGCATGCAGTTCTGAGAAGCAGGTGGTATCCTCTGGTGATAAACACTGCTTCAGGATTGTAATAATGGTATAGAAAACAGGCAGACAGAAAAGCCTTTCACAGCTCTAAAGACATTGGAATATGGTAATTTTAGGAACAGGATTTTTTACAAACTTTCAAGCCATATGGAGCATCATGTGTTTTACAACATCTGCTTCTCAGTTTAAAGAGAAATAGTAAATTTGCATGGCAAAATAATTTAGCAAAGTTTGCAGCAACTGTGTGCAAGTGGAAAGAGAAATATTCTGGAATCCTTACAACACCCACACAGAGAATTTTTAACTGGCTTAGTTTTTTAAGTTCAAAAAATAAAAGAGAGGTAGCTTTTAAAACTTTCAGCTGTCATGTTCTGATAACACCTTGTCTGATGGTGCTCGCCAGCTCTGGTCAAGCTTTTAAGTGAAATCCAGTTAATTTCGTTACCTGTAGAAATTAAGTGTCTAGTATTTTTACATTACACATCTCCAATTGGATGCATGTGTACATTGTGTGGGGCATATCTGACTGGATAATGGTAATAAAAAATCTAATTCACATTCGGTGGAGGTTAAATTCCTCAAAGGTTACATTTTTACCTGCTTAAGGAAAATTAAGGATTGGTGGTGGGCAGAAGGCTTTACAGAGAGAAAAGCCACAAGAAAGAGGATCAGTAAATATCACCTAAGAATGTCCAAATGGCTGCAAATTTCAACTCAGGCAGAAATCTCATATTCATCATCGTTTTTCTGACTATCTGAAGCTGTGTTTGTTTTGATTAGTACACATTTATTTATATTCCAAATGAACATACTTGAGCACCTTTAACTGAGAATTTTTACATGTCTGGGTCAATTGTTGGTATCAAGTACTTGATTCGTTTTATACATGCAATTGCTTTATAACAACTGTGCAGGACTTAACAATGTATAAATAACGCAAGTAGTCAAGAAAATCATTGTCAGTGCTCAGTCTCTCACAGAAAATTCTAAGTATGTCACTAAATATTTCAGATGAATTAAGACTTCGAAGATTTTCTTTCCTTTTTACTTGTTCATTCAATGTGGTTGGTAGAAAAAAGCAAGGTGATAGTTTTCAACATCCTTCTCTTTTAAACATAATAATCATCATCATTATCATCATCATGCAATCTTTTCTGTACAAATAGGGGTTAATTTCAGGAGAAAAAAGTAAATATCCATTTTTAAAAATTGTACTTTTTTAAAATTTCTTTTATATTGTTAAGATTTTATATTTGTTTTTTTACGGTCTCCTCTAGAAAATTATAGGCTTAGAAGTAGTAGTCTTGTGACCCATGTTTATGGCAAAGAAATATCTTTCCTAAAATTATTTTTTTAATCTTTTTTTAAATCCAATTGTGGTAATTTTTATTGCATCCATGAAAAACACCGAAGTTTCTTATAGCTCTTTTTCACAGCCATTATTTTTTTCAGTTGAATCTTGTGTTCCACTTCATAAGGCAGCCATGGCAGGCAGTGTTGCTGTACAGCAGACGGGATGGGATATTTACCCACCAGCCCAGGTTGCTGTAGATATGAAGGAGGGAAAGTCAGAAAATTACGGCAAGTTCAGACTAAGCTTTTCAATTTCTACCCCATATCGAGCCCCAGCTTTTCTGCACTCATACTCCACATTGCACTACCACGTGCACAGTGATGGTCATGGAGCCCATGTGGTGGTCTAGGTCAGGCCACCAGTGCTTGTGAAAAATAAGGAAGGGGGGAAATTTTTTTTCAGCTGGACCATCCCTGAGCCATCCACCTACATGAACTCTTGTGCCAGGAGAGTGTTCTCCTGAGTAGGAGGATGGGAGGCTAAGGGACCCAGGACAGGAAAGTAGGGAATCAAAAGTGCTAACACCAGAACAGTTTTAGGAGTGAAGAGGTTGTGATTGATTGCTTTATGATAATGCTTTATGATAATGCTTTATCAGTTTGTGTGGGGGTGGCAGCTTTATTAGGTTACAGTGGGCAGAATATCCCAGGATGATGAATTAAAGATTTATTTTTCCTTTACAATAGATTGTAAGTGTAAAGTCTCCTTACATCCAGCTGATGTCAGTAGTGTATCAAATATTTTATTAGGTAAATGCTCTATAAAATATGACCAAAGAAAACCCTTTGAAATCTTTCTGCAGTATACAGCTAGTATTGTCACAAATGATGCTCTTGTTTATTGTCACAAAGTCTGCCCTTGTCAGCAGTGACAGAGTGGGCCATGAAAACTAGAACTGCTTGGTTGAGATGTGTTTCGTCTGCCACTTCTATGTCTGGAAAAGCACTGCGCTTGTCTGTATTTGAAGAAATTGGCTCACATCTTATGCTGATGTTAACTTTCTAAATAAAAGTTGTAGGGTGATAAAGATTGGCATGCTCATTCATGAGAAAAAATAAACCAAAACAACCCAGGGAATCTAAGCATTTACACTTTAATTGTGCATCTTGTATGTAGGATGTAACACAAGGCTGTGTTTCCTTACAACAGACCATGTGTTATGTTGCACTTCTAAGCATCAGATGATGCCCTGAATTAATGAGCACTCAAGAGTTTGATAGTAGAAACTGAATGTGCTCAGCTCTCAGTGATCCAAACACTAAAAATTCATGCCTGTGCTCATTGTCACATATACAGAAATGTTATTACAGGCTTTGATATTGCATTAATGTGAACTTCCAAAGAAAACTACTTACACTTTGAAGATAACTTGAAGAGTCTGGCTACACTTGTTATTCTATAGAACTTCAAAGTCAAAATAAGCAGCAGGGGATGTTTCACAGACTGATGGGGGAGCAGGCCTTGTCCCCTGCCATGCAAACAGGCTCAGGTGCCTTGGGAAACACAGCTTGCCTTGCAGCCTGGGCTGTCCCTTCACCTTCCCTGGAACAGCAGTTTATTTTGGAAACTGGCTAAGTTCCTGGTTTGGTTGACTGCAAGTCACAAGCAGTTGTGCTCACACATGAGAGAGATGTAGTGGTGGGTACGGATGGGTGGGCGAGAAGTGTGAGGTGGTGTTTAGGTGTCACCTGTGGAACCACAGCCGTGTCACCTGTTACGTTGTCTTTATAAACACAGATAAAAGCACAGAAACATTCATAGCTAACTATTATAATTTAAAATGCCTATTTACGGGACAAGGCAAAGCAATGTGGCTTTGTCACTGTAAGGACCTCAGCACCTTTCCAGCTGGGTATCATCGGTGTGGTCTGAGCAGCATGAACACAGCTGGGGCAGCTGTGGGAAGCAATGGGAGCTGATCTGTCTGCACATCTGTACAGAAATAGCATGCTTTTATTTGGTTTGTAGACCTCTTATTCAAGGCTACAAACTATTGAGTTAATGAAATCTGTTTAAAGCAAATACATCCCCAAGTCCATTACTTTGTCCCCTTCATTCCATGAGGCACTATTTTACTTCTTTGACATTAGTTTATTTATGTAAGCATTTATGTGACACATCAACAGCATTGCATTACACTGCTTACCAGATGACAGAACATGACATAAGAAAAACTACTTAGGTGAAAAGCTAAGGATTTAATAGTCTTTTGATGATGACGAAGTTATTATTCAGAGTGAGAAAGTGTTTCAAAATGAGGTTTCCGGAAATTAAAACACTATGTGGTACAGCTGTCTGATTTAATTTATAATCTTTTCATCATGGTGAACATAATTCCAATTCAGCAGCAGTCATCTAATGTTCTCCGATGTTCTGTGATGTTGGTTAATGATTTCTCAGATATTCCATATTCACCAAATTTTTCTCTTTATATCTGTTCTGTAGATGAATTTGCATTTTAATTAAAATGTTTAAATGAGTGATATTAAAGCCTGAAAAAGGGGAACATAATTTTCACATCCTCTCTAATGTGATTTTTAAACACTGGATTTAATCCATTATATGTCATTAAAGTTATAATTAATTTATATTTATTATTTTCCAGTTTATTTAATAGTTGCTCTATTTTAATTAAGAACTGTAAATTAGTGTTGTTTAAATTAGTATAATATAAACTACATTGTTACAGCACAGCTACTGTGCTCTGTGAAACACATGACTTCCTGAATCTTTATGATTTTGTTCTTACAGTGTCATAAAAATCAAAAGCTTTAAGTATAAGCCTCATAAATTACACTATTTCATAAAGATTGGTAAGTGATAAATACATTGCATTTATCACTTCAAGAGGGTTTATCCCATCTCTTTCTTAGTGGTCCATTCTAAGTGGCAAAGCATAAAGCCATAAACAGACGTTGATTAGATAGTAGAATAGCAGAGAATGACAGCCAACTACCATTGGGAGTTTTATATATAATTACTATACTATATACGTGGCCCTAAAGAAATGCTGTGAAGATTGCCACTTCAGGTTTCTCTTCTTCAGGAAAGCTCTAACTAGGTTCTCCACAAGTTTTTCTAGAGATCCAGCAGGATGGCCACATCATGCCTACTCTTGCAGTTCTCATCTTTAATTCCACACAACTTTTCCTTGAAGGACTTTTTTTTTTTTTTTGTCCCTATCAGTGTGACAGAGATCACTCGTGTTCCAGTGAGGAGTTCTGTCACAAACGATGAGACATAAAAATTGTTCTCTTAATAGTCATTGAAATAAAGAAGGAAAACAGTAACATTAAAGGCAACTCACTTGTGAAGTTCTTACTTTGTATTCCTGCTAGGAAATAGGCTTTCCTCCACAGCTGATGCTCTTATGTGCTTTAGCATGTCTTCCCAGGGCAGTTCATTTGTTTCTTGCGGCCAGCTGAAGTCTGGTTACCCATGATGACCCTACTGACATGTGTGAATAAGGCCTATCTTTTCCCATCATTTTCACTGTATAAACACAGTTCTTCCCTTTGCTTCTCTAACCTTCTAGTGTGTAGCTGCTTAACTTTTCAAAAGACACATTCTCTCATGCAAACTGGATTTCTTTTAATTCAATGTTAACTTGATTTAACGTCATTCAAGCAAAGCACAGAAGTGAATTTAGAATTATCCTACAGGCTTGTAGCATGCTTACCCAGCATCTCGTGCCACCAGACTGAGTGTTACCATCAATAAAACTGCACTGCTAACAAGCAGCCTTAAGGTTTTTGAAAGTGGAATTTGTAATCTTCTTAGACTGGTGTGATCCTGTACCATTGTATCAGTCTTTTGCACACACAGTTATGAACCGCATAAAACATTTCCTTCAGAAGTATCTGGTATTCTTACAGGTGCAGTGGTTTGGGCAATGTTTGTTCTTAATTGTCTTACATAGCCTCATTAAGCAGAGTATTACTTTTTGTTTCTTAGTTTTTCAACTGAATAGCATTTACTTTCTAAATAAAAACAAATTTCAGGTGCAAAAATATGCTTGTATGTGGTGAAACGGTTTTTTTGTGTGTGTTGGGAATTCCTTACACTGTGACATGATATCGCTGAAAATAGGGATAAGAAAACTAAAATAGTTTTCTATTGCAGTACATTTGTTTTATGTTTTGAGTGCAACACGGGTCAGACCTGCCATTGTCTCGTGTGTCCCACAAGTTAGCCTGGAGCAATTCAAGAAGTTGTGGGTTTCATGCTGCTGCATCCACTGCTTGTTTCTCAGTTTAGAACTCAAAAGGAGGTATTGGCAGCCTGGGTTGCTCTGTGATCTTGATTGTGTTACTCTGATATTCAGTGCCTGTTTTTTCTGTTTGTTGAGTGAGTAACCTCCTCAGCAGTCAGGGAGCCCGAGATAAGGCCTTTGGACAGCTGGATTGCAATGACTTACATGTTGCCCATGTTTGAGGTGATACTTGAATTTGTACAAATCTGCCTTGATATCTCCCTCTGCCTACACGCTCAGCGGCAACAAATGTAAAATGAAGACTGCTCTTAGAAGAGCTTAGAGTAAAGAACTATTTTAATAGAGAGTATACAATGGGTCATAAGAGTAGATAGTATTCAAGTGGAGGAGGTATGAGTAAAAAAAAACCAGGAATTTTCACCCCCTCTCCTGTTCCCTCTCCCACTGATCTTTGGATTGGCATCCAAAGTGAATATTTGAAAGCAGGCAGGGAAATTTGCATGTTAAAATAAGTGGGTTTAGGTTTTGTGCAATAAAAAGTTAGTTTAAGGCTTGAGGCTGTAATAGAGAAGACAATAGATATGAATCAATTCACATTTTTTTTCAATTTCGGGATGAACCCAGCTTTGACACCTTTTTTGCCAATATTTACAGTGTTCTTTCCCTCTGTGCCGTTAGCAAGTATATAGGTTCTCATGGCATTAAAAAAAGTCAAATCAGTAGATCTATTTTTTTTTTTTCTTTCCTGAGAAAGGTTTAAAAAGTTATTTGAACCTGGTTTACTCTAGGAAGACATACTAAGAAAGAAATATGTGGAAGAGATTAAAAAGGAGACCAAAAATTAAAATTGACATAAAACCTTGGTATATATATGAAGAGAGTGTTAAAATAAAAAAAGCAGCCCACAAATTTTTTTTTGTCCATAGTATTTTTTAACACTACTCTACTCTATAACAGTTAATATCAGAAAGATTATAGTACTAATATATAATAATGTAATGCAAAATAATGCTGATATATTATACTGATTTACAGCGTGATTTGAAAACCTAAGTAAATTCTATTTTATATATAATCTGAAAAATATTTATGTTCTTAGAAGTAGTGTGAAAGCAGAAACTGTTCAAAGCATGTTATTTTCTTGTTCAGCTCTGCTGTTCTAGCAACAGGCTTAAGAGGGCAGCAAAGAAACTCCTAGAAGTAAAAACTTTTATTAGGAACGAAATATAAACTAATAACAACTTTCAGTGGAAAGATTGATATTATAAAGTAACTGAGAAATAATGATTGCAAAGCTAATTGACAGAACATTCCTGAAAATGTGTTTTTCTATTGTCAGAGTCATCTTCCTGCTGCCTATTACCAATAATAGGATTTCTGGAATACAGTCAAATAACACTGTTTGCCTTTTAGTCATGCTGAATGAAAAACAAAATGACTTATAGCCTCACTGAAGATATGTTGAATAAAATGTATAAGTAATATTTTGAAGAGAGACCTGACCCCCAGTGTTCTCTATCGCAGGAAGATATTTTGGACACCATGCTCTCTGCTGTTTAACAGGGTGGCTCTTGCTGCCCTAAACTGGGGTCTTGAATTCAACAGGCAGGTGAGAAATGCTGTGCCAGAGTGCCATTCTTTGCCTGCCAATTAAGGTCCCATCATAAAGGAGCTACAAACGGCCAAATGGAAATAATCCATCTTTTCCTGGATTGCTGCCTAATCTATTCAGTTACTGTGGAAAACAAACCTGATCCTTTTCTTCTCCCTCCATCCTGTGCTTGGAAGGTCAGGTGAAAGTAGAGGAGTACTGTGCTGGATTTTGTCTCCAGCTATGAGCCTGAGTGGATGAGACTTTTTCCACACCCCTCCAAACCACAGCTGAGCTTGCTGAGTGTCCTGCACTCCCACATGGGGAATCCAACAGGTTTAAAGTGCCTCCTGACTTGGCAATCAAACTGCCTTTTAAAAACAGGAGCATCTCCTGTCTAAACTGCGAGTTTCATACTTTGAGTTCAGCCTAAACAATGTGCCTGAGGCATGGAAGTATTTGTGGTTAAGCACTATTTAAACACAAATTTGCCTCTGGACAGAGGCAGTGCTTAAATCATTAGGCCAGGTTTTTCTCTGTGAAAATGACATAATTTCTTCTTTGTCCAGTTTTAGTGCCGTGCCCAGAATATAAATGAATGGAAATTTATGATTACCAAGGGTAGTATATTTCAAAACAAGGTAAGGTACTCTAAGGTGTTACTCTGTTGTTAGGAGGGAGCCTTTAGTGATTTTAATGCCATAAAAGGCTGCATCGTAGGAGAGCAACCCATCAGACTTGAGTTGGCTCAAAGAAATGCTCCCTCTGCTTCTGATTTCCTTCTGTGCCAGCACTCTTATTTCAGTATCTTACTGGAGTAGCTCAAAACATGGCTATACTTTTTTGAAACTATTGACTTTATTCTTAAACTCACACGGTAGTTTAAATTAACTATCACTGATTAGATTTAGAGACACCTATGATAAATTAACACTTAAAATATTCTCTTTTTAAAATTTTAAACGATTTTTAAAAATTTTTAATTTTTTTGCAACTTTAGTTGACACACTAATGTTTGGACACAATTCATCTTTGCTTTCCCTTCTGATGCTGCTCATGCATCATGACTTGTCTGATGCTATATCTTTAGAACAGCTGTACAATAAAGTGGACCTTGCTTTTCACTGCAGCTTCTGGAAACTTGTGTTTGTGTTAAAAAACAGTAAGCAGGAAAAAACGAAAATTATTTTAGAGAAAGAGAAACTGACCCAAAGATTAGTTAGAATATAATAGACTAGAATTCGGACTTTTCTTCTACACAGTAAAAAAAGCATAGTAAATTCTAAAATTTGAACTCACAGGGGGAGAAGAAAAGATGAAAAGAAAAAGTATTGGGAACTAAGGAATTGCCTTTTCTGGATGTGTTTTGCATGTCCTCATAAAACGCATATACTGTAAATGAGATGTTGAGAAGCATAATGCACCTGTCATGCAAATGCTTGTCCTGGTAAATAGTTGCTTCTGGTCATATTGACTGAAAAAATAGTTCATTGTTGATTAAGGGTGTATTTACTTCCTTTTTGTTGCTTTAGAATAATATTAAAACAGAAAAGTTAACTATAGCTCCTAAGTTTAAAGGAAAATGATAAATGAGCCTATATAACTTGCATTCAAATTCAGGAATAAAATTATTTTTTTCAGTTAAATTACTAAGGGAAAGCAATTTTCTGACATTAATTTGAATCCATTTTTTAATGTTCCTTCTGTAGTAATACTGTTTGTAATTTGAAATTGTGCTGTGATATTCCTAAATAAGTAATATGTCAAGGGATGGTGTTTGAACATTCAATAAATGTAATTAAATGGCATTCTGTTCCCTGCATTGTTCCAGGTAAAGTTGTTTAGGGCAGACCACGATGAGATGCTGAAGTAACATGCAGACATCAGTGATAAGGTTGAAACAGCTGGAGCTGGGCTGCTAGAGCTGCAAACTGTGCTCTTACCTAAACCTATGAGAGAATAGTGCTTGTGCTTGTGGCCCCTAAAGACTTGTTGAAGAAGATGTTTCCAGCCCCACTGCCTGCCTTGCACACCTGCTAGCAGGCAGTCTGGCAGCTTTACACACTGCTGGGGGGGATTTGGGAATCGGTGCCTCACAGGAGACCCCAAGTCCTTTGCAAACAAAGCAAATATAAGTGCACAAAAGCAGATGAGAAGCAGCGAAAAAAGCAGAAACCACTGCTGTGTGTTCTGGTAAGGGTCATCCTGGGTCTCTTACTGGGGCAGAAGGGAGCAGCAGGATGTGGTGATCAGGATATCTTTGATCCACATAAACATGGCAGCAGCCCCTACAACCTGGTCATGAATAGCAATGGGTACAAAAGCTGTCTGCTATTTTGAAGCCTCAGAACACGTCACAGGACTTACTTCACAGAGTCAGTGGAGCCATGGGTGGCTGAGAGTACAAGGACTCACTTTATGTTTGTTGGAGCTCACACTGGTGTGATCCTATGTCACAACTGCTGCTCAGGTCTCCCATCTGACCTTGTTGCGATTCCTACATTCAGTGCAGGTTACTGAAAATATTGAACAGGTAGTAGCTCTCATTGCACTGTTGGAAAACCAGCTTGATAAATGGAATAAATGACATGACTCTGCTGGTTTTGGCTGGGGTGGGGGCTGTGTTTTGGATTGTTACTGGAAACAGTGTAGATAACACAGGGATGTTTTAGCTGTTGCTGAGCAGGGCTGACACAAAGCCAAGGCTTTTTCTACCCATCACAGCGCTCCACCCACAAGGAAGCTGTGGTGCACAAGGAGTTGTGAGGTGACACAGCCAGGACAGCAGCCCCCTACTGACTGACCCAAGGGATGTTCCATACCACAGGGCATGTTCAGAGTGATGGTGTTTGTCTTCCCCAAAAACTATTAGGTGTGATGGAGCCCTCCTTTCCTGGAGATGGCTGACCATCAGGCTTCCCATGCAGAATGGTGCAGCATTTCCTTGTTTTCCTTGCTTGCATGTGTCGGTTTTGCTTTCCCTGTTTAACTGCCTTTATCTCCAGCCATGAGTTTTCTCACTCTTACGCTCCTGATTCTCTCCCTGATCTCACTGAGGGGATCAGTGAGTGAACAGCTGTGTGAGGCTTAGTTGCTGGTGGGGGTTAGACTATTACAGTCAAATAATAATTAGTGCTAGAGCTGACTTTTAGGTGGATAATCTCTGTCATTTAGTACTCCAATATCTGAATAACAAATGCCCATAATAATATTGCTGCCCTTACAAAGTCACCAGAATATATGTCCTACAAAAAATGTTTTTCTATTTCTGCATTTCATATAAATATTTCTTCAAAATTCAGTTTGTTGGATTGTTTTCCTCTTAAACAGAATTGTTTTATTGTGAGTACAGTTTTGCTTTTTTTTTCCAAAAAACTAAAATCATTGTATTGCTCACATAACCAATCTTGTTTGTTCATTATAATTTGAAGGGAATAGACATCCTACAGACATGAACCTAGGAAAGTATTAGTCAATTAAATGAAAAGTATGCCTTTGTTCAGATACCAGTTGTGTTAATAAAAGGTAATTATGTTGACTGAAAATAAGTAAAAGCTCCATCCATCAGACACGTACATTTTTTCCATCACTCTCAGTAACAGATGCCTTTTAATACAGTGGAAAATTACTAGGCAGGTCTGAAATAACTAAGCAATTACAGAAGGCTTTTGTTTAAAATTCCTCAAGAGAATGTCACAAAGAAAATGATTACCATTATTTCAACAATGAATATAGTACAGAGGTTTTACATGAAAAATAAACTCACATTTAACTATCAATTAGCAGCCATTGATATTCTGAAATTCTTTCAGCTTTAGTATATCAATTCACATACCTGCCTAAATATGCCTGAATAAAAAAGGGAATAAGCTCAACTTCTAAACTATTGCACTTCAAGTGAGAATGTTGCAAGGGAAGTTGACTCTTGTTTAAAGTAGTCAATCTACTGGACTCCTTATTTAGATTGCCTGAAAATCTCACTTACTGGTATGTGGATTTTTCTCCTGCATGTGAGGTATCAGAAATATTTCCATTTCAGGCAATAATATAGGAGTAATTTAATGCAGGAATTAAAATAAGGGGAGCAGTACACATAGTTCTCTTTTTTTTTCTTTTGGTTATGATTATGAGATTAAAAGTAGGTTTTAAAAAAGGGACAAGGAGTCTTTATTTTGTCTTTTTGTACCAAATGCCTTTTGTAGTGATGCTCTTGGGCACAAATGATGGTCTGTGCTCAGTGCTGAAGGGGTCTTAATATATACATACATCTAGCACATAGAAAACGTTACTTTCAAATTCAGGGAGCAAAATCTCAGGTCCTTGCTCCTACTTTTGTGGCATTAGGGTTGGATTCAGAGCTGGCGCATAACAGAAAGGGTTAAAAGCTCCTGCAGAGAGTGAAGACTCTCAGCTCATTAGAGAAGTGTTTCAACCATTAAAAGATTGAGTTGCAACATAGGTTGGTCTGGGCCACTCAGCACACCTTTGAAACCTTGGAGCTAACAGGGGTGGTGGGCCCTGGCAATGTCAGTGGCAGAACCCTGTGCAGGGTAAGGTTAATTTTTTCTCTTTTCTTTTGAGTGAAATTGCTTGGTGGATAGCCTTAGCACACACCCTGTGATTTTAGCCGGCAGGAAGAAGACTGCCAGAGCTCCCAGCTAAATATGAAACCCTCATTTTTACTTTGATTAAATCATCCCCTATGATCACTAAGGCAGGAATTACACATTATTATGGTATTTCTTCTCCAAATAATGTGCATCACACCTAAATTTTATAAAGACAATTCCCACTTTCAGCAGAACACCCATGTATCCAGTTTGCTTGAACACCTGCTGTGATTTAATGCTCACCCCTGTAGGCTCCCAGATATTCAGTAGCTGCCTTAGCTGTAAAAAGCAGTAACCATAAAAGCCAGTGAAGCTAGGGGGAAAATAACAAACTTAAAAATTACAGAGTAGAGATGTATTTGTGACACAGTCAAGAGCAACTCACAACAAGATTTGATTCACCTTGTGATTTTTATCACAAGTAAACAATGTCTTCAGGATTGAAAATAAAAACATTCTGACTTGTCAACAGCAAATACCTAAAATTATCACAGCTTTATTGTGAAAGACAAATATCCTTTTGATTTCTATGTCAAAAAGTTGGCTTACAGCAAGACCTAGATCTGTAAAACCACTGCCATGCAAGGAAATCTGGATCTAAAAATGTACACAGAACAGTTATCAGGGAAATATTTCAAATGGCTTTTGAAGTTTTTGTGTGTTTCAGTAGAGACTTAGGCCCACCAAGTCTACCATCAGTGCTATAAATCACATTAATAAAAGTTTCTCATTTGAAGTGAGGCTCTGGATCTCTTCACAAGAGGGAAGATTCCAACAGAAGAATAGAAGAAATGAGGTTATAGGTCTCTTTTCCTATTTAAATGTTTTCTGTCATCACCTCAGACAACCACTTCTGTCCACAGATACACTCATTCTTCTCCTATCTGAGAGAACAAAAGCTAGTTTTTTAATTTCTCTAATTGGCTTTATAGTTCTGCAAAGTAGCATGTTTATATTCTGAAATATTTCCAGACCTTGTATGTCTTTTTGGTTTAATTGTATGAGTGAACAAGTGGTTTCTGTCCAGAGGTTTAGGTTTTTTCCGAACAGTATTTAGATGATAGATAACCATGTAGAAGACAAAACCAAAGTAAATGCCATTGGTTCTATTATCTCATGCTGTGCTTTAAGTGTACTTAACCCAGACAGAGCCGAAGAGGTAAAACCTAATTTAATAGCTATCCAAGGTAGAAAGCTTGCAAGTCAGACTACAGTTTAGACTCAAATCTACTGAAGGGGAAGAAAAAGGTAGAAGAAAAACAATAAAAGTAGTATGTCTAAGACTGAGTCTTTGGCATCTCTTAAGTAAATTTTCTGATTTCCTGCCTAAACTTATTCTTGAGCAGTTTAATCATTAGTTCTTCTTTCAGTTTAAACCACTTATCTCTCTCCCCTGTATTTATCATCTTCATTCAGCTATTGCCACAGTTAGTATCTTTACCAATCATTTTGCTACAACAAGCGAGCCAACCTTTCCTGACCTCTCACAAAGGGGAAGTTTGCAATGCCTGTATCTTCACGGATCAGAACAGGATTTCAAAGAAAAATGAAGTCCTCTTAATCTATTCTGACACACTTCAAGATATTTTTTCTTGAACTTAATATGGACAAAGATGTGTACTTGTTTTATATAGCGTAACCTGACAACTTCTCGTTCCTAGGATCATAGAATGGTTTGGGTTGGAAGTAACATTAAAGATCATTTTTCCAGCCCCCTTGCCATGGGTAGGGACACCTTACACTAGACCAGGTTACTTGGAGTCCCGTTCAGTCTGGCCTTGAACACTTCCAGGGATGGAGCTTCCACAACCTCTCTGCTCCAACTGTTCCAGTGCCTAACTACCTTCACAGTGAAGAATTTCTTCCTTATATCAAACCTAAACCTGTTCTCTTTCAGTTTAAAGACATGCCTTCTCCTGTCTCTATCTGCCCATGTAAAAAGTTCCTCTCTGGCCCTCTTGGAGGCCCCATTTAAGTGCTGGGAGACTGTTCTAAGGTCTCCCCAGAACTGTCCCAACTCTCCCAGATGGTGTCCACAGGAGGGGTGCTCCAGCCCCAGCCCTGTGACTATCTTTGTAGGCCTCCTCCAGACACGCATCTGCAGATTCATGTCCTTTATATTGAGGGCCCCAGAGCCAGGCACCGCTCCCATTCCAGTTGGGCTGTCACAAGAGTGGAGCAGAGGGGCAGAATCAATTCCCTCGGGCTGCTGGCCATGGGTGCTTTTGATACAGCCCAGGATGCTCTTGGCTTTCTGGGCTTCAGGCACATATTGCTGGGTTGTGTTGAGCTTCTCATCCACAAACACATCCAGGTTCTTCTTGGTAGGGCTGCTCTATCAATTCATCCCCCTGCCTGTTGTGGTACTGGGAGTTTTCCCAGGTGGGAGACCTTGCACTTGGCTTTGTTTAACTTCAAGAGGTTTGCACAGGCCCATCTCTCAAGCCTGTCCAAGTCCTTCTGGATGGCATCCCTTCTCTTGTGTGTGCTAACTGTGCCACACAGCTTGGTGGTATTGGCAAACTGGTTGAGACTGCACTTAATCCACTGTCCATGTCACCAACAAAGATGTTACATGACACCAAAGGAACACCAATCATCACTGGTCTCTTGGACACTGAGCTGTTGACGAAAAGTCTTTGATAGTGACCATCCAGCTAATTCTTTACACCAGGTGGTCATCAGTGAAATTGACATTTCTCCAGTTAAGAGACAAGTCCTGCAGGACACTGTCTAGTGCTTTGCACAAGTCCAGTTGGCCATTCCCTTCTCTACCAATGCTGGAGCCTCTTCATAGAAGAGGTTACAAATTTTTCAGGCACAATTTACCCTTAGTAAGGCCGCAGTGGCTGTCACCAGTTACTTCCTTATTTTTTATGAACCTCAGCATAGTTTCTTCACCACCCTGGCAAGCATTCCATGATATTTATGCTTTTTTCTTGTCTGTGAGTTACTCCTCTAATATATCTCCCTGGACTATTTTTTTCAAGGGTAATACTTTTAGAAGTTTTCTGTTATGGGAAGTATAGGCATAGCTTCTGAACCCTTCATCTTCAGAAATATTATTGGAAGCAAATTTACAATTTTCTGTGGGTCCTGGTACAGTATCAATTGACTGATTCTCATTAAGTATTTGAAAAGACCTTGCAGCTCCATCAACGCCACTGACCTCAGCTAAGAATCCTGTGCAAACAAAATGAAGAGGTTTGTCCCAAAGGAAATATCACTAAATTCATACACTTTTCTTATCATACTACTTGTGGTGCTTACTAGCATTTTATTCTGTGTATTTTGATTTTAGTAACTCCTTTAAAATGATTACTTTTGTATTATTTCTGTGTATATGCTTAATCTGGCATGTGCCAGGGATCCCGTAGGAATTGCTCTGAAAAGATTTATTCTTTCATGGCTATCAACTTGAAGATTCAGCTTACAAGGAAAAGATGTCTGAGTGCATCTCACCTGCATTACTAATCCATTAATAAATGGTATAGGCTACAATCAAAACCTAAATGCTAAGTACTTATGAGATACTTAGGAATAGTTTATCCACAAGAAGCTAGTAATATACAGAACCACTTCTTAAAATCATTTGAACAAGTCATCAAACAAAAATAGGTTATTAGGTCTTCAAGAGTATAGCACTTAACTAACTCAGGTGCTACTTGAACATTTGCTATCCTCTAGTGAAAAATTACCCTTGCAGAAGGAGGTTGACAAGACAGCTCTTTACATCTATGAATTATGACAAATTGGATAATGTTGCAGCAGCCCTCTTGTTAGAGGGTAGAAGTGAGCTGAGACACAGACTTCTTACTTACCACGGCATGAAAAGGGTCCTGGTTTATTCCTCTTTACAGCTCAGCCATCCTGACTCCCAACCATTCACTGACTCTGGCTGCAGCAAGCTCCTGCTGTAGGCTTCCCCTGCAGCCTCTGACTGCTGGTTATCTCCTGCTAAACTGTGACTGCATGTATTAGTTTACAGACTCTGACTGCAGGCTTTTACCCAGCTGGACTGTGACTGCAGGTTCCAACAACAGGCTCTGACTGCAGACCCAGACTGACCTCACAGCAGTGATTCTCCCTAAGAGTCATCTTCCTAATTCCTCTTGTTCACTCTCCCTCAAGGTTCCTCATCCTTCAAGCTAACCCAGTCCCTTTTATCACACTTATCTTTATTGGCTGTAGGTGTCACTCATCAGCGGCGAGGCTGTATTGGGTAATTAACACAGCTGTTACTTACCTGGTAAGGTCACCTGTATTCCCTTCTCCTACAGGGTGAGAAGTTTATTTCTACTGCTACATGTAAACTGGTAAATTTACTTGTTATTATTTTTCCTATTCAAGTTTTTCATTGGTCTCTGATAATGCAGTTTCAAGGTTGTTTAAAAATTTCTTGTTATGAACTTCCTCATTTTAAACAGTCCTTGCCATTGTAGAAAGAAAATAAAACTGTTTTTGATTGAAAAGAGCACTTCAGAGAAAAGAAAGTCATGGCTGAATTTCTGAAAAACTGTCAAGAAAAAGAACTGCCTTATGTTCTATGTTTTATGGACAAAGTAAGCTGAAATGCATACGGTAAAGAGAAGAGGTTGAAAGTAGTCTTATAACTCTTGAGTTACCAATAGATTTTTATTCTTTGTTCTGCACAGTGTTGGTCAGTTTAGCACAGTAAAATAAAATTATCTCTTTTTGACTGAGAGGGGTCTAAACAGGAGTACCAAATCAGTACTGAGGGAGAAACAAACCATGTATCCATCTTCTCACATCACAAATGCCTGTACGAGAGTTAGTCAGTTAGTATTTATTAAACAAATAAACCTTTAGCTTCAAAGTTTCCTAAAGATTTTATGGCCTGGGAGGGAGAAAAGCAGTGTGTTAATAACTGAAGGAAGAACAGAGATGAAACAGAGGCAGAAATGATTGAGAGCATCAGAAGAAAGGTGATTTGAAGCATGGATGGATTCATTATCACCACTTTTCTCAAAAGATTTTGCCTTCCAAAAACAGCAGGCACAGACTTCTTTCTTGTTTAAACTGATTTCAGTATTGGGGAGGAGAGACAAGGCTTTGTTGTCTTTTGAACTACACTTGCTTTATGTGAAAAAAGAGTTTTATAATTACATTTTTGAGAAGGAAGACATCCTAGAAGCTGGACCCTTTTTCTCTACTGAGTTTGTTTCTATAGAAATTGTTAAATAAGTAATGGAAGAGAACAGTGTATCATCCCTTTTTTACCTGGCACAGCACAAGCCACATAGAGATGAAGAAACAGGATGCTGAGCTGAAGGGCTCTCTCTCCTTCCTTCAATTTAAAAGGTAATAGGGAGCAGCAGGAGATGCAGCCCTGCATCAGGGTTTTTTTTCTGTCAAAGATGCTAACTCTGTTGGAGGTGCTAACTACATGTATGGAGAAATGAGAGGAAGCAGAGCAGAGTCCTTATTTCCTTCGATTCTTTGATCTAGAAGTGAGGAAAGGATCAGCTTTTCTCTCAGGTCCCTGCATTTCCAAATACTTGTTCTAACAAGCACATGGAGAGCCCCAAGAGAGCCAGCAGCTTGGGTAATTGCACACTCTTGTCCTGAAGTGCAGACAGTGAGCAGAAGTACTTGAGAGGGGAGGTTTGTGTGATGGTGATCAACCTCTCTATGAATTCTGGTATTTCAGCTGATCCATATATAACTCTCTTTTGTGAATCTCTCAGCTAGCAAAAAATTCCTTTGATTTGAAGTCAGATTGGTTCTTGCTTTTCATATGAATACTCAGTGAGAGCTGGCATTACTCAGAACCACTGCAAATGTGCCACATGCCTCTGCTACTCACTGTTGTCAAATATAAGATGGATCTGTCAGTTTTTCCTGGCCAGAGTCAGTGCAAGGAGAAGTAGTGATGTATTAACTTAAACTCCTGATTCCAGTATTTGCTGAACTTTTTAACACCGGGGCTAATATCTGGCTTTCAGGAGCTCAAGAACATTTTTGGGGATTCCAGATAGTAGTGCTTGATGCTCTCTATGTCTTCTGGGGTTTTTTAAAATTTATTTATTGGTGAGATTTTTTTGTTGGTGGGGTTTTTTTTTTGTTTGTTTGTGGGGGGTGTGTGTGTGTGTTTGTGGTTGTTTGTTTGTTTGTTTTGTTTCATGGCTATGGACAGGTAAACTGAGAACTGAAATGGTAGAGGGTTTTATTCCTGTACTTTCCAGGCAGAACCTGCAGTGCAAATCTACACTCACATCCAGGTTATAGGCTTATGGCATCATTCTGGGAATATTTATCACCAAACATACACAAAATACCGCTCTTCTTCTCTGGCCTACAAAACCAATGAGTTGCATTGTGTTGCCTCCTCTGTGGTTTTGGGGCTAGGAGACTTCTAAAATGGAACAACTGAATTTCAAACTTGAATCTGTCACTCAGTCATTGACTTCAAATCAAACTAATATTTTGTTTCTTCACACTATAAAAATTAAGTCATTAAAAGTCATCAAAAATAAGGCACTTTCATAAATAAATAATTTCTTAGTCTGTATTTGACCATGGACATGTTTCAATGTTTAATCTGCTATAAAAGTTTTTATTAAAATAAGGAAATCTTTCTAACCACATATAATAGTACAATGAATTAAAGAACAAGATTTCTGCTGTCACTCATATGTACCGACCTACTTAACTATGCAACACAGGTCAGATTTGTTTGATATAAAATGTTTTGAAGAGGTAGAAAGAAAGCAGAGTAACCTTAAATTTTGGTATTAAGATACGATACAAGATACAATAAAAAGTGTCTTTGAATGCTTCCTGTCTTACTGTCACACTGCTGGTATGTGTTTCCTCCAGATTTCCAAGGAGAATTTACCTTAAGGTTATCTTAAGAGCCTTATTCATCTTCTTCACTTACGTGTAACTACTATAGAAGAAACAGTTTGTTATTACTACACCACGTTGCTGCACAACAGTCACAGTCTCTCCTCAATCAGGAAAGAGTGCTGTCAATATAGAGATTCCAGGGCCTGGTTAAAGCATGGTCTAGAAAGCCTGAGAAATGCATGTCCCCACCTTCTACTCCAAACAGCAAAATCAGAAATTAATGCATGCACTTCAGTTTGGTTTTACTAGATGCCGTGATTTCCAGTACTTAGCCAAATTCCAGGACAAGGGTATGGATGTACAGACAAAATGACAATGTACTTACAAAGCTATCCTGAATGGGCAGTGAAAAACTTAGAGATCCAGAAAGAATAGATATTTTTTGTATCATGTTCTCATTTTCCCCACCATCCCCACTCCCCCCCAACTTATGTATAGGATACATAACATAAAAGCTTGTTTTGATGGGAGAAAAATGAATTAATCCTTCAAGTACTACTAGAACTCTGCTCAGAAGGGACCATATTACTGTAGATTGTTATTAAGAACAGTAGGTGACGTTATTAATTGTTTGTGGGAAATGTGGTGACAGCAGTGTTCAGTAAGTTCAGGGTTAAGTTATGAGAGTCTTAGTTTTGAGAAGTCCTTGAAAAGTGCGACCACTGCTTTTTAGGGGCTCATCCAAAAAAAAATTATCAAAATATTTAAATATTGCTGGTGCCCTCTGCTAGTTTTCAGGACTTAACACATGCCCCAAAGCATATAATGGAAAATAGCTGCAGCACATTAATTAGCACTAACCAGCACTAACTGAAGTTAAATGACATTTTATTACTTCCTTGTGAATAGTTTTTTAGCCTTTAGCTAATTCCAATAAAAAAAAATCTCACAAATGTTCAATTTGAAAAGATTCTGTTGTCATATAAAAAGCAAGCAGTTTTTGTGGCAATAAATCTGAAAAATTCACTTTACTAATGATCTGCCATTCTCTTTCAGCAGTATGCATTAGACTGAAGTGTGCATAAGGATTTGCTACTTTTAAGAAATGGCAGCTAGTAAATCAGTTGCAGGGAGATCCTTTAGCTTGCATATTATTGCAAAAAAAATTTATTCATTTTCACATATATATATATATATTTCAGTGCCAAACCTAATTTAAAAAACAGAGTTCATGTAAAAAATGAACAGCAGGCAAAGGTCCCTTGCTGTGACTGATTGCATTAGTTACACTACTGCTTCAGGTATAACCAGGATTATTTGTCTTTCTGACATTACCACCATGATATGAGATTCAGTATGCTAATATGCTAATCTAGGGTTATAAAGCATTATTGGTCCTTTGTTTCTTTCAGTCTCTTAATTAGGGACTTGTTTAGAGTCATCCATCTTTGCTCACATTTATGCAAATATTTCAAATTATTAACAATAGCATCAATAGGGTCATGTTTATCTGTTTTTTTCAAGAAAATATTTTTCTAAAAGCCTTATATAACTAGTCTCATTTAGATAGAGCAGAAACTTATTCTGCTAATAAATCTAGATGTTTTGAGGAGCAAAGAATTACTGCCTGTTAATTTAAATTATATATATGTGCTGTGTCAATAATACATGAATGAAAACCTCCATCAATTGTACATCACTATTTTCAAATAATAGTTTGGAGTGACACACAAAATAAGCAGTGGTAACAGAATGGCCAGCATGCAGCTAAGTGATTATGTATTTATATATTTTTTAATCACAAATTATTCTATTTGCATTGAATTAAAAAGGAAAAAATAGTAGAAAAAATATAAATCTATCTAATATCTGGTTTTAAAATACTGACTGGTAGTTTCCCTTCAGTTTTGTTTGTGTTCATTGATGATCCATGAGGGACTGGAAAGAGGTCAGAAATCCCTTCCCCTCACCCAGAGGAGGGACGTGGGTGGAGGGCAAGTGGGAGCAGACAGGGCTGAGCAGACTCAGTTGACTCTTCCCTGACCTGTGACCAGGTCTCTGTTTTCTTCCTCTCTCCTTTTCTTCGTTTGCTTCCTTCTAGAGCTTTGGCAGTGACAGTGAGAACAATGAACCACCTTCTCGTGAAGGAAGATGTGGTGTGATCAAAGCACCCACTCAGCATAATTCAACATGCTCTAACAAGGAGTTACATTTTGTTCCACCTCGTGCCATGGGATTTCCCAGGAAATGGCCCTTTGGTGCCTACCTGGGCTCTGCAGTTTCCCCAGTGCTTGTGGTTCTGAAGTGTAAACGTGGTGTTTATGAATATGGTGAAAGTGGCTCTCTCCTTGCTGATCTTCCTAATGAGCTGGGTGCTTATTTTGCTATGCACTTATGTCAGCCTAATGCTAAGGGCCTGAGAGGCTTTGCAAACTGAAAAAAAACCCTAAAAGTTTTAATGAGCTTTGAAAATTAATTCTTACTGGTGCCAAAACAATATGTGGAATGACTGAGACGAAAGGAATTTGACATAATTCTGCTCGTGTATGAACTTAGAGAATATTGCATTTGAGCACATTTATAGTTAGCTTTGTAACAAAGCTGATAAGCTGATTTTATAAAATTGTTTGGCTGGTTTTTGAAAAGGTGTTTTCAGATTTTCTTTGTGGACTTGGTTGGTTTTTTTTCATTTGTTTTTTAAAAATCTTAAGTTTATGAATGATTTTCATTACAAAGTACATGCAACAAGTCTTGAATAAGGTACCTGCAACTGAACCATTCTTTTGAAATGTCTTAATCATGCCTAATTCCAGTGCTTCCCAGTAGTGTGGAAACCAAAAGGATTTTTTCTTAAATGTTGAGTCCTGTTCACACCTGAAGAAGACTTGTTTTGTAGAAGAGCAAGAAAATAATGCTTTGATGAAGCAAGAATTCTGTGGTTTTCTTTGGAGCTTCTGACAAAATCAGTACTGGAATTTTACCTGTCCTTTTGTGAAAAATTAATCCTAATTTTTAAAGTATTATTTCAAACCTCAATTATCACTATTTTTTTACTGTTTCCAGACAAGGAATATATAGAAAAGGAAATATTAAAAATGACCACTTTTTTTTTTCTTCTAAAGTAATATAATGCATTAAAATAGGAATTTACCTCTTAGTATGAAAAGGCTCTCTGCTAGCACATAAAAAGTCAGATCAGCAAATGAGATAGAGGTATTGAAATAAACTTACTGTTCTGATTTTCAGAATATATTCTGTTTGTCAGGAAAACCATCTGAAAACTGCAGTTTGCTAGCCTGCTGTACATTGGTATACATGTCAAAAATGTTTGAACACTAAAAGCAAACTGGATTTATGTAGAAAAAACCTTAAACTAAGCATGAATTTCGTTAGTTCTTGACTGATTACAGCTCTCTAAATCTACAGTCTCTTGTACAAAGACCCTTCAGTCTGTATTTTAAATTATATATGGTTAATGGGAGTAGTTCAAAATTAGTTGCAGATCAGTATCTGTAACCTGCAAAATATTGAGTTAATTCCTTGTGCTTAGACATAATGTAGCTGTGTATCTTCAGGATATATTATGAAATAAAACAGAAACTTGAGTTTGTATGTGAAAATTGGCTTGAAAGTCTAGGAGTTACTTTATAAGTCTAGCAAGTGTTACTGGAGCAAGGAAAACTGAGTGCAGAGTATTCAGAATAAGGAAAAATGTGGTAAAGGCCAAGAAAAAAGGGAGAAGCAAACTTAGAACAGTGAGGAATTGCTTGGCTCCTTTAAGGTGTTATTGGCTGTAAACAGTTAGGGCACTTTTGGTGGAAAGTTTTCTGTTGAGTGTCCATGCCATGGTATGGTATGACTTCTGCTGGTGCATTCTGACTACCCAAAGACTTTATTTTCATGTTTTTTCCTCCACAAAGTGTGTCTCCCCCATTTGTTTATATATATTCTGCCTTTTTGTTGCTGTTGTAGTTGTGCAGACATGCCAGTGAACGGCTGGTACAACATAAGCAGTTTGTGTTCATTGTTTGGCTGTATTAATTGGGCATCCTGCATGAATAGATTTGTCTCCTAAAGAAATGCATTATTAAAGACTCCGTGTTTGCAGTGGTCATATCTCATTATTTAAACATGTTTAGCATGCCTTCCTGTTAAAAGCACAAAGAGCTAGTTCAGTATAGATGAGGTAATTACTAAATGTCTCTCACTTGAGAGTGACTCTGCAGGTAAACCAGCCTTTTGAAACAATTCCCTTATTAGCAACAAGCATATTTGAGCGTTGTTGGCATAGATTTTGTTTGCATTTAGTTAGGAAAAGGTTGCTGCTTAGAAAAGCAAAGGGTAGTTTGACCAAAACCTCTAATCTGATTTTACTGTAGGTCAGTACCTTTGTCATGTTCTGCACCAGAGCTCCAGACTTGCATTTCAAATGGAAACAGCCCTTTCTATGAACAGTACCAGCCCTCTGTGAACATGTATCATTTATCATTTTATTGGAAGCAGCAGAGGATGCTCTAAAAATAGATGTGTAAATGATGGACAGTTCATGATTTGTTGGCATGGAATCAAGACATGACAGAAGGGACCAAACCAACCAATTGCATCCTCACTGCTAAGGTTACCATGGAAGCTTTAACTCTTTACACACCCTCCATCTCCTGCTCACATAACTTGTGCAGTGCACTTTAATTGTCATGGATGAAGCGTATTTCGTAGAGTAAAATCTACCTGCCCGCATTAACTGAAGCTGTCAGACATGATTTAGGAACCTATGTATATTCCATAAATTCTCATGGGAGAATAGAGTTACCTCTGCCAAGGTCTTGAGGCAAAAATAGAGTAGACATGCAAATTTGAAATGTAAATAAATGCTCATTTGTGTAAATGTAAATATATTTACATAGTGAGAATATAAGGAAAATATCCCCAGTCATGAAACAAAAAGGAAGGGAAAAATTAAAGACAGGTGGAAAAATGAAGTCTTTTACCTAAGTCTCTTCAACCCATTTCTTTGTGGCCTGCAAGCATCTCATTTCTTACCCACCCTTCAGTTCAACCAGTCTGCACAGTATCCTCATAACTCTGAACTTTTCTTCCTTTTTTATCATTTCAATGTATTTTCCTCTTTCAGCTACATACAATATTTAATTTAAAGGCCCCGTTGTTTAATGCAGGCATCCCAAAGCTTCCTGCAGAAACCACTCCTCAGTTTATTCCAAATACAAACATTGAACTCTGTCCTTTCATCTTCACAGACAGTGTGGGAAGAAAATAATGGCTTTTAACACTTATAATATTGTGCTTTCCCAATTGTTGATACCCTGAGTGGATGTAGTGATAGGAAGCTTCTTCTTTTTTAACTTCCTATTTTCTGACAAGTAACAGAGAAGTCTGACAGGAGCTGTGGTGAGCCTGCCCTATTTCACTTCATTTATCTCAGATAAAAAAAAGGCATATCAGCAGGTAGATAACAGTATTTAGAGTGTCTCATTTCTGGGACAAATAATTTTCCTCATTTTCTCGATATTTAAGCACCAAAGGAACATTCCTTTTCTCTACATTTCTATTGACTGGAACCCAAATAAGAGAGGTAAAACTTTCAATCAGATTCTCTTTGACCTTTCTGATAGTACAAAGATAAATGCATTACAGTGTCCTCTCTGCCTTGGAATTTTCTTCTGCCATAATCAAACATTTTGTTTTCTCACACAGTTACTACAGGTTTTCAAATAAAACTGGGGTGGGAAAAACAAATACACCTCATTTTTCTTTAGCTTCAGTCTCAGAAATACACATTCCACTTTGATTTCAACCTAATAAATGAATATGCATTCTGTTTTGCACGGTTTACATATATAGCGGTTATATCTGTTCCTCATGGCAAGTAGTGCCAGAATTTTAACTGAAGTATGACAACCAGATCTAGGTAGAATTATGTCTTTCTCTGAGTTGAATATGTTGTTATGCGTTAAAGAGTCTCTTTGCCTGAAAACAGTTTCAGAAATTCGGGAATTTTTTTTATTTTTTTTTGAGCTCCCAGAGTTTACAGAGTATCATGGGTAATCTGAAAGTTGTGGCATGTACACAGCAATCTCTTGGAACCTCCTAACAACAGGCAGCTGATGTAAAGATGTAGCTTCATACAAGCTGACATCTGAATATATAGCTACCAAACATGCTCAGGTGAGTTTTTTTGGCAGCTGGTCCTCACTAGGCCCCCTGCCTATGACTGTGATGTCAGTAGTTCTGTGCAGACTCAGGGGTTCTCAGTACAGACCAGACAGGAAGGGCATGTTCCAGCACACTGTTCTCACTGTGTATGTGCTCATGGGTCAGTTGTAGGGCATGTCAAAATCCAGAGGTTTTTTCACTCACTGAATACATTTTATGGATGTGTATTAGGCATTACCTAGATGGTGTTCCGGTCCTATGTGGGATTCAAATCAAAACCCATCATAGCTATAAGCCACGCATGTGATCTCAAACTTCTATCACCCTGTTATTTCTAAGTGCTTCCAAGCTTTCCTTTCTCCCATTTAACATTTGTAGAGAAATATGAAAGGAGGTTTGGATTATGATGTTACATCAAGTGAGAAATCGTGTTGAAATATCTCTTCCTTATTCACAGAATATAAAAAGCTAAAGTTTGTCAACTCCAATGCTTTTTCTAGCCCAACTAATACAGTGCTAAATGAGGAAAAATGATTAATACCAATCAGGCAGTGAATTCAGCTCCTTTGTTCTGGTATGTCTTCCACTTGTTCCTCATGTTGCTTGGATCAAAATTTGATATTACTTTGGAACTAAGGTACAGCTAAGCTAAGTTCTAGCATTCCTGATTATTTTTAGCTGCAGGATTGCCAGAAGCCTCTGTGTAGTATAGGTAGCATCCTATGCCGTTTCATCCAGAACATTTTGCACACTTTGGATTTCAAAGGGTTTGTGAGCTTCAACATTTTATTAAGTCATTATAGTTGAGACTTCTTATGAAAAAAATCTTTACCTTTAAGATGAAAATTTCAAAGAATTTTGGAGACCCTTTTATCGTGACCCCATAGTCAGATGTTACTTTATAAAGTAAAAGTCTTCTTCTCCCTTTTCCAAATTTTGGTTTTTTTCACAGCCAGAGGTGTACTCTGCCTTTCCTTTTTCTCAACCTTTCGCAGCAGCATAGCATACTTAAAGCCATTACAGAAATTGAAACAACAAAATTAGAGTGTATTAGGTACTTTAAGGTTTATTACAGTAGACAGAATACCAGGATGGACAACAGGATATGCAGATTATACTTTTGGCTCTTTATGTTATGAAAAGCAACTCTCTCTTACTTTGTTTCCGTATCTAAATGTCAGCAACAAATATTCCTGCAAAACACTTTTGACAAACACCTTGAGCTTTTGGGGAAGACATAAAATTCTGTGTACTATTGGTTGGGAAGAGCCCATATATACAGAAATTAAGCACTTCCCAGAATACACTAATACATTGGTGAAGTTGAATTCATAGTAGAAACTGAATTTTTCTTTGCACAGAATCTGACTCATAGACAAGAATATTTACAGAGTAAAGTGCTACTTGTCAATATTCCTCTCAAGGTAACCTACCAGATCTCATTATCTGCTTCAATAAACCACAGTAACAATGAGGCCTGTTGCTTTTCACAGTGCTATTATTGCTGTTATCCCAATCACATGAGGTGAGATTAACTATGTTCACAGGATTTTGAAAAGGATGCAATAGGATTTACAAATAAGGTATTTTTCTTAAATTGAAAATAAAGGTGCAAGAAAAGAAACATAATTGAAAAACTGTGACTCATTTCTCTAAAAAACCTGAGATGCATGCCTATTCATGTACCTTCTATTTTTAAAAAGGTACTGACAGTCTAAGGCTCTCCATCAGTCTGTGTGAAAGCAGGCAGAAATATTGAGCAGAATTTTGTTATGAGTGTCCTTTATTTGATATAACTATCAAACAGCACAGCCTAAATAAGGCACTGGGTTTCAATAAAAGTCTTTTTTTGGGGAGGCCGGGGAGATGGAGGGGTGCAATATTTGTGATTTTTTTTAAAGAACTGAATCATGCTTTGGTAAGACAAACTTTTAATTTGACTAGTTTTCTAGAATACAAGGTATCTGTTTTCAGAATGATTAAATGCTTTTCCATTAAAGCAAGTTCCTTGCTTAGCTGTTTCTGCAGAAAAAAAAGTTATGGCAAGCACTTTCCATTGTGGTCTGTACTGCCCCATGCAGATTCTAGCAGCTGGGAATCCTCTCTCTCCCCTCATGGCACAAGCTGTGAGAGTAGGTTAAAAGTATAGCTCTCGCCTGTGTAAGTTAAGACATAAATTATTAACTAGTTAGTAAGTAGAGACAATACCTAGCTGTTCTTGCAGCAGTTCACAACTAGGAATTGTGAGCACAGGAATTAGTAGCAGTTGCACAAGCACAGGAATTAGTAGTAGTTGTAACAAGATTAAGCAGTTTCCCATGTTCAGGCTGCAGCAATACATGTGCTCCACAGAGAAAAATCCATGTTGCCATATACTCACCAAAAACACAGCCAATAGGCTGCAAGGCCATCACACAACTGGAGAGAAAAAGTACAGAATACCTCATTCTGTCTCTACCCTTTCATATTCAGTTAGTAGTTTGAAACATAAATCTTGAGGCTAAAATGTTAAGCATCAACTTGAAAATAATAAAAAAACCAGTCTTGTTTTGCAGTCTCCAGCTGACCCTGGTCACCTTTCTAATGCTGGCACACTTATTTTAAATACTAAATACAACTGTGCCAGCATACTGTGTAGTACTCCAGTATTAAATAAATACCAGGTAGCATTTTAAGCCCATTTTGTACTTTCGTAAGAGACTGCATATTACAAATCAATAGCAAATTAGGTCCATTACCTTTGGGACCACTGACTTATGTAGGTCTTGTTGCTCACTGATTGTGTTACAGATTGCATGGGGGTTTTGCTTTTTTGATTGTTGGGTTGGTTTTAGCTGAGTTCCTTCAATTAGGAGAAGAGAGACATTATCTCACAGATTACTCCTCTCATCTCTGTGAAATCTCATGCTTTCTCATTCTTTCACTTACTCCAAAGGGGACTGTGTCTACACTAAGACAGAGTCAAAAGTGTGTCCAGATGAGTCTTAGCCCAATTTATTAGGACATCTTCCTTATTTTCGAACAAAACACAGCCAAACCATTTTATTTTCCACAAGCAGATGCACTGGAAATCCATCTGTCTTTTTGGATCCTGTAACAGATGCTATCTTGCTTTCCAGTGTCATTGAATTCTGCTCATGGATGACCCATGCTTCATTTGTACTTGATTTTCATTTCATTTATCCTGAACCTTGTAATAAAGCTCTGTAGTGTTCAGTAAATTACACAGAATTGAAAGCCAGCCACATGAACTATTAGCATGCCATGAGACAATTATTTAGGGCTCATCACTGCCAAAGTATTAACACATTCAAGAACAGAATAATTTATATGTTGGATATTTGGCAGCAGCTCCCTCTGTACAAAGCAGTTTATCTGCTGGGATAAAGAATTTCTCCAAAAGAGTTCATTAGGGCAGAAATATGTATTTCTGATCAAAATTTCCTGAAATGGATCTTATCTTAAACATTTATTACAGAATAAGTTGACTGTGCAACCAAAACTGGCATATCAATGCTAAATTTGTTTCATGCAGCAAGCAGTGGCTTGTCTTATCAATATAAATTTATATTTATTAGAAAAGATAATTGTTTTAGCAATTGAGGAACTCTATGGCTACATCTAATTTCATTTATCTTTCAGTTAGTGCCGTGCTTGAAAAACAAAACCATTGTGCAGATATTCTTGGTATTTGCAAGATTTCTGACAGGACTTTCTTTCCCAGTACAATGGACAAACAGACTGTGAGTCTCCAGACGCTGCCTTTTTCTTTTTTGGGGTGAACATGACCAAAGTGTGCATTCATGTAAGTCTGGGATATATGCTGACTTCCATTAAACACTGTACACTTCGAATAATTTTTCTGGCTGAAGCTGATCTGAGGGACCAAATGCTTTTATAGAAAAAGTGGTATTCAATGTTTTCCCAATTAAATAGATATCATATGCCCATCAGATTTTTCAGTTCAATCATGTTTCACCTAAATACAAAGCTTAGATGCTTTGTTTCATTTTATTAACATTTACCAGTTAGGATATCATACACCTGGGATGACATTTTGAATGCATATAAGAACACAATCAATGCCTAGGGAAGCTCTTTACTGAGATGAAAAAAGTATACATTATAAAAACAAAGCAGTCAGCAGTCAGTGTGAATGAAGGTTAAGTTTCCCACCACTCTGGAATAATTTAGAATTTATTATGGTTCTGAAATTCCATATTTTTATGTTAGGAAAATGCATTTCCCAAACCCTTTTTTGTTTGTTTAGTTTTCCATTTTTGAAAAACTGTTTTAAAAATAGCAAGAACATCTTAGATATTCAGTTAAAAAAAAAAGTACCAGAGAATCATAAGTAGTATAATATGAAAATATGAAAATTAAATAACTGTTTCAAAGAATTCTAGTAGCTTCAGTTAAAATTTTTTACCCCAGTCTACTTCTGTGAGGAACTGGTTTACAGAGATGTATGAATAGACAAGAATTAAGTTGGATCAAATAGAAGAAAAAGTATTGGGGAAAACAATGGGTTGGGTTGAGTTTCTATAGGTTCATTCCGCTTCAGTGATCCTGTTTTTGCAGTTAAGGTTCTGTATGAATTTAACTCTCAGCAGCACCTCTGATAGTGATTGCTAAAATACAACTCTAGTTTCAGATAATTATTATATTAAATCTATAGCCTGACACTTCAACTACGTTTGCAACAATATGAAGTGGTGATTTGGGAATAGGACAGATTCAAAGATTCATTCACAGAACAAGTTTCACCAATATAAGTCATCAGAATGAGGAACAACTCTGCAAGTCATGCAGTTTTTCAAAATGCCTCAGAATTTGTTCGGGATCATTGAAAATTCTCCCCATATGGATGAAAAATACCAAACCAAGGACAGTGTAATAATCTTCTGTCTTAGTTTAAGACAATTTGAAGGAGAACTCTGGACTGAGTTGCCTCTCTTTATAGGTTCAACCAAGTCCTTTTCACCAAAAAGGAACAAAACCAGTGAAAAAATAAGAGTTTACTATTAAAAGGAACAGCAACAGTTGATAGATAACCACCAGACACAAAACTGCTGAATGTGGCAGACTCCCCAGAACAGGGACCCAAACCTGCCAGGTACATCCCCTGCCAGGATGGCACTCCTCAGCCCAGGGCATGGTTCAAAGGACAAAGGGAAAGAAGGTGTCGGTCTTTCCCCTGCCCCACTCTGCTCTGGTCATCTTCCTGGCTGGAGCTCCCACTGCTATTCTCCAGATAAAGGACTAGAAACCCTCAGGAGGAACTTGCTGTCCATGTGGCAGGAGGCAACAGGAGCAGGCAAGGCAAAGTGGCTGGGCTGGGACAACTCCAGTCTTCTCTCCTGGAGCAGGGGCCCGAGTAGCTCAAACCTGAGATCTGAAATCTCTCCAAGTGAGAGGAGACCTATGAAGACAGAACCCAGAAAGGAAAAGCCTTTGCCTGCACTGCCTTGGCCCTATAGCAAGAAACCAAGAGCCAAGCCATGTGGGCAGCGAGCTCTGCCTAAGCAAAGACCAAGAGTCCAGTGAGGTAAAATACGGCAGAGGGGCCAGAGCTGCCTGCCCGAGCAGAATTTAAAGCACCTCTGATACCACCCCCTCTCCCCTTACCAGAGTCCTAAAGAGACAGTAACAATTCTGGAACTGAATATCTGGAACAGTATGGAATGCAATGGCATTTTGGGTTACCCACAACACCTCCCCTGTCTGCAAAACATCTTTAATTGTGGGCCTATCTCAAAAGTTTTCATACTGTGTTAATTACTGGGTTGCAATATTACAAAAGTTTTGTTCCTTTACTGTCAATTTATTTTTTTTAAATAAGAAGCTGTGAAATGACTAATAGTGATGACTTTTGAAAGCCACTAATATTAAACAACTATTAAGTACATTAATTAACATCTTATTGAGGAGGAGGATCAGCATTACTCTGACATCACAAACTTAATATTGTTAGAACAGAGACAGTATTTAGCTCATCCTCCAAAACTCCACAGACTTTTCTACCTATGATTCATGGCTTAGCAGTTATAGGGACTATAACATGGTTTTAAAAGTAATTCTGGGTTCTTTCTGAATATTTAATCAAATACTTCTTTGGTATTTTCCCTCCATTTATCAGACAAGTTATTTTTACAGAGGTTGGCAGGTGAGTTAAATCTATTATTAAGCAAAAAAGCTACATCCTGGGCTTTCTTGTTAGAAGTGTTTTGTTCTGTGCTTTCTAGTCTTAACTAGCATGTTGTAAGACCACCTAGGAAGGACACAATCTTGAAGGATACAAGGATCTGTGAAAAAACACTGTGCTGGAAGTTCAGTTTTTCTTGTAGTCAAAACCACCATATTATATGTCCTTATGTAGAAATGACAGAACTCTTGAAATAGGTCATGGTGGAAAGGCACAGCAAAGATGTTTGCTATGATGTGATAGGTCATGTGTTGAGGATGATACATGCAACTATAGTGGAGCACAGACAGTAGAACAGAATCCCAATACTGAATGGGTAGAGCACCATGTGCATTTCATACCAATATGTTACTCACTGAGGAGCAAATGTATGTTTCTGTGTTTCATAAATTCAAAGAGGATGCTTTGTTTTACTGTACCAGTATTTCTGGTACAAAACCACGGTTTGGCAATACAGAAAAAATTACAGGGACATTTCACTTTCACAATGAGATGTGAGATTGGAAGAGGTGGTTTAAATGGATACATGGTGACATGGATAAAATCACTCATTTGACACACTAAATTGTCAAAATACAGTGATCTGTGGCTCAACTGCAAGGTGGTCTCTAATGTAGTAACAGTTCAGAATAGAACCTGGAAAAGCAAACTTTCTCCTTGTAATTTGGTGTTCGTGTTTCAAATTATTAGTGCTGGGGGAAAAGGACAGCAGCAAGAATTTTGTTCAAAAGAGAAAGCTACGGAATTTCACACACTGTTAGTGACTGGAAATGGCAGCAGGAAATAGTGCAAGGATACAAAAAAGGCAGAGGATATCAAGAAAAATTATACTTAAATGAAAAGTTCTGCAAGCAATGAGATGAAAATACTGCTCCAAAACTAGAGACCTGAAACTCTGCCATCAATTAAATACAGTAAATATACAGGCCATGTCAGGTAGATTTCAAAACAGGTAACAAAAAGTCATGGCTTTAGGTTTGTAACATTTCTAGAGGTAAAACCATGGGAAAAGTCCTGAGCCTGGTTCTGTTCCTGGGAGGTGGAATACACACAGTTGGATGCTGTGGGAATCCTACTTTCCCTGAGAAAATTGTGTAGCCTACCTTGTGGAGCAGGTGGATACTGGGGAACAGAAACAACTCATCTTGCCATCTTTCTATAGTCTGCCTCCCTGATATGTAGCAAGACTGAAAAGAAGTTGTGAGGTCTGCCTCCAGCCATCAGTGCTGCTGCACTGCATTTCTGTGGAAAAGTTCTCTACTGAAAAGTACCTCTGCTCCCAAGGGTTTCCTTTGCCAGACCCTGCTGTTTGATTTGAAAACAGAGCTCAGGTTTTCTCTTCTGATGCAAAACGCTGCAAATAGGTCAGAGGAATACTTCTGAGAGGGAAGAAAACACAATCTGAAGTTACAAAGGAGCATACAGATAATGCAGGGAGAATATAAGACATGTATGTCTGCTACCTCCAGCCACTACCACGTTGTATGTAAATATTTCATTTCACAGTTCTCCTGTCCTCTGATAGAACTATATATTCATAAGTGAATCTAATTTACATTCTAAAATTAATTTCTATGTTGCAGACTTAGGATGCCATTTCAATTTTGTCGGGTTCCCAGCTTGAGGAAAAGAAAGTGTTTCAAAATATCTTTTCCTTCTTACACACTGCCCTTCCTCTACTGCTGTTTAGTTGTAGACTTTACTGGTTTTGCATGCAATCTCAAAATATTGGTCTAGAAGTCTTTAATTTTTTTTTTTTGTTTTAACCTATCCAGCACAATTTTAGCATAAGTACTTTTCCAGACAGAGAACAGACACAGTCTACTTGCTTCAATTGCATTTTTAAATCTTCCATGTGAAGGGAAGCAATCAATTTTGTTTGTTTGTTTTACTCTGCAGAATATTTTAATCACCTGGCAGCCTGTGGAAATTAATCCTTTCTTTGTCATGTAAACTGATATTCAGCTGCATGAAGGATTTTTACTGGGCCATCATACACCTCATGCATCCTCTGATGTCTGTCCTAAAGGTGCTCAACCTTGCTGTTGGAGTGAGCCCTTTTATGTTTTCAACAGATGAGGAGAAAATGTGGGCTCTTTTACTCAGTGGGGATTGACCATCTATCAAATAACCAATGAGGTATTCAGAGAAAGCAAAAGAAACAAATACCTAACTGTAGTGAAGCTTTGCATGTGTCCCACTTGTTTTTTGTTTGTTTTGACAAATGAGGTGCATTACATGTCATATTTCATACTGTTTTACATTCCTGAACTCCCTGGAACATTCTAAGCTCTCTTCATGATATATTGCTAGTGAATATAAAAACAAAGGAAGTATTACCTGGCCTTTTATAGAAATTCTTGTAAGAGATTAAAATGAAAAAGTGAGAGTCTCTTGATGCATTTAAAAATTATTATGTAAATAAAATTCAGTGTCTTGTTTGTTTTTTGTGTCTCCACTGGGTCTGCCTTTGCTCCAGAAATTTTTGCACCATTTTGGAAGGTTACCAGCTCACACATAAATAGATTCTCCTTACAGACTGAAGTGGAGAAGGCTTAAATCAAGACCTAATCTTTCCAGTGCAGCAAATATGAATTTAAATAAAAGTAGCTCCCAAACAGCACGGAGGAGTAAAGAAATGAGGACTAAAGAACCAATAGAATTATGAATCTGTAATAATACGTATTTTTATATGTAAATGACCTCTGTATAAAGAAAAATATTCCCTGGAAAGGAAATAGTGCGATAATGAGAAAGGAAGTGGTGATACAGGCATTCATATTGCATAAAGACAGGCATGGGAGAAACAATTTAAATAATAAGAAGAATTCCTTGCCTATTAATTTACGAATACTTCTGCTGAGTTTAGCAATATTGGAAGTCTCTAAGTCCTGGTGCTCAGTGCACAGAAATCTTCTGTTCATTTAATTAAAAAATGTCAGTGCTTTATGTCTTTCTGGACTGTTGCACTAATGTTCTTCCAATGTGTGCTGTAAAGACCCCACATGCAACCGATGTAGTTTGGACTGTCTGCTGAGACTGCTCACCCAAGTGTGTGTTTCTGTATAGCTGGTCATAAAAAGGCCATCCATCTATCCTTGTCCGATGGCTTCAAAAAATCATTAATAATCATGGACTGTCGATGAGGTAAAGAATACTATTACATGGATATGGTCGGTATAGTTATTTTTAAGTGTTTTTTTGACCATGGAAAAAATGGTGCAATCCCGCATGATTCTTCAGGCACCCTAATGCACCCTTCATGAGTCTCTGTAGTAAGATGGCTTAGCATCACCCTCCTCCCAAACCATAACCCCTGGCAAAATTGAGACTGAACCTAAAATGAGCTTTGCTTAGGCACATGGATTTCCCTGTATCAGATTTATACACGGTAGAGATCTGCAGGGAAGAAATTTAAAGACTGTCAGATTGTTAAGAAGAAACTTCTTGGGCTCCTTCATAGTGCTCCAAGTAAGTAATAGGGCAGAATTGGAAACTGAGTGTGTATCTGTCAGCTTGCCTTATTTATTTAATATATGTTGGTTGGCTTGGTATAACCAGTCTGAAAAACAAACAAACAAAAATAACATTTTTTGTTCTGTCATTTGTCTTAATAAAAACTTCTGGGCAAAGTAGGAGCTTGCTCTTTGGACTAACAGCACTCTAGGGCTTAAGTTAGGCTGAAGGGTCCTATAGACATTGGCTTCAGATTTCCCTAGCTTGTTGGTTCTCTCTTGTTTTGTTATTCTCTGGGTTTTTTAAAGCAGAACTATGAAAAATGCTGTCTTTTTCCAAACTCTCAAGTTGTTTTCCGTGGGCATATGAGCTAGGCTTTCCTGGGACTTTTACTGTTGATTGGCATAAGTCTCTTGTCAGCAGTGAGCTGCTAATGAACCAACAAGGGATTAGGAGGAAAAGTCTGGAGAAAATCCACATGCTTCATCAGCTGAACTGGAGGAACTCTTCTGTCAGTCTCTTTATTTTGAGGCTACAGATAAATTTCCTAATCATATTTGTGATAAAGTCAACTTGATACAATGTTCATAGCTAAAATCTGCAGAAAGCCTGACAGTTTTCCAATAATCTGTAGGAAAAGGGGCAGCAAACTACAGAATGTATTTGTAATTATTAATGATATTTCTAATTATTAAAGATGTGTCTTCTCCCTTTGCAATCGGGATGAAAATTTTACTACACTGTCTCATGAATTTCTCACCCTCTGTCCATAGCTGTGGCTTCAGAAATGTCAGCATCCACATGCAGTTATAATAATATTTCAGAATATTAAGGGGCTGTGTTAAAGCCAGCAACATTTCCTATGAATAAGGTCTAATTTATGAATAAGTGAGGCTAAAATGATTGCTTGGGTGGATTAACAACTCAATAGTCTCTAAAAGTCAACAGTGACTAAGTATGGCAGCAGTGTTTAAGGACTGGCCTTGAAGGTGACAGCAGATATTTTGCATGTGATGAAGAGGTTCCCTTAGAATGTAAGGAGAAGACTGAAATAGTTGGAGTAGTAAGCAAGAAAGATAAATTTTGGGGCAGTGTCCTGAATGGATAAGGAGGAGCAGGACAGCACTTGACAAAGACAGAAAAGAGAAGGTCACAATAGCTGAGAGCAAACCCATGAAGTCTGCATTAAAGATTTAGTTGCTGAAGAGGGAAGAAACACTGAATTTTAGAGCTGTTGCCCTGAAGGCATTAAATATACACTAGATTTTTAAGTAGAAAGGGAGAAATGAGTAAAAGGTGATACCCAGTTTAAAAGACTGCAGGACTGACACGTCCAGGAATCTTTCAATGAAACTACTTGTGTCATGAGTGTTAACTCACAGGCTTACCCCTTGGCAGAATAACACAATCTCTTAAATGTAGTGGAGGTGTGGGTTGTGTACCAACAGGTCTGATGAACCATGGTGCAATAAGCTGCTGGAGGCCTGTGGCATCCCACAGCTGTGTGTGGCACTGGGCTCCTTGTGGCCCTGTGTTATTCAGAGAAATCAAATCAAGTATCATAAAACGCCATCACTTGACAAGCTGTGACTATCTCAAAAATCAAAATTAACCTTCCCACATTAGTTCTTCATTGTGGAAGATGAATAAGAGTTTTACAAATGACAATTGGTAACGCTCCTGTAATTCTATGTGAATTTGAAAGTCTAGGAATTTTTCTAGTTTGGAAAATGATTCAGTGTGTTTCCTCAAGTGCAAATACTTGAAAAATCATTAAGTTTCTTAGGAGAATATTCCTTGCTAATAAATAAGTAGCACAAATAAATAGCAAGAAACAGTTGAGCTGCAACTCTGGAATTACAACAGCCAAGTATTTTTCATCTTCAGTTTCCACAGAGAGCTTTAAAATACAGTTGTCTGACATTTTTAAGACATTGAAACTCTTTGAAGTTTTTTTTCTTTTTAATGAGGTTTGAGAACCTGTAGCAAAGATGGAGTTACCAGAATGGTATGTGATGAGAAAATTTCTATCTTCTAATGACATCGTTCATGGTCACAGTTAGTGTTACAGTTTACAGAAATATACACTTCCAGATTCAGGGAGGCATATTTTCACTGCATGGAAAAGGATAAACTTGAAACATAATTCCATTTTAAGGGTTCCAGAATACCCACATATTATTCAGAAGATTATAAAGAATAAGTGATATACTGACAGATTTTGTGCTGCTTCTGACATTTATAGCAACTCAAAACTGGAGTGATGTTATGATATTATTCAGATGTTCGGGTATACTTTTCGGCTGGAACTACATCTCAGTTGGCATGTAAGGACATTTTCTGCCAGTCTTTGAAAGGCCTGCTTATGAGTAATGGTCGTGCGTAATTTTTTCTATTTCAATCAGTTCTGTAGAAGCCCAGGATTTATGTATTGCCATCTAACTATGCACCCACTGTGAAGAGACAGAACTTCTGCTTCATGACTGTGTCATGCCCTGTCCTGCTCACAGCATGGGGGACAATTTGGATGAGGTACGACCTCCATGCCAGCCCATGGAATTATTGCTGCCTGCTGCCAGGGGTCTGAACTGCTGCTTTAGGGGCATGTCAGTAACTAGGGCTTCCTGTGTGGGACAGGGAAGTGGTCTTCTGACATAACATAAGCATCATCACCACTCAACTCTGGCACCTCCTTGCAATGTGACAGCCGAAAAAAACTGGACACAGTTCAGGATGTAAACTTAGATAAAAGTTGTGAAAAGGTAGAAATAAGGCACTGTGATGTTAAATTGCTGTGATCTTTTTTTACCTGTGTTTAATCTGGGAAAACTATGCAAGTCATGCTGGCTTAATGCCCATAGGGAAAGTTGCCAAGTGTTGGCCCTTATCAGAATTAACATTTAGAGTGGCTGAATGCATCATAGCATTTTGTCACTCTTTCTCAGATTTATTAAATAATTACTAAGAAAAAGTATTAAAAGAGACAAGTTTGTATCTTCTTTTCTGGTTTTCTCAGTGATTTGATGAGCTGGAAGATTTACTAGGTTTTATTTATTTAATTTTTAAAAATAATGTATTGGTTCATTCTCTTAATTTATACTGTTAGTAGTAAATTTAAGAGCAAGAAAAAGGGACACTACAGTTTAATAACAGCTAGCTGTTAAGTAATAAAGTATTTGAATTTATGATACATCAAGATTTTCTGGCCCCTTTTCATCTTTGGAAAGAAAGAGTGGGCTTTCCCCTTTTAAGATTGAAAAGCTATGAACTTCTTTTAAATATCTACATGGAATACATATTTTAATGATTTTTTTGGCTGTTGGAATGTTTATTCAAAGCTGTTCTTATTAAAAATAGGCAAAAATATGCATATTTATCTTTGTTATGAGTTGGAGGACACCACTTATAAAGCAATCATTAGACTGCTCTGGCTTTACATCATGATTTTTACTGTTAAAAGAAAGTATTATTTAAGTTTTTCCTGGTCAAAATCAAGAAATTGTATCCTCTATTAGAGGTTTTGTTCTCAAACTTTATACGTGGCATGGAATTCCCACTGGTATTCCATTTCATGTTTCTCTTGCAGTGCATTGACTTCTGCACCCAGCTCTGGCAATTAACTCTATCATTAACTCCCCCCACTAATGATAGCCTTTTCAAATCTGGTATTGCTCATATGCAGCCCCCATTGCTTTATCCAAAGCCATCAAGTTTAGCTCTGATCACTAATCTTTTTTGTTTTAAACAAAATCCAATGGATTTTGATTTCTGCAGGCCAGACTCCCATAAACTATTTTGAGAGGTGGTAAGGAATATCTGAGGTTAGTGACTGTCCTCCTGGAAGCCATGATGAAAATCTGGGAGTGGCTTCCCAGCATCCAAATGAACATATGAGTGTAAGAAAATGAAGTGTGTTTTACTGAAACTTCATCTGTAGACTAACATCACTTTTCAGTCTAAATGGATTGGGTCTTTTTTTTAACATTAACATTTCATGATATATAGCATTAAGCAAACCCAGTTAAGATTAATGGTATCAAGGATCTAAGTCATAGTAAAGCAAATGGAGTCATTGTGTTGTGGTTTGTAGCTCCATCACAAGATGAAAAGTGACCATTTAGATATGTTCCTAGCTGAAAATACAACCAGTGACTTCAATTTAATGTATTTACTCACACAGTAAAACATAATGCTGCAAAATGCTTTGATGGAAATGGGACAGCATTTATAATACTTTAAGACTGAAACCTTTAATTTGCAGTTACCAATAAGAAAAACAACCCTTCATGCTCTTGTGTATAAAACACCTATGTAGCATGTAATTTATGATTTAATATCTTTCCTCCCATTCCTGTTTCCTATGTTCCTACTCGTACACTTTTTAAAAGCTTAATTCTACAATACATTAAGGCTTCTGTAGTTAGGCAAGAGAAAAAAAATAGGGTGTCAATGCTTTCAATTGTTAGCTTCCTTCTTCCTGTCATGTTTTGATAGAACTGTATAGGTAAATAAAGATCACTTTTGTATTGGTCTTTATGGAGAGCAAAAAATAAAACAACACGCCACATCACTGTTTTTGGCAGGGTACTTGGAGAGAGAAATAATGTCAAGCAGTTTGTAACCTTACCTGTCATTGAACCAGGTCCATTTTTAAGCAGGTAAGAAGATGAAGATCAGAGAAAGCTCTATGCTGTTTTGTGTTCCTACAGGAGAAATATTGTAAGGTTTTATTAAAACTTTTTTTTTCTCAAAAGCAATGACTTAATGAGGGAAGGTGTATTAAGCTGCATATTAGATTACCTACAGTTAATCAAAAAGAAGGAGAAAAAAGGCATTATTATGGCTGGTTCAGAGCACTTGAGAAACATAAGTTTAGTCACAGGTTTCTTGCAAAAACCTTGCTTTCCCTGGAGATTATCATTCTTACTGTGCTTTGGCATCTACCTGTAAAACTGTAGCCATCATACTAATTCTTCATTTCTTCTGTATTTCTCTGCTGTGCCTTGGAAGAAGAGTCATAATTAGCCATAGGTTTAGTACTCCTACACCTCTGGGAAGTTCTCTTCAGCTGATGCTTGAGGAGGCAGGTCCCTGACACGTGTTTGTCTGGTCACTGCCAGCCATGTGGTTCCAGTTTGCCTGGCAATGGCACCTGCCAGCTTTGCAGCACTGCCACCATAAGCTCTGCTTTCTGCTTTTTTGCTTTCAGCCCTAAGTGGAACTGCCACAAAAGTAGCTTTAAAAAAGTCTTTAAAACACTGTTTTAATTTTTAAATTTTCAGCAGACCAATATTACTGAAAGCTATTAATTAAAAGGAGTGTGTCCTTTCAGGTATGTCCTTTGGGTATGCTGCACATACCCAAAACACAACTTGTATCCACCTTTTGGGTAAAGGCATACAAGATTGAATATTATGTTCCTGATGCTGATAAATTAGTATGTTTTAGTTCCACATTGAAGGAAAGCTGGACCTACTTTTCTTACAGCCATTGCTAAGATGCCTTAGAGGGAGAAGACATTTAGCCTTGTTTAAAACAAAGATTGAATGAGAGGGAAAAAAAAAAAGGAGGAAGTTTGCACACAATAAAACCAAAGATTCCCAAGGAAAAGCTGCCTGCAGAACTAAAATGAATTCAATATTTAAGATGGAGTGTTGAAACATAGATTTGCTGACAGAAAAAGTTTAAGCAGCTTCAGGGAGCCCAATCCTGAGTAAAAATCACAGAATAGTGACATGTGAACACTATGCTCTCAGGCTTTATCTATCCACTGTACAAAAAAAAGGTACCTATAGTCTATCTATTAGTGCCATTACTCTCCGTTCATTCTACTGTTTTCAGTAATGACAACACCCATTATAATGCAAGTATACCTGGGGGACTTAGAAGTTGCTGCCAGTTCTCACATAACACAATGAATTTTTTTTAAATCTTATCTAAGCAAAGAAAGAAAACCGACCTCTTGGCAGTAATTGATTTCAGCCATGAGGGGGACAGTGCTCTACCAGACAGGATTAAATTTGTTGCAATTGTTCCTCTGCTCATTTTTTCCTGCAATAGAGGTTTTTTCTGCTGTTTTTCTATTGTAATTTTATTCTTAGATACTAAATTTTTAAGGGATTTAAAGAATAAATCCTTAAGGGATACACTGCATGTGACATTGCCAGTACTGCAGACTGTTGCAGATAGGTCAGTGGCTGTTAGTGGTATAAGATACCAGTCCAGTCCTGTGGTCAGTATTCCTGTATTTCACTGTTAATGTTTTCCAGGGAAAGTACTTTGTTTAGAAAATATTACTGAAGTGAAAAACAATTTAAAAAAAATGATCTTGCTTCTCCTTTTTCTTGCCCCATCCCTGGAAGCGTTCACAGCCAGGTTGGATGGGGCTTTGAACAATCTGGTCTGCTGTAGGTGTTCCCTTGCCTGTGGTGAGGGGATTGGAACTAGATGATTTTTAAGGTCCCTTCCAAACCAAACCATTCTGTGGTTCAGACTATGATTCTTCATCTGTCTTTTCAATTTTTGTTTTCCAAATAAGCCCACAGAATAAGCCTTAAAGAATTTGAGACAGCTTTTTCTCTTTTTTTTTTTCTATAACTACAACTCCCCCCAACAAACCAACAACAAAAAAAGGATTCCTAGCTTGCTGTTACATACATATACAATGTTGTGTATTACTTGCCACATGCAACAGGTGGAATGTCATCGTACCGAGGCAGATGTTTTTACCCGGAGGAACTAACGGAGAACTTGGCAAGTGCCCCACCGACACATCCTCCGGCTGGAGCCAGCTGGGTGTGGCGCGGGGACTCGCTGCCTGTCCCCGCACCGCACCCAGGGGCAGCGGTGTCACGCCGAGCCGTGCTCAGCGCCGGGGCAGCTCGGTGGAGCTGTCCCCGTGCCCGGCAGGGCTGTTCCCTGCCCGCTGGAGCTGTCCCCGTGCCCGCCGGGGCTGTCCCCGTGTCCGGCGGGGCTGTCCCCGGCCCGGTGGAGCTGTCCCCGTGTCCGGCGGGGCTGTCCCCTGCCCGGTGGAGCTGTCCCCGTGTCCCAGTGTCCGGCGCGCCCCGCTCCCCGCGTTGCCCTGGCAACGGCTCCGCGCCCGCCGCTGGCTCCGCCGCCAGCCCGGAGCGGCTCCCCCCGCCGGGACGAGCCGCCGGCAGCGCCGGACTCTCCCGAGGCCCTTTCCCGGGTGATGCCGGGGTGTGTCCCGCCGGCCGGCCCCCGCTGCCCGCATGGCTGTGCCGAGCCGGGCTGTGCCGAGCCGGGCTGTGCCGAGCCGGGCTGTGCCGAGCCGGGCAGTGCCGGCAGGCCGGAGCTGATCCGCCCGCCTCTCCTGGCCTCTGCCGGGGTAGCCGGGATGTGCTCTCTGCCGCTCCCCTCCCACTCGCCCCCTTCCCTCGCAGGAGCTTTCCGCGCCTAGTTTAATGGCTTTGCAAAAAAAGCCAGGCAGAAGAACACTTTCCTCAGTGGCGGTGGTCAGACCATGACCTAACTCACCATGAACTTGGAAGGGCTTGAAATGATAGCGGTGTTGATCGTGATTGTGCTTTTTGTAAAAGTGTTGGAACAGTTTGGGCTGATTGAAGCAGGTTTAGAAGGTAAGGGAGTGCTTTTCAGTGGCTCGTCATTTTTCTGTTCTGGTTATTCTCTTGCAGCGAGGCAGGAGCACCTGTAAACTGGATGCAAGGCACTACCCGAGTCACTTTGAGAGCGACGTGCACATCAGTGGCTGTCTGTTGTGGATGTTGGTTGTGGTGGTTTAATTTTTCAGGAAAAATAAACTGCATCCAGAGAAGTGCCGGTGTAAACTTGGGTGTTAAAGTCTGAATCTGTTATTCCTGTTGTAAATATGGCATTTAAAGTAGTGGAGGGTAAAAGCAGATTTTAGGATGATTACAGGCAATCATAATGCCTTCAAACTGTCTTGTAATCAAAATTGTTTTGTAATGTATTTGCGTTACCATCATCTCTAGTAGAATTGTTATAAGATCCAGATATATCTTTTATACTATTTAAAAACCTGTTGACTATTTAATATACTGTTGACATTTTAAACTGTGCTTGAGGAAGAACTACAATACTCAGATTCAAACTAACCAACTTGAACATAGGGACAATCAAGTGCAAATTTTATTGCTTGATGCTTTGTTTTTCTTAGAGAGATGACCTCCACTATTAGCAATATTGTTTCTTTATAAAGCAGTAAAAATTAAAGCCAGATTATTTTAAGTGCTCTTTCTACATGTGGAATAGTGGAATATTGATTATTTTAACCTTATTTCTAAGAGAGTTTTTATTCTTACCATATGAAGAGTTAGACTAAAAAAACACTGCTTGCAGCATGGTCGATAATGTAATGACAATCACTGCATCCTAGTGTTTTATTAGATTACAGTCTGAAGTGGTCTGTTTCTCAAATATTGAAGGAATATTGTATTCTCAAATCTTCCTGTAAGCTGGCGTTTGAATACAGTGTACATACTTACACCTGTGAAAAGGAAAACTTTGTTGACTAATTATGGTTTTGTGTGGTAACCATAACAAAAATTACGGTTAAGCAAAATTTTCTCCTATGAAAATGTCCGAAGTAGACCTGTTTATGCAACCCTTTCCTGAAGTGCTGTCTTCCTTTCAAGTGATTTTAAATAAGAAAGTTACTCAGCTGGTACTCTGTGTTGCTGTCTTGTGTGGACTTGCTAGAATCTTGCTACAGAATCTTAAAGCCCTGCTGAGATCAAGTGCATTTGTATAAAAAAATATGTTTGTGTTAGAGTACATTATATCAAGTTTAAATGACAACAGAGAGACTCCCTTAAATGTTTGAACTGATTTTCTTTTTGTGCTGTGTTTAGTTTCAAATAGAAATATCAATTAACATGAGAAATGTTATCGTGAAAGTTATTTCCAGCATTAGAGGCTGCAAATATTGGGGAAAAAATCTGTATTTACATTTAGGTTGTTTGGCATGTTTGGGTGTGCTCTGTTGAGTCTGATTGCCACATCTGTTTGGGTTCCCGGGTAAAATACATCATTTGATTGTTGTCTGTACTTGTTGCTATGGTTGGAGAAGCTGATAATGAAAAGACAATTCAAAACATAGTGAATATGTCTGTAAGTGGTTGTAAGAAATAAGTTTTTTGTGCAGCTGCCTGTTTTGCCTGTCTCACTGGCCAAAAGTCTGGCAGTCTGTGGGGTGGAAAGAGTCTTAAAAGTTTCTTCTTACTTAGTGCAGGGCGGGTTTCCAGCATGCCAGCCTGAGGAAACCACAGGAAGACATATATACCCCATTCCTCTGTGATGTTCTACTTCTGTGAATGATGTAAAAGGCATGTTACATGAGAATCAAGTAACAGTATAAATAGTGATGTGTGTTAATGGGCCTTAGCTAAATTTTACAGACTGAAGAATGTTTTTTCCTCTTAGTTAAGGAGCAGTGTAGATTTCTTCCCCATTCTTTCCTTAAACTTGTGATTTAAAGATCTGAACTGATTACAATAGGAAAAAAAAAAAAGCTTTTTACACTTTTACTGGAGAATTGAACAAATTGTCAATATGTTAATCAGTATCAAGGCTATTAATTTCTAATCTTGATTGAAAAGTACATGCATTGTTAAATTGTGAAAATGTTAAAGAATTTTTTAAGTAGAATGTTTAAAAAAAGGAAATTTTCCGAGTATAGTCTGACTATTCATGTGCTTTTCTGGAAATCGGTGATGAAATTGGTCTTAGCTTTCTGAAAAATGTTGGGTTTTATAAAGACATTTATAGTTTTATGAGTTTGGGTAGGTTATACCCTTCTTTCTTTCTCACAGAGGTTAATATATCCCAACAAAACCTTTCTATTTCTTTCCCACAATTTAATAGCTTACAGTATATAAAACATATCCTATATCTACGTGGAGATCAGAGTCAGTAATAGTCTCTAACACAGTGCACGTAGTGTATGATGCTGAAACTCCTTCTGAAGCTTTGGTAGAAGCTGAGGCTTCAGAACCCTCTTGTGTTCCTATCATGGTAAAAAAAGCCTGAAGATAACTTACACCAGATTGTCATGATTCTGAACTTTGTGAAACACCACATTAATTTGGAAGAGTCAGGTGAAATGATGTAAATCAAGAACACCCTGTTCAGTGTCATAATAGCTACCATAAGTGTAAAAAATATTCTTCTTTCTTCAGACTCTTCAATGCAAATTGTGCGTATGATAATAATAGTATGCAGTTATTTTCATTCTTTTTGAAAATAATGAAGTATTTCAGAGTAAACATTTATATACTTGCTTATACTTGTCCTGCACTCACTCAGATAACAGTATGCTTTCTGTGGTTTTGTCCAATTGCCTTCAACTGCTGAGTGATTCTGTTGTTGTAAGAACCTATGTTCAAATAGATGTTTTTAATATTGTATGACAGTTCTGAAAGTGATAAGTAGCAGAATAGATTTATACACTTTAGTAGGTTGCGGGTTTCAGACACTTTATCTCTCAGTTAAATATTATTTTATGATGTATTGCACTCACTTAGATTGCAGTATGCTTTCTGCGGTTTTGCCCAGTTGACTTTAACTGCTGAGTGGTTTTACTGTTGTTATAAAAGTATTTTCAAATAGATGTTTTTAATATTGTATGACAACTCCTAAAATGATGAGTGGCAGAATAGATTTATTCACTCTCATGGGTTGTAGATTGCACAGGCTTTGTGCCTAGGTTAAATTTTTAACTTTTCATAAATTAGGTTATGTCCTCCGTGCTAAACTTACTGTTTTTTTAAAAAGTAATTTATTAGGTGTAAAGAGTAATGCATTGATACCTAATCAGGAAAGTTTGTTCCTCGCTATCAATTTAAAATTGTTCCTTCTTGTAATGCAAGTTTTTTCTCAAGTCATTCATAAGTAGAATGAGATACAAGAACTGAGTAGCTATATGTACAAGAGGTTACCATCTTGAAATTATGCCATACTCAGGATAGTGATCTGTAAGATTTCAGTATATTTTTTGGTACTTTTCTGAAAAGTACTTTGCGATCTTCATATATTAGGATAATATACACTTGAAGAAAAAATGAAAGAGATTTTCTTTGTGAATATCTTCCTTACATCTCGGTTTTTCTTGTTAAAGTTTGGAGACAGAGAGGTTGAAACATCATGAGATCAGCCCATTCTTAAGTTAAAATTGCTTTGTCCTAAAGTTTCTTGGGAAACCTGGATTGCTTTATGAAAGCTTAATCACTTATTAATTAAGTAAAAATAGACCCCTCTTCATCAAGGTATGTCTTGAAAGCTACACCATTAGGAATAAGGTTCAGAGAAGAAATCTGAATTATATGACTGATCAAAAATATTTAAATAGGAATATCTTGGCTTTTAGGAAATGCTCTTACAGCAATTAAAACATCTAATAGGAAAAATGGCATGGAAGTAGCCGTATGTATTACTGCAAAATGTGGGTTCCGTGTCTCTGTTACTGGTATCTATCTAAAATCCTTGTTTAGGAGTCCTGAGAGATGCAGCAGTAGAACTTTACAGCTAAAATTGTAATAATTGAGCTAAATTACTGAAGCACTTGATTCCTCCAAAATGTCAAAGCAGCCTCTAATCCCATTTTAGTAATCTTGGCTATTAAATACTTAGCATTCATCAGCTGGAAGAAAGAGCAAAACCACGGACACATAGGCAGTTGCTTGTGATATTTACAACAGTTTTTGACAAGGAGTGGATGTAATTGGAAAGGAAGTGGAAGTTACTTGTGGTTGCTCTGAAACTAGCAGCCTCTGGAGCTGTTTTGCCATCCAGGCTATGATCTGCTGGGAATGTCAACATTTCCACAGTGATGTCCTTCCTCACAGTGTTCTTCATGGATGCAAAAGGAGTAATACCTCAGAAGCTCGGAATGGTCAGGTTGGAAGGGGCCTCTGGAGATGATGAAGTCCAACCCCGTGCTAAAGCCGGTTTACGTAGAGCAAGTTCCATAGGGTCACGTCCAGGCAGGTTTTGACCACTTCCAGTGAAGGAGACTCCATGAACTCTCTGAGCAGCCTCTTGCAGTGCTCTGTCAGGATTTTCCTCAATATTCATTTCAGAAGATTGATAGTGACTAGCATTTAATCCAGCAAATAGTGTGTAATAAACATAGGGGCTTTTATGTCATTTTTCTTTTCTTAAATCGGTCTGGATGTCAAAGAGAGTTATGCACAGAATTGTGAAGTATGGAAGCAAACGTGGACCAATATGTGTAATGATTAGGCAAAGCTGACAGTGGGCAAAAGATAAAAATATGATAGAAATTTTAATATTAATAATTTCAGCATTCCTTAGAAGTAATTTGTTCAATTAAGTCTTCATAAATTACAAGATAAATTGAATGAAAACAACTGTTGAAATAACTCTTCATATGCAGATGAGTGAGCAGTAGATAGAAATCTTTAACACTGAACTCCAGTGAATTTTTTCTTGATTAAGTATGTAGCTGAAACAGCACTAGCAAGTCATTTGTAGACAGCAGCATGTACTGTAGTTTACTTGGAATTATGCACATGTGAACATCTGACCAGGTTGTGCATCTGGCATGACTGGTCAGCAAGCCACTACTTGGCAGAATGAATAAGAGAAAAGCTCTTCCCATTTTTTCTACTGGAAACTCCAACTTATGGACACAGTCTTAGAAAAAACAGAAATAGTCAATTAAGAAATCAGCTTGCTAGCCATGAGCATTTGTAATAGGTGCCTTCAGCTGTTAGATTGCCTGCTTTAAGCAGTCTGTCATCTCTGAGTCATCTTCTGAAGGTTGGCCCATTGTTGCTGAAAAACCTGGTGTTCCCAGGTCTGTGTCTGCTGAAGAGTGTCTTTTCTCAACACTTACTGTCACACTCAATAATAATATCTGTGTCTAGTGCTTTACATCTACAAAGACTGAAGTAGATAAATACAGTAATTGAAAGGATGCCAAAGAGATGGATAGAGTTCTACACTCTGAATTATCAACGCAATGTTTTGTTTTGCAAACTTAGTATTTTATAATTAACATTAAAAAAAAGTATTAGTTTCCTATGCAAGTTTTAAATGCATCAGTTCATTTGGTTATTTCCCTTTTTTTCCATATGTTCACCCTAACTCTCACATTTATAAGTAATGTAGATACTATACCACGGAACAAAAATGAGTTTTTAAATAAAGATTCTCTCTTTATTGCAGGGTTGCAACATTTTGGCTATCTAATGCATCTTCCTACAGAATTCCTAATTTTTAATATATGTTTCTGACTGATTTTACCTTTAGTCACCTTCACTCAAAATATTCCTCAGCTTTAGAATATCACTCTTTTTGGCATACAAATAATTTTGCATCTTCTTAAGATTTAGAGAAGTTCTTGTGTTTTACCCATTGTTACTTTGTTTATAATTTTTTATAGGAGAGTTCTTCCTTTAGTTATCTGACCTATTTTTCTGGTGATTAATTGTGCAGCACCTGGTAGAAAGTTCAGTTCAGCCAGACTGAACGCTGCCTAGATCTAATGAGGTGGATGATTTTATCTGACACAACTCTGTTTTTCCTTTCTGCAGTCATTTTTCCCAGTGGTATCTCTAGAGGTATGTGGTTCTCCAGGCACATTTTCTTTATTGGATCAATAGTCCAAAAAATATTCTGTAAACAGATAAAATTTCAATCATCCAAAGTGGACTACAAGAGCTATTTTCTTGTTGATGATGTGAGATAATGAAAGGAGAGTAGATCAGGTAAATATGTACTTATTAATCAGATATTTATTTATCAGTAGTTAAGAGTTATTGTAGGGAATACATAGAAGAAATGTGATTATTATTTTAACTCTCGTTACTAAAACGAAATCCTAATACAGAAAAAAAAGCCCAAATCTGAAATAGAAAATAAAAAGAGTGACTAGAGCAGTGAGTTTTTGAGAACATTAAGGACAATACTTTTATTGGATATCAGCCTTATGAGATTATGTCAGTAACACTCACCAGCTGTTGTAGGTACATCAAAACAGACTTTTGTACATCCATAATTTTATCTATTCTTTCGGTACTAGAAGCTCATACTCAGCATTTTTTTCTAACAGCTTCTCTGCAAAATGATGGGGTGTCTCTAGATAACCAGAAAAGAGTTTCTCCTGATGGAAAAAAGTAATCTATATACAGCCACTTCTAGCCTGTGTCTGAGGAACTTTCAGTAACAGCAGAACCAAGATGCTGCCTGCATAAGTTTCTCTGATGGTGACAGCCCATTCTTAACAGCTGCACCTAAAAAGAAGACAGAGATTTATCTTGTTTAGTGAACCTGATATTTCTGTAAAGCCAAAATTTCTGCAGATAATCCATAATATTCAAGTGTAGTGAGTGTTATACCCCTTGGAGAATAGGACCATATTCTTCTCAACACGAGGATGTGGTCTGTCCTCTTGGAAAGTGATCTATCATCTCAGTAAAGTCCTTGACTATTTTTTCATTCAAAAGAAATTTTTTCCATACTGAATCAAATTTTGTTTAGCCTGAGGATATACATGTTAAATTTTGAAATTATATTAATATGCCATCTGAGTTACCTGCTTGGAAGTCTGAGATTTAAATTTATGTTTGCAAGACAGTGAGAATACCTGTACCTTCAAATATCAAGTGTGCCACTGAACATTTAGTAAGATCCCAGGGACAGGAGGTCCATCAGAGGTCTGCCTTAGTTCCCTTGTAACCTGCAGCTGATGATAAATGGAATTATGGGCAGTTTGAGTTTTCTAACTTTTTAATACATTCATACTATGTTCATTAGATATATTTATTCGACCACAATCTAAATTGCATCAGTTTCCCTCTTATTCATCACACAGAGTTCACATTCTAGCCAACTTTATGGCTAGATGAGTAGTCTGAGATGAATCAGGTTACCAGAACAGGAGTAATTATTCTCAGGAGTGAAGGAGTATAATGGAAGGCAGAATAGGATGCTGAAATTGTTGTTTTGAAAGTTGACAATTGAGATACGACAAAATGTAGTTCATTTGCTCACAATCAATTAAAATAGATTTAATAGTTCAGCAATAACAAAGAAGTCATTAAGACATGAAAGTATTCTCAGTCAGCTTGGTTGCTGCTGACCCATTCAGTGAGAACATGGCTCACCTTTGAGTCATTATGGCAAAAATTGCCATAATCTGATAAAAGTTATAGTTTAAATGCTACTGATTTTTCTAGTTGCTTCCTTACCATTATCTTACAGGACTATTATAAGAAGCTCACTTTCTGCTTGCTAGAATTTTTGGACTGAGCAAAAAATTGGTAGACCCAAAACATTCCTATTTAAAAGGTATTCTCATTGTAAAAACCCAAACTAAAGATTCATCACAATATCCTTTGTAGATTAACTTAATCTGTGTTTAGGAACTTCACTTTTCTCTTTCAGAAACCAAGTAAAGCTACTTTAGCACTTCTACCATTTGTTTTCTAGATTCAAAATAACTTTTGTCACTCTTTCCTGAACCTTTTTCATTTTTTATTAATCTTCTTGGGGAATTGATATTCAGACTGGACAGAGGATCTAAAATCGATTTCTGACAGATCAGAGGTAAGACATAATATCCCTGCCTTGCCTATATGTGTTATCTTACCATTGATACAGCTGAGCAATAATTAGCTCATTTTACACTTTTTTTGCAATACAGAGATATTCACATCAACGATTCTACACAGAAATAAAGATATGAGTGAAATTATTTGCTCTTTGTTTTTATTTTGTTGGTTTTTTGGTGTTTTTTGTGGGTTTTGTTGTTGAGGGGTTTTTTTGTTTTGTTTTGTTTTTGAGGGGTTTTTTGTTGTTAG
>VZDJ01007747.1:30516950-30547229 GCA_008694505.1 Cyanoderma ruficeps
GTTTGGTTTGGTTTGGTTTGGTGGGTTTTTTTTGTTCCTTCTTAAAGATCCAGTAATCTGGCGATTTTTCTTCTGGTTATAAACCTGCAGGATCACAACTCTTAATTTGTAAAGAGAGATTCTGCAGTCAGGAAAAATGATAAAATGTAATTTTTCATTCACAGATTTTTTATTTTTCTAAATCTCTGTAGTGAATATTTATTGAAGTGGTAAAGTACCAAATTCAATATTGGTATATTTTCTATATTCACTAATGCTTTTGTTATGTGGATGCATAGAACAACAAAGTGTAGGATTGGGGTTCCAAGTAGCATGCTCAACAGTGTCAGTATCACTATCTGGATTAAAGCAAATTTCTTTTTTTTTCCTGTGGGTGGAGGGAATGAAACCCTTTAGTTATTTTGCTAGTAAGTGTTTTCCATTATTTAAAATCCAATGGTCTCAGTAACCAAGTACATGCCTATTTGGACCCAGTTGAAGCTGATTAGAGTCTTGACCTCAGCCTGTTTCTTGAAAGTGAGCTGTAATGGGCAAGTAATTCAAGTCCTTGAGCAGTGGCCTTGCTGGGAAGATAAAAGGCGAAAGCATCTCCCCTCATCCATCAGATAGTTTGTCAGTTCCAGGCCTTTTCTCATATAATTACTGAAGGGAATGATTACCTTGCTCCAAGTGAACCACCTGACGTGCTTTGGACTCATCTATTTTTCAGCAGCAGACGTGGCTGTGGGTAGCCCTCCTAGTGAATGGCACAATTCAACAGGTGGTGAATCAATCTCGTCTGCACCTATGTTTTGTAATGCCATGCTTTTAAGGACAGATCACTGTTACTGAGTCCTTGTGCTCATGGAAGCTATATATCTCTTATTTGATCCTGTGGCATCTTGCTTTGAGGTTAAGGAAAGTGTGTGCAATATGCCACAGAAATGAAAGTGTATGCTTTGGTATTTTTCTGTGCTGGTTCTCTCTGGGGAAGATTCCCTAACCAGGAAGGAGTTAAAAGGAAGGAGGACACTTCAAGAGGAAGCAGACATTTACAGCAGACATTCTCAGCTGTCAAACAGCATCCACTTTGACCCTAAAGAGGACCAATATTTTATGTATACTATTTATTTTTATTAACTGAGAGTTAATGGTTTATTTCTTGAAGAATGAATTTGGTTTAATATATTAACTTCTTTTCTAACATACAACATATGTTGTAATATTAGTTTAGGGAATATATTGTAATGTAAATTTGGGAAATACCTTAATTTCATGATGTGTCTGATCATTTGAGTCTTTCATGTCTCCAAGTGTTCCTCACCAGTGTCCTGGTAGTGTGACTCAGAAGGAAACAGTTAGCAGTTTCCTGGTGAAGGGCAAAAGGAATTCTCTCTATTAGTATATTACTACTAAGATTGCTTCATGAACTTTCCAACTGCTAGATGCCATGATTCTTGGGACAGCTTTCAAATGCTGGAAAATCCTAAAACATTGAGGGATATCAGGATGGTAATGGCTTAGCTAGTTTTATAGAATCATAGAATCATTAAGGTTGGAAAAGACCTCCAAGATCATTGAGTCCAATTTTTGACTGAATACCACCATATCAACTAAAGCATAGTACTAAATGCCTCATCCAGTTGTTTTTTGAGCACTTCCAGGGATGACGACACCACCACTTCCCTGGGCAGCCTGTTCCAATCCTTGACAATCCTTTCAGTGAAGAAATTCTTTCTTATGGGGTTGTACTGCAGCATATTCCAAGGTTATGCTCTATACCCTGCAGTGAATTTGTGTCCTGACAAGGAGGATGGAAGGTTGTTTAGCAGCAAATGAAAGGTACAAGTAAACAAGTGGAAGGATTTTATTCCTCAAACATACGAAGTTGCACTTGAGCTTCAGCTAGAGATGTCCCAAGGTGTAACAAGCAGATGGATTTAGGGACACAGCTTACTAAATTACTGTCCAGTATTTATCTATTAGCCTATGGCTGTCGCTTTATTGTGGCAAAGACATTAAGAATGTAGATAATGACATCCATAATCCACTTTGAAATCCTATTACCTGCCTCCCAAATAGATACATTTGGTGTAATGTCTTTGTATACTTACTGCTCAGAGCAACTAAGTTACTTGGAGGTGAGATATACCTTTGCAAATTCCAGTCTCCTCTGAGCCTCCTTTGTGTTTTATTATCTACTGTATTATACAGTTATTTTGCTTTGATCTATGGGTATTGATGTTTTTCCCATCCTTTCCTTTGAAATCCTAGCTCTGTAGTATAAATCTTGATGGACTTTACCTTACATCACACAACACTTGTGTAACATGACTTACCAGTTTTCAAATCCCACAGTCCTCAATTCAACTCACATTGGCTGCAGCCTTTTGCAACACCAGATGTGGCTCAAGCACAAATAATATTTAATAGAGGGTTTAATTAGTTTTATTCTGAGATGCCCTCAAATGCTTTTATCTGCTGTACATTTACAGCCACAGTCTCATGAATATGATCACTGGAGATCTTAGAGAGGTAATGGTCTTTTTTGTTGATTCACCTTGTGTTTACCTCTAACATTTATTTTGGACGGTGATTGCCAAGAATTTGGCAATAAGTGCTTAGTAACAGGACTATAGCCCACAGTTTGTAATCTGTCTGTAGAACACACACTGGTGATGCAGTGCATAGGCAGAACAGGTTTCCTTTTCACAGTCTGCTTATCAGACTCAGCTGGAAAAAAGCATAATTTTTAAGTCATGCCAAGCCAGTATTAGGGAGGAGTAACTTTGAACTCAGTTGGGCTTTCAATGAGCAAAACAGTTATATTCAAATCTAGTATTTGTGTCGCTCTGAAGAGCCCTCTTGGCTGGGAGCCTCTCTGGCAATGGTGTACAGAGCTCAGAGAAGCAATGTATGCTAATCTTACCAATTCTCCGGGCTTGTTTTAGGTGTTACATTTGCTGCCTTCCATTTGTCTGGCATAAGAGACATGCTATAGACAGTATAGATTTTCTAATACAATACTGGAGTTCCCACTATATCATCAGCTGAATGGATATAATCCTGCTTGCTATAATCTGCTACAATTCAGTTGTTTTATTGTTATAGTGCCTTTTTTACTGAGGTGCCATCTGAATTCAGACTCTGCGTTCCTTGAATATGCAATCTCTGACTCATCCTTTTTGAGTAGCTAATTCAGCATAGGATTACTTGGACTTTTTTGATTCTGGATTATTGTAACTATTTCTAATCATGTTCTGTTTAATGTGCTATGTGTCCTTCTCCGTCAGTACAAAACAGCAGTGAGGCAATACCAGGAAAGCATGGTGCTGGTGTGGCAAACCAGATGTAGAGATGAAATTGCCAAGGTAATCAGGCCATGAGGTCTCTGCTTTCCATTCCTCACCAATGCCTGCTGCTGTCCAGCAGCAACACTGGAATGCACAGTCAGCTCTGGCTGACTGCACCTGGCTAGCAAGTATTTTTTACTTTCATCTCTGGATTAGACCTTCTCTTTGGACAGTATTTTACAGCAGCAGCAGCATTGTTATTTGTTGTTAGTATTTACACTGGGATTAATTATTTTTTGTTCTTGGAATTCTTCTCCAAAGCAGAATCTGAGAGAAATTTATAACTGCCCATGTTTTTCTAGTGTAGAAATGTGTGCAGTTCACATGTTGGCTTTTTGGAGTCTTTAGTAGATCATCTGGGAGAGTGGGACTAAAGCAGCTGCAATAGTAAATTATTTCTCATAGGAAGCATTTTCTTTATGACAGAAGTAATGATAAGGTTGTCCCCAAAAAAAATTGAATCAGCAAATTCTGACATTGTAGTTTCCCAACAACTTGTTGTGCGCTCCAACAGGATGGGCTATGCTTCTGCATGTAACAAGCATACACATGGAAACTCTTTAGAAAACTTTCTCCTTTTTAATGTTTCAATCTGATTACGACTCTAGCTAGTTAGATAGCCCTTTAAAGGTGCTCAAAGGCAGGGCTTTGAATTAAACAAGTTAATAGAGCCTAACTGGAGACCCTGGGAAAACCGTAGAGGAGAGTGGTTGTCGGAGCAGAAGACATCCAGCAACTCTGATTTACTACCATCAATAAAAGAAGTTAAGCCAGGACTTCCCCTAGAATTTCATGTACTCTAAGTAGCCTTTCTGACAAACAAATACATCTCCACTGAGGTTCTGTTCCTGGCAGTTCTATTTCAGGAAGAAGGAATAAATATGAAAATGTGAAAAGGCTACCAGGTTAGGTGGAAACGAAAGTTAGGTGGAAATGATTATAACTTTGGAGTTACTAGTTTGTTTTCAGCCTTCAGCACTCCAATTAAAATCTCATCACTGTTACTTAAAGCTAATGCAGTTTTTGTAGATGTCATAGTAAATTTTGACTGACTGAAATAAAAACTGGTAAGAGCTCCACTGTGTGGAGCTGTATTTTAATTCTAGGGTATCTACACAGGAGGTAATTGCTCAGTCTTTGCAAGAAAAAGGACAGTTTTTCCTTGTATGCCTTGCAAAGGATACATAATGGATGATAAAGAGATTGCTTTATAAAGGAAACTCCTTTATAGCCTAACATGTAATTATCCATTACAGAAATTGAAATGAAATTGCTGGACTGCATATGTCAATCCTCCTCTGTTGCCCAACAATCACGTTTGGTTTTTAATTGCTAATTTTCTTCTGTCTTCTCTTGGCACAGCCATTATATTTCTTGTTTGCATTATCTGATTTTGGGCTATTTTCTACCTTAAAGCACAGATAATTCTTTCAGCAGTTTAGTCTAACTGTTGATTAGCATTTTTCTCATGTATTGTGCTTTATGAAGATTGAGCAAGCTTGGACAACAGAACAAGATGTAGCCTGTCTCTTATTTTCATGGCCATTTTAACTGAAAAGACATCTCTGGTCTTCTAGACAGTTTTTTCAGTTGCATATATCATGCAGACTGACCCCTTCCAGAACCCATTTCTAAAGTGCAGCACAATTTTAGTTCTAAACAATACATTTATTCGCATCTTCAGATAAAGTGTTTATTTTGGACTTACTGTACATAATTAAAACAAGCACAGCATTTTTTTCTTCTTTCTTAAGTGTATCTATTCTAGGTTGCAGAAAATGTCACTGTGTTTCCAGTAGCGTTGATGGCATTGTTCTGAATTGGGAATTCTTTCAGTATTTGTCCTTATCAACCTGAAATGACTTTGCATAGCTGTGGACGGTATGGAGGGAGGAAAGTTAGAAGCTGGGAGGTAGAAAATCAGACTTTTCACTGTCTTTAATTTTCTGTGACTAAATGCATATTTTTTAAGTAAAAAGCAAAGGCAAAATCCCTTGGTAAATTTAGTCTGATACTCAGTATATCCTGGGATTATTTTCCCACTCTGCTTTAATAGTGACTCTAAGTTTAAAGCTATAGTTAAGAGCAATATAAACAGTTTGAGATTGCATCTGGAAGGAGAAAAGCATGTGGTTTAACATGACAGCATGATATACTGGAATGGCAAAATGTGTGTTAGGAAAAATCATATTTTGGTAAGCATAAGTATTTGTATCTGTCTTGTCAACAGAATAAAGTTAGACAGAAGAGACCTGATAAAATAAAAGAATTGCAGTAACAGTCCTACAGTTTAAGTGCATACCTGCTAATTCTTTACACAGTAGGTTATCTCTTTTTTTCAGCACAGAAAGATTTCTGAATGTTATGGATAGTATTTTCATTTGTTTGCTAATCTTATACGTTCGATACTGATTTATAGACAAATACATATTTCAGTGCAAATAAAAGTATTTGTCAAATTGAGCTCTTTGTACATCGACTCCTAAATTTTAATGTGTGTATTTACTATTGTAGTGTCTGCCTATGCTGAATGAAATAGTTTTCATTAAGAGACAGAGTAAAATATGATTACAGTTCATATCAATTTGACATTTTAGGTTTTTATTCCAGAAATAACGTTGTTACTATTTTTGAGCCATAGCCTGCTGCAGAAACTATTTTACTGAGTCTAGAAGATATTCTAAGTCTCAGGGACCACTGAACCATATAAAGAAAAACCTGTATCATTAATTGCTGTTACGCAGTTCTCCATGGGTCTTTTATGTGGGATATTTTACTCAATAATTCAGAAAGTGCAGCTTAAGGCTTAACTCAGCATATCTTTCATATGGATTTGGATAAAGCTGAAGGAAATTGTTACTGAAAATTTGGAACATGCAAAGAAATTGAAAGTTCTTCTTTTATTTGAAGGAAGTTGCTGTTTTGGAAAGGAATGTCAACACACACAAGGAAAAAGATAAAAGAAAAGGTGACTAGAGGAACACAGTCCTTGTTGTGCCCTTTTCAGTTCAAAAGCTATAAATATTAGAAAGAATTGAACAAGAGTTAATGATGCCTTGCTGGCAGGCTATCTGCTTTGCTATTTTTAGGTAGTTTACTCAGGAGCTCTAAATGCATGTGTACTTAGATGGTCCCAAGAAATACAACCCTTTCGTTTTCAAGAATGTTTCAAGAACACCAAATATTACCTCAGAAATTGAAACTTTACTATGTTTATTATGTTTTTCTGAATTTTTTCTTCATTTAGATTATTTTTGGGAGAGAGGTTGTCCTAAGGTCAATTTGGTTTTTTGTTATTTATCAATTTTCTTTTTAATTTGGAAGATTTAAGTGTAGAATTTAAGATTTTAAATTGGTGGTAAAGTCAGTTTTATGTAATATTTCATAATGGGTGTAATACAAAACAAAGCAAAATGCACAAGGTCTTGAAGGGAAAACATAAGCTATTCAAATTCCTATGTATGTTAATAACTAAGGCTATAAAAATCCTAATAATAATTCTGTTCACTAAAAACTGTATATTTTATTCTGTTTTTTCTCCTTATTAAAAAGTGTATGAAGTTATGGATGCATGTGTTTCTCTCTCTTTAAAGTTAGCAATAGATAAGACACATTCCACATGACTTTTTTAGGCTTAATTTGGTGTGGTTTTTCTATGGTGTACCAACTTCTGATACACAAGTGCCCATTATTCTACACTAGCCCCTCTTATTTCAATGCTGAACTCGCTTTACAGAGACAATACCAAGTCCATATATATGTGTCACATATAAACCGCAGCATTTGGTCGGTGGTATCTAGAATCTGATGACAGGAGTGGACATTCAGCTTTGCACGTCCAACATTGGATGGATGTGAGTCTTAATGAAGCATTTGTGCTAAACACTGATTATCTATTAATTGGCTCAAATAAACCTGAACCTGAGTATCACATGGCACATAAAAAGGGGTATTTTTTGATTCAGAGAGAGTCAACATTATGGTAGCATTAAAATTCTAGAGTTAAGCTGCTAGGGAACTGAACTGGAAAAATATTTTTAGTTGTACAAGATAGATATTTTGTGTTTATACAGAGCAATATTTTGCTGGGTTTAAATTTTTCTATTATTTTACCTTTACTCATAACAGAATCAATGAAGTATCTAGTATGATAGATGGCTTGGGAAAATGTAACCAAATATACAGTGCTGTGCTGTACAAACTGATTACTTTTCAAAATTTGGATGGAGGAATAGGATATCTTTGTTTGGTCCTTTGTAAACTGAATCTGGATCTCACCCAATTTCCCTTCAGACCAACAGACTGATACACTCACTACACCAATGTGTCTGAAATGCAGTCTAAACTTTTCTAGGTTGAATAACAAATTGAGACCTGTGCAAGAGAAAAATTGCAAGATTAGATTGAAATAATGCTTCCTGCTTCCCTTTAACATCAATAACTAAATTAAAAAACAGTCATCAGAAAAAAAGTAAAAGAGAAGAAAATTCTTTTGATTTTCAGAAATCTGTATCTTAATTCACTTGTAACTCTGATCTCCTCTGCCCCTTAAAGTCAGACTGGGTCTTTGATCATGAACTTTTCTGCATGTATTTTTCCCTGAAAGAACTTTGGGATTCCTAAATTTCTTGTAAATGATAGAGTACTGTTGACTGTGTAATGATTTTGCACTAGTGAGATGCTGTGTATCTATTTTATTTGTGCTTCTCTTTGGTGCTTATCTGCACAGAATTTCAGTTAGTTTCCAAGTGTGAAGAAATGAGAAAGCAAAGCAAAATGAATAAAATACCCCAAGCTATGAACAGTTTCAGCACCAGTCCAGCTAACATTCCCAAATTGGCAGGATATATTCAATATGTCATCTGTCAAACTGTTGCATTTTGTGACCAGAAATTCCTTGTTAACCATGTGTTTAAATCTTTTTCACATCTTGTGGTTATACTCGTTTCACAGTTAATTATTATGTTAACAAAATATTACTGACCTAATGCACATTGGAGCGAATTAATTGATGGTTCTAGACTAGGACGTTTTTAAAACTGTGCCCTTGACCCATGGCATATTTGACAGTGCTTAATTAGCCAGGTCTGTTAGCCAGCAAATCTCTTTACAGAAAATCCATGGAACTAAATTATCAGCCTCTGCAGCCGTGTACCTAACAACTTTTTAGTGTTTATGAGACAAATTCTAAAGAAATATGTAGATTATATCTGCATCACTGTGAAAAAATTATTGCTATGCACAATATTTTATCAGGCATCATGTCATTCATCTGAGCTTTTTCAGAGCTCAAAACAGTTGCCTCCAATGGGACCTTCTCTACTTGGTAATTGTAATTAGGATGCTCAGAGGTTTCATCTGCTTTTAGAAATGTAGTTATAATTGTAAGCCTTACTAATAAGCTAGTGCAGTTAAAATATAAGACAATTTTTATTTCTGGTGAGTATAGATATAAGTAGTATTGCCTTCACAGCTGTTGATCTGGCTCATGCACTGAGGCCTGTGGCCGGCTGTGCAGTGTGGGTAGCAGCTGGAGAAGCTCATGAGTAAAGCAAGAAAAGCAAAGTCCAAAATCCTTTATGAACATCTGGCTGCTGACTTAAAACAGGTATTAGAAGTATGCTTATTGACTGTCAGGAAGAAGAGAAGATATGCATGCATTCATGACTTGCACTAAATCTCCACTTTTGACTCTGGGTTACAATATACTATTGTATTTAAAAAAAAAACAACTTGCCAAAAACCACTCAGCAGTTAGTGTTTATACAGGGTGCTCCCTGCAGTGTATAGGAACTAAAGCTTGAGAGTCAAATACGAAAATGTATGGCAGAAGCCCATGTGACATTTAAAGGCTAAACTTAATTCCAGATAATCTGGACATCCTATAACTAAAGTAGATTAATGTTCTTTGAAATGGAAACAAAATCATAAATCTTTATGGGTAATTGTAGGGTCACTGTAGTTTTTCAGTATGTCATTTAGGCATATTGAAAAAGATAGATTATGGACTTATGATTGTATTAATTTGGAGGGAGGAGGGGATATTACAAAGAGTTAGGGCCCATAAGTTTAGTTTTTTTAATGTTTAAGCCTAAATAGTAAAACTTTCAAAAGTCTTTGAGTTAGGAAAATGATGTCCTTCCTTGACCCATTCCTGGCCCTTTTTCTTTGTTTGTTGGATACCCTGGATTTGCTCGGTCTGGGTAAGGAATGTAAAACTGAGTCATTTTCTTACCAGTGGGTTTCCTTAAACAGGTCTATGAGCATCTGTAGACACACTGATCATTAAATTGGAGAAGCAGATGTACCAGTGCTCAGGGGAGACTCACCTTTTTCTCCCACAGCCAGTGGAAAGTCACGTACCTGGGAAGTGTGTGACTTACTTCTTCTGATGAGTCAGTCAATATCAATTGACTATATTTATATAAAGAGGTAGCCCTTGGTAAGACAGATTGGCTTAATGCAGCCAGGTTTTGTCCACTTTAAATGCCATGTCAAGTGTCATCCTCTCACGTGTGTATTGATGTGAAGCATGGATGGAGTTGTACATTGAAATCCTGTCTTCCTACTGCTTCATCTGAACAATTTGTACAACTTGCTTTCCCTGAATGCATTAGTATGGGAGTTGATCCCTGAAAGTGTCTGTATTATTGGATGCAATGGTAAATAGAACAATGTGACTTTTTTCCTCATTTCTTGCTTCATACTTGAAATTGTAGCTGTGACATCTCTATGGAAAACTGCCTTTCCTGAATTAACTCTAAGGAAGTTACTATTTTTAGTCTTTTGAAAAGAGGTTTACTTGACTTTTTCAGATAACATCAAATTTTTCCTCTTTGTTCTCTCAAAGTCATCTCTCTATTTTGTAACGTTTATTCATATTGCAGCTGCCTGCTTTACTTGTCTCATCTTTTCCTGTATTCATTTGCTATTGATCTTTCTCCTCGCTACGACTTCTCTTTTATTCTCCAAACTTCAAAATTGCTCATGTGTTTTTACACCAAATATTTTCTTTAGTTCCAAGAGGTAAATGTGCAAACTTTTTAACTCTGCATGTTATACGTAACTGGATATTCCTTTGGTCTGACTTCTCTACATTCCTATTATTGGTCCACCTGTAGCCTTTAGAGTAAGTGCTGTTATTGCAGGAAGTTTTTCATTTCATACAACCCCTCCACCCACAATAGTTTGTTACATTTGAGTTTTCAGTTGTCGATTGCCTGACAGTTGATAAAGGTACACTTTTGCTTAAAGCATGTTAGATGTCACAAACACTTTATCCTAGTGGCAAATATAGACAAATAAAATTAGCTAGCTAAGTGGCTGACCTCCAGTAGATTAGATATTGTTAATCAATCAAAATTGTTTGTGGCTGGGGAACTTTTCAATAGAGTTTAAATCAAGGATATTGCTCCATTTATTCTGACCTTGATCTCTGCTTTGTTTTATTTTTAGTTTCCTGGGCATTAGTTACAAGTTAACATTCATTTGTCCTTCTTTATCCTACTGAATTCATTCAGTTGTGGTGGAGTTTAGATATATCCCTCCCATTCATCTACTGACAAGTCAAAACCACACATGTATGGTATACTGAAGTGTATGTAGTCACCAGTGAATATCTAGGGCTTTGAGACCATTCTAAATTGTAAACACCTCACAATATTCAAATGTGCACCATAATGTCCAGCATATATCAATTGCAAATCCTTCTGGGATTTTGTGGTATTCTGGCACTTCTGCTTCGCAGGTGAAGATCCAAAAAGCTTAAATTTTTGAAAATTAATTCCCTTTTCATACACCTGTTTAAAACTGAAAATGAAGTGCCATTTTAATAGTATTGTGTAGTGATTGCTTTGTGACTTGGTTGTACAATATCAGTGGAAATTAGATTTTAATATTCTTGTGAAAATTATTCAGTTGCTTATGGAATTTCTCATGGATGAGGAAGCCAGAGATTTTAAAATTATATCAGACACTGTTGGTCTATCTCCTCTTTCATGGGACTTCTTTTGTACTTAAGCTTTGGTGTAATTATTTGACCTAAGAAATCAGGACTTAATTTGCTAATAGCATCCTGGATGTGTTCAGCTTTCTTTTAAGACCATTTCAAATAATTTTATTGCTCCTATTTAAGTTCTGCCATGTTTTTCATGCTTTTCAATTTTGCATTGATTGATCAGTTTGAGGTGTTTCCACCCCTTGGCAGTCATATGACCTGACAGAGCACCTCATACAAAGGTAAGAAGGAAACTCTTCACTGAGTGAAGCTGCAGTGTCTGTATTTCTTTCTGAGCTCTTACAGAAAGAACTTAAGTGCATGTTCTGTATCATCCACATTTTTACTAAACAGTGAGTGCTCTGCAGAGCTGAAACAAGCCCATGCAGTGACTGGATGCAGGAGTGTAAGGTGCCAGCAGCCCTGGATGGTCAGAGTGACTCCTCATGCTCCAGCTTCATTACTAGTCTTTCTAGAACATGGGGACATTATCCTTAATATGTACATAGGTAAAAGTTCTTTCCAGGGAAAAAAGACAGTATTCTGAGAAACTCAAATATATATAGCTCTGTAAAAGGAAGCCATGCAAATGGCAAATAGAAGAAATTCAAGTATTTTATGTTTTGGGGGAATGTGAAAAATAACCGGAAATGTCTCACCATGACACATCAGAGTTGACTTTATGCTCCTAAAATGGATTAATTACAAATCACTTAAAGCTTTCCCTTTGGTCCTTAGTCAAAGCCAAAGTCAAATATCAAAAGAAAATTTACTTTGGTGGTTTGTTTTTTAGGTAGAAATACAGTCTAGGCCCTGCTGCTTTCTTTATGCCACCAATCAGAATTATCACCATAGCTATTTGGTTTGTTTCACTACAGGTTTCAGAGCAAAGCAAATTAGGGTGGTCTGTGCTGAAGCACAGAGGTGCCAAACTTCCATGGTCCGTTCAATAGATGTAAAAATGAGTGACTTTGAGGTCTCTGAAGTAATGGAATTGCAGCATTATTGTAGCCCTCTGAGATAATTACACACACAATCAGTCCATTTACACTGCTGCACCATGTCTTGGTCCTTGAGATGTCAGGGCTCACATCAGCTGCCAACTGAGTTATCCAAAAGCTTTATATATAGATGCATTACAGTTAAGCAGATGTTACTTTCCTCTTCCTACTATGAACAAGCACATTGTGACAGCTTGCTCTTTAAGATTTTTTCAATTTATTGACTGTTTCTTGTTTTAATCAGATCTTTTGCTTGCCCCTACCAGACTTTGGCTTCTTCTCTTTATTTATGTATATACACTCTGGGTAAAGGCAGTGTGAATAATAAAAACATGGACTGAAAGGGATCACATTTCTTTGAATATTAAGATATTTGACCACATGTGCAACATTTCAGGAGCAGAACTTCTTAACTTACTTCTTTAGAACAGAAGCTCTCTCCCAGATGAACTAGAAGCTTCACAAACTGAAAACTTCCATTTGAATTTTTTACACAGAAGGCGCAACTGTTACTCAGCTGAAACCAATACATCATTAAAAAAACCAACCTATTGAATTTTTATATAACCTTTTGTCCTAGAAAAATAGGGATGTAGCTAAGCTTGCATTTCATAAAATCAGAGAACCATAGAAAAGCTGTGGTTGGAAAGAGCCTCTGGAGATTAACTTGTCCAAACTGCTGCTCAAAATTGGACCAACTTCCTAAAACAAAGTTGGTTGGGGCCTTGTTCTGTTAAGGTCTGAGTATGCCCAAACCCCTCTGGGCTGCCTGTCTCAGTGTCAGACCAGCCTGATAGTGGACAATTTTTTCCTTCCATGTAATCAGAATTTTCCTTGTTGCACCTTGTTGTCTCTCATCCCTTCTTGGCATGCTTCCAAATAGAGCCTGCCTTCATCTTCTCGCCAGCCACCCCCTGGGCAATGGAAGGCATCAGTTACACTCTCCTTTGCCTTTTCTGCTTCAGGTTGAAGAAAAGCAGTGCTTTCAGCTTCTCCTTAGCTTAGCTTTGACAACTTCCCACCCAGTCCCATGGACTGGTGCAGTGGAGTTTACATTCCGTGGTCCCAGCTTCCCTCTGGACTGCCCGTCTTCTGCCATGAGCTGTAAACTTCACTTTGGCACTGGCCCCAGGAACCAGAAGGCCATTGAACAGGTGGGATCAGGAAAGATCAAGACAAAGAAAATATTGAATAACTCCAGATTTCATCTTTGTTATTACCACAAGCATCAATTTTATGGTTAGAAATTACAAAGATCTTGTTGATTTTGTTTATGGACATTAACTATTCTTTACAACATTCTTTTGAAGTGGAAGTGGCATTAATGACTTTGATCTGAACACAGAAAGCACAGAGAAATATAATATTTTTAATTAAGTTCTTTAAATGACAGTAATATTTAGAAAGCCACTCTTATTTTATTAGCAGTGTTGTTTATCAGTAAATAAACAGCATTCCATTCAGCATAATGGAGGAAGAATCAATACTTTAATACATTTCTAACATGAAGATTTGTAAATTCTGACATAGATAAAAATCCTAGCATATATTTGTGTGTATCACCACCATGTATTTTGTACATGGCTCTGCACTGGAGAAGAGGCGAGTTCCCACGAATACCAGAATTTTGCAAATGGGTTTGCTGTTCTGCTGTACAATGTTGGCCTTAAAGGTCACTTTTTCAACATACTTATATTTGTGGGAACTCTTCTTTGTCAGGTAGTCATCAATTAGCTCTGTTTTATCATAGCTTTCTGCATTGATTTGTGCCACCCGGGTGTCTGACTGTTACAAAACTCAGAAGGATTTTAATATCAAAAGGTTTTGTTTTAGCAACTGATGCTTTTTGACAAATCACACTAATCTCACTTGCACTCCATTCTTTTTAGAGATATTATAACCCATGTAAAAACTGAAGTTGCAACAGATATGAGCTCAGTGGATGCTTGAATAATTTTCTGATAGGTGTTGAATACTAAATCCCCTACTATTTCATCCCCACTCTGACATTACCTGGCACCTGTTGTCTTTCTGTTTTTGAAACATTTTCAGTGTGTGTGAGCTACTGGCCCCAGAGATGCAGTTGTTGAGAACCGATTTTATGCAGGACAAAATAAGAGGAGTCACAAGTTGGTCAGGTTTCACAAAATTAAATCTGCAGCCTTAAGGGTTTCTCTTCAGTATTCCAGGCTCTTATTATTAAAGAAAATAATCAAAGGAATGAGAAAGACATCCTGCATAGAGGTAATTTTGAAAACAAAGAAATTCCTGCGTCTTTGTGTTTAATTAGATATACTTCCTAGAACATAAATAATTTTCTAACCATTTTAAAAGTACTTTTATCCCTGTGTTAAAATATGTTTTCTAATTTGTCTGTATCACGTAGGAAAAAGTTTAATGACATATTTTCAATGCTGACTTTACTATGTGTTTATAAAGTGGCATCTGCTGTGTGAAATCACACTGCTATATGTTTACTAAGCTGAACATCACACATTTATATGGACAGTTTTCTATAATTACTCCAACTAGATGTAATGCAGCTATTCAATAGCACACTCTGAGTTCCAGTAGTATGCTTTGGAACAATGAAATTTCATTGGTATTAGTAAAAATGTCCAGTAAATATAAAGATCAGGTTGCACCGCTGCTTACTGAGTTGCTTACTGAAATTTTCATTATTCTTTACATTGACTGAAGCTCTTACAAGTGAAATTTCACAAATTGACATTTTAGAGAGTTATCTTGTGTTACCAATAAAATCACTAGAAGGTATTACATGAGGAGCTTTTCTTCTCTATTTGACATGTCCACTATCAAAACCAACCTCAGTCCAAACTTTGGAGAAAAGCAGGAAGCTGTTTAAGCATTTTCCTCCCCCAGGTTTCATGAAGTCATTATTTTCAGAGTATTAAGAATACTCAGTATACTTTTGAACAAGGTGTTGTACCCACACCTGCCATGCACAGGGCAGTGTGTGCAGGGATGTTTGCCTGCATTCTGGTGGCAGGAAAACTGCAGTGGTAATTAGCTTAGCCTGAGAAGGGAGCAAATAGCATTGAATGATTACACCTGTCAAGATGTAATCATCTACATGAATTGTGATGGCTTCTGTGGCTTCTTTAGTAGCCTCTATACAGCTGCATATAAATATTACTTAGAGAAAATGTCATTCAAATCATGCTGCTGACAGGGTCATTAGATACTTCATATTATATTGTTTTGGAATTTCACAGCAATCTTTCTTGGCTTATTAGTCCAGCTTTACTACACATTAAAAGAAAAAAAACAAACAAACAAAAAAAACCTTAAAAANAAGGTAGACAAGAGAGAGGAGAAAAAAGTATGACATTTAAAACTATCAAATAGTAAGCTGTTAGGAAATGGATTTATAAAAGAATTGGGTTGCACTAGAGTATCATTCTAGAATAAACCTCTTTGTTAATCTAACGATCCATGACAGTGACAGCCAGAGCAATTTTTTAAGACAAGTAGGGTCATACAAGTTTTTCACTTGCATCCTTCTTTTGCAGACTTCTGTTGACAATATTTGAAAATTCAAGTATGTGTTCATGTGTATCTACAAAACAGCAGAGTTTCTTTAATAATTAGTCTAATGCAACCGTGGCCCCAGTTGCAATTATACTGCTAAATACTGTGCAACAAAAGCAGTTAAATTAGAGAATAAAGGGAAGGATAAGACAGACAATGCTCTTGCCCTTTCCAGGGAAATGATTGTGGAAAGATTTAGCAGTCCTAGTCACTCACTATGTTTGACTTTACAGAAAAAGTCTGTATTATGAAAACTGAGCTTTTACACCTACAGCACTTAATGCAAATGTTTCTTTTCCTATGATTTTGGTGCTATGGATTTAAAGAGTGCCTTTGGTTTATATGACAATTTTTTTCATACACACCTGATGGAATTTTTTTTCTGCCAACCCAGTGTCCTTCCAATATCTTTTCTAGGTTAAATATATTCAGTATTTTAGTCTTTCCTGCTAGGTCAGACTTCATAGTCCTTAAATCTTCTTCTAGTCTTACATCTTCTTGTTGTCTTCCAATCTCTCTTCAAGCTGTCAACAACTATCTTGGAACTAATATTAAAGCTAAAATTGTATTATCACTTAAGAGAAGGATCAATTATTGTATCTTGCACATAGACAGTTCATCCCACTGCTTAAAGGGGATTTTAAAGAAATAGTCAGAAATTACCAAAATGTAAATTGATTTTGTAATTCATTAAATGAAAGGCTGTTTGAGCCATCTGATTTTCTTTCAGCTACATTTATATGGATCTGTGAACATATTTTGTACTTTCATTAATGACAATTCCACACAATAATAAATGCTACACAAACTGTAGCATTTATTGTCTACATTCTGTAATTATGAAATGTATTAGAAATCCTTTTTCATCTAATAGTATGTAGGGATATTAAACAGAACATCAGCGGAGTAAAAATAATGAAGAACATGCTAATTTGATCTATTAAGCTGTTTTCCTTCTCAGAGAACTGTGTTAGAAAGAGAATTAAATGGTAGCTATGGGAACTTTCCAGAACCTTCCACATTTCTAAAGCACCAGACCATTCCCATTCTTGTGCCAGCATCAGATGTTTCTTGTGAAGCACAAGTCATCTGTGGCAATTTACTGGAACCTTTTCAATGTCAAGAACTCTTTCTGATGTTTGCTCACTTCAGTGTTTGTTATCAAATACCAGCTTAATTATCAGTGACCTGCCATTCCTTGAATGACATCTGAATAGAAAAAGAAGGTATTTAATGGAGGAATTAGTCCCATCAGACCGTGAGTCTGACTTCACTGTGTTTTACAAGATATGAAGTGCTTCTGTCACCCTTAGCACTAATTCTGGTCACCTCCATCTTTAACAGAATTTAAACACTCTTCATGTTATATATTTGTCCATGATCCCTGCTGAACCTGGGGGACAGAAGATGTTGAATGAGGAAATAAATTTTAATTAAGAAAAGAAAAATCAAAACACCACAACCCAAACATTTGTTCCTTTGCATTTCAAAGCCAGGTGGAATTGATTTTGAGTCACAGTTACATAAACCCCTAAAACTGAGCTGCAGAGTAAGTGACTTCTAAATGTTTTATTCCCACATCAGCACACTGTATCATAAATTTCTCTTTATATGAAGTCTTTCCACTCGTTTTGTATTGTTGCCTTGGAGCAGCTTTGCTTCCAGGTATACTAAATGGCAAAGAAAGGAATGTATGCAGGGATAACTTACATTGGTAACCTTTGAAGAATGAATGACTGTATATTTTATTACATTCATAAACAATAATTCTCTTACATGCCTATATTTAATATTTCATTTTTTTCTATCTAGGGAAGGATTTCTGGTAAGAAAACTCCAGCCTTGTCTTTCCAAAATCTTTTCATTCACAGATCTCATATAAAAATTTTCAAATTAAGCTGAATTTAATAGAAAAATCAGCAGTTTAATTATATTTTTATTTTCACAAAATTAGTTTGGGTGAAAAAGAATACAAACAAGTGTCTCCCTTGCTAAAAGCCATTGAGCTTCAGATTTTGAAAGACTTACCTACACTTTATTAAAAACAGTTCACCTCCTGTCTGATTTTTAGCTTCTCCTATGTGCACCTGCCTAATGTTGCCAAACAAAATAATGGGAAAATACATCTCAAAGATAATTTTTAATGTAATTGAATACAAAATTTATTCTTAATAGAGATTGTAAAGAAAATTATTTGATTTATCTCTACTGAGGCAATGTGTTTTCTAATCAACTAGAAGGATATACATTTCCAAATTGTACCCATTTTCTCTGGGGAATGTTCTTTTGATATTCAGCCTACTACTGAGCAGCAGAATAGTTAATATGTTAAGTGTTCATACAGGTAATCTGAACCTGTAACAGTTCTAGGAAATATTTCATGTCAGGAAAACCGTACATGGCTCGTGCCCAATTACAAAACAAGGAAAAAAATCACTTGAAGTGAATCTCAAAGTCAATGGCTTTGAATGAGTGCAGGCTTTCCTCAGAAATTAAAAAGCTTGAAGAGTAATTTCTCTAGAATATGACTCTATAAGCTCTCCAGTGCCTTTGTAGTCTAATTTTCCTGTTGTATATATACTTCCTGAAGTTGACTTGAATTTGAAAGCCTTGAATGATAAATTGTTGTATCGTTTTACAAAACTTTGGTATTTTGACAGAGAACAAAATGTTCTGGTTTTGTGTTTCAGGTTGATTTTAGGCTCATTTTAAAGTGAGTCTTACTCATTTCTGTGCAATTAAAGCAGTAAAAGGTTTAGTCTTTAGGCCATATTTTAATTCATATCCCTCTTCAGCAGGGTGAGGGCTTTGTAACCATGGCAATTTTATCACATTGTAGTTTTAATTCTTTTTCTTCAGGAAAACAGCTAGCAAGTCTTGGACCTATTTTCTCTGTATGGCCATGAGGTCAAAGTCAGAGGCTTTAGTATTTTCTTAGATTTGTTATTCTAATTAAAAGTTTCAGGATCGGGCAGAGTACATTTTTAATACCGAATCACTTATTTATGGCACTGCAAAGACTGCAATATAGACAACATTTATAGATAACACAGAAAAACATGTTAACTGTAAGTGTGTTCTTTATTGGTCTTGGCAGAGCTGTCGCTTGGAGCTTTAACAAAATAAATGAGTTACTGTTTGCCATCTTGCAGACAGGAAGCTGAAAGTAAGAAAATGTACATATTGCCCTAAGCTAAACATATGGAGCTGAGAAATATTACAGAAAGTGATATACCCTGAAGTATGTAATTCGGTAGTTGCTCATTTTAAAAGATTTTATATTTAGTTACAATAGTACAACATATTCTACTGACCTTCACAGTAAGTTATGAACAATTAAAGCACCATTGTAGAGATTTGAATGAAAATGAGCCTTTTATGCAGTTTGAGGGAGAGAAGTGCAGCACTCTGTAGCTGTTTTACAGCTGAGCAGGTGGATCTCATCCAGCTCTTGCTTTGCTCAGGTGAATGCAATACAGAGGATTTTCATAAAACCATCATAATTTTTTTCCACCTAAAGGGCTGATTCCCAGCTATTAGTTTTAAGAGGGAAAGTTGACTGAGGTCTAACTGGTGCCTGGGTCCTGAGCTGATCCTGCAGCTTGACTTCCATCCCAGGTGTGAGGGAGGCTGGTAGCCAGCACAGTACAGGCAATGCTGGCACTGCAGGTCAGGACAGTCTCTCTCAAGGGCTGGGGCAGATATAAACAGCAAGAACAAACTCTTGGTCTCTAGTGATTGACTGCTGAATGTCTCTCAGAATATGCATGCTTATCATGCCAACAGCAATAAAAGGCAGAAGGGCTTGAAAATGAAGTGGATTAGTTGCAATCTTATATTTATGAATACAGAAAATATTTGCAGTTGCCCATGTGAAAGCAGGTGGCATTGTCAGTCCAATTCCAAATGCACACCTGTTCTCTAACTGGAAATTAGTCATCTTCAGTACAGAAGCCAAGAACTGGGTGGAAAAGGAAACTGAACACTTAACATTTGCTCTGTGTATACTAATGTCTGTGGAAATAGTTTAATTTTTCTCTATCCTGTGAAATAAACTCAGTACGCTGTTTCTGAGGTAACAATTTTAATATTTTTTCATGGTTTTTTAAAAGTTTCCATTGTTAAAGCGCCCAGGCTCAGGGAAACTACTGAAATTATTTATTGAAAAGTTAAAATGAGAAAAAAGTGATCAATGCTGAAAACATATGCTCAGTCCAAAATGATAGATATTCACACCATTTATATAAAAGTAAGCCTTTTTATGCCTGTATGGAATGTGATGTTTTCTTTTGATTTCAGATTCTTGGAGTGCTTGAGAATGTTACAGAAGTGATTATATATGTTTTAATACAATATTATTTTTAAACAGAATTTTGAGAACCTGGACTGTAGAAGTCAGTACGTTTTAAAGCACAGCCTCCTCATTTTACAAGTCTATGCAGTGAAATGAATGCTAAGATCATAAAGGACAGGATTAAATGTGTTATAAGTGCTGAATTGCTGCACAATCAGATAAAAAGAGTTAAAACAAATGTTCTTGGGGAAGAGTTTCTCATTGCTTATTCCTTTTAGACTTGAAGATTTGGCAAGCCTGCTCTGTAAGAATGCCTGCTGCCTCGAAAATAGCTTTTTCTTTTTTATTAGTCTAACTAAGGCACTGATTTATTGAGCCAGGGAAGGATAAGGCAGCTTTAGCTCTTCCATTAATGCCAGCTGTGGCCTATATCACATAATGTTGTGTGAATGCACAGCTTCATCCTATCATATCTGAGCTGCAACAACCCACAATCTTTGCCAGTAGTACCATAACTTCGTAGGAGTTATTTATGCCAGGTATCTCCTTGATTGTTTTTCTTTCTGTTTGTTTCTTTTCTCTGTGATATTTTTGCTTTAATTTTACACAAAGAGGCTAAAATTGAGGAAGGAAACAGGTATGTGTAACACTAGCAAGAAACAATACCAAAACACTTGCCTTATTATCTGTGATATGCTAAGGAATCTCAGAGAACAGGTAAGGGAAAAATGCTTTACATCACTGAATCTTAAAAATTATACTATGAAGACATCATGAAGAAATAAATACATAGTCTGCTCAATAGCAAATTTGTTTAAACATCTATTTGTGTATAGGAATTAATGCATATGATTCAAGAAGTTTTTAGTTACTAACCTTAGTATAATCCATGTCTACATGGCTTTTACACTAATGTATTCTGATGGTTGTTGGAAAATATTCTCATTGACTTAGCTTCTGAGCACCAGATCCAGGACTGCTTGTGTTGGTGAGCCTCAGCCAAATTTCATATCAAGGTAACCCTCACTGACTGTCATGTCCTTACCAACTACACTTAAACTTCTCAGTCAGCTTTTTGGTTTTTTGTGCTGTTTCAGTCAAAGGGAAAATAGTTTTTCTTTGCCTTGTAGGAAACAAGAATTCACCTTCCTCCCCCTCAGTCTTCAGGGCTTCTCTGGTGGTTTGTTTATCACCGGCAGAATGAATAACTGCCGTTATAGACTGTCACGGGTTTTTTTCTTAAAGGAAGGGATGATGTGTAAGTTGCTTTCTCGGCTAAAAATGATGCAGTGGGATGAAAGCCACTGTATCCAAATGGTTTTGCTTAGCTGCAATATTAGAAGTTTGTATTTATTGGGATATTAAGTGAAGAACCCAGCTGGTTTGTCTACAAAGATAAATTAGAGAAAAACTCATATTTTTAGCTCAGTGTTTTTCTCAGTTAAAATTTTTGAAAGTCTTAAATTCAGCTAGTCTTAGAAGATGGAAAATGTCAAAACTTAATGTCTGCATTGTAGTGAGGGCAGAGGTGGAGAGAAAATGTGCAGCATGTTATTTCTTCACTTTTGACAACACCTGTTAAAGAAAATGTACTGAGAGTTATAGCTTATTAGAGCACTTCCAGGCTTTTCAGCTCAAACCTGCAGCAGTTGTACAGTTCTGTTACCTTGCAGGAAAGCCAGAAACAATTGCAGATGTGAATAAAATTGCATTTTATGTGGGTTTTTTTTTTTTCCTTGCAGTGTCAGCTCTTAAGATAAAGTGAGCTTTACCCTGTGGGAACTTACGTTGAGGGACAAGATGCTTTGTTCTACCGCAGTATTATAAGTCTCACATTATGTGTTGCAAACTTTGCTACATTCTCTTCTTTGGTTTCTTTAAGTAGAACACTTGACATTTAACTTACTAAATTGTAAGGCTGTTAGCTTAGGCAGGGTAGCACATCTTGGCAATATTAGCAGCGTACACTAAAACAGTTCAGAAGTTGCAGGCTATGCATAGAACATCTTGATTGCCTGAGCAATGAAGTCAAGTGACATGGAATGGTTTGTGTTCCTATTTTGCAGGTTGTAAGAGACAATTCACATCCATATTACCCATCATAGTCACAGGACTGCCATACATACAAGCCATTTGATTACTTTTTGCATCCTCACCAATTTCCCCCAAGGAAACTGCCTCCCTGTCCGAGGGTCACAAGTACTGGTAAGATCTTGTGTTGTTGGGAGCCCTTGACATGTTTGTGCTTGGTCCTGAAGCAATCTGCACAGATCCCTTGGCTGCCAGGAGTGGATTACTTATGGCCAGTGCTGAGTGTACATTCGATAAGATGACTCCAAGTTCAGAGTCTCTCACTATAGTCTGCTAAGCCCTTCAAAACCTGTGCAAAACCTCACATGAGCTTTACATCACCAGTGTGGGGGGATAGGAAATGCCAGGGTGCCCCTTTGTGCATTTCCCTGGGCAAGTGCTTGGCTCCTAGAAATGAACAAGGAAAGCCCATCCTCACTCACTGTCGCTTTGCTCTCGCCTTAGGCAATGTTCTCAGTGTATAGGAGCAGAGAGGACCTCAAAGGTATCTAGGATCCCTTCTGAAGCCTCAGCTTATCACTGTTTCACCCCAGGCACCCTGGAAGTTTTAAGCTTTTGTTTATAATGTTTAGAGGAATTGAATTTGCACTGAGAACTTCATGTTTTTATCCCAAACACACCCTGAGAACATATGATAGATAACACTTGACAGGACAACAGCAACTTTTCCCTCTTCTTTCAATTCCCTTTAGTTACATTTCTCATCTCAGCATACTTCCATTCTATCCACACATAAATTTGAAATGGTTACCATACCTCTTAATAGGATGGAGTTACACAGTCACTAAGTAAATCATTACAGAAAGTGATAATAGCAAAAGCATTTGAGTTCTTTCATTATGTCTCCTGGAGTACTCATTTAAAACTAGAATCTAACCCAGAACACAGTGCAATTCATTCTTCTTTCTGTTTCATACTGAGCTCAGACTTCAGTGAGACAGAATGGTTTATCAGCTTGAGGTGAGAGATAAATGTCATGAGGAGTAAAGCTTGGTAATAAAATATCACTTGTTTATTAGTTGGATGTTAAGGTATCTGTATGCATGGGTCGATGCAGCTGAATTAACATCTCTGGTTGGTTTCAGCTGTGAGGCTACAAAGAGAGGTGCCATTCTTTAGTTGTGGGTTCCAGATTGTTTCTTTCTTTAGAAACATCATTAATAAGTCTTGATTTCCACTGTCTGCTGTTATGTTTTTGGAATAAATAGGTTTTTATATTATGCACATATGTTTGTACAAAAAAGCCCTGAGATTTCTTTCTGCAGCAATGTATTGGACGGTTGCTTCAGTAGGTTTTGTAAGCTACTTAAGTATAGTTTTAGAAAGGAGACACAGAAAATAATTTTTTTTCTGCATCTTATTTATGTTGTCACAAAATGAAGTACATTGACCTCAAGTAAAGCTCTCTAAGCTGTTTGGAAATGAATTCTTTAGCTAGAAATTTCTTCTAATGTTCTATGCTCAAAGCTGATTCAATTTTTGTGATCCCAGATTATGGCTAAATGTCTCCATGTACAACTGCTGAAATAATTCATTGAGAAAAACATGAGTTTTCAATCAGAACAAATAAATTATTCATATTTCCATATTTTGCTAAATAAATTGTTTGATAAATTGAACAAACTGGTTGTATTTCTTGCTAGAAACAGAGATATTATTTGATATGATTTGGGGAAGGAGTCTTTTTTGTATACTGATTTGGTATAACTTTCATTTCATAGCTGAGCAAATTTTAAAATTAACTTAGCCTACCATATAATACTTCTTTATGAAAAGGGAAAATTATTTTCACAATATGGAAAATTTATGTTGTTTATTTTGGAACTGCTTTTGAAACCTCAATTCATATTGAGCAATAGTTACCCAGTGGGACCACTTAATTAAGGAGCACCTGGCTCAGAGCTCCAAAAGTGAGACTTCTATTTATATCATAAATCAAATAGAAATTAAGCAGTCCAGTAAGGTCTTAAAGATGCTTGAAACTAGAAACTGTAGGAAACTTACATTTGATTTTTTTTTTCATATTGATAATATCCTTTCCCACTTTAGCTGAGGCAAAGAATTAAGATGGATTTTGAGAAGATAATGCTGATAAGACATTTGTTTATGTGTTGGATACATGCTGGGTAATGCATTTTGTCAAATAGGCATAATCTTTCAATGGTCTTAAATGTTTTCTTTACTCTCTTCACATCTTGCCCCACAAGCACTCTGTGCTGTTCCATTCATCACCCCTCAGTATTACAAGCAAAAATCACTTGTGATGTGCACATCTATGAATTTAAATGCCATGGCCGGTGAAGGTGGAGTTTAATGCTAATTTTGGTGGCCTCAGGAATACAGACGTAGTAATGAAAACAAATCATTGTGATAACTGAGGTGGTTATTTAAATGCCATAAAAGTTCTTCCTATTCATATGATATGTTTCCTATAAAAATCACTGAATTTCCTCTAGGTTTTAAATAAAGGAATAATTACTTTGGCCAGCAGGGAGCAGCAATGATATACTTTATAAGGACTTGAGCCAGCCCTTGCAAAATCCTATTACTGGCATGAGTGACAAATAATATTGGGTATTATTTTCCTGATTTATGGGAAAACATCTGTTGAAATTAATGCAACAATAGGAAAATATGCCCCCATTTAGTTGAATTCTTTTATAGAACCTCTTAGTTTAAAATGTTTTCTATTTAATTTCCTGTCTGTATGAAAGTTACAAAGATTTATGACTTGAACTGTGTGTAAGTCACCCTAGTCCTTAGTAGGTGATTGTTTTCACACTGATCTGAAAATTTGCTCTGGAATTTCACTGATTGTGTTGGGCATTGTCTGTATTTTAATCTTACACTTAATTTTCAGCCCCATAAATGTCAATTGAATTTTTTGTTCCATTGACTTACAGGAAGGGTTTCACCATGCTTGTGACATATATATTAAAAAATCAATATAAAGAGGTTACTAAGAGGGGGTGAAAAATTCTAACTCTCTATTTTAGTTTTCTTTTGCTGTCTGTTCACAAAGATACTTTGCAATTTTACAGACATTGCATAGGAAGCATGAGAACATCTTTTTCCTCTGCTAGGACATTCTAACAATGCTGTTTCCTGTTCTGGCTCTGTGGCTCTTCCATGTTTGTGTAGCAGTACTCCAGAACAAATTAAAACAACCCTTTTTTAATCAAGCTTTTTGCTTTACCCTGAAAATGGAAAAAAAGAAAAAGTGCAATTTTACCTTCCATCTTCTGATGGGACTACTATGAGAAGTAGTAAAGAGTATTAACAGTGCCACTGCTGTTACTTTTTGAAAGAAAGTGGGATTTCTGTTGGTTGTCCCAGTGTTGTTTACATGTTGTGTATACATTAGCATTTTAGCTCAAATCGGGACAGTGGTTCAGGAGTGAACCTTCTATTCCTGCCACCACATAGAGCAGTGCAGTGGTGCGGTGCTGCTCTCAGGGAACTTGTGTCCCGTTTCTGGCTGGCTCGAGCACCGACGCCGCAGTATCGGAACGGTTCGGTGTGCTGAGATACTCCCCCCATCCTGTGGGTTCTTGCCTTCGGCAGAAGCGTGAACAGTGGTGAGGAAGAAGGGAGGACTCCTGTGAGAAATTCAGCTGGGGTTTATTAAGCGCTTGCAGGACTTGTACTCACCCAGAGAGAGCCCATAAAAGCGGCTTCTTCTCTCTGTCCAGCACCGTAAGTATGGGGATGGGGAAATGGGAAGGGGACAGCTTGGAACCAATCCAGAAGGGGAAGGGAGTGACCCAGAACACAAAGGACAATCAATAGAACCAATCAATACATTGTGGGGGGGAAGAAGCGGAGACTCTGCCAATCACTTCCAGATATCAGGGCAAGGCTGTAAGGTGATGGACAGGACCCATAATTGTGATTGACACTGGCCAATCACTTGGGAGAAACCAAGAAGGGTTTAACATGGGGTACATGGGACAAACCATTGTAAAACAAAGAACAGATGTTTACCAGAGAAACTGGTAAACTCAAAAACGCGCCACAACAGAGCAGTCTTTATTTCATAGTCATATTGCTCTCAGAGGGTGTGGGACTAAAATACGTGTTCCTGACACTAATGAATATTCAGTTCTGGGAAATGCTGCATGGAGTTCTGAGCAAAAATCCTGTCAAACATATGAATTAAGTTGTACCTAGAAACAACATCCCCTTGCTGCACCAAGCTGAGGCCACTCTGGGTGAGGGTGGCCAGGCTGCTTCCTGCTCACTTACAACTTTCAAAGGAGCTTGAGTGGCAGCAACACCCCCCTGCCTAGGCTGAGTCATCTCTCTGTTACTGCCTGAATACTGTTGTGCCGGAAACTCCAAAGTCTAGATTAGAAATGCTGCTTGAATTTAGGTTACAGTGCTGGAGAGCCATAGTACAATGTGAATGGCACTAGTTCTCCCCTTTTTTGACAGTTTGCTTGTATGAAGTTCCCTTTGCTTCAGTTTTTCTATTGCAAAATAGGAGCAATTGTGTCATAGAGATTTTATAAAAATAAATTTGATGATGTTTATGAAGCACTAAGGTCCTATCATGATAAACTCTACACAAACTAATGCGGAAAGCATTATTCCCCTCCTTCAGAGCAGGTCTTAAGTAGTGTGCAACGAATTAGTTATGAGACCACAGACTGGATAAACATGGGGAAAGAAAATATTATATAGCTCTTCATTTAATGAGTACCATCCCTTCTGTAAATGTAATGAAAAAGGTCTTAAAAGAAAATAATGAAATCTTGTAATTAAAGATTGTATCAGCACTCATGCCCAAAGCACCTGGCTTAGAATTCTATGGGTGATTTAATTCTGACATTACATCACATGATGAAATGATACTGCAACCTATGTATCATTCTTTAAACATACTGTTTTACTGCAATGCATGTAAATTAGGAGTAGAAGAGGTTTAATTATGATTAAATTGTAATTCTTGCAGTTTATTTATTTTTATTTAATTTTTTGGAGTATTATTAAGAAAAAAGAGAACAATTTCATGAATCAGCTGTCCATTCATCTTAACATTAAATATAAGGATATTCCTACTGTCATTGTCGTAACTATTGTCCCAGCAGTATTTGTATTGAACCAATACATTCATGCTTTGCTAGGCAGAAAACACTGATAGAATGAGCTACACTCAGAGATGGGGAGATTACTGCCTTTACATGTAGCAAGAACAAACCTTAGAAAAGGAGATATTAAAAATGGAGGCTAATAAAAAAAAAGAGCTGCATGCAAATGTCATGTTCACTCTGACAGTGGATTTCCTTTAATTAAATTAATTGTATTTCTGGGGAGAGTTCTGTGCAGAAAGACTTAGCTATATAGGATTTAATAAAGGAGAAAAAAAAAGATGAACAAGGATGTTAAATATTGGATAAGAGGAGAGTATCGTGGGCCACCAGACAGTGAATGAATGAGGGAAAGGGAGCAGATAGTCCTCACCACAGAGAGTTAACAGGGAGAAAGTTATTCTTCAGCATCTTTTGTAACTTAACTTTCTGTGTGGTTTTGAAATTAGTTTCTTGACTCTTCCAAGTTCTGATTAACATTTTATTTCCAATTCCTTAATACAGAGTGTAAACATAAAATTCTCTTAAAAGAAGAAGTTTAAATGGCCACATTTGCTAGTCTGCCACTTGCGCAAGGTTCTGCATGCAAATTTTTATGCACACCCCCAGTGTGATACGAATAACAATACAGATAAGGGGATGATTAAGCATGAAACCACATTTTTTACCTTACTTTTCAATTTCCATGTTTTCAGGCATTATTTAAATAAATAGGGCTGTTGCCTGTATCATTTCAATTTCTGCCTTGACAGGATACCAGAGCACTGGGGCTGACTTCTACACCTGCCTTGGACAGGCTCTGTGTGCACATCTTGCTACCCTGTACATCCCCCAGCTGGTTTCTGCCTTGTGGGAGATCTCACTAGTGTCTGCTTCAGGCAGCTTTGAAAACCTCCCTTGTGTTACAGACAGAGAAATTTTTAAATTTTTTTATTATTATTATTATTTTGACCAAATGAGCCTGTTGAGGATGTGATATGGAGAGAGATGCCAGTGGTCGTCAGCAGAGATTGCCACAGCACTATCTATATGTGGCTTTCTCAGCATGAATGAAATCATAACTAATATAGCACCTAAAATGAACTTTCTCCACACCCAGTGTCAAGGCCACCCTGTGTTTATCTTGATTCTCTGCTTTTTCACCTGGCTGGACGCCTCTGAAGTTTACCCAGAAATGGAATGGCAGCCTGCAATGATGTGTTGTGTGCTTCCTCTTTGTGCAGATACTCTGAAGCAATTGAGATATCTCACAGAGTTATCTAATCAGATTTTCTTACTTTTTTTTTTTTTTCCCCTTACCTGGTTGGAATGCTTATTTCAGCTTGATTTTAAAAAGTCGTGTCTAAATCTAGATTCTGATAAATGAAATCTGTGAAAACTGCCCTGGAAGTCAGGCTACTATTTTGGGTCAAGGATCAACATGTCATTCTTTTTACTAGGATATATTTTAAAGACATTAGTGGTTTGTTTGCATCTGTTTTATTTAAAGTGACTTCACATCAGGATCTCCAAATGTTTACATAGACAGTGCTTTACAGTGCTTTTTTCTAATACTAGTTAATACTTTTTTTTCAAATGTATTACTGGAAAGACAACTGTGAGGATAACCTTGATAATACTATGCATCTACTTTCTGAAACACATTGCTTATTATAATTCGTATCTATATTAATTTTAATGGGTGCAATTATGTTACTGATAATTAATAGTGGACTGTATTTCTTATTAGTTGTATATTTTTAAAATGAATATTGCTATAATATTGTAAATAAACTGTGGAAAATTTTTGTACTTACCATGGGGTTGCCTACAAATAAATACTATTCTTTTTAGATTACATTTCACATATGTCTGTTGAGAAATGTATTAAAATAATACTATAATAATTTTCCTTTTGAATAGCTTATGACTTACTCTTTCTAATGCTTATACTTTTTTCTTAATCTGCCTTCACAAACTGACTTTGTCATTTGTTTCTATTTCATATTTTAGTTCCTCCTCGCAGCTTTTCATTCTGCAAAAGAATGAGCAAACCACCATGATTTACTTTAATCTTTAGCCTATTAAATCTTGCACTTGAAGGTCAGATTTAAGTACAGGCAAATCTATGTTTCTTTAATAAACTTTAATTCTACAAACAAAATGTGATTGAAACTAAATTGTAGTAGGATTTCATTTTAGAATTTCTTTCTTCTTCATCTAGTAAATATTGGTTGAAGGGAGGATAATGAGAATTTGAACTTACTTGTTCCCCAGAGTGCAGGCATCTTTTTCATATGGCTTTGTTAGAATGTTACAAGGAGATAGTTGGTGAAAACAGTAAAACTATAAGATTGTAGCAGAAAAATAAAAAGTCAGTGAAAGGTAATAGAAATCATTAGCAGCATGGGGAAGGTTTCAGTATAAAGGAAGATGTGGAGAAACCTACTATTTACTGTATTTAAATTTGAAAAAGGAAAACTTTCCCAGATTTAAAATTTTAAATCAAGAATTCATTCCTTTCAAGGAAAACTGAATGGGAATTTTAAGTTTAATTAAAAAAGGATTGGCTGTAATGTATTATGTGTTAAGAAAACCTAACAGAATTATAAGTGATAGCTCCAATGAGAGAACTGTGGGGGAAAAACCCCAAACCTACTAATAGTGCTTTTCAAAGCAATTTCTATATTACAGGTAGGATATGGGAAGAAAGAATACAGAAAAGTTCAGAGAAGGCTTTGAAAAGTTTTTAAACACATCTAGTATAAGCATCTAGGAATATTCTTCAGCCTAACTATTTATTTCTTTAAGTCATCAATGGGAATCCATTAGACCAATACTGACTATTTTTGGAACAAAAATACTGTAAGCAATCCTAATGAAGTTTAAGAATCTCAGTGTTACCAGAAACTTCTATGCGATGGATGGATGGATGGATGGATGG
>VZDJ01007747.1:30547259-30644325 GCA_008694505.1 Cyanoderma ruficeps
TTAGGGGAAAAATGCAAATGTTGCTCTGAAAAAAAAATCTTTTCCTTTGTGCTGTGTGAAGCAGACAATGCTGAGAGTCAACAGGTGTGTCAGAGGACAATTGGGAGCACCTGCTTCCCAATTCATGGTTTTGTCTGGGCTGCAGCTGGTTTGGGGGTTGTGGCTCACAGGTTTGCTCTGGAGGCTTTGGCGGTCCCAGCTGTCTGCAGGGGACAGACTGGCTTCAGCCAGGCACAGTGCTGTACAGAACAGGGAAGAGTCCTTCAGTGTCAGAGGTGAGTGAAATTGGTGTATATTTCAGTCTGTGGCTGAACCAGAGGTTGGCTGCATGGTGCCAGAAGTTGTCATGTTTTTGGAAAATGGATAAAATAGGCTTGAATTTTTGCTGTGGGGGAAAAGATGAGCCTCTACAGCTCTCAAATCTAGTTCCTTATTGGTATGTATTAGGTGAGGGTGGGATGGGCTAACTCTCATGGGAAATAAAAGAAGTAATCTCTGTATTACCTTCTAATAGAGCAGTTTATATAAACGTATATAGTTCATCTATTTAGCTGCAGCCATCTGTGATGCTGATGGCATCTGGCTATGCCTTGAACCCCGAGGAAAGGTAGGATTGGAAATATTTTGTCTTCAGTACTTAGTGTTGGGCTGTTCAACTAAACTTTGACTAGCTTAGTGAACCTGTCTAAATGTTCAGTGTGATTCTCTGGTTTTGTGTGAGTTGTCTTGGTGGATACAAAGGCAACTCAGGTTTAAAAACCTTCCCCTGGTCTCAAAATGCAGCAGATGCTGGATACAAAATCAATGTGGGTTTCAGGCTTCAAAAGAAATATTCTCAGAAGTTTATTATAGGGAAATAGTTTGAGTTATTGGGGCAGAGAAACCATTTGGTGAAAAGGAAGTGAAGCTGTCAATTCAGAAGCAAGGCTGTAGAGAGTGTTGATGGTGGAGCTGTGGGATGGAGGAAGAATAACTTACAGTGATGCAGCTGTGTATCTCTGAACTAGAAATACTCCAAGAATTTACTTCTTTACCTGAATTTTGCTAGTTTTTCTACTTTTTTCTAGTTCTGAAGTGAAATCTTAAATCTCTTAAAGGGCATATACAAACTCACATGTGCTGCTGCAATGTGTTAAAATATCAGAATATTTGTTTACATGCTCAGGCTGCTCTAATTAAATTTAAATCTGCTTTAGAAGGATTTAATTGGAGTAGAGCTAATGTTCTGCAGAGGATATCTGTTTACATTGTTCTTGACATAAACATGTGTTCTTAAGTTGTCAATTTCAGTTAAGATCTTATCTGGGAGTGTTTATGCCTTTATTGTATTGTAATTGCCAAGTGAAAAGCACACTTAGATTGAGTAACATTGTTTTAGCAGCATTTTAAATACATTTCATTACATTATCAGTTCCATAAGTGTTCCGTATGTAACTAGTCAGCTGAGAGAAGTCATTATATACAGGATAATAAGAATTTCTCATATGCCAGCCTTGATGCATTTTATGTTAAAATATTTTTAATCTTGTGTATTAAACAGGATTTACACGATGAACAAGTTTTTAGATATCCTGTACCTTGTGCATAATGAAGGGTTAAAATATCTTTTGCTAGAATTATCAGATCAAAGGGCTAGAAGAAAGTGTATCTATTTCCCCTGTTCTTGCCAAGAAGGTGTGCAAGGTTGACTGTCAAGAGTGTAGCAAAAAGTTGGCAGTGGTTCTGAGATGGACACCATCTAATAGAAAGAAGCAGCCTCAGAATTTCTGATTTTGACTGTTTAATTATGTATGAAAAGGTAGGGTTTGTTTCTTTTTTCCCCTAGTAAAAAAGTACAGTTTGTGAAGAGCAAAGAAAAAACTTCTAGCTCAGATTTAAAGAAAAAAAAAGCAGACTATTTATGATTTGAATATCAGGGATGTTGTTGTGCTGCTTAATCAGTGTAGAGTTTTAGAATCCCATAAAAATGTCTTTCACAGAGTCAAGGTTCATCTAGCTGTCTGAAAACCTCCAAGATGTGCAACATTCATAGCAAAAAGAAACAAGAATTATAGCATGTCATGGAATATGCAAAGTCACATGGGATCTGACAGCTTAGGCTGGGATATTAATTTTTACTATTTCATTGTCTATTTTGAGCAAGTTACACTCTTCCTTCATGTAAGAAAAGCCTAAAATACGCTTATTTTTCTCTTTGGAAAAATTACTCCAAGATCAGACCTTCTTTTTTAAAGAATTCTTTAACATTTCAGATACACAGAGAATAATACATTGCAACCCAAACAATTGGTCTGATTCCTTAAAAGGATGATCAGTTGTCTCACATTCAACGTCAAATGGAAACAGTACCCTTTATTTGCCATTCTTCTTTGTCATTTAACTGTGCAATTTTGTGTTCTTGTGGGGGTCCTTGTTGTTATGTTCCCAGAACTGTTTACTAAGGCTTCAGATCACCTTAGAAAAATTAAACGATTTTATATTTAAAAGTTTAAAAGCGAAACTATTTTAAAGTTAGTGAAATATCAGTAGTTAAACATTTTCATCATGTGTGTCAGTGCCGGGCATTGTGGCCCTGTAACTGTGGGCTCAGGTGTGCAACTCTTACCATCCTTCACAATTAATGATTTCTCTGTTAATCACTCAGAAAAGGGAATAAAAATCCCTTAATACTCAGTGGAGTAAACATTGAGCAATGTCACAACTTAATGCTAGTTTTCTAACTGTGCATTGCCCTTAAGAAAAATCAGACAGCATTTCTGCTACTTAAGGCATAGACATGTCCAGCTGTGGTCTCAGAAGTTGTGTGACCACATGCCTACTTGTAGACCTTTCTGAGAGCAAGGTGCACTTTCCTCTGGGCTCCCTGTCTTCCCCTGACTGCACAGGTATCAGAGCTACAGCTGTCTCTTTCTTCTGAATAAATCCCCTTAATCCTCTTAGATAACCACAGAACACTAAGAATAATCTTGCTCTTTCGTTTCGACTCTTTTTTTTTGTCGAGTAAACATACATCCATTGTATTGAAAAATTGTCTACAGAAGCAATATAGTGTTTTAAAATTTGAGAACACAGAAATAAAAGAAGAGTAAAGAAAAGTGGTTGTTAACAGTTGCAGAGATCTTAAAGCTTTTTAGCTTCTTTTTACCTTTCAATGAAGTATTATAAACTGGCTTAGGGTGAAAGAAGTGGAGTCCTATAAAGGCTTTATTGAGTTGAAAGCTGTTGAGAAAGTTTTTTTAAGGGTGTGTAGTTATAGAATAAGGGATAAAGGCTGGAAGAGAGTAGATTTATATTAGGTACATGGAAGAAATTCTTCACTCTGATGGTGGTAAGGCACTGGAACAGGCTGCCCAGGGAAGATGTCGCTGCCCCAACCCTAGAAGTGTTCAAGGCCAGGTTGGATTGCTTTGAGCAATCCAACCTGGTCTTGTGGAAGGTGTCATATCCATGGCAGGGAGGAGGGAAGTGGGTGATCTTTAAGGTCACTTCTTTTGACAGTGTCCTGAGCTGCTTTACTGGCTAGCTAGCTCTCTGATCAACATATGAGGAAGGTTTGGTGGGTCTGAACCTCAGGCTGGAGTGTGGTCGACGGCGTGGAAGAAAGAGTGGACTCTGCTTGGGTTTCACCTGGCTTTATTCCACCCGGGAAGCTGCCCACATGCAAGAGGGAGCTCTGGGCCTCCATTCTCACCTTAAAGTACCCAGGGGGTGTCCCCGAGGCGGGGAGAACTTAGCACCAATCCAAGGAGAGGGAAGGAGTGACCCAGAATGGGGAAACTTAACAGAACAATGAAAGAAGGTGGTACCAGGGTACCTTGCCGAATCCTAGGGCTTTCTCCCCAGAATCTTCCAGATCTTACAAGGTGATTGACAAGGTCTATCACCAGGGAAAGACCATCAGGGGGTTTGGGGATGGGGGTGTAGGAACAAACCATTACAAACATATAACAGAACATACAGAACTTTAGGAAACCCAAAATGCGCACCGCAGCAACTTCTGACCCAAGGCATTCTGTGATTCTATAGAATCGATGCAAGTTTCCAATAGAGTTGAGAATCTATCACTGCCAGTGTTTTGTTTTGGTTTTTTTTCCCACTATTTAACCTAAAGATTTTTCCTGCATAAATTCATCATTCCCGAGTTCACAGCCTATGGCTATGATGGAAAAACTGACTTATTTCATGACTCCTTGTTTTCTTCCAGGGTGGAAAGTGTGTTTATCTCTGTAGACGACAGGCTGATGCTTATCATCTGTTAAACTCGTTCCTTGATTTTTAAGTTGGAGTTCTTAGCTGAAAGTTGTTCTCAAGATGACCATAGAACATAGTATGAAAAAAATACATGTAAAGTTCTGTGGATTTTTTCTTCAGTCAAATTTAACTTGAAGTGTGCTTGGCCACTGAAATTGAAAAGAGAATAGTCCCCGTGAAAAGTGACATGGTAAATAATTAATAAAAGTGGCTATAACTTATTCTTCTCTTTTGAAGAAAACAAAGATATATTGAAAATTGAAATAAGTTGCAATATATTTCTCTCCAGTGTACTGGACATGAAGTGAGACATATGTAAGACCAGAGGAATCTAAAATTTGTCTTTTAATACTCAGCTAGAAATGCTGGGTTTTTAATGCAGAGAACAATACATATTTAATACTCTTCATAATGAATGTTTTTCTTTATGAAGAGGTTGTGTTTTCCCCACCCTTCCTCGATTCTTTTGACTTTCTTGAAGTAACTCTAGATTATTACAACAGTTTTGGTTTAGAACATCAGAAGTCTGTGGCTGGAGTCAGTGTCAAGAAAAACAGACAGGATTATTGTTTAGTTTCAAGACTGGATAGTCCTTGTGCAGAGGAGTATCAAGAATAATACCTATTTTTCAGGACCTTGTTTGCTCTCATTTCAACACTTTCCCTGGTTTATCTGTTTTCTTTATCCTGGATTAATTGAACAGCTCACAGTGTAGGTGGGGTCCCAGTACCTAACCCAAGTTTCCTTTACTGGAAGTAAACCAATTACTTCTCATAGTCCCTTAGATATGGAAACCAGCTTGAGTACTGTTCTCCCATATCTTTGCCCTTTTTCTCTCCTTAAGCCCAACTTTCATCACAAATCATATTTTCTAAGCTTACTAATTTTCTTGTCATACTCTCAGCTTGGCCTAATTTTATCTCTGTCTTTATTTGAATAAAACTTGTCAGAGTAATCCAGTAGGGGATTCTCCCACAACTCATCCCAGGTGACAGAGCAGGGTCAGTTTGTGCAATGCGTAGTTCAATCTGCTTACTGGAACTTTCTCTGCAGCACTACTGCCTGGCCTTTCATTTTCTTGTCTGTTTTTCCTTAAATATGTATGCTTTTGAAGGATTTTTGATTAAAGTTTTGCCCTTTAAATGTTAAGTATAAAACTTTCTCGGAGAAGATCTTTTGGTAAAATAATAGGGGTTCAGAAGTAGCAGATTTTTAAGAATTTTTTTCCAAAAATATGTCATTTTCTAACGCACTGCTGAACATTCCATTTTATGGATTTATGTAAAAATAGATTAGAAAAGAGAATAACCATTACATTGACAATATTAAAAATATTATTAGGGGAAAATTATCCCAAATAAGAGTAATGAATCCATAGGATTAATAAAATAATGGTTAGTTTTATTTTCATTTAATTTAATTGCTTGCAAATACATATTAAAAAATGACTATCAAAATAAGACTATGTTTCAACATGTCATACCATACTTTTGTTAATAGGATTTGTCGCACTTGTTTTTAGGTGACTTTTTAGTTGTTCTCAGTGACTACTGACTCATTCCAGTGCACATGCCAAAACTCCTCTCTTTGTCAGTCAGGTGCTTGTAGGAGTCCTCCAGTCTGAACTTGCCCTCTCTACTGAGTCTGCTGTTGAAATATCTCTAAAATATGTCCACTAGACTCTTCAGTGGAGTATTTTTAAATGTATATTCAAAAATGTAAGGGTTTTTTTTTATAATCAATTTTTTCTTACCCTAGCAGAGATGAGACACTTGCCTCTTTTAGCAAGGCCCATTGCTAATGAAGTGATGCACAATGAAGTGATTTTTCATTTTCTCCTCCTCCCCACGCCCTTTGTGTTGATGATTAAATAAGTTTATTCTACAATCAGGTGAGTATCAGAGCTAATAACACAGAGGAGGTAGGTTCACACAGGGAGAAGAGGGGGAGGAATGGCAATAGCTTTTTTTGCAGCAGTAAACCACTTAATCAGCTCTTTTGCAGTGCAGAGACTCTAATTAGTGTGTTGAATTTGCACATCAAATTTGTCATGACAACTAAGCTAGGCAATCTTGATACTATCCTATAGATCACAGGTGTATTTTCACTCTATCTTTTTTTGACTTCTCACATCTATTCTTGAGTAGAAGGAGAGATGCTTTTGTATGTTAAGAAATACTTAACCCTTCAGAATACTCTTCAAAAGACAATACCAAGGGAAAAGATCAGATTAGAAAGGTGAAGTCATAAACCAAGTAAAAGCTGGCTGGTTTTTTTCCCACTGTTCTTCTCTCTAGAGAATTTGGAGCTGGTAAAGTGATATGAAAATTTGATGAAAAGGTCAGATTGATATGACATACAATGATTGATACAGATATTACCTGACCAAAAGTGTTATCTGTCTTTTCCACAAGGGGATCCAAGTTTCCTCAGTTACCTAAATATATCTTTCCTGCATCTTGACATTAAGCTTGCAAGTATCTTTAACTTTTACCACTCTATTGTGAACACATAATGAATAGAAAACAATCATTTAATGTATCTTTCAGTCCTGGTTTTAGCTTTCCTTTCATTTAGGAATGAAAAATCACAACTGACACTTGAAAGTCATTAATCATCATAAAAGTTAAAGGAAGATCTCTGAAATCTGACAGGCTGTACTTCAAGAGTAGTTTATTTGTCACCCCAGGTGAGTCCCTTGTACACTCTTAGTGTTGCAGTATGCAAGGGGAAGCAAGAGAATATTCATTTCTGAGCAGAAATGTGGGGAGAAAGTTCCAAAGTCCTGAGCTGGAATAGCTATTTTGGGTGCTTTAAGACTAGCTTAATTGATTATATTGCTTGCTCTGGGAAGCCGCACTTGAGCAAAAGAAATAGGAAGGCAGTTTGTGTCCTTTAGGTCAGGATTACTGTTTTGGCTAGAATACTGTCTGGGATTTTAGATTAAAGAACAATGCTTCAGTTTTTTAATCCTTATTAATGTTATGTAATTCGTTCTTCTCTTGACCCCAAGACTGATGTAGAATGTGTTGATTTGGAATGTAATTAAATAAATTTTTAATATATTGATGATTGAGTCAATCTTCTATTGTGACCGTAATTATTCAATTTTGGTTAGTTAAAAACAAATGTTATAATAGCTTTTTTTATCCTGATATTTTATTGCTTCTTAGTTTTCAGAAAATCCTTGAAAACCAAACTGGTAATTCCAAGATAAGTTACTAACATCAAAATTTAACATATATTCAATAAAACTCTTCTTGCCCACAAAGGTTTTTTGCCTAGAGATTTTACCAAGGGGAAAAAACCCAAACCAAAGCTCATTTTAGTCTTTTTTCACTTCTAAATAGGACATTTTAACTTAACCAGGGTTACAGGTATAGTAATGTCAGATATACTACCAATCATGAGTCCTGCAATGTTATATGTAAAAATCTTGGATTTGATAACTAATTCTTCTCAATTATTTAAAGAAGTTTAAATGAGTTGACACTCATAGTGCTGAAATATTAAAGGCTCCCTAAGGCTGGGATTTTATTTTAATTGCCTTTTTTGTCCCCATAGCACTGTTTTACTGGCTTATTTGAAATATTCAAGAGATTAGCAGGGCATAAGTTTTTACGTCGTAGAAATATCCTGGTTTGACCTTATTCAGAGATTATTATGTCTTCCTACTACACAGCGCAATCCATAAAATTCCCCTTGCAAGTTTTGCATGCCTTGTCTTCAGATTTACTGACTCTACTTCCATAAGAACTCCTCAAGGTAAAAGATTTCTCCTTGTCTTTATTTTTTTAAGCATATGATTAATACTTTTTTTCAGATAAAAACGTAGTCTTTCTAAAAATGTTTGATTGCATAGCTGTAACACTTTTTACTCTGCCTCAACTTTCCCATGCTGTAGTTTCTATTAAATTTTTTCTCCCTGATGATGAGCTCAATTAACTAATGAAAACATACATATGAATATCTTATAAGTTACTGTCAAGCTCATGCAATATTGATGGTGTAAGATTTTTGGAATAATGCAATCAGAATAAAACCTTAGAAATAATTTATTTTACAGGTATTTATTTGAAAACTGTCTGAATCATTATTTAGTGTAATAGTGATAGAAGGAAGAAATCAACTTGTTTATCACAATCCGTTGTTCCTACTTTTGCACTTGTTACATATTGATGTGCTTACTTATTGGAATTTGCTCCTGAGTGGAAAACATCATCCTCCAGCCTGTTTGGCGTCCTGCTCTGTCATCCATTCTGTTCATTGCATTCTCACATAGCATGCTAGGATAAACATCTCTGTCATGGGATGTATGGTGACAAAACTTGTGCAGTCCAAAAATGTAGAGCCTTCAAGAACATTTTAACATGGAAGCTGGAAAATGCTGTGAAAAAGAAAACATAGGGAATGGAGCACTGGACTTCAACTATAATTAATGATTTTTTTCCCCTGATTATTCCATTTTCCATGTGAAGCTATAGAGTCTATTAAAAATAGATCTGATTCTTGTAGCTCATGTTTCCCAGTTTGGACAAGCCATATGAAAAACCTCTGAAGAAAATACTCTTCTTTCTTTTTCTTCGTCTACAAAAATAAAAGTATGTAGCCACATCAGGTTTTGTTCATGCTCTTGTCTTGTTTGATTGTAAAACAAGAGGAAAAGGAAGGAATAAATAAGGATAAGAATAAAAAAACCCAACTGAATATGACTAGCCAGACTAGATAAAAATTAAAAAAAATCTATATTTATTCTGTCTTTTCTTGTGTGCTATCTCACTGTTTTAATCTCTCTGGTATATTTATTCAGCTCTTGTTTCTATGGTTTTCTCTTAATGCTACCTCTGAAATATTCTAGTCTCGATTTTCTACCCATTTTTGAATGCTTAATTCATTTAATAAAGTACTATTCTCTGTGATCATACATAAACTATTTACTTCCCTTTGTCTCCTTTAAAGTTCCCAGTTGCCATTTCCTTACTCTCTTCTTCCAGTCATCTGACTACAGGACTGTTTTCTTCTTCTGGGGTAGTTTTAATTTGTGCCCTCTTTGTGCCATCAGATGCTGAAAAATCAAATTGGTCTGAAGAGTTCTTATAGTACCCAAATCAGTTGGAGGAGCAGTAGATAATGCAAAGTGATATTTTTCCATTAGTTATTGTTAAGCTGTCATTTTTGTATCATTGTTTTGAGCTTTTAGTCTCTTGTCATATGAAGAATGAAAAAATACTGGCTTTCTGTCCCAGGATTTCCTTGTAACATTATCCAGCCTGTGCAACTCTGACCTACTGATCAATTGTTTTAGATACTACCATAGATATGGGCCTTGAGAACGAGCCTGTTTCCAAAGAGAGGTTGAGGGACTTGTTCAAGTAGGGAATATGTAAAAAGTACAGCAGGGAGAAGAGAAAATACAATGAAGTGCATATTGGTCAAGATGGGCTTCAAAATTGAGTGAGGATGACAGCTTAAATGGTGGTCTGGTGGGGACAGCTTTAACTGTGCATCTCACACCACTGCTTCAACTAAGTGCAGCACTCGGGTAATGAGTCAGCAACAGAAAGTATTTCATAGGTTTTAGGTAGATCCTAAATTGTATATCAATAAAGTGATATTTAAGGATTTTTCTTGCAGCTTTACATAAAAGCTAGATTTCTTCTAAAGTCTTGCCAACAGCTGCTCTTCAGCCATGATCTGAAATACAGACATTTGTACAAAGAACTGGGGGGCAAAGCCACTTTGACTTTGGTGATGTATTTGTCCCAGGCTTGATACAAACAGACACACAAATAATACCTTATACGTGCTTAGATGAGGAGAAAGATTTAATTTTTTTTTTAAGAGAGAGAAATCAGGAGGGTTTTGCTTGCTAATTTTTCTTCTCTACTTTTCTTTTTATTTACCATACAAGCATTATGGATATTTTTTCCCTGTCTTGTCTTAACACCTTGGAAGAATGTCCATAAATACCTATGATGTTATTGCCATTTTTCTGGTTTAAGATTTTGCACTTCTCTGCAATTGCTGCTGTGCCCCATGTTGACACATCAGTCTGCTGCAGCATTTTCTCTCTGTTCCTGTCACAACTGACCTGCAGCTCATGTGCCCATTGGCCTGCAACTCCCTGAATTCTCTGAACACCCCAGACACCTCCCCTCCTCTAGACACTCTTCAGAGGACTAACCTGGTCTGTTTCCAGAGCAGCCCTGTGTACTAGGGAAGCAGAAATAGCTCTCTAAAACACATTTGCTTCAGTTACATCACCCTGTTGGCCACTTGAATAGCAACCAGGAGCAGACATGATGCAAACTACATGCAGTTGCATCACCTTGTGGTCTCTGACTCCTTCAGCCAGGCTTTAGCCCCCTCAGAGGGGCACTGGGACAGTGAGAATGGCCTGACAGCAACCTCAGACCCTTCCTGTGGGGTTGTACCACACCCATGGCCAATGCCTGGTCCTTGCAGCTGGAGAACAGCAGTGCTTAAACTCAGTTTTCTGAAGTGGTAGCTGTTTAAGAATAGAAGTTGTTTTTTGAGATAGTGAGTAAAGAAAAAATAATGCATAGGGATATGCATGATGAACTCAGACTGAATGAAATACCTTCCCAAATTGCTACCATTGAATGCAGATACTTGTATCTGTAGAAACTATAAACTATGCAGTCATTATTCCAAGAGAAGGAAGATTGTATGGGGAAAGCATGAACCTTGTACTGCAGCCTTCCTGATTTTTTCTTAAATTAGTGGGCATTGAAGATTTTTTGAAAGAACAGGCTTTTCTTATACCTGCTCAGACCTTGGAGGAAAAATGCTAAGGATACCTGTGAACTTCATCAGGCTACTCATGAACTATTGTGTACTTTAATGACAAAAAAATAAAAAGACAGTAATCAACCTGGGCAGAGAAAGACATTAATAATTCTAACAGGCCACCTACACATTGCCTTATAAAAATGTGTAAAAATTGGAAGAAGTAGGAGATTAAGATCTGATTAATAGCACAACAAACATCAGTTTGTTTTTTTTTTCTTAAAATGCTTTCTCTATTTAAAATATGTCCTAATAATTAATGAGAGGAGTTATTTTTTTCTTCTTTCCCTTTATCATAAGAGAACACTGATGTATTCATTCTGCCTCTGTGTTTATTATTCCAATTTGGGAACATTCATATCTTCCTCCAGTGCTAGTTCTCAAATAGTGCCGTTTAGTACTGTGAAAAAGTTTCCATTTGCCCTTCACAACTCAGTGAACTGTAAATACTGAAGTAATTGAGCCACCCACATCCTAGTCTGCAGGTGATAGAAGTGATGTATTTTATTAGCATTTAATTAAATTGCAAATGTTATGCTAAACTCTGAAATTGTTGGCAAAAGTTGAGTAAGTGGATTAAATGACACTATTTTTTAAAATAAAAGGTTGTTGAGTAATCTGGAAAAATATATTTTTTCAACTCTCTTGAAGCAGTTCACCTATGCTCTGCTGCTTTTAAAAAAGTCCCTCAGCATACTGAAATTTGAGGCTGTTGCAACATTAATTTCACACCTTCCTAGTTTAAGTTAATGACTTTGGATAGTAACAATGAAGATTAAATGAATCTCATTTCATCTGTAGTAGTAAAGAGATAATATACACTTGAAACAATCACAGATGATTAAAATTAAGTTTTATATGATTGCATTAAGGATTCAGTAACTTCAATTTATAAAAACTTGATTGTTTTTCAGTTTGGGAAAAATTGAATGATTTGATTTATTCCCATTTGCTTATTTGGATGTGTGCCTGAAGAAGTCTAATTATGCAGAGGTCATTTGATATGACTTTGTTTCGGCCTAAGTATTTCCAGTTAAAATTTAGAGCTATCAGTAGAACATGCTGGCTACTGCAGGGAGTGCTGCAACCAGCTGGAAAGAGGAGGAGTATTCTGATGGGAGATGGGAGGCAGGAGAGTTCCAACATCTCGTTTTTCATTTGGGGGATGAAACAGAAACAATGTGGAAAAATACAAGTTTTCTGGTTGCAAAATAAGAAGGGGCTAAAGACTGGGAGAGGAACTGGATTACCATCCAGAATTATTTGTATTTTTTAGGATTACAAACAAAAACCAAGAACAAAAACTACGTCTCTTTGTGAGTAGGGGAATCAAACAACTACTGCAACCACCTTCGTTCAGTTCTTCTAAGCTGAAAGCCTGCACTCAGTTTCAATAGGTAGTGTTTCCCAAATGTTAATTTAAATATTTGAAGATTATTTTTTTAAATCAGACAGATGCTTCACTGAAGATAATTTTAAATCAAAATAATTCTTTAGGGTTTTATCTTTTTTGGCTAAAGCTTTTTTTCAAGTTTAAAAAAAAGTATCAATTGCATGCTTATTGAGCAAAGCCAATGTTCTAATGTCACTGAAAGTGAGGAAATCGCAATGTGAATTTTGTATTTGTATATTTTAAGTTGTTTTAAGAAGTTGAGTCTTTAAGCTTCTACTGTTCTCTCTGGATAACTGGAATGAGTTTGTTGTTGTTTACATGCTCGGAATTTTCATGTGCTTACCTGATTTGTAACTAACACCAGTGAGGAATACTAGGTGTTCTGCACATAGAAAAATGAAGGCCTACCAAAAAAAAAAAAAAAAAGCTTTTTCTTTCAGCACCTCTGCTGAATTTCAGTGAGACAGAAGTCTCTCTTTTTCTGTGGGAAATTGCTGTAATTATTATATGCTTTCTCATACTAGCCATGACATGTCTGGATATTCTTAAGAATAACTCTAAAACATACCAGACTGCACTGTTGAGATACCCTAGAGTCACAGTTTTTAAACAAGTGCCAACATGTGAAAGAAGTGCAATTAATGTTGGCAGAAACAGGGTTAATTTCTTGTTGGGGCTTAGTCGCTCAAAGTAAGACATATTTAATATTTTCTCTCATTTCATACTCTCTTACAAGAGATATCAATGAGCTTGGTAATAATAATAAGTTTCTTTTCTTCTAGGTATTTCAGGGTTTTTTTGTGAAATTGCAGTTACACAGTGTGGTATTTAGATGGTTGTCTAACTTAACTGAAACTGCAGAGGGAAAAAAATAACAAGATCAGTGATAACTTTAATCCAGCAAGAGACCTGGGCACAGACAGATTAGTCTGTGCAAAACTCAACTTCTCAGCCTTGTGTGTGGGCTTTACACGTCATCTTAGACAAGGAGACTGGGTGCTTGTGGATAAGCACACACACGTATTTTTTGTTTTTATTTTTAATGACATGCAGAATGTTCATGGATCTCATTTTTAGATCTGTAATGCTATCCATTAGATGCTTTGTAGTGTCAGTTGGAAATGAGAGGCAGTTCAAATTGAGACCTGGCATTTTTTATTTCAGGCCATAGATACATCTGTACAAATAATACCCTGCCCAGTTGTACTGTGTATGCCATGGAATCTCCTGCATCCTTCAGATGCTTAAACTCAAGGGCTGGCAGTAAAGTGGTTGGTTGGTGCAGCCCAAATTGGCAGACTTGCTAGACCAGAAGAAGAGAGATTAACAAAGACATAGCGCTGGTCTAGTGAACATGCCACTAAAACGGAAGGAAGAGCCCTGGGGTGTTGGCATATTCCAGATTACCTATTTCTAAGGAGTCCTCATTAATTAGATTGAAGTGACACCTGTTTTTCTGGTAAAAAGATAAAGAGAAGAAAACATCCTGGACTTCTTTCCTGAGACCTTGCTAGGGGAGGCCAAAGCAGAGATTAGATGTTCTGACTCAAAATTTGTTGAGGATAAAGAAGAGATACTTGTCCTTTAGTAGATCCTGGAGTGGATTCAAAATGAAGTGACAAATAAGCCTCCAAACCCATTAATTCTGATTTACTTAGTGACTTTTGCTTTTTTCTCTTTCCTTTTCTTTTTTTCTTTTAATAAATGGATTTTTTATTTAATAATTTGACTTGGATCAGCTGGCTTCATAAAGATTATTGAAAAGCCTTTGGTGAGCAATAACTATCAATGTATGTTTCCTTATAACCATAACAGCAGTGGCAAAGTGAAGCATACTTCTTGTTTCTGAATAAATGCTTATAAGATCATATTTGTCATGCTTCTGTGAATGGTAGCAGTTGTTAACTGTAGCTTTTAGTTGCTACTTAGATTACTATACTAGTCAGAAAGTCTGTGTAAAATTCCTGCAAGTATTGTTTACTTGAAAGGCCAGGTTCTTAAATTTTAACAGCTACTGTAGTATTGGAAAAGCTCATCTCAGAGTACAGAAAGAATCTTTCTAATAGTGGTCATTATTCTGGATACCACATTTATGGCTGATTTGGTGGTGGTGTTTGTTCACATCCTCAAAGATGAAAGAAGCCAGATCATCCCATGAAGCAGCCACAAAGCATTTTGAAACTAAATTTGCATCTAAACTTTAGAGCCCAATATTTTATTAAATCGTTAGCTAGCACCTTTTTCTGTAAGCTTGTTTCCATTTTTGAAGTTACTTAAGACTGAAAAGTCTCAATAGTACTCAAGCTTTCAAAGAATTATCATTGTTTATGAGTTAATAAAAATTACTTAGCATAGCTCAAGGCTAATATTAAAAATATTTCTTGCATTCAAACAGACAAGGAACTCTGAAAACTGCAAAATCCATTTTAACTATTGTGTGATAAAATGGGAAGTAGTAACTGAGTTGCAGCCAATGATCCCTGTACTTTTAGCAGCTTCTTGCTCTTAAACTATTACTAAATCAATTTTCTCAAAACCTGGTAACAGATATGAGCAAAACAGAGGAGTGAAGGGTGACTTGGGAAGTGCATTGGATGAAGATTTATGTGCAGTTATGATTGCTTGTGAACAACATGGAGAGGTTTTCTTGAAAGGGGATGCAACACTATGGGTAGCAAATCCTGCTCAACTTCAAAGAAAAGGTTCTAACTATCTAGGATAGACTGATGGAGTAAGACATTGTAAGTTTTAGCTCTTTCGGTCTTGGATTAGGAATTAAATAAAGGTCTGGAGAAAAAACTTGGGCAGATAGATAACTTTCTATCAGTATGTGCTTCTTCAGTGCTTTCAGTAAAAAGAGATGAGCAGCTATTTCTTTCTGGCTTTGGAGTTTCCAAATTTTCAGCCCTAAGGAATCATCTTGGACTTACTGGTATATTCATGTGATGTGGCATCCAAGTTTATATTCTAAGTAAAATACCTATTCATGAACTCCTGATTGCAGAACCTTTAAATATGTACTCTATTATTTAAAGTAAAGGTTTCTTCTTTATGTTTCTCTGTCTGATGGTAGCTACTTTCAAGACTCGGGTTATGCTTTGTTAAGGACCTTGATAAGCTGTTTTCCATTGGCAGGCCATATCTGCTGCAATCAGAACAGTTACAGAACAGCAGCCAGAAATTACAACTTTTCTTCCAATTATGCTTTTTAGAATATAGACTGTTTATCCTATACAGGTTCACAGAGCAGAAAATTTGAAGCAGGGTTTGCTTAAATATTACGTCTATGATAACTGCTTACATCCTGACTTGTGACTCTGTAGGAAAGTGATATCCTAGATTATCTTTAAAGGTTACCATAAATGCTATGTTGAAATTTTTCTGACCGTAACTTATAAATTTCTCTCAGTGGAAACATACTCCTCTCCTAACACAGTCATCATTCTTCATGTGTAGCAAGGCTCTTGGGAACATGTTATGAGCACAGTCTGTAGGCTCTGCTGGAAGGTTTGCTGGGACGCATTGGCACAATGCTAGTTTATTTAGCTGGGCTCTATGTCCAAATGCCACACATAGGCTGTGTGTGTCTCTCACTTGGAAAATGTAGAATTTGCATTTAACAGATGGTCAGCTGGCAACCTGGTGCACCCATATAGAGGACTTGAGGGCAGAAGTGCTTTCTCCTTCATATAGCTCATTAATTTGTGGGAGATGAAAGTACTGTGCTGGGGAAAAGTGACTTCTAAGGAAAAAAAAAGGGCAGGAAGGAGGCAGAAGAGTTCAGGTGGGTTGGATTGCGCTTCATTCCCTGAACTGCTCTAGGGATAACTGTGTTGTACCTTATATCTAAGCTGCTTGAAAAAAAAGTATTTGCTGATGTCAATAAGTGACAGAAAGTGAAGGGCATAAACCTACAAATACCAAGCAAAAGAGATTATTCTCTGCTTTGGTTAACCATTACTATTTAAAAATAATAATACGCTCTGAATGTAATTAGTTGCCTACCCTGCTGTTACACAGCTGTAACATAAACCATCCAAGAAACAAAACCTCAAACTCAACTGTGTTTAAAAAAGCCTAAAGATGAAACATAAAAGTTCTTTCAATAAAGTTTTAGAACTTAGTGGAATGAATAACTAGAGAAAAATAAGAAGTTCTTTTAAAACTGTCTTCTTTTGTGTCTTGGCCTTTTGTTTTTGTAAGTAACTGAGGTTTTCTCCATCAATGAAATACTGTGTATCCTGGTTTTGATGTTATTCCAAAACATAGATCAATAAGATCTGCTGAGGATTAGTGAGGCTCCATCTGTTCTTGCCATGAATAGGAAATACTACAGATGATAGTGAGCAGACTTATCCTGCCTATTACAGTCACGCTCAAAACCATGGTAATATTGGATTGAAAAGGCAAAAAACATTTTAGTTCTAAACAGCTTTCTTCAGTCTTTGCCAGACTGTGTATTTGTCTGACAGACCTCACAAAATCATTTTACTTTTCCCTAATAATCTCCAAAACGTGTTGGGTAATTCTCTTTTCTGTTTGCTTGGGGAAGGGGGGTAAGGGGTGTGGTTTTTGGGCTTTTTTTGCTTGAAAATAGCATTGTTCATACCCCAGGTGGAAGGCAGTTTCACATCCAGTCTAATAACATATAATATTTAAAAAACTTAATACCTATGAATTTATGCTCACACTTCCTTTGTTTCTGGCCTAATAAATTCAGAGGGGCATTGTATACCTTGTTTTTGTTGGTTTTGGGTGCCTGAAGTACAGAAAGGAAGATGAACATCAAGTAGGCATCCTAAAAATTTGCATGGTAGGTGCCCTGAAGGTGATCCTTGCTTTGCCTGAAATACTGGGTGGGTCTGAAAGCAGGTTTCTCCCTTGAAGTGACTGGTAAACTGCAGCAATAGAGACAGAAGAGAGATAGGGACCACCCTAATTTCATGATCTTTGAGAATGAGTTATTTTGTACAAGTTGACAAGCACCATTAGGTATTTCAATTACATGTGTTCTGGGATTTTGGGGGGGATTTTTTGTTTGTTTGTTTGTTGGGGGTTTTTTGTGTTGTTTTTGTTGTTTTCTGTGGGTTTGGGGTTTTTTTGGTTTTTGGTGAGGGTTTTTTTGGTTTTTTTTTGGCGAGGTGGATTTCTGGTGTTTTTTTGGGTTGTTTTGGTTTTTTATGGTTTTGTTTGTTTGTTTTGTTTTACATTTAATACTTAAATTGAGGTGAACTTCACTGAAGTGTGTGCTGGCATGACTGGTGTAGCTGCTGCTACAGAGTGGCTGAGGTGAAGGATGAGGAAGGCTTTGAAGGATTGGTGTTCCTGCTGAATTTGTGGACATAACTCCTGCCCTGTTAAATCTGGGGCTGTGACTGTTGGGCATGTGGCCCGTTCCATAGGAAGATCAGAGCCTGTGACAGCTCATTTTGATTTATGACATGCTGCTTATGGGGGTGGAGGTTGAGAGGTGAATTCGAAGTGGCAGAAGTGTAATGAATGTACTTGGACAGCAAGGGAGATGGAGAACTCTCTCATGGAAGCAAGCACAGCAGAACAGAAAGCAGGTGTGAGATATGATCAAGAGAAGAAAAAAAAATTGTGTCTAAGTTAAGTGATTAAGTTGGTACAAGTAATAGGTTAAACTCCCTCTGAGGGCTTATGCTGGCAAGTGATGAAGTTTCAAGACCGTTTTCCAAAAGAAGCAGGAAAAAAATAAATCCCAAATTTTTAAGGAGGAGTTTCTTCAATTCTTTAGAAGGATTGAGTGTGTAGTGACAATGAACAATGCTTACTTTGGTGCTGCATTTCTCTGAAAGTTGAAGTCAAGAATTTTGTAACTAGCTTTTAATCTTTTGATGCCGGGGGATTTAACAGTATAAAAGCTGTATTTTAATCCATGAGCAACCATTCCTGATGGAGAATCCTGTTCTTATGATATCTTCATTTTTTTTAACACTTTTCTTGTAGAAGAAATGCTTTCCTAAATATTTGGAAATTTCCCATTTCATTTTATAGCTCACCCACATCAGGTATGTCCTTCTCTTTTCTCTGGTTTTCCGAAGTAAAGAGGATATACAGTAATACTGAATGATTTGATTTTAGATAAAGTGGACCTTCAGTCGTTGTCTGCCAATGTAAAAATGTAATAAAGAGAAAGAAAATTCTGGCTCAAACAACTGAAGTATTTTTTTGTTTAAGTCATACTGTTAACTTGGAAAAATGTTCATCTGACAATGATGAAAAGCAAGAATTACACCACAGGAGAAGTTGGCAGCAGTCATTTTAATGCTGCCACATGCTGCTTCCTTGAGGCTGTGGGAAGGAGTTTAAACGGTTTGATGGTGATACTTGCAGATTAAAAATCTGTACCTAGATCATACTGAGTACCTTCACTGCTGCTCCTGCAGCTCACATGTGATAGTGTGGGACCACCTAGGCTGCTATTATGGCTCTAAACTTGTTTTCTCTGAGCACTGGTACAATAAAGGAATGATACTTGAAGAGTGGTATTCAATCAAATTCCTAAATTTAATAAACTTCATGCTAAGCATGATGACTTAATAAATTTTATCTGTCCTAAAAGGAAAAAGAAAATAAAATCCGATGCTTAGGACATATTAGTTTGCAAAAATAAAATACTATTCTGATGGTTTGCAAGTCTCAAGTTCAAAGTTATATAAAACTAGTAAAAGTCTATAGGCATGTCTCTTCCTGATCCAACTAAACACTAAAGGGGAAATTTAGCTTAAGCGAAAACAAATTGATAAAGAAACTGGAGACTTTTTGTATGTTGAAAAGCTAAGACGGTACTTGAATTCTTTTTCCAATATATTGTGGGGTTTCAGTCAGTTGAGACCAAGTTTTTCTAAATAACTGTTTCTTACTATTTGGTCACTGTACAGTTAATTCAGCACTTGAGACAAATGAGAGAGCTTTCCTCTTTCAAGCTTGTAAATGGTAAATGTTTCCTGGAATTATGGGGAAGCTCAATTTTTTTTTTCTTTTTTTTTTTCCTTTAATACTATTAGGAACAGGATTTTGGAAATAATAAATGCTTGCTATAGCTTCTGTGGATGTGACTGAAAGCATGCTAGAGCATGTTCTGAAACAATGATTGCAAAATATTAACTATTCCTATGTCCTTTGGATAATTTTTGGAGTAAGAAAAAGGCCATTTTAATGGCAATATAAGAAGACAAGTAAGTGGGGAATGCAGTTATTTGATGGTGCCATTTAAAAACACTTCAGCTAATGCAAGGTGATATGAATTTTTATATATTTGTATTTGTCTTACAACTTCTGCAATTTTATTCTTAGCTCAAAATTTGGATCAATTGCATTAAGGTTTTATAATATCTAAGTGTAAAAATGGTTTTGGTTTTGTTTCTCTTTTTAGTCTTAATTGCAGTCTTGCATCTTACATCTTCCAATCTTAAGGGAGAAAAGCCAGTCTACACTCTAAGTGTCCCTTTATATGAGTAATGGTCACATGTGAATGGCCTTTGGGCATCTGTAGCTTTGATTATTTTGTGGTGTTATTTGTAGCTTCTAAAACTATGACCAGCTGAACCACTCGGAAAAGCAAATCCTGCTTTTGTACTGGAGTCTGTACTCCATGCTCTGTTTTGCTATGCGTTCATTGGAAAGATAAAAATGAGGAGAAGACTGAGCCACAATCTTCTCTTGACTAACACTGTGAAAATCAATAAAGCTACATAATCAGTAAAAAGAGTTGACTTTATTTATTCAGTTAATCAGTATTACAGAATCTGTGCCCATTTTTCTTGTTCATGTAACATTATCAGTGGACTATGAATTAAAAGAGCAGAACAACACAACTAAAATATTTTGAATGCTTTTTTCCCGGACAATCTTGTTGGAAACCCTTGTGCATTCTCAAAGTCAGCTTGGCGATTTCTCTGAAGGTGTTTTTGGCGGAATAGAACATAGAGCAAGTTGTCATGCTCTGTATTCCTTTTGCTTAGCAATAGCAGGATCAGGTGCTTCTGCATCACTTGTTAGAAATGTGCACGTATGCTCACACATCCTGCAGGCAATAGATAAGCATTGCAGGGTTAAGCAGGCTTTATGGAAATACTGTGGAAATTTGTAGGAAAAAACAAGTGGAACTGAAAGCTACCAGTCCATGACCATCAGTCTTCAACATATTGTTCCCGAGATTCTGAGAAGAGTCAATAAACTAAAAGCAAAAGCAAACAGAATAAAAGTGCTGTTAGAGAAAAGCAGATTGATGTGTTGAAAATTGGTAGACATAGACTCCTTTGGTACTTCAGAGAAAGGACTAAGCTTGGGAAAATAACCAAGGAAGAAATAAACTCATTTTTTAATTTTCTTTTCCTTGAACTGTAGCAGTGACAAGAAGAGGCTATGAGGTACCAACAGAACCTCTAATGGTATTGAATAGGAGAGATTTCTTCCATATTGGATCGCAAGCAAAGTTCAAAACAAGTTAGGACAACAAAATTATATTTAGGTAATAATGTGCCTTTCACAAGTGAAAAATATATTCTTTGCCATAGTTTTAATTCTCTAACATAAATGTAATTGTTTTTTATCAACTACAGTTGATTTGTGGGAGTCGCAATTAGTATCATCTTTACATGAATTTATAAGAACTTCTTGGCTTTTGTAATTCACTTTAAAATTTTGGAATAAATATAATTAGTGGACATCTTTTGTAGCATTTCCAAATATATAAATATCTTGTCTCATTAATATGTGCTTTTGATTTTGGTCTGTTTTGATCAGGATTCTTTTTAATATTTGGGGGTTTCAGTCACATACTTAATTTACTCAGCAGCAAATTACTTCATCGTGCTACTTTGTGGAATGGAAATTATTCTGTCTGTGTGTCTTGAACCTCTCAAAGTACTTTAAATATAATGAAATATTAGGTCCTTTTTTATACTCCTGTAATCTAGCTGATCTCTAAAGATCATTGTAAAACATGTCAAAAAGAGAGCTGTAATAAAAAAAAAGTGTGAATTTGTTTGAAAATTAGAAGCATTTTTTCTAACAAAAAGTGTGTCTTGGACTATGACCTATCTTACTATGTATTGCAGAAAAACACAGCTTGGGAATGGGTCTTCGAAACTTTAGAAGGCCACACTTTCTACTGAAGTACTTTGTCAAATTATTCAGATAAACCCTTGATCCTGCAGCTCTTCAGGCAGTAATACATCTTTATCACACTCTCCAAGTTACACTTAAACTTCTAACAATGCAGCCAGGCGTAGAATTCAGCCAGCAGCTCTGTACTTCTGCTCCTCTCTGTCTATAGCTAACTGCATCTGAAAGTGCGCTTGCACTTGAAATATTGTATCAAGGAAATCACAGTTTGGTGGACAATGAGCTGGATAAACAAAAAGCCTTTTGGATCACTAGGCTTAGTGGATAATGGGTTCTGCATGGAGGCTGATGACCAGGAGAGTCAAGAATCTCTCCTGAAACCTGTCCTGTTTCACAGCTCTGTCAATAACATGCAAAGAAATCCGCTGTCAACAGGATTGCAGGGGATGCCAAAATTAGGAGAGCCACTCTCAGAGAGACCGACACAGATGGGAGGAATGGGCCAGCAGTAGTCTCATGAAATGCAATAAAGAAAAATGTCAAATCCTGTGCTTAAGTAGAAATATGTGAAACAGCTCTAGTGGGAGCAGCTCCACTGGAGAGCATCTGGGGCTCCTGGTATACAGCAGGCTCAGGGCACTGACTGGTACATTGCTGTCCTGAGTAAGTCTGGGTTGGGAGCATGCACAGGAAGGGTCACAGCCAGTAGATCAAGGAACAGGACTGTGCTGCATCCAGTGCTGGGTCTTCTAATACAAGGTACTGATAAACACAAGTGAGCTCTCTGGAGACCCTTAAACTGGTGTGGAGCTGGTATATTTGTTTCTTAATATTTTCATAACATGCAAAATTCTGATATAATCTAGACTCATTTTGCTAGTACAAAGCAGAAACATATCTTCACAACAGCCATTCTTCACAATAGCCAACATAATTTCTAGTGTCTTATTTCATAAGAATTAATTTTGAAAGTCCTGTTTAAACTTAATTATGTTCATGCTGTAAATGTGAGAGAGGATTTTGCTTTCCACTAGGTGAAATGAATTCCATCATTAATTAATTCTCTTGTATCAATTTAGAAGAGAATTTTATGTGTGGTTGTAGGAAAATAGCAAAACGTACTTGCTCTTGTCAAGTTTGGCAGTTAATTTAGCAGCCAGCACTTTTTGAGATCAATGGCACTGGATGCTGCCCTTAATTCTGTAGCAGAAGCTGACCTTCAACATCCAACCATTACCAGCACCCCTTGGTGTCACCTGTGCTCTCTGCTGGTGTTTTTTCTGGTAGATCAGAGCTATTCATAGCAGCCATGGCATTGGAAAGCTTTTATAGCCTAAGGGCTGGTGTGGACAGAGACTGTTCAGAAACTGTATTCAATAACCTTTCCTTCTCTTGGGCAATGTTGGACATGGTTTGAAGCATATGAACATGCATTCCTGCGAGCTGAGTGTATGAAGCTGTTTTGTGTGCTTTGGTTTGACTGAGTGTAAGTTGAAGAGCTGTGTTTGACAGCAGGAATAGGCAGAAGCAGCTTTGCTTGATCAAGAGAGCAGAATGAGTGATCTGTGGGTGGTAGAGAATACCAATGAACTGCAGAGAGGAAAGAATGGTGTTATGACAGGCATCTATTCATAATGAGGTAGATTTGGTATGGAGTGTTTTGGGGTTTCTTTGGGAAATTTACTTTGTGCAAAGTGTGTAGTGTCTCCTGAAGGTGTTAATGAATTTGCAAGAGTAAATTTTTTCTGGTCTAAAATACCAGTATAAAGGGATTTGATGTAGGATTAATGCTCCAAAGTCTCACCTCTGTATTGTAACAGCAAGAAACTGTATGTGTGCTTTTAAACCTCCATTTTCCTTCATATTTTCAGGGCATGTAACCTCATATCTAATACTTCTTACAGAAAAATAAAGTTCATTTACCTGGTCTGTGACTGTAGGAAGTGTTGCTTCTTAACTACCTTCCATTGATGGATCTTTCTTAACTTTTTTGTTCTTCATCATTTTGCAGACATAAGCTGGTGGGCTTTCCAGAAAGCGCTCACTTTTTTTCTTTCTTTTTTTTTTCTCCCTAAAAAAAAGTGAGGCGGGAGGAAGCATTTTTGGGAGTATGAAAAGGAAGTTCAAACATGCATCAGGGATTGAAAGAGTTGGGCTGCTTTCATAAAGGAGGTTAGCCAGGAGCTGATGCTGTTCCTTGCACAGGCAGTGCTCTCATGTTGGATCATGTTCCAACAGGAGTTCAACAGGGCAGGTGTGCTGATGGAAAAGTCACTGTCACCATCCACATGTCACTGAAGAAGGTGATGTAATGAACCAGGCTTAGGAGGTCAATCCAGTAAGTCCAGTCAGGAACAGAGGAGAGAGAGACATGGATACTTCTAACAGGTTCAAAGGAAATGAAGGCAGATACCCCCATTATGTACTTCAGGCAAGATCCCCAAGCTTGACCTGAACTGGACCCCCTGGACTCATGGAATTGGGTGGAACATCCCAGCTGAGGCGGTCAAAGACTTAAAAGTGCACTTGTGACCCTGGTTGTATGCTGTTAATTAATCACTCTAATTAGTTAATGTGCTTGCACTATTTATTTTTGTTGAATTGTGGATCTGTAGGTGTGCTGTAGCGTATGTGACAGAACTCTGCTGGATGCTGGTTTCACACCCATAACTGTGCAAAAGGCTGCAGTGGCTGACAGGAGTGGACTCGGGTGGTGATGCTCCTGTCCTGCTGTGGCTCCTGCACTGGCACCTTCAAAGGGAACTGATAAGTTTCAACAAGGAAAGCAGGTTTTATAAGGTCAAAGCACAGATGGTGGGTTTGAAAACTTCTTTTAGTTCATAATCCAGCAGAAGGGTTCAATATGTAGCAAACACAACCCTTGCCTTGAAAAAATTAAGTCATAATGCACTCCATTAAAGTAACTCAAACAGCTATTTTACTCATGAATGAGTAATGAAAGGCTAGGAATATAATGTACTTTCACTAAATGAATTGTACATTTTGATCATTAGATATTTTGGCTTGGCTTTTCAGCAAGATTTCCCCTCTATATTGTGGTGAAAGAAAAACAACATATAAATAAAATCTATGAGTATAATGTATTATTGTGATTTTCAGTTAGGCTGTTTGACTACTGTGATACCCAGTTAAAGGAAATTTTATTGACTTTTTCCATCCTCAGTGAAGACAAAGATACTCCTGGTGCCTTCTGCATTATCGGAGTTGCTCAAAGCAGCTGCCAATTATTTGAAGTCATAGAAATATTCCTTTAATTTGCTTGTGTCTGTATAGCTCTTACACAGTGCATGGCTTCTTCCTGCCAGAAAGTCCTCAAATTTACTCTTTATAGTTACGTTAACTGGATCCTGACTGCCTTTTTTTTTCCACAGTAAGTATCTGAAGGAGAGTTATGAAGTATATTCGCTTTAGTTATGTTAAATTGGATCCTGATTGCCTTTTTTTTTTTTCACAGTAAGTATCTGAAGGAGAGTTATGAAGTATATTTGCTTTAGTACCTGGTTTATCATTGGGCTTCACTGATGAGACAGTCTAGGGTTTTGACATGGATTTGTGAGTCTCCTGGTAAGTCATAAGGATCAAGAGAGATTTGTTGTCTTCATTAACACCTTGTCATGCTAAAGGTTAGGTGTTTTTTCACATCAGTTAGAAGACACTATTGCAGCCACTGAAGCTATCTCCTTTCTTTTCTCACACTAACAAGTCAGTTGTGATAGCACATCATTGCAATTTCTTAAAATAATTTCTACTCTTGTTTCAGGCTGGTATGCTATGCTTTTCCTTTGAGGCAAGTTAGTTTATATAGGCAATAAAATTCAGAAGTACTAATGCATTCAGATTCATATGCAACTTTTGGTATCATTAATCATGATGTTTTTAAGTTCCTTTCTTTTACTTATTGAAGTTCTAGTAGACCATATAAACTTCTTGGATATTGCTTTTTCCTCCGAGGAAATTCTTGACAGTTCCTACCGCACCAACCAGTGCTGGAGGTCACTAATCACAAGCTATGGCACTCTGCCTACAGCCTTTGTCAACAGCAGGTTTTCTTTTCAACCTGCCATCAGCAAAATGCTCGTATGAAATGTAATGCATCTCATCCCAGACAACATTGAGAGAGTGCTACTGGATTGCAAGACGATCTCTAACAGTATTTCAGTAATGTTTTCTTTGGAAAAAGTTATTTTTGTTTAAATAGGAATTAATGTTTCAAATCACTACACTTCTGAGTAATATTAAACAAAGGTGCACCGTTAGAAAACATTGTAATTGAATTGATTACTGAAGGAAATCATAACCCAGAATAGAGATATGTACACGTTTTTCTCTTGTTTCAGTGGGTAAAAAGTTTCCATTTCTTTACACAGCTGAGAGTCCTCTCTACCAATTTTCTCCCTGTATTGTAAATCTTGTATTTCTTGCTAAAATATCAACACATCTGTTATAGATGTTCTCTGGTCAGTCAGATAATTTCTATTTATAACTGTCTTTTAAAAGTATATAAATTATGCAACACACTGGGAAGAAACTATTCTTATCTCATATGAGACTCTGAATTTAAGATGCATACCATAGTGGGCATAGCAGAAGTTCATGGTGAAAAAAAAGTTTCATTAGGAATAGGACTCATAAATTATGTAGTTGATGAATAATAATACAGTTTGTTTTTTATTAGAATATTAATGAGTAATTGACAGCAACAGCCAAAAGATCATTTAAGAGACAGCTGAAACTTTTTGGCATTGTCATTTAAATCATTAATTCCACGTTGGAAGGTATTACTTTAGATGTTAATGGTTCCAATTTATTTCAGGTTTGTCCATATCTGGAGATATAAACTAGATTACAAATTCATAGTACTTAATTAGACACCAAGCTTTCATTAATAACCAAAAACTGATTCACACAGCCCATATAAGCATGTGTTTTGTTAAGCTATGTTTTGATGGCACAATCTTTACCTGCAGTAGGTGAAAACATTAATTCAGTTGAAACAACAGCAAAGTTATTGCTGATGCCTCTGTGTCCATGAATTCATACACTTTGAAGATTTTCTTTGAGATATTCAGAAAAATGAAATAAGGAAATAAATGCTCTCAGAGTTGGATTGCTCATACTTCTTTCACTTTAAATCAGAACAACTTTTTGGTCTTTTCTATTATGTCTCATCTATCATCCTAATCATATCTTAGTGCTGTCTCCAACTTTGAGGCAATTGAGCAGAGAAGTCATGAGGTTTGAAATGACACGATCATGATGAGAACACTGGAACAGGCTCTGAGCACAAAGCAGTGTTTGAAAACTGATTTTTCTAGAGAATGACAAGTCAAATGTACCATACCTGCTTTCAAGAGAGCACCAATGGCAGAGATCCTGCTTCTCTGCCTCTATTACCCAGCATGAAACTTAGCAGAACAAGGATGATCCACACAGACAGGGTATGTCTGAAACAGGAATAGAAAAGGGTTATGGATGTTCACATGTCAGCTTACAGCAAGATACCTATCAACTCTTGTAAGAAAAGAATTACCAAATGAAGCTAAACAGCTGAAAAAACCTTTCAAAAATTTATTAATAACTGTGATTTTTTTTGATAAAATATATTGCATATTCTCGGGGATATTTCATTCATTGGTAATTGGTTTTGATATAAAGATGCAGTGGGAATGTATAGAACTCATGCATAATTTCAAATATATTTATTTTTCGTAAGCTGATTTTTCCTGCTGCATAAGACAGTGAAATAAAGCTATTTAAAAATGTATGATTATTTATGAAAATCATTAGTATAAGCAGCAGAAAAGACTACTTTTTTTAAGTATGGATATACTGTTGCCAAAACAGCTGGGGTTACTGCACTTTATGTGAATTAATAATGTTTGAATGTGCACTGTAATTATATTAGTACTAAGAACATAGAGAAATGGAAAAGAGTGTTTGAAGCTTTGTACAGTTTCAGGTCAGTTCAGTATTTGTAAAGTGAGTAGTCAGGGCAGGATTTTTCTTCACAACACTGTGATCAAGTTTCTGTTCAGCATTTGTTTAGTTAAATGCCTCATAAAATTTAAGGCAGTTTGGCAATATACTTGCTGGAATGGATGAAAGGGTGTATAAAAGAAAGCCACTAAGCCATTAAAGAAAATAATCTTTTCTACTATATTGACCATGCTGCATTCTGTACTTAAATAACTGTACTAGAAAAAGAAATAATAGCCTAATAAAACATGCCAGGATGCATACGAAATGTTCTGGAAGATTGGATATTAATAACTAAAAATTCTGGCTGATTAGACGATTGTCTTTTGAATGTGCTTTTGTGTATATCAGCAGCTGTGCCCAGACCTTTGCAAGAATGTTTTTGCTTGGAAGTTGGAGGCCTTACATTAGTATAAAGTTGCATCAAACTCTACTTGAGTTGAAGTAAAAGACAGAGAGTATATCAATATTAACAAATATTGATATCAGAAATAGCCTGGTAAATTTAAGCTTTCCTTTTATTTTTTTCTTCTGGGAGGGCCAGTAAGAAATCAGTGACCCACCAAAAATGTACTTTATGGGAGGGTGAAAGTGCCCAAGTCCAGATACCACTCATTTCCCACTGCTTCTGTTAAGGGAGAAAAGCAGTTCCCAGTGGAATAGTGGATGCCCTGGGAAAAGTGAAAAATCTCTAGGAAAAGAGCTTGTATTTTTCTTTTTTGACTTTTTGCATTTTCTAACAGTCTTCAGTCAGCTAGTACTGACTGCCTGGTACACTCTGCCCATGTATTAGCAATACAAGCTGGTATTTCCTAATTTGTATTTAATCCTTGAGACAGCATAGCATCAATGGATCCGTTGATTTCAACCTCATTGTGATATTCTGTATGCAAGAATAAAACAACAAAAAAAGTTATTCTTTTTCTTATCAGTTATCTTTGTGATTATTAGCAAAAATACCATTCTCAGAACTGGTATTCAGCACAACACCTTACTACCTATAAGAAGTAGTTTCCTTATTAGCAGGTGGCAGTACCAAACAAAACTGCTTTGCTGTTGCAGTACTTACCTAGCAGAATATATGAATTGGAAATGGCATAATCCTTGACACAATGGCATAATACTCTGCCACAACTGCACTGCAGCTATCTTGGCTGAGATTAATGTGTACAGAGTAAGCTGTAACCACATCTCAGTTTTGCTTACTTTGCTCTATTAATCTGAAATAAACTAGATTAGAATAAAGCCTCTTAGCATTTTGTTTACTTCATTAAAGCTGTTTCACCTTCCAAGTAAAGCGAAAACCTTACTTTGTTTCTACTAGTTCTGTTTGAAGTAAGAATTTTAGACTTTGTACTGCAGTCTTCACTGTGCAGAGCTATGAAGACCAACCAAGACAGTGACAGTTAAAACATGGCTGAGAAACTAACAGGATTTTGTCTGTCTTTTTAGGCAGACTGATTCCTCTTTGTTGCAAAGACACCTTAAAGAAAAAACAGACTTTACGTTATAGGAGGGTCAGTACTTGTCCACACTGGCAAATGGTGCATTCTGGAGTCAGAGTTTATTCAGGAGAGGAAGAGTAGCACATTACTGGAAGAGTATGATGGGGTCAGGGGATTAAATCTCTTTTTAAAGGCGAATCCTGAGTTTAACCAAAGACTTGCTTGCCCTTGCCTCTGCAGTGCTAGTAAAAATTGTTAACTCAATTTTGAATGTATATATGGTCCAATATGTACACACAGATTTTAAGTAGACTAAGTATTACATTTGGGGGATTTGTAAGCTAATTGTCCATAGACATAATGTCCATAAACTTAGTAACTCTGGTAACTAAGAAGGATGGACTTCTATTTTAATTTAAGGATTTTTACTTTTAGAGTTTCATCAACTGTCCATCACTGCAGCTGCTGACAAATGAGGAAGAGACTATTGAAAAGGGAGGGATATGCTTCAGTTATACGTAGCAATTCCAGAGGGTGAGCACAATCAATGTTTCTTAAAATGAAAGTAGGATCACCAAATGTTGCAAAGTTGTACGATTTTCATTGGTTTGAGCTAGTCTTATGGAGGTTTTTCAGCTAAACTACTTTAAGCTGTTTTTCTTTTACTTTCCTGCACTGCCACGTTGTAAAGCATAATCATTTTTATTTTGCTAACTAGCAGAACTGAACAACAAAATTAAAAAAGCACAAGCAGAATCCCTGATGTGTCAGCAGTGGTGTCTGACGTGTCCACAAATGTAACGCTTTAACTGTTAGCGTAAAAAGGCTTTAACTGGGGGGATTGTGATCTGCAAACAGGAAAAAAAAATAAAAAGACTGGTGGTAGGAGGAAGAAACAGCAAACACAATGAAGATATCTGTGCCATTAAATTTAGAATCATTGGTATTAGCTATTCATTTGCAGCTTGGGGGAAAATATAAAGAGATTTAACAGATGTAGATAGTAACTCATGGAGTTCTAGAGGCACAGCTAGAATGATTACAGCTGTGTAGAAATGGCTGTTCCTAGTTCTGAAGGAAAAGAAAACAATAGATAAAAGATGGCAGACTGATGAAAGTGGTGCAATAGTTTATGGACCTAAGTTCCCAAGATATTGCGGTGCAATAGCAATATAAATCTTCTTTGGTATTTATTCTGCAGTTGACCAGCATTCCAGAAATGAAAAGTGTATTTTTTAGCTTCTATCTGTTACAGTATGTACAAACAGACTGTTAGTTGTGTGTAAGTATTTTGTGTTCATCTTATAAGCATAAGTTGTTGGTTAATAGGACTTAGATCTCCCTTCTCAGACACTTGTGACGTATTTGTTTCTATATTAAAGGTTATTATGAAGTAGAAGATATTTTCTTGTACTCTGTGGGTAAACTTTTTTGTAGAAGATGCATTTTTTACTTAAAATGTAGCCTTGAATGGGAGCAAGAGCACCTGTATCTGTGTAAATGCAACTGCTGAGAGGAAAAATGTGATTTCTTATGGGTCTTTGACACCCTCATGTGTAGTCACAGTTTCTCCAGTGGTTCTCATTCCCCAGCAACCTGGCCTTGAGCACAGGCAGCTTAAATTCCTGGCCTGGGGGAGACCCTTGACAAATGCATCCTTGAATCAGAAGCATAACATTAAGGGCCTGATATTTTCTAAGCATACTTTGAAACTTTTTTTTTCTTTTTCTAGTTTTCCTGTTTGGTCTCCAATTGTTTGCTATCATATTGTGATCCAATCAGTTTATTTTAGAAGTTTAAAAAATATATGCTGACCTAGCTAGATGCATTTTTATTTTTACACATGCTCTTCCTGAGTCTCTAAAGATAGGAGTTAGATGCCAGGTATATATTTACCTACCTTTAGTCTGCATCCATAATATGTACTTTCACTGATGAAATAAAATATTACCTCTAAAGATCCTAGAGAGTTTTGGTTGAAGGACAACAGTACATTAAGAAATGTAAAGAGTGTACATGAGTTACATAGCCCATGCCTGTGTAAACAGACTAAATATTTATGATTCATTAGTAGTTGAGGTATTTTCTGTCTTGAGTCTTACAGTCTTGGCAGTATTTTAACCTTTTTTTGCTGTTTTTCTTAAGCAAAAACCAAATCTACACCACCTTTCCTTTGTTCATCATCCTAGATATAATGGTTTTAAACATTTAAATTCTAATACTAGATTGCAGTGTCATAATTTAGGAATGTTAGTAATTTTGCCCAAGGGTAAATGGCTGATTTTAACAAAATAAGTATTAAAGGTGCAAAAATCCTGTTATCTAATAAGGTCAATCAATAACTTTACTAGTGAACTACATGCGATAAGGATTGATACATGTTGGTATATGCAGTATTTGAGCTTTCTGAGGTATATTGCATCCTATATTTACATATAGGAACAGTGTCTGTTTAAAGGTTGACTTTCCTGTGTGTTAAAATTCAAACACTTGCATAGGAATGTTATTAAAATTGTACAGAGTGAGAGCTGGATAAACAACCAAGAAGCCTCCAGATATGAAGCAAGAAATTCCTAAGACAAAATCTCCTTTAAAAAAAAGGCACACAAACTTGAAAAGCTTTCCTTAATAGCAATTGTTCTATTACTGCTGTTTTATGTCATTTTGTACATCAGGTCATGATTCTGGCAGAAAAGTTATTTTCAGCATTTATTTTACTGCTGGGCAGTTGATAGCTCAGGGCACAAAATGAAAACAATAAGGTGAAAGCTAAACTCTCACTCAAAGTGTGGTCAAATTTGAACTGAAAAGAATATATTGTATCAAATCACTGCGGTTATGAGCCAGGAATTGCTTCATAGAGAAATGTGCAACTATGCCTGGGACCATGTGTCTCCTTTAAATATATTTATTCTTTGCAAAACAGCTCTTGCTATAAAATGCTACAGATAGTCATAAAGCATTAGACATTCATGCGGGGTGGCACCTGCCTGTTCTGCCTTTGCTTCAGAAAAGCTGTATTGCAGAGATCATTGAGCAAGTCGTTAAGACTGTGGATAGGGATGCAGCTGGGGTCTGACAGCTGGATCTAATACTCCTGAGGGTGTCTGTGACCCTTTTCCTCTTCCATAACTGGGATAAAATTTGCCATCCTGTCAAATTTTGTCTGAGAATTTCTACTCACTGCTTCTCAACACAAGGCATATTCTGAATTATACTGATTTAACCACCAGGAAGTTTGGCAGAAATGAGCTGAACACCACTCCTTCATGCCTAGAGTATGTTAATTTTGTTTTCACTGGAGATTGACTGTCTCAGAGAGGCTGAGTTTGTCCTGACTGTTCCTTTACTTCTGTTTTGCTTTTTTCAAATGGTCTTTTGCTGCTATATGTCCCTGAAGAACATAATACCACCTTAGATTTTTGTCATCCCATCCTTTTATTCCTTACCTCCTTCAGAGATACCCTTTTAAATAGTACCTTGGGGGGGAAAAAAAAGACAATATCTTGAATTATTAAGGATTTTTTTTGAGAAAAATCTTGAGAAATATGGTTTTTTAAACTTATTAATTATCAATAGAGAATGTCTTCCAATGCAGTCTATTGTTTAGTGGGGTTTGGGATGGGGGAAATTACTGTATTTATTCAAATTGTTTACCTATTTTAACTTCTCTAGCTACAACAAAAAGATTTATAGATTTTAACTTATTAATACCACTGAGAAACTTCTTTGGGGATCAATGATTCCCTCAGTCTGCTAAAAGTGAAGCTCAGTTCAACAAATAAAGCGGCATTGCTTAACCTTTATTGCAGTTGCATTCCCTTTCCCCCAAACAATTAAAAGTGAAAGAAAACAATCTTCTAGCAGTGAGAGAGCAAGACAGCCACTGCATTCTGTTGATTTGTGACTCAGAGCAAATACTTTATGTATCTCTCTTGGTGTGTTGGATGGTGTTATTCACTAGGAGGGAAAAATGTACTAGACTTGAGTTCACCAGGGGAATTTACCAGTTGGCTGAACACCATATAATATAAAATTAACTTATTCCTTCAGCTGGGATCCAAATGAGAAAAATCTAAGGAATATCTTTCAGAGGTACCAGTTCTGTGAGCATATCCTGTGTACTTATGTTGAGAATTGTAAATCAGAATTAAACGTGCGAGGTTGGGCTGTGTGTGGGTTATGGGGCTGTGCGTCTCGCTGAATCCCACACAGCAAGAAATGCTGGTGCTGCTTCACTGCTGTGTCTCTTTGCACACATCTGGTATGACAGCACGTTTTGACGACTTGCAATATCTTTAGGTAGTAAAGCACCCCACACCCCCAGGAGGTGTTTCCAAATAGGGAAAGAGTTTCGGTTTACCTTTAGACATTTTAGGAAGTTTACCTAGAATTTTCCATACCCTCCTGACAGTAATTGGCTCAGTGCCAGCACGAAAGCACTGATTAGGCTTGGAGAGTATAACTCAAAGCCTCTTGTTGATCTCAAAAGCCAGATAGCCCACCTGAACTATTAAATACCGAAGAGAGAGTACAAAGAAACTCCACACTTTTCGAGGTGGTGTAGCAAGTAGGAGACTTGTCTCTATACTGCATTTGGCTTTGACTTTGTTTTTGTATTATTTTCTTCATTATTTTTATTTTTTCCTTTATTATTTTTTCCTTTTTGATTTTTCAAGACACACTCGATCATGCCGTCTCGCTAACTGATTTTAGCCACTTCTCTGCCAAGGGCTGGACCCTCAGAGGTTTTGGGAAAACCCATATCTTTGTGCTGATTATGTTGGTTAAAACCCGCTGAGGATTCGTTTCCTTACTTGCTTGGTCTTTCACCATTAGGGTCTGGCTTTTGTCCCCCTATGCCTGCAAGGCATTGCCAGTCTTAGGCTACAACCATGAGATCAGTACTCAAAAGTGAAATGAGCACTGCTTGCAAGGTATTTTGAGGACAAAAGCTCGGATTTTTGTTTGTTTGGGGTTTGTGGTTTTTTTTTTTTTGTTTTTGTGGGTTTTTGGTTTTTTTTTTCAAGTTGTATTTTGTCTGGTTTAAGATTATCTTTGAAGCTCACATAGTATCAGACAACCACCAAAGCAAGTGCAGAAGTGACAACATGCTAGGGACAGGACAAAAACTGTCAGACCTGTTCAAGCAGTCTCAGAACAGCCTAATTACTCTCAGTGTGCTTCAGTGAAAGACAGTATGTGTCACTGTCCTATTGGCAAAGAATAAGTTTGAAAATACACATTACCCAAAACAAACACCAATTACAGTGTTTGTGAGGTAATGGACTGAGGTCTGGGCACACTGCTGGTGTACCTCAACTGAAATTGAAGGGAAGCTTCTGAAAGTGAAGGGATGGTCAAGTTTATTTGCTTTTGTGGATAAACAAGACAATGTTTTTAAATAATTCATATTATTTTCATGAGAAGATGTTGTTAATAAAATGCTAAGGCTACGGTTGGCCTGTCAGTGTAGAATGTTGTTCCTCACTAATTGAGTACCTAAAACCTAGTTACTACATTTTTTCTGTGTGACTTTTTTGCCTAATTAGAATGAGTTCAGAAAAGAGCAACATGATTGGAAGCTACAGAAATTGCTTTTCAGGAGATTAAAGGAATTAAAATTTATAGCCTGGTGGGCAGATGATTATTGGGGGGGGAAATGATTCCTGAAGTATTAATGACAGTAAAAATATTCTTCATCTTAAAAATGGCTGAGAATGGATTAAAAATACAGCCAGTTTCAAATCATGTTTGTTTATCAGGAGGAAGACATAAAGGCATCTTGTTTATGGAATTTGGGTTTCACCATGTGCATATCAAGAAGCATGTGAAAATGCATTTCTCATGACCCACAAATTCACTGTACATAGTGGAATATCTGCCTAAGGTATAAGCATGGATTGTATAGAAGGTGTGGTAAACCCTGCAAATCTATTAAAGAAAAATTTGATCCCTGCAGGAGCATAACACAATCAAAAGTGGTGTCTGCAGTTATGTTGGAGGTTCAAGATTGTGTGTTTCTGTATTTTGTTGCTTCCCTCATTTCAGAATCTACGGCAGCCTCATGATGCTGTGCTTAGTTGAGCATTATAATGATTCCTCAGGGAATATCTATCTGCAACCTTCCTTTAACTTACTTAAGTGATAATTCATTGTAAGCTCATTGCTCCTTTCAGGGTTTGGTTTTATCCTAAAGCTGCTTTCCAATTTGCCAGAACAGCAAATCTGCTGTAGCAGAAAAATTTCCATTGCATCCTATGGATCCTTAAATAACATTGTAAGTTCTTGCATTGGAGTATGGCTGTAAGCCACTGTGTTAGGTGCTGAAAAACATCAGGTTATGCCATTTCTTTCAACCCCTTCCCCATAAGGTTTTTTTTTCTCTCTCTTTTGTGAAAAATGGGAGTCCAGCTCACCAAAGTTTTAAATTTCCTGAACTGTTAGTACTCTCCCTAACTTAAACTTTTAATGGCAGAATTAAAAGTCTTAAGAGGTCTCTGAGATTGCCAGAGTGAAAAAAAACTAAAAAAAAAAATAAAAAGAGGAAATAAAAAAGAAAATAAAAGCTCCTTTACCTTTCAATGTGGAGATTATATGCATGTATATCCCTGTATCCTCATCTATTTCTTTTTCATTCTACTACTACCATTTATCAGGATTAAACCTGTTTATCAGAAGTCACCTATATGTAGGTGAATTTCAGGCCCTACACTGAAGAAAACAAGAAGTCTTCAGTGTCCATGCTACAACCCAATGCAGAAGGCAAGGATAACCCACGTTCTTGTTAATAGATCCCTTGAGATTTATTAGAGTGAAACATAACTGAATATATACATGTACTTATAAAGAAATATGTGTAGGGTTTATTTTAGAACAATTTGTCTGCAATGGAAAGCAGCTCTGTAGCCATTTTGGTTATTATCTCTAGTAATATAAAATCTTAAAAATAAAATTTAAGAAAATGTAGAAGGAAAAGAAAAGGTTAAGAGTAAACAAATATTACCAGACCTGGATCCATGAATGAGATTTGATTGTTGCAGTTTTGATGTCTATTGATTGAAGTGATGATCCCAGTTTTGATCCATTGGGGGTGGAGGTGACCTCCAAAACACAAATTTCAGCGGGTTAGTGTACACTCAGGATCAGGTGGGAATGTTTTGCACTGTGTGATGTAACACTGTGGGTCATGGGGCACTTGGGGAGTCGCTGATGGTTTATGACACCTTATAAGACATGGCAGCTCTCACATCAGCAAGGCTGAGCCAGCTATGCCCCATCAGAAGGGATGAATATCCTCCGGATAAGTGCTGTTGTCCTGGTACTTCCCTGGAAAGGAGTTTTCACATCTGAGTCATTTTGGAAAGGGAGGACACCAACATGATAAAAACCACTCTCCTGCCTTGCAGAATTTTCTTCTCATTGACCTCTTCCCATATCTGGCTCAAAACTCAGCTCGTTGCTGAACAAAGGTCAGTTTGTCTTGGGGTGTCAGTTTGTCATTCCATCCTGCAGTGGTGGCTGTGCAGCCCCTCTGCACCTGGATACTTACTTTGTGAATGGTCAGCAAAGCACTCTGCTCTTTTTGCAAAAGGGAAAGAGTTCTGGGTCATTAACCACTACCATTCCAGTCTCTCACAAGGTGATAGGGACTAATACTGAACATTGCATAATTGGGACTGGTAACCACACGTTGCAGATCTGTAGTCAAACCTCTGTGTGTTTCGTATGTAGTGCAAGTCTAATTATATAGAACTAAGGGACAAATTTACAGTGGTTTCTTTAATGTGCTGCAAACATGTAGTAGCTCATCTTTACAGGACAAATACACTCATTTTTTAACAAGTACATCAAATGTAGAAATATGCCAGCCTCTTCAGCCTTCATTTATAATACTTTCTCGTTGCTATGGTGAAATACAGTGCTTCACCTTTGGAAAAGCAAAGGAGAGAAATAGAGCATTTGTTGTACATGGGTTATTTTATGTCAGAGAAAGAGCCATACAAAAAAAAGAGCTGCACAAGAGTGATGTTCTTATGACTGTGGTTAATCATACATTTATTTTTTCCTTTGGTATAGTTGCTAACCATTCATTGAACCATAGAGAGCTAGAAACACCTGTTTAGAAACTGAGGTGTTGCAGAGGATAGGTTGATGATTTTAAATTCATTGATGGGTTGGAGGCTTGGATGATGAATATTCCTGTTTGTTACTATAATATTAGCTTTTATATGGTTTAGCATACATGGTTCATTTATTTTCTCATTCATCACCACAGAAAACACCTTCCCTTTCTTTAGGAACTCATCTGAGGTCATCTAACTGTACAGTCTATAAATACATGGCTTCCTAGATGTATGGGCAAGCATGTGTGGATATAGTCATTTGGATATTATCTGACAGAAAATGACTGAATATGGAGCTGTGAATGCTGCTACTCTGTTCCATTATTTCTACCAGCTTGATCTGTTGGCCTCTCAGGAGTTTTTTATTTGCATGAATAAAATGATTGATAATGGCATCCTCTTGCTTCAATGTGTAGTTTCAAAAATACTCATGAAAGAAGAAACTCAGCAAGTCAGACATTACCATGTTTGTTCCAAATATGAAAAGACTGAAGAAGACAAGGGTTGTACAGAAAAAAATTGTGTTTTCTTACAAGCACGAGAAGCATATCTTAGGGGAAGGTGGGTCTCTGACAAAGCTAACAAAGCTAATGAAGTAGTTGGGTGTGATTGGCCCTTAGTAGTTCCATTACACTGCACTTCTGTGCAGATAGATATTTGTGCTTTCAAATTTGGTAGTGGCCATTTCTGCTGCAACAAATATGATTTAATATAAAAAAACCCCAGGTCTGTAGGCTGAAGACACAGTTTCATAATCTAGAGGTAATTTCATTTGCCAAGCAACCCAGTGGGGTTTGCAGTAAAACAAACCAGAATTTGATTACTGACTATTACTAAATGTAATTTAACTTCATTTAGGAAACATATAGCTGCTCTGTAATCCTTTGTTAAAGCTTAATAGATTAAAATGCTACTGTTGCTCCCATGGACATGCCATTTAATTTACAAACCACTTGTACACTAAGTATTTTATACATATTTGTATAACATGCTGTATCAATTAAATTTTTTGATAAATGCATCCACCTGTGTTATGTTATGAGGGGAATTGGTGATGCTTTTCTTATGGGATTCCTTTCAGCTCCTGTTCTCAGATCAGTAATGGCAGCAGTCCTTTGATATAGATCAAAGCAAGAACAAAAGCTTAGAAGCAAGTGAGAGTCATAAGGTGAAAATGAAGAGAGGAAAAAAGAAATGAAATCCCACACCATAGCCTAGAATCTTTATACAGCTATAACTACAATATTATATTATTGTAATTTACTTATGAGACCGAACCTTTAGAAGCTTGGATATCATGTTTTCTTCCTTGATTACAAACCAGTGAAATTTATCTTGCCAGTACAGATGTTGAATTTTTCCTTTCTCAGGCTGTATTCACTTACAGTCATTAAAGTCTAGGGCACTTAGTGTAAATATTAAAGATGATATATGAAGCCTGACAAATTTAATCTTGCATAATTACACTCTACCTTGCTCTCCTAGCTAGCGAAAGTTTCCCTGCAATTCTGTCTGGATAAGTAATCTGCTAGAGCAATATTGGGCTCTTGAGCAGCTGCAGCACTATTGAGATGAACAATGTGATTCCATACATTAGGTTCATTTTTCTAAACATTTTATGAAAGTTGCATTATGTTCTGTGATTAGTTGTAGCATCCTGCAAAGGAGGTGTTACATTCAAAATTATTTTACCCTGAGAATAATTCTTGAAAAGATATGTGCACATTAATTTCTTCTCCTGGTTCTTGATATGCTTTCTAGTGGACATAGTTTTCATTTGCAGATCAAAGATAGAAACTTTTCTGTGCAGAAAATTGCAGTTTATTGCCTGTAACTTTCTCACTGGCTAACTAATAGGAGGATTAAGTTCATTATCCACCAGATAACTTCCCTAATAAGCTCAGATTTGGCATGAACAAGAAACTGAAGATTTGCTGTTTATCTGACCTGTTTGTAGGTGCCCTTTCTGTGTTTATTTGACCATTTCATTCTCTTCTGGCTGTCTAACATGTCCCTCGGGAAGAAAAGAGTACAGAAAGAAGGGCAGCTAATTAATACTTCCAAATTTTGTTTCTATTTCTAACTCATCTGCAGTTTCCCTTTTCAGATACTTGGGGGAAAATATCAAACAGAGTCTAATGAACTATTACTCCCAGCCAATTAAAACATACACGCACGCATACACATTCATTGCAGTGTAGTGCAGATTTAACAGCTAGGAAGGCACTAAAATTGAAGTCAATTAATGGATAGTAATACATCCTTGCCTTGGAAACAGTTCAGTTTTGGTCAGGCCCATTGTACATTAGACAACAGCAAATCCAGAATGTCTGCAGAGAAATGAAAATCATTCTCAGCATAAAGACAAAACTCTGAAAAGATTGATACCTTTTACAGGCAGATGTTAAAAAGAAAGACTAGTGGAGAGACATTAAACACTTCAATGTAGTAGGGGACATGTAGGTTCTCTGTAAGAGTCTGAAGAAATTTGAAAAGATGAAGAATTTAAAACTTCCAGTAAAAATTTCTTGTTAACATTAAAATAAAAGTTATTTAAGAGAATTAAGGGAATTAAAAGGAAATACATGCTCTTTTACTGTGCTGATTATGATGACAGATATAATCCAAAACCAAGTGCTGAATGGCATTAATATAAAAGAAGTGTGATAATACCAGATAATTTTGAAAGGAAGGGGTAACCATATTAAGTTGTAGGGAAATTTTATATCATTATATGTTAGTGATTGAATTCTTTTTTAAGTATTATTTAAGTATTTCTGGAATTAAAAATTGTTTTATTTTTTAGTTGTTCAATTCTTAGCATTCTGTTGTTATTCTTAAGCATTTGATACTTCTTTTGAGGTGTTAAATTGGATGGAATTGTTTGTTTTTAAATGGCAGATTTTCTCTCTTCTTAGTCAACTTTGAAATTAATGAAATTTAATTTGCTATATCTAAGCTTTATAAATAATATTTTTGAATGGCTTTTTTCTTCTTAAGGAAAATTGATGATATTCTACAAGCATGCAGCAATCAGTTACAAAATGTACTTAGTGCATAATACATTGTCCTATTTAAGGTGTCCTTTTTATATTATTTGCATTCCACACATAAATGATTCTACTTCAAATGGTTAGAGTAGCCAGCACTTAGTTGGGATTGTTTGTGGAAAAATGTTAGGACTCCAGAATTGGATTGTTCTTTCAGATGCCACTAATATAGACATATCTATTCTGTCCAGTTCAAAACTCATTTGGGATTTGTGCTTCCAGGTAATGTATGTCTCCTGCATACAGGCTCCTCTTGAATATTTACTTAGGAGAGAAAAATTTGTACTTGTTTTTATACAGACGTCCTGAGCTGCAGACAAACCTCTCTGCTCAGTCAGGCCAATTTTCTTCCCCTCTGGCTCATCTTTTAGCACACAGGGCACAGCCTACTCCTGTACCTGTAATATTGCCTCCTCAGGGCACTTCCAGCTTCCCGGACTCCTTTGCCCTTCAAGTCTGCCTCCAGAAGGACTCTCTCAACCTTATCAAGCCAATGTTTGTCCAGAAGTGCAAGATGGCCTTTCTGCTGAGGCCCCTCCAGAGTTTTCTGAGAATTGAAAACCCCCAATTCATAATTGCTCTCCCAGAGATGACCTGCCAGCACCCCATTACTCTGCAGGTCCAGTGGGACACCTCCCCTCATTACCTTCCCCATCAGCTGTGTCAGGAATTTATCTGCCACACACCAGGAACCTTCTAGACTGTCGGCTCACTGCTGTCTTGTATTTTCAGAAGATATTGGGCAAGTTAAAGTCCCCCATGAGAACAAGGGCTAGCAATGATACTTCTCTCAGCTGCTTACAGAGCATTTTGTGGGCCTCTTCACCCTGATTAGGTGGTCTGTAGCAGCCTCCCACCATGGTGTCTGCCCTCATGGCCTTTCCCCTGGTTCTCACCCATAAACACTCCACCCTCTTGTCACCATCATTAAACTCTCAAGATAATCAAGAAATCTGGATAATTATCTAGAAATCTAGATAATCGAGCATACAAAGAGTTGCTGTACATACAATAGAATGTTATTATCTCCTTATTCAAGATCGATTTAATTTTCAAAAGTTTTGGAGCATAGAATTTTTTTAATTGGACTTCTTCCAGAGGAATTCACATGTCTAAGTAACATTAATGTTTTAATCTGATACATGGCATATTGCAGGAAAGATTTCATGTATCACTTCCTTCTCCTTTCCACACAGTTTCTTATCCTTGCTGCTTTAGTTTCTAGGGTTAAGTCTTGGAAACTCACAAATTCAGTGTATGGTTCCCCTAACTTAGAGAACTATCATGAGAAACAACATGAAAATTCTATTCCTTTTTTTAAGGAGGTATTCTCTGAACTCAGTAATCAGTTACATTAATTCAAGTGGATGTTTTCAGGTTGGTTGTTTTTTTGGGGGGTTTTTTGGGGGGTTTTTTTTTTGTTTTGTTTTGTTTTNTGTTTTTTTTTTTTTTTTTTTAATTTAAACATTCTTCTGTAACTCATTTGCTGTGCAGGTAGAATTGGCCCCTAAAACTCATCAAATTCATAATATTTCTCCCTTTCACCTTTTTTAAGAGGTCCAGGCCTTTCTTCTTCAGTGAAAGCAGAAAACAAAACCTTGGCTGTGTCTGGGACTGCTTCTTGCTGGGTATCTTTCTACAAGTCATGGAATGGAAGGGTCTCTGCTCCCAAGAGTGGGCAGCTCACGAACACAAGGTAGCCGGAAAGGAGAATGTGGACTGACAGATTTCTTCATTTTAATTATTTGCCTGAGACCATTGTTTAAACAATATTTAAATATTGTTTAAACAATATTTAAAATATTGTTTCTGCAATATTGTAAACATTTGTTCATGCTTCGTCATTGAAGAAAAAGAACACAAATTTGAGAAAAAAAAAGCCTTATTAGGAATAACCTCAAGGAATAAAAAGAAGCCAGAGATAAGAACATGTTGAGATTAACATGTCAGAGCCTTAAAAGGAGAAGATGATGATATGGAATACCTAGAAACTGGAAAGAGGAAACAAGATGTTACTTTTCTTTTCAGAGGAAAAGAACATAAAAGGAAAATGTATTGAATCATTAATATGGAATATGAGGTAAAAAGTAGTGACATATTTGGAAGGTGCAAATGTGGGATAGTGTATTTAGTTTGACTTACTTTTACAGTGCTTTCTTCTTAAGACCCTGTTTTATCTTTACAGGTTAATGAGAAAGTGAACTGACACTCAGATTGAGAGCATATGTAAATAATACAGAACTCACAACATGCTAGTATGAAATACTCAGACATGTAAAATCAAATAATATTCTTGCTTATATATTGACTAGATGTAACCTAAAATTAACTGAAGTACACACATGCATTTTGAATGAATAAAAATATGTAGATTCTAGAGTTTTGCTTATATTGTTCTTCAATGCATACAGCCTTCAAATAAAACCATAAAAAGGTGATAATAAATTGTAGATCACATTTTTCTTTCTCTGCGTGGTAGCCCATAAACAATCGATTGTTAATGTTACAACTCATTATGCTAATTTAAAATTATAATGACTTTCTGAACAAAAATAGAAGTATCTGAACTTCTTGATAGTTACCAAATTTTTTTCTAGTTGAAATAGCTTAGCAACCTGAGCAGTTGATACTGGACATCATGTATGTAGTTCTTTTTAGTGCAAAAACATATGTTTTAATTACAAAAGTGTCTAAGATTTTTTTTCTGAGGCTTCCCTTCACTTTATTGTTGTGCCTTGTATAGCAATGGACAGGATTTATTTAAATTTTTAGGATGGGCACAAGGGTAAGCATTTAGGCATAACCTTTTATTGGTTATACAGGTGCTGTAGAAATATTCTTCAGAGCATATTCTTCACACTGGATATCCTCTTGGTAGTCACATAAATAAACACAGGGCAATTAATTTTATACAGACTGTTTAATAAATCAGCTGGGATCCTTTTTCCCCTGACGTGTGTAGCCTGGGCAAGATCTTCCCAGGAAAATGCCTCATACCCATCAATGAATATAAGAGTCTGGGGTTCAGTAGTTCTAGGTTCATGTCCTGAGGCGGAAAAGCACTGTTTTGTTTCTTAATCAATAAAGAATACATTCTTCCGTGCTATGGATCAGGGGTTTGGGCAGTGCATGTCTCCTTGACAGCACTATATTTTGCTAGCTGGAGGCACTGATCATGCTGATGTGTATTTCTTTGATTTCTATTCTCACTTTCAGTGAAGATTTAATTAGACTCTGGTGATGCTTAAGGAGAGGAAGGGGCAGCGTTTCTCTGATCATTGTTCTCTCTAATGCAGAGGGCGGTAGTTTTCTGACATGCAGCATTTAGCACGTGAAAACAGATGTCTGTCTTTAGCAAACTGTCATTTCTCAAACTTAACAAGAATTGTGCTAAGAGAAGCTGGGGAAAGGCTGTGAAGCTGGGCAGAGTTGCAGTGTCTGGGTCTGGGAGCGCTGGAGCACTGAGTGCTGATAGCAGCGTGCTCCCTCGTGCAAGTTTCCAGCCAGCTTCTCTTCTTGGCACTGACACAGACAAGTCTGCTCCGACACAGATGTTCCTCCAGCAGCTCTCAGTAACGCTGCTCCACGGATACAATGTCATACCCAGAGGTTCGTGGTCCACCTCTGCCTTCTAGGAGGACTTGCTACTGATGAAATCAAGTGCTTAGAGAAGCATGAGATGCGGGGCTTTATCTAATATTTTATCTCAGTTAGAGTGGCTGCTGAACTGCCACTGCTTGGTATAGTGGTGCTTTACACCACTGCAAATCTCTTCAAAGCAAACTCTTGGTAAAATCCTCTAATTTCCCTCTGATTGCAAACCGGTGTGAAGACTGGAATGATTTGCCTGTTGGAAGAATGTTGACTCTCGAGTGGGAGTCGGAGGGACTGCAAACAGTGGGTATTGTTGTGATTATATTTGCATCTCTGAAGCTGCTTCATTTGCTGGGACTGATTGATTTTTCAGAAGGTAAAGTGGTCACTCACAGTTTGTGCTGTTTGTAGGTTTGGTGTCTGATATGCTAAAATAGAGAGCATCAGCTAAAAAAGCTCTGAAATTAAAAAAGTGAAAGAAGCAGACTGAAAATCCTGGTTTGTTTCTGTTGCTTTTGCTTTGTTATTGAAAACAGAAGTAGATGCTAGCATAAGATTTTTATTTTACAATTAATTTACAACTGTGAGAAGATGTTCATTAAAAAATCCCCTAAAATAGTGAACATAACACCTGTCAGTTGCCTTTGAAAGCTGTTCCGTGCTACTGAACTTGATATATTTTAGTTCAGTTAATGTTTACAAAATGCTTTGTTCTTCTGATTTATGATGCAATTAGAGTTTTCTTCTGTAAAAGTATCTGTGTTTTAAACATCTGTTTCATAGATAAATGCAATACACTGTTATTACAGTATGAGCTTATGAGCTTTAGGATCAAGCCTGCTCTGAGTCTTTTTTTTTAAAAAGCATAGATGCCAACATTAAATGTGTGTATTTAAAACATATATCATTAATATATGTTTTAAAATTCCTGTTACTTGCTAAGAATTTTGTCTGGTCTCTACTATATGGGTCATATAATTTCATCTACTCCCAAAGAGAGCTTCACATTAATTTATTAGGACTTCTATTTCTATACAAAATGAGAGGGTTTTTTTACCTTTTATAGAAATAAGCTTCCAGGTCAGTTATGAGTGAGATTTTTTGCTGTCAACTTTTCAAGTTTTTCACAAGATGTCTACTCAGTCACTGAAGCCCTTGCTAAAAAATACTTGCATTTGTCATTATGTTTGCTCATGTAATTCCAAACCAATCCTTTTTGCTGGGTAACTGCTTTCAGTGAGAATCACACAGCCAAGGGGAGCACTCCAGTTTTCTGAAACATTAACTTTTCATCATAGAATAGGATCTTTGATGGATGTAGATTCACATAATCACCTCATAAAACTGTTCAGAGTGCTGATAAAATTTGAAATCTTTAGCACTTACATAGTTACTGAACTACTGAAATAAATCCTCTTTCAAACTGTATGTGGTGAGAATATATATTTTCTTTACTATATAATGTATTGGTTACAGAATTACTTTTTCAATTCTAAACAATGGGTAATTTGCCCCTCATAGCAGTGCTAACTTTTGGGGGTTTTGATACACTGGATTGTAGCATCTGTGACATGTAAAAAAAATCATTGTGGTTGTGGATTAGCTTCAGCTTTATCACATATGGTAACAAATAGGGAAAAAAGACTGAAATGCAATATTGCTTTTTTAGCATATGTAGAGTTAGATTATTTTCCTGATTTCTCACTGGTATTGCCATTAAGTTTATGGGGAAAGGTTTTATGTGATTTCAGCTCTATTAAATCACTTTTTAAAAAAAACCCTCCTGGTACAAATTACAGTGATTTTAATAATAAAAATAATTTCAAGATGATCTATCAATTGAAGTACACCTTTTTGTTCTAATGCACCCATTAGTGTCATGGCATTTCCTCACATAATAATAATTTCACTCAAAAGTACCTAGCAACATAAACCAATCCCTAAATGTTAAAAGGTTAAACTGTGTAAGGTGCAGTTGATTTTTTTATAATTGCAGTGTGAATAACTCCGATGACTTGAGGGATTTCCTGTTCCCCTGAGGCTGATATGTGCTAATCAACTCTTCCATGTTTGGGTACCACCCAAATTCTGCCACAAATGGTTAAGGAATATTTTATAGTGTATTCAGAACTAGTGATTTGTTGTTCACCTACTGAATGCAAGGAAATGTTTTCTGTTCATATCCAAGGAGAAGCACATTTAAACTGCCAGCGTTGATCTGTAAACCAAAATAAGCAATGAGTCCTCCCCATCAACCACATGCAGGCAGGTCGTGGGTCATGCTGAAACAAATCTGTTCCCATAGTTAGGCTTTCTGATGCCTTGACATGCTTGTGTTAACATCCCTGATACATTGACTTATACTGCAAATATCACTGAAAGCAATGACAGCATGCCTGACGTTTGCTATTACAGGGCAGAGAAGGCAGATAAAGGCCAAATCATTAGTTGCTAACTTGCTACAATTCCACTGATTTTAGTGCAGTTATGGTGAAGAGCCTGACTTGACCTCATCTCATTGAGAAAACAGGAGAACCCAGTCAATCTGCTTAGTTTTACTGAATAAACTGAATCACAGTATTAACTAAGTTGGAAAAGACCTTTGACATCATTGAGCCTAACCTGTTCAACAATTGGAAGGACAGGGACAAACCTGATTTTATCCTGTGGCCCAAACTAGGGACTGTGTTATTTTGCTTCATTCATTCTCCACCTTCCAGTAAGTAGAAAACAGACCAGAATGAAGATAAAGCTGGTTTCACTAGAGCCAGCAAGGTATTTCAGTTAAAAGGACAGAATTGAATCAATACAGCTTTTACTAGGAGAGACTGAAACTTCCCTTTCCCTCTCCTTCCATTACTTGGAAAGTAGTTTGACACTGACCATTATCTTCCCTCCAACTTCCTTGCCCAGAGCTTTTTCTGCTGGGCAGCTTCACTCCAAAGCTTTTGTTTTGTTACTCAAGCTGGAACGGGAGGAGAGCAGGGAGATCAAACTGAAGCAATGGATCAGAACAGTAAAGCAACAGGGCCAGGCTTAGAGGGAATTCATCCAGCAGAAACTTGGAGAGAAGAGATGGCAAAATGAAGGATTCACTTTGCATTTCTGTGTCCAGAACAGATGTCAACTAGTAGCTATGCAGAGTGATTATCTAAATGTGTGAGCAACTTTTTAAAAATCAGGGAACTGCATAAATCGAAGTCTTTGAAAGGAGAAACTCTATGCCTTTTCCTGCATCATGCACTGATAGTATTTTTAAATATAATGTCTCTTACAGAAATGTTTTTCTTGTGAATAGACTCAGCCATTGTTGCAATCTATTTTAGACTCCTTTATTTCTTTCTTATTCCTTACACTAATCTCTAACAGTCTCCAAAGTGTGTTGCTATCTTTCAAATGCTTATTCAGATACAAATGTCATGTTTGCCATGTGAATGTCCTGTGAACTCCTTGCCTTTTGGTTAGTGGGACTCACTGGTGTCTATATGTCTTTAAACTCAATAGGCTATCAATGATAGGTAAGAATATTTGATCCTTAGTTTCTCCTACTGTGGTGCAAAGAAAAGACCATTTCACTTGCAGTTATCAATAAACATATTTGGCTGCAAAGTTAGCTTTGTGAGTAAGTAATTTGTTGCTTTAGATACAAATTGGAAATTGGTTCAGAGGGTAAATAGTGGTAGTTTTTAATATAGGTGGTTTTCTGCCTTAAGATGTATCTGCTCTATGCAGGTACAGAAAGATCGGGGTTTTTTTCTATCTAGTCTGATCTGGATAGACAGAAGTCACCTCCAGTATAAAAGTCATGTTAGTGAATTTATCTGTTCTGTCACACAAACTGCTAAAATGTGGCCTCTTTTGTAGTTCAGATACTTAAAAGCACAGAGAGGATGTTAGGTCTGTCTGCAGCCATCTGTGTTAACATGCTGTTAGTTACCCTTATGGCTTAGCAAAACCAGTTAAGGTTTAAAATATTGTCTGAAGCGCAGTATGACTCTCACCCTTATGATATGGGGAACATGCTGCTGAGAAATTCTCTATCATATTTTCTAAGAAAAAGAACACCAAAAACCAGGAGAGTTTCCTTGTTCTCTGCATGTGGCTAACATGAGTGATCCTAATTTGAATGTCTTCTCCATCACTGAAAGCTGTGCTCCATGTCCAGCTTCCAACAGACTCTCCTATGCTCCTCCCTCTCTTGTAAAACTTCTCTCAGCCAAATGGGGTGCAATGTAGCATAATTCCACAATAAACAGAAAGGCAAAAATATGCCACGCAGCAGTACCTGTCCCCTTGCCTTTTCTCAGCAGCTGCTTTTAGCACCTGTTCTCAGAAAGATGTTCAGTTAACATGTGGTGAAATGACCACTCCCTACTTGTCTTTTTTTCTTCTTCAAACAATGCAGAATTGACAGAACTGTTTTTTTGTGAGTAACCCAACCCTCCTTCCAATCCAGACATTCTGGATTCAAGGTCTCTAAAGGAGAGTCTTCTCTTCTATAGAAGTATCTATAGATTGCACAGCAAAGAGGAGTTATTTCAGAAGACCAGATGTGAAACTGCATTCAGTTGCTGCTTTAAAGCCAACCTAGATCCAAATAGATGATAAAAACTGAGGTGTGAATTTCAATATGCTCATTTATATAGATATATTTCTGTACGCTTATGTTGGATTCAAGACAGGCTGTGAAACTTACTGAAACTTGTGACCATCTTAATACCTAGCCTCAGGGTAGATAATGATTTCTATTTACCCTTCACCTGTTCTCAAAAAGTAGGCTCCTCAAGGCTTGGGAGAATGGTTATATTTGGAAAACAGTGTCTTGATTAACCTTAACATTAATGTATTGAAAGTGAAATTTTTACAATGTTTTGCTTTCCTTTTAGTTTAGGGGTTTTTCTACCTGAACCTAATGATATGATGCACAAATGACATAAAAGTGTAAAGTAATGTGCTTGGTAATGAGCAGCAAAAATCATCCTTTCATGTCAAAATTTGAGAAATCAAGCTTTTATCAAAATAGGAATAAAATGGGACAATTTATGTAAAAGTTTTCAGGAAGGGCCTTTTGGTTTATGAAGATCTTTTCATCAACTGCTTTCCATAGACTTCTTCAGGGATTTTTAACATCCAGATCTACTAAATCACTGTGGAATAGGTCACTTTAGATCTGCATCAGTCTGAATTAAAAATCTAGATGCTGTGTGAAAAATGGTGAGAAATATTTGAGAGATGTTACAAATATTACCAGGAATATATCTGTAAGGATAACATATGTCCTATCTCTTCATGTGGGAGTTGAAAGATCCTCTCTGGTTCAGGATCATACAGGATATTTGCCTTCTAACTTGGGAAGGGCTCCTTTTGGCCACACTGTTCTGGAAAAACCCTTCCCTGCAATCATTAGATCCTCCACTTTGCAGTCTTGATTTTTCTTTTTTTTTTTTTTTGAAGAAGGTATTCATACTAATAGTCATTTTGGATTGAGTATGTGCAGGTAGAGGAGTTTCCCCTTGTATTCATCTTTGCAAAGGTAGAGCATAATTTGAAGTTTCTGTAATTCTGAGTATTCATCTTAAGGAGGTTATTTATCCAGATATGTCTTGGCCATTTCTGGCCAAAATCCATGTATTTTTGAAAGAAAAGGAGGTATTTTCTCCCAGAATATAAATACAATCACACAAAATAAAGGTGGGTGATATATATTTGATACCTGCAGCCAAGTCTGCATCTAGCCACCTTGCATCTCAGAGCACGGATAGCAGGAGCTTCCTACAGAATGCCCTGATAAAGCATTTTCTCTGTGCACTCTGCCACTGCTCCATGCCCAGGCTGCTTTTAAAATGTAGCTCTGGATAAAATAATTCATTTTAAGATGACAAAAACTTGATATGACAACATATGCTTCTGAAAAATGACTACACTTGGTCAGCTGAGTATAGGTGTGGAGAGAAAAGCATTGCCTACTCTCTAATGTACTTTAGTGCTGAGAATCTAGAAGGCCTTCCTGTTGGAATAAGATATTTGCAAACATGAATAATCATTGCCTAAAATTCTATAGAACAAGATTGAATATACACAATGATGGAATGACTGAATGAAAAAAAATCCATAATAATCTACTGATTGGAAATAATGTGGTCACCTTTCGTCGCTTGAATCTTAAATTATTTGTTCCATTTTTGATGCATTTTTGATCAGAATTCTTTGGTCTTTTTTATTAATGAGATATGGGAGATTCTCAGTGATTTTGTAGGGGTTTATGTATCTGATTATATGTAGACCTATTTGAAACATCGAGATTTACAAAGCAACCGAATCTTCTCCATGTAATGCAAAAATAGTAGCATAATTTGGAGGTATTATGCTGCAATTTTATTGTTTAGAATATATTTTAGCCCATAATAAAAATACTTACAGAATTACTTTGGGGAACAACTGCAAAAGCAGCCATAAAGCTCCTTTTGCAGTCTCATCTGTGTATCTGCTTCATGTTATTAGAGCAGTATGAAGAGGCACAAATGAGACAATTCCGTTTATAGGAGTGAAATATGCCCTACCACTTAGTCACTGAACTTTTAGAAATAACAAGAGTAGATTGTTCACACATGTCTTTGCATGTGTTTGCATTTAATGAAGAAAGAGGAATAATCTAAAAGGAAGACTGTTTACCAAATTTTAACAGTAAGTAACTTTCAACAGATATCTCAAGAAAACAACTATAACATGGAAGGTCTGGCATAGGTACAAATAAGTCAATTTAATGTTTCTTTTAGAAAAAACCCATTATTGATCAGTGTGTGTAAATTATGCTGCTGCTAAATAATATATATATTCATGTTAAAATGGTAGGATACAGTTCAGATTGATTATTTTATAATTACTTGTAAGTAGATTGATAGATTCCATATGTGCATTTGACCAATTTTTGAATATATATATGAAGAAATCTTGACTATTTCTGATAGATGTCTACCCTTATTTTGAGAACATTTTCAGTCTTCCACTAATCACTCAAGAAAGGATAAGTTATGTCATATGAAACAAATACTTGTTTAGACAACACAGCTTTCATAAATTAGAAGTATATTGATCACTGAATTGAATCAAACCAAAACGAAGTGCAACAGTTTAGTGACTGTTTTGTGATGCTTCCAAAGGAGACTTGTTCCTTGCAGCTAAAACTGCTGGGTTTGAAGTGGCAGAATGGAATTAGAGAAATTTGAGAAAATATAGTTGAGAAGAAAGGGCAAAAAGAGCTAGTTTGCTCAGTGGTCAACCACCAAATGAATAAGTAGCAAGGTAAGGAGGGTCTCTTTTCTTTTCTTCGTCTTTGTTTGTTTTTTTTTTAATTAAATAGAAAAGTTAGGAAAATAATTAGGTTTGTGAGTTTCAGAGAATTATATTTCTATATGTCGTATGTCAATCAATTAACATTTGAGCATGTACTCTTGTACAAGGAGAGAAAATGTAGCATTCCCTGCTCAAAACTGAATTTTGTATTTCTGAGTGATCTAATGGGAGCTCCTTACTAAGCTGTGGTTCTTCAGACAGTTGTCGTACCAGAGAGGTTGGTTTCAGCCTAGATACAGCTGAAAAAATATATATCTAACATTATGCAGCCATAATGTTTAACCTGCATTCTAGCAGTTTGATCTATGTCCTTCTTGTACTGTAAATGCTTTAGATTTCTTTGTTTCTCAGTAAAAGATAGTGTTCTGGGTTTTTCGAGTCATGATGCAATTTGAGCTAAGGCAGAATGTGTACGTTAACATTTGTCTTACAACGTTATATTTTGAAGAATTTATCTGAATTTCTTCCTTTGAGACAGGAACAGAAGAATATCCCACTTGATGTGAAGTAACACTCCTGGGGAAAAGTATCATTTTCTACAAGTGGTAGAGCAGTGGTATTCTTTACATTGACATACTTACTGCTAGTTACTTTTTATAAGAATACTTGTGATTTATATCCTTAGACTACTGGCTAATCTGCAGTCAGCATCACCCTATATTTCTTCTGTAGCTTGAATTGTTTATAAGTTTTTATGTTATTTCCCTGTCAGACAGGTACCAATTGTCAGCAACTTCAATTACATAATCAAAATAAACACAAATAAATAGACAGCTGGGTTGGCATCCAGGAACTCTCATTGTGATTTCTCTCCTTTTTGACCTTAGAGTATCTAGAAAATGGTGAAAATTATACTGATTAACTCACAAGTTGTTGTGAGAGTGAGTAGATTGAAAAAGTGGCATCCAGTGCTAAAGTGGTGAGGCCATATGATGAGTATTGAGAGACAGACATCAAGAGATTTCTCTTAATCTCATTGTCAAAACCCAGGTTTGAAACTTGAACATGGTGAGTGATAATAGCTCCAAATTGTTGATATGTTTTAAACCAAAAAATCACTCTGAATCTAGATAGAAAGGTGTTTGCATTAGTCAATACCCAAGACTTCTTCTTTTTTACTAGGAATAACGTGTGTTTTCTTGTTGAGAAAGGAGGTAGTCTCATCTCATATTCTAATAAAAAACTGTTTTAGAATAAATTACAATAAGATTTTGACAGTAGCATAGTGAGTACCTTATGTTGTACTCTTAAACACTATCTGCAGTTACAAATGTTCATATTACCTATTCTTAATAGAAACCTTGCTGGTTTTTCTTTGTTTATTATGAATAATGCATTTGTTTGAACTCATGTATATCTTATAGAGTAGTGTACACTCTCCTTTATGAGATACACAGCGTGTAGAATGCATTTAAATATGTGCAATGAAATATGTATGGGAAATAATTATAGATTTAAATTTATGGTGTAGTAAGTGCAGATAGATGAATTTGCCATATTTCACAGGCTGCAAATTAAAAAAAAAATCTTAGATGGTTGAAATATTTCAAATACAGAGCTTATTTCTCAGTATCTTATTCATGTGAATAGTTTTTTAATACAACAAATTTATAATAAGAAAGCATTTTTAATTTCAGTGTGTGGTGCTTTTTCGTTATGAAATTGTGGTGTTTTCCTATGCATTCCATTTTCCCATACATAAGAAATATAATTAATTTTAATTTAAAATTGTAAAATAAATTATAAATAATTTGAAAGAATTTTTTTCTTAGTTTAATGTTCTATATAGGGTTTTTGTTGTTATATTTCAATAGTAAGTATATGCCTCACATTGCTTCAGTTCTTTCTCCCTCTGGGCAGTCTTTCATCCTCATTAATGAAGTCACTAAATGGAGCCAAATCAGTTAACTTGCAATAATCATTTTGGGATTGGATTCAGCTCCTGACCCTTGGGGGAAAACTGTAAAATTGTAACTTTTCTACTTGTTGTTCTCCGTTGAAGAAGGCTAACACATTGTAGTAAATACAGAGCTTGCAGTGTATAACGGGGATTTACATATGCCCATCACTTTAATCTCTCAGAATTCTGTGCACAAAAGAGCATTCCAAATATAGCAACCAAGACAAAATGTAGGCTGTTTTTGTAGAAGTAGAGAACCTCAGTGTATTACCAATAGATGGATGCTTTATTGTGTACCCATATATTACCATGAATTTGTGCTTTTAACTTTTTTCCAAATGGAGACAAAATTGCTGAAAATAATGTCATTAAAAGCTTTTATTCAGATCTCTTTCATCCATGCCAGGTTATACTTGTATCTCGGACAAACACTTGAATAGAAGTATCTGAAGTGTTATAATTAAGTAAAATCCTGAGTAGCAAATTCTTGCTCTTATGAATTTTATTAAATGGTGCAATTTTGTGTTATTTGTATAACAAGAGACAGTAGTTGCAACAATTCTATTGGTTATTATTTTTAAAATTAGATTTTCTGCCCAAAAGCTTTAGAGTTCAGGGCTGTTTCTTTTTGTACCACTTCAGAAGCAGCCAGAGAGAAGGCTGGCAGCACAGGGAGCAACGATCTCATTTCGAGTTCTCTGCTGCTGAGAAGGAAAAAGTAGCAGCAGGTCAATATTCATGGCAGCTCATACTTCCTGCACCCTGCATGGCATCCTAATCTGGGATATCTGGTGGGAGGGAGAGAGAGGAGATTCAGTGCATTGCCCACGTGAATAGAAAGCAGAACAGAGTGGATTCTCCACTCTTCTGGAGTGTTGAGGAGGTGGCAAATGAGATAACATTTGCTTGCAACAGCATGACTGACATGGGAGTTTATGCTGTATGGATAGGTCAGCCATGCTCAGAAGCATCACAGTGGATGCACATTTTTAAAGAGGGCGTAGAACTGTAACAGGTTAATTCGTTAATCCCAGCACCGTTTGTTAAGGACCTGATGATGTTAGCAGCCTTTTGAGAGTGGATAAAAACAAGAACAAACATGGGGGTGGAGGAGGGCAGATACAACACCAAAAAATTAAACTGTTTAGGATTTTCTGTTATTGCCATTTTTCCAGGGAAGTATAGTTATTCACTGTATTGGATGATAAGTGAACACTTGACAACTAACTGGTTTTAAACAAAGAAGCCTGGCAATGCAGGACTACAAATGAAGATGCTCTGTTTTTTAGAGGACTTGAACTATGAGTTTTGGGGCAGATCTCCGAGGAAACTTTTCGACAAGTTAGGCCACATCAATTCAGTTCCTAGATATTGATCTTTGTGACCTAGTTTAGACACCTTCATTTAAAAATGTAGTTTAAGTACTAGTGATTCTTGCATGCTATTTATCCTCAACATAAAATCCTTTTCTTTTTTGATGTATTTTTATGTTTTTAAAGTTGTATGATCATTTTCTTCATGGAGATGAATCCAGACGTATAAATCACGTAGTTTGGTGTGGAGTGTAGTGGACTCAGGTATCCAGGAAGCTGCCTGGAAAGTACATTAACTTACTTCACACTAAAAACAGTTTCTGTAGTCTTGGTTTTTGAACAGTCTCCCTCATTTATATTTCAGTAAAGACTAGTCTTAACTGCAGGAAATACAAAGCATTATTTTACACCAAGTGATTCACAGTGTGTTACTACTGTACTACACAGTTGTACATTTCTGAGGAAAAATTAACTTAATAATGGTTTTATTAAATCCCATGATAACTGAATTCATATATTCTTGTTTTGCAATGTATATGAGAATGGTTAAGAGAGTGTATTTCTAAAAATTGATGGAACCCTGTGCTAGCTCTCGCTGGATATAAAAAAAAGAAAAGGAATATCATTCATATTTTCTGTTGCTTTCTTTTCAGTTGTGGTCTTTTTGCAAAACATTTCTCTAAGTTGAAACCTTAGTTCCTGAAAAATTATATAGAGGATTTTTGCTACAAGTCTTTTTGGCTCATTATGCAAAGGAGAAAAAAGTTAACAAGTTAGAATTGAGGTTTTGCTTATTTTTATTTAATGATTATGTAGAGAAACTGAAAACAAGCTTTTCACAGAACTAAAACTCGGGAATTCATGGGGTTGATAGAAATGTGAACTGACAGAATATGGTAAGCCTTTGCCTGACTTAATGCTTTCTGATTATGTTATTTAATATCCATTTTACTATTTGATAAATATTTTACACTTGAATCATGTTGTTCATTCCCAGTGCTTGCAAAAAAAGGAGTAAATCTCTGTATTCTTACCCTAAATGTATTCCTTTAATATAAATTTATCCTCCCACCATCCTAAGTAGTTTGCACTTTTCAAGAGTGCAGGGAAGGTTTCAAAACAGACAAAAGTACCAAGCTGTCTTAAAGCTGGGATCTAGAGAAACTCAATAGTGGGCACATTCTAACTGAAAGCATTCATGTGACAACCCATCTCTTTTGAATTTTTCACCCATGTCTGTCTTCCTTAATATATTAGTAGGGTGGAAAGCTATTTAAAAATAGTTATACTAAGCTATGTCTTTACATATGTAAAGACACAGAGAGGTGTTTAAGGCCTAAAAGTAGATGAAAGTTGGATATCTGAACTTCCTGTCCTCCTATAAAGACATGAATTGCACTCTGGCTTTTCATACTGCCAGATATGTGCATGTTTCCTCTGGTACATCTTCTTTTCCTGTTAGTAAACATCCTGTTTCCAAAACATTGCTTTACAATGACAACAGAGGGTAGCCTGAGTAATTTGTATGTATGGCAGTTTCATGAAAATTAAAATGGGCTCCAGGCTGGGTATGCTTTGGGGAAATCATTAATCTTCCTTGAATTATCATATATTTAAACATGCAAATGTCCATTAGGTATATGAAATTAATCATGTGACATGATATATTTAACAAATTAACGTGGTCATGCTCTGTGTGTAATGAAGAAGGCAAATACATTAAGTATTTGCTTTCCATAGTACTATAATGATGTTCTTGCAATAGATGTTGGGGTTTTCTAAAAAGCGTTTTGTCTGCAGATCATTTTTTATTTTAATTACAATTTTTACCTGCACCCACACATACCACGCCCCTAGTTCCCCACCCCCAAAAAGGCTGGTATGTGATCATATTTTCAGCTAATTCAGTTTGTTTTGTGGAAGATCAGCCAGCACTAAATGTTCAATAACTGTATTTCACTTAGTGTCTGTCAGTTCATATGTTTGACACCAGTCAGCTATTTGTCATTCAATAGCAGGATAGAAAGTATCTCTGAAAGTGCTATTTTAAATTAGAATTGAAAGCTTAGATTTTTTCACTTTGATCAACACATCTGTCATCCTACAGTCCTCAGAAATGCCATGTTTGTCAACTGGAATGAGAGGAGGATGGGAGCAACCTCTGAGAAGCTCAGTGTTACCTTATTTCTTGTCCTCTGTGTAAACCAACACATTAAAGGTCAAGTTGTTATACTAAAGTGAGAGTTAAAATTAACTTTAAAAAATACATTTATTGACGTTATGGTAACAGATAGTGTTTTATTTCAATCAATGAATACAATACCATTTATTGATGCTACGTGTTTTAATTTTTTTCCCTTACCCTACTAGAAGTAGTAGGATATTAAAAATTAAATAGCAAAATTAATTCAAACTTTTGTGATTTACAACTGTTGCTGAAAGGGACACATTCATGAGAAAGACTGGGCTGGGATTAACTAAAGTGATTCTCCTTCAAAATTATTATGACTACATGATAAGGTACTGGATTATGAAGGTGTGAATGTGTGATATGCAGTGACAGTGTAAGAGGCTTAAAGAAGGAAAGCAGGACTGCTTGTCAGATGTATGTCAAAAATGTCACATGACAGTCTCATAGTTTAAGGCTGTATTTCAAAAATCTATTTAAAATGAAGCTGAGTCAAAACTATCTGAAGCTTGCCTAGAGCTCTTTAATGGTGATTAATTTGTGGTTGTACATTGTAATAATGAATAACAAAAAACTTCCTGGAGTAAGAATGATCTAAGTATTGCAAATGTTAATGACCAAGAAAATATTTGTCCACAAATTCTTGAAACACCATTAGGAACTCTAATTAAAAAGGAAGGAAAGAAACTATGACTAATTATTAATCTTCACAACTAAACTGTTGGAATTAATTGAAAAACAATGGTAACTGTCAAAGTAAACTTTAAAAGGTACAATTTCTGCCAATATTTATTGGATTAGATCTTCCTATTTTCCCTAAGTTGGGTACTGCAGTGGTGCTGCCTTGTGTTCTGATAGCTGTGTTCACTGGCTGGATCTACAGGGCAGCACTGTTGTCATGCAAAGCTCTACCTTCCCTCACTTTAACCTTTAGTCTGACACTGGCTCCATGTGCCGGACAGCCCAGCACACCACTGCTCTGTGAGCCAGGGCTACGACAGGGAAGTTAGCAGGGCATGTTGCTCTGAAGACAGACCACCTCTTTCCTCCCCTTTCCCTATGTGTATTTAAAATACATTCAGTGCTATGCACACATCATCAGCAAAGCAAATTTCAGACAGCAGAGACTATGAATAATATTTTCAGAGTAATCGAAATGAACTTGAGGATAAAAACCCTCTCTCTTATTATTCCTTCTTCAACAAGATTTTAAATTGGGTTAATACACACTGAGGCATTTTACCTGTCACGTTCAAATGAAAGCAGTGAACCATATGCTGGTTGTTTTTCTGAAAACCTGTTTCATGTGAAAGCTGTTTTTAATAAGAACACAGTTGTGATGGTTCACGGTATACATTTATAATGTATAGTTACTCAGGATGTGTCCTGCATTTTCTGCCAATTTCCATTTCTTTATGAAGAACCCTTGATTATAATCTTTATTGTTAAAGCTAGCAGGAATTTAGAATACATAAGAAATGCAGAATGTGCCCTCCTTATTGTTATCAGCAAAACAGTGATCTTCAGACAATATGAATGAATTATTATTTTTCAAAGACGAGAAAGGTCAGCTTCTACCTCTCTGTTCTTTGCAGAGTGAAATTGTCTGCTTGCTAGTGTTAGTTTAATAAGACCTATTAATAATATAGAACTTTTTTGGCTAGGAGAAAAAAAATCAAATGTCAAAGGACTTCAGTCTCCTTTTCAGATGATGCACAAATTTATCCATTCACAAAATCGCATTATGAAAATGAGACACAAAATATTAATTTCCATTTTGTTTTGATTATGTTTTTTGTTTTGCCTGGTTTTGTTTGCTTGCTGGGTTTTTTTTCTTGGCACATGTATAGTAATTGAAAGACATCTTTGGTTTAAGCAAACCCTGTAAGCAAACTGCTGCATCACAGTGGCTGACTCTTTTAACAGCTGTGAAGAAATCTACCTTTCTGGGCAATTCATTTGTAGTAAAATCACCTCTAGGCTCATTCTGCAATCTTTAAGCTTTCCTTGAGTGCATGCTAGCAGAGAAAAATATCTCAGCAAAGGCAATTGCTTTTGGGACCCTCTCTGCCACAGTAAAGAAGTGATGTCTCCATTCCTGGGAGAGGAATGGTCTGGAGACCTACTTGGAATGTTATCTACTGCCCAAAGGAAATTAATATCTCAAAATGATGATTGTCTGCTGCACTGAAAGCACATAGAAATGTGCTTTCCAAGGTTATCTATGAGTTGGTTGAGCTGTAGTGCTTTTTATTTATTCAATACTTTATTTCTTATTAGGAAACTTCGCGGTCTTCTGTGGTAAGGTAATGTTGGATTTTTTTTCGTTTAAAAAATGAATAATTAAATTTGCTGACCAAGGTACAAATATTCATCTTCTTTTAAATACTGATGGATTTACTGGTAATTAGACATGTAGCTAAATTTTCTAATTTATTTATAGGTGTTGTTTATTGAAAAATTATTCAATGAAATTTACAATATTGTGGTGATTATATGTTGTGCAATGTTGACTATCTCCATAAATAACAGAGATAATTGAATATATTATATTAACTTTTTTATACAAACACTTAATGAAAAATTGAGAAATAGTATATTTGAGAAGTTCTCCTTTTGAGAAAGGCCAGACAAAATGGATTGATTTAGCAAGAAACAAACTTTTCCCTTGGAATAAGTTCCTATTGTTTCCAAGATAAATGGTGAAAAAGCTGTACAAAATTGCTGAGAGGACAAGCAATATGAACTATTCTTCTGAAGCAGTCTGCATTTTTGAGGCCTGGAGATTACTCTAGCTACAGATGCCAAGGCAGAAGTTATCTTGACTGCCAGGCTTTTAGTTCTTTTCCAAAAAGAAGATTTTTATCAGTAATATTTGTCAGTGAGCCAGAGAAAGCTCATCTGTTTGAGAGAGAACTCAGTTACCCACACTCAGGGTCAACTAAACTTTGGAATTTGCTTTTAGCCAAAGTTTCCCACCTAACTTACTAGAAGTGGCTTTATCAAGCTTTAGAATGTGAAGCCATCACAATTCCCTTGTATTTAGATCCCTTTTGGCAAACAAGTAGATGTTCATCATTATCCAGCTTTTCAAAGACAGCAAACTCTAACTTTTCTCCTCACAAGTTTCCTGATTGCACTAAGGAGTTGGCACCTTATTTATTTCTAAATGTGTTTCCACATGTTACAGGACTCAATCTAGAAAAGAACAAACCATGACTAGGATTTATGTCAGCCTCCCGGCCTTGCGAAATTTGCCCCATCTGCATAGATCTGGTATGACTCCAATGACTGGTGTTAAAGACTGAGAAAGTGCTAGAGACTCATGTAGAGAGATATATTGTATAATTTTCTAGTATTGTTCTTTATACTTAAAAAAAACCTTGTTCAAGGAGAGAGGCTGGATGTCAGGCTGACATTTTCAGATTAAACCAAACATCAAATTACATATGCTCTTCTGACCAGTCTTTATAAAAATATTTTGCTTGAACTTTCACTGCCAAGTGAGAGTGTAACATTGTCTTTCCTAAAGACTGATAACATAGGTTTTCCCATGGCACTAGTGTAAGTAATAATATGTCTCAGCTGTGACTTAAAGGCTTTTTAGGGTTTAAAACTTCCTCGCTTGAAACTTCCTGACCCTTACATTTCTAAAGATATCTTTTAAAAAGAATTTCATGCTGCAGGGTGCTAGGCACATTTCTTCTCTCCAGGAAATCATAGGAATGTGTAAATTAAAAGACAATTATTTCCATTAAAGTCTGAACGCTTAAAAATCATTTGAGTGAACTTTGCTTAAACTTAGAAAAAACTGAAAGCTAGAATAGAATCAGTGAAATTATTACTTGGTACAGTCAAATACATGATTAGCCAATCAATCTAATTTATGGTGTTGTCTTGGGTTTACCTAGAAAATTATCACTAGTGAAGATGACAGGTATGAATAAGCATGAGTGAAAATCAACTCAGAGACTTCTCATCCTTAGCATTTGATGTCACTGTATTATGGCACAAAAAGTAAGGAAGTTTGCAAGACACATTCATTATAAGAAATCTCTTATTTAAACCAGGTCTGATGTTGTTTCCAGTGTGCGCAGAAATGTACATTAGTCATCATTATAAAATCAACCTTTCCCAACAATTACCACAGAGTGATACAGATGGATGCAGTGGATACTGATGGTGTTTCATGGACACAAAAAGCTCTGCAAATTCATCCCCGCTATTTCTGAGCTGAAAAACATAAATAATCCTGCAGAACTCTGAGCACATGGCTGTGCTAGAGATGAGGTAACGGCTGGATTGCTGTGGAAATTTATGGATCTGTAACAAACCATGTTAAAAATGTACTCTATTAATATGCAGAGTCAGAGTGGCTCTTCCACAGTAAAAATCAAATTAGGCAATGGTATTATTGTGGGTTACTGTTGTGCTCTTGTTGGTACAAAAATTCTGTCTAACTGAGATGATTCTTCCTGTTAGAGAATGTAATAAAGTATTTGGGCTCTATACAGCTGTGTTTTGTGGGGCTAGGGAGAAAAGTAAGGAATGCCTTCAGAATAGCTCCTGGCTTTTTTGTGAGTCACTCGGATAGCCTAAGGAGTGCTTAGAAAGAAATGTCGTCACCTCTGGAGCAAGCATGAGCAATTACTAGGTGTTTTTGAGGTGCTTTTGTGTCATCACTTCTGAAATTTCTCTTCTACTATTTTTTTTTTTTCTGATTCTAAACTTTCCTTTTCATTTGTGGAAGGTTCGTACAAATCTCTCATTCCAAAAATTACTTGCAGCATTTGGTTGCACTTAAAGGCTATGTGCAATATATATATATATTTAAATATATATTTTTATATATTTTTTTNTATATATATATATGTTTTCAAGGTTAATGAAGGTTCACTGAAAATAACAGACACATGTTATCCGGTATCCTGATCTATCAAAAATATCACTCTGGTATTTGTGGTATTGTCACTAACATTTTGGCAAGCTCAGAAGTTCAATCAATCTATGCCAAAGGGACTCTTGATCTGGATAAGGCCTTACTCCATTTCGTATCTTTGGCAAACCAAAACCCCTTTTTTCCTCAAAATGTAATTAAACACGGTTCCATCTGGTGGGACTGAGAAGGGGTGCCTGCACATCATTTCTTGGTTCTCAGCAGCTGAGCACAATTATTGAAATTCGGCGTGGGTAATCTTATATTTGGCAGAGCCTTAAGCAGTTTTAGCATCTTTGGCGACAAATTCTTCAAGGAAATGACTTCTAGTTTGCATTTTTTTCCCCCTATGCAATATCATCAGAATTGCTATAGGCAACTTGAAGATTCATTTATCCAACAATTTTTCCTTTAATTGTGCACTTTGTAAAACACCCACACTTGTTGTTCTCTGTATTATTATCCTATTAACTACTTATAATCTTAATATTACTCATCACAGATAAAACCCCCCTTCATTTAATTATTTAAAGGAAATAATCCAAATTAACTGGGAATTATGAGGCAGGAGTATGAAGATGAAAGATTATTTTAAAACTGAATTGTAGATGAATGCAAAACCCCAACCTAAATAAGAAATAAACTTGCTCTAATTAGCCATTCCCCAAGGCTTTGTATTTTTATGTTGCCATATTGTCACCGGCTTCTGTTAAAATGGTGTCTTAGCAGAAAACACTGATGTGGGAATCATAAGATACTTTGTCAGATTTAAAAATTCTGAAGATTACATTGAACACCCTTAAAGGGTTTCTCTCTCCCATGAAGGGGCTTGAGTTCCACATAGAGAAATAATCCTTCTTCAATGGAAGCAGAACCCTACAAAGTTCTGATAGAAGTGCCAGAATGGCTGGTGTTTTGGATGCACTTGAGTTTTCTTATCAGAAAAAAAAGTTCCTTTTCTCAACTATTTAATTTCCTTAGGTTCCATCTCAAACATATCACAGACAATCTAATTTATCCACTGTTTACTCTGGAGGAGGCTTCTTTCAGTGTACCAGGTTAAAATTGTATCCCGTTACTCCAGCAAACAGATTATATATCCAAAACATCTTATAATACATCTCCTATCCTTTACACAGTTTCTATTCTACATGGAAATATGCACTTTTAAGAGCACAATAATGTGCATTGGTATCAATATTTAATTACTGCCCTTGGGTTTTTGCAATACTCTTTCTTCAGCTGCCTATCAGAGATGTCGTAGAAAGTAATATATTTTTATAGAATACCAGCTTGCTCACCAAAAGGATTTTCAAGTTACGTCTACTTTTCAGACTTCTTGGAGCAACAATTACATCTCATGTTCTATTTCAAGATGAAATAACTGATAATGTAAAGTAATTTCACTATTTTGTCTGGTTCCCTTGGAAACAGCTTCATTAACTGTCTGTTACTTAACAGTGTATTAATATCTATTGGGTTGAGGACCTCTTGTATGCAGGTGTCCGGTGCTGCTAACCGGCCAGCTCTCTCACCGGTCCGCATACAAGGGGTGCAGCCTTGTACATTCTTGGTGGGTCTGAACTCAAACCAGAACGTGGACGGCGTGGAAGAAAAGGAGGACTCCCACGGGGGTTTCACTAGGCTTTATTCCACCCAGAGGGCTGCCCACGTGGTGAGTCAGGCCTGGGCTTCAGGTTACAGGTTAAACACCAGGGGTGTCTCCCCAGCATGGCAATACCTAGAACCAATCTCAGGGAAGAGGGGGAGTGACCAGGAACAGGGACACTTAACAGAACAATGAAAGAAGGAGGGAACCTGAGAACTTGCTGAATCAGCCAGCATCTCCACCAGAATTTACCCGGCTTTTAGGCAGGGTTACCGGGTGATTGACAAGACCCATCACCACGGAAAGACCACAGGGGGTTTGGGGATGGGGGTGAAGGAACAAACCATTATAAAACAGATTACAAAACACACAGAATTTTGGAAACCCAAAATGCACACCACAACACTCTTGATACAAGCATATGTGAAGTTCAGTCATGTGAACTTTATCATCTCTACTTGCATGGGTTGTGTCACTTTCCTTGATGTGATATTTTATTGTTTATTCATTTATCCATCCAATCCATTGTACAAAAAAAATTCATGTAAAACTTCCCTTCTCCCCCTATTCTGTAACATGAGAACAACAGCCTGCTCCCTCTCTGAGCCTCCATGAGTTAAAATCTGAGCTAAAGTTAACCCTTTTGTGTTTCTCCATTTCTGGTAGAGAAATTCCTACCCTCTTCTACCATGAACACCAACTCTCATTATCCATCTGAAAATGCTTTCCAAGGCTCTTCCTTTAGGTCATCTCTTTTAAACTTGAAGGTGTCATGTCTTCTTGAAATTCCTCAATCCACTGGAAATGGTGGTCCATGTTACTGGTCCTTTCTTGGATCTCTGGTGATTGTGGAGGAGACTTTTGTAGGTTCACAGTCTTTTCACGTATTGCTGTGTTAATAAGGACTTTATCTGTGGCCACTGGGAAACTTTCTGTAGCGGTAATCTAATTTTTTACAAATCTCTCCTCTTGATTTAAATTACCTCAGTCATTTCATTTTTATATCATGAGCAATTTAATTTTTTTCTGACTTGATCTAATAGAAATTGTCGTTTCCAATTTCCCTTCTTCATCTTACGCCAACATTGCTGTCTGCCTTCAGATCAGCAATATTCTGGGCTTTTTGTTGTTGGTGGTGGGATTTTGGGTTTTTTTTGAAGGGGATTTTTTTCTTCTAGTATAAGAGAAAAGACACATAGAGCTCACATAAATTCTAATGCTCTGTTAAAATACTGCAGATGTACACCATCTTCCAGAGCATGGTAGGACTAAAATGAGACAGATTTCTACTGACAGTTCTGTACCCTCATGCCAATAAGAAAATTGTAAATATTGTTTCTTTTGCCTTCTTTACTCAGTTACAGGTGTGATTTTTTGAGCCATTTTAGACCTTATAATATATTTGTCAAATTAACTGCACTCCTCAGTAAAATGAAGTTACAGAGTTTTTAGCATTAATTTTTGCCTCTCCTACTGTCTTCCATTCCCAGATCCTCACTGGCTTTATTAGGATTTCTACTGACTGGAAGGTGCCTACTGATTTGATTTTCTGATATATTCACCTCTATATTTTTTGCTTTAAGAAAGAGACGCAGCAGACAAATGGAGTGTGGTTTATGATTCTTGTGTATATCTATTATAAAACTCAAGGAGTGATGGTTCACCAAGATCACTGTCAAAGTCAGTGATGATGTAACAAATTTATCCTTTATTTCCCAGTGTTTGGGATATCCATTCCTGCTGGTGAAAGATACAATCAGGAATATTCTATATTACTATAATTTCTGGTATGTCTGTTATGCTTATCTTCACACACACTGGAAGGAGATTTTTCATTATGTCTGTTTTATGTGGTTTCATGGCTTGTATCCTGATGCCAGAGCAGAACAGATTCCCTGTAGTTTATATTGCGCTCCATTTATATGTGACTGGTAAAAAGCAGAGTTACTCTGAGTGTATGGCTTATTGAGACAGAAGATTTTCAGTCAGGGCCTGAGACACACTGAATCTCTGAAATTTCAAAGTAGATGCTACAATAAAAAACGGGAGAAAATCAAGCTGGAATAAAAAAAGACTGTGAAGGGAGGTTGGGCTGTTGAGTTCTGTAATTAAGCAGTGTCTTATGCCTACTATGTGAAGCTGAGGTTCTGGACGTAGGAGTAATGTGTAATTGTTTATCACTGGCTCTTTGGTAAATGCCCCTGTGCATGTTTTATTATGTTCATGGAAACATGAGGTAGTTATCTCTTTTAATTCTGTAAGGATTTGAACAGAAATCCTCTGCTAATGAGGACAGAAATCCTCTGCTAATGGGTGTATCCCTCATTGGTAGATAGACATGTTTTGTATTACCACTAAGACAGAAATAGGATGGGATGCTAAACTCCCCAAAAAATCTGTGAACTGAACTGTAACTCTTGAGGACTTCTTTTACTGAAGAGTTCATTCATTACTAGCAAGACCACTAAACTAAAGTGCTCATTCTAATTGTGGAAAAATAATCTCAGTGTTACTTAAACGAAAGGCAGGATATATGTAAGGGACACAACCTTTATGATATTTTCAACAGGCTTATGCCACGTGCTTTTTTTGTTAGAAGTATTTGAGATATGCTCCCTAACTCAAAGGAAAAGCTGCTTTGATAAACAAATTTTCAATTGTCACAGGGAACCTACATCCTCAAAGTCCAATTTACATCTGAAGAGACAACCAGAGTTCCTCTTAGACTGTCAATTCAGCTAACAAACAGTTTAAAAGCTAAAGCCCCAGCATAGTGTACACATTTTTGACTGAAATGAAGCTGCAGTAGATGTACAACTTCTAAAACAGCCAGTGGAAAAAACCCAAAGGATTTGTAAAATTAAATCTAAGTAAAAGTAGTTACAAAAAAAGTAAAAGCTCAACTTTTGTTGTTTGCTACTTAGTTTTTCCAGTACTACCTCAGAACTTTATATACCCACAAAGAGGGTATCACTTTGCATGAGTATTGAGATCCAAAAAGCTCTTAGTTTAACATTTTTTCAATCAAGAGATTATTTTGCCAAATCATAATTTTGGCCAAACCATAATCCAGCACTGATTTAGTGAATTTCACTGAAAGGTGCTAAAGGATTTGTGAATGTTGCAAGCTGCTAACTGGACAATATACCACAAGGGACCAAGACTTAAGAAGGACTCCTGTCCTGACATATTCTCACAGAATTCTTCTGGAGCACCTGCATTGCACCAGGGAGATGGCAAAGCTTTGCCCCAGTTTCTCTCCTAAACCTCTGCAATTCACCAATGTTCATAATTAAAATTACTTTAAAATGAAGGTCCTTGTTCTGGGTCACAATAATTACCATGGTGATTTAGGGAATATAACTATGTATAATTTCCGAACTCGCTTTGAGAATTTGAACTCTATACTTGTAACTGTGTCAGACTGAAAACTCCATTTGTACTCCACTTTCTACCTCCATATTGGGAAACAAGCTAACAAAGGATGGTCAAGCTTCAATTCAACTTATTAATGTGAAAGGATTTTTGAACAATTTTGAGTATTGCCAGATGTGATCTTTGATAATCTGAGAAAGATATTAGACTTCATCTGATGAACATGCACGAAAGTTGTAAAAGATATTTTCAGATCCAGTGTTTTGTGGAGAGAATAGATGAGACAGATTTTATTGAGGGGTAGAAATTCATGTTAGAGAGGTAAGGAAGAAGCATGCATGACTTGCACAACTGATTCAAACAGAAAGGAAAATTTGATTGTTGGAGAAATAATTTTTCACCATTTATTTTTTTAATGAGATATTTGATGAGATATCAAATGTATTGGAGGTTTTTACAGGTGGCGCATACTACTTGCTGTAATTGTTGTTTAATCCAAAGGAGGTTAGTTGTAAACCAAAATGTCGGTCAAACTAGTGTTCTGGAAAATGATGGGGGTTTAGCAATTGAGGCATTTGGGAGAATTCGCATTGGTCATAAGGCCTAGGAAACTAGGCTGTGGGAGATCTTTCCCCTCAATATTAATGCTCACTAGCCAGCCAACAGTTATATCCTAGACAGCCTCTGGAAATTGAAAATCAGATTCACATTTTAACAATGTTGTTTTGGTAAGTTAGCCCAGAATAACAGCTTAAGGAGTGATCAGCAAAGGGAGATTTAGCAGAACTGTTATGATTGCCAGCTATAAAAGTCAACCAAATGAAATAGGAAGATGAAATATTCTTTTAAGTTAGCTGGTATTTCAGAATGTGTTTATAACATCAACAGTTTCCAAATGAACTTAATGTTCACAATGTGGTCTCCTGGGATGTCAGGAGAAAACAGCTTTCAAACTACTCCCAACAAATCCTCAAGCAGTTATGACAGGATTTGGTTCTGGCTAGCTGCTTTTATCCTCTCTTAAATATAATCCTGATAGAACTTGCACTAAAAATCAATTGAGGAATTTAGGAGAGATTCAGGAGGATTATTTGTTGATTCCTTTCCAGAGGGAAAACTTTAGGAAAGAGATACAAGCCCTTGATTTATAAGTTATGGTACTCATCTTCGCATATTTTCCTGTAGAACCAGTGGTTATTTTCTATAACCATCAGACTAAATTTCCTGGATTCCCAAAGCAATGTTTCTTTATTCTTTCTACAAGAACTAACCAGAGATGTTTTGCTGCAGTGCTACAGCATGGTTTTTTCAGCTCGGACCATATTCTGGTTTCCATTCTGATTTCCTAACGCATACTTTGTTATTTCTGGCCCAAGCTTATCAAACTTCATGGTTCCTCCCATAACAGCAAGATGATATAAAGGGTTGCTTTTCTCTTTCTTAAAAGTAAAATAGAGTATACCAAGGGAAGATTACTTCGTTCACATCACTCTCGCCTTATTTCAGGCTGTCTGACTTATAAGCAATGTTTCCCTTTATTTCTCTAATCTTCCATATACCTCTGGACAACTCAGTCTAAACTGCTGGTGTTCTGCAGTTACATGATTACCAATGTTTTAGACTTCAGCAGCACTCTGTGACAGGGCAAGTAGCCAAAGGATAACAGTTGTAGAGCTGTTACTGGTCAGTTACTGATCAGAGCTAACTAATCAGTTGCTTTGTTACATAAAGGAATGTGTAGTTGGAAATGACTAGTGACATCCAATGATCAATAATTAATTAGCAGTATGTGTTTAACAGGATGGGGTCAAAATGTGATGGAAAAGATCATGGGAGAACATCAAGCCAGGATGGTGGCTTACGCATTACCTGCTCTTCCCATGGCAGCAGCAGAGGGAGAAGGGGAATGAGGGGTTGCAGTCAGTCCTTAACTGTTCCCCTTTCTAGCTCCTTCCTCCTCACACTTTTTCTGTGCTCCAGTGTAGGTCTCCTTCCCATGATCTGCACCTCCAGCTTGGTCTCTCCACAGGCTGAAGCTTCCTTCAGGAAATATCCTCCTGCACAAGCATAGGGTCCTGCAGCCACCCCACTGCTGCCAAAACCTTGCCACTTAAATCAAGCACAAATGGAAATAAAAACCTGGGTAAAATATCAGTCAGTGAATCCTAAAACCTCAGAGGCAACAGTCATATAATCTTTTGTGCTGTGTCACCAAGCATTTACCTTGAAACTAGATATATTCTTGAGCTTACTAGAGCAGTCAGAGGAATCCAGGTTTCATGGTACATGAAAATCTTGTTAGTGTCCACCTTCAGAGTATTTGCAGTCATTTCATATAGATCTGTTCTACTATTATTCTTTGGCTCACAGAACATTATTTCCAGTTCTCAAGTTTGCATTTTTGAGATATTTGCTGACAAGAGCTGTATTCTTTCTTGATATTGCCTTTACTGAGTTAAACAGGTTCAGGTCATCCTGGGAATTTTTGTCTTCTTCCATTCCAACTTCAGTTCATCTTTGACAAACATGACTGAGCAGAATTTTGCATTCTATCATTGAGTGTTTCTGCTTGATACCAAAGAGCCAGGGTCTCAAACTTTCTCTAAAGCATTTTAAGTATCTTTCTGTCCCGGTAACTCACATCAGTAGTTGATGGCCATTTTATGATGAAGCAATACATGCAGATTTTTACTTCAAAATAAGGGGATCCTTTGTCCAGTTCACCTTTCCTTTTGTTAGGTTATTTAGACTGCTAATTGGAGTACTACTGTTTATTGCAGCAAAATATTTTGTAAAAACCTTATTATTTTGGTACTAATATTTGGTACAAGGTATTGTCTCAGTACTCATATGAAGAGCTGTGAAGAGAAATTTGCCAATTAAAAGAGTTAAAACAATTGTTTCAAAAAATTTTGATGGAGAAGTAAGGAGAGACATAATTATAAATATCCTTGATAAGGTTGTCTGTTAAGCTGATACTGTCTAGGTGAGAAGGAAATTTCAGAAACTCAAATAGTTGGGTAATCTAAATGTTAAATGAGTGCAAGATTTGCAAGTATACCATAAAGAAGTATTATTTTCCTGGTTAAATGTCCTAATTCTGCTAATAAAAACACCTACAGCAAAGCAACACATATCCCCTTCCTCACATACTGAGTTTTTCTTTTCTTGAATGACCTTCATAGGCTCCAGTAAAGCATCTGTTCATCTTTCCTGCCTGACAAGAAGGGAGCTGTAAGAACAAAGAGAGGGTTGCTTCCACTCACAGATCTCAGAATCATTCTGGCATGTTGTTATTGTTATAAATTTGGCTCTCAACCACCAAGATGATAACAGCAGAATGGCAGTCACATATACTGCTTTCATCTTTTTTAACACACCGAAATTGTTCCTCTTTTTGTTTTTGTATCTCCATGGCAACAGCCATTGATGAAGTTGCCGCAGGTGTTTTTATGCAAAAACTTCTTAGGTCTGTTAGTTGACCAAATCCATGCACCTGTAGCCTTTTCATTACCCCTTAACTTATTCCTGTTTTCTCTCCAACACGCAATTAATTGGGTATTTGAAGCAAATACCTGGGCTACCACCCAAATCTCAATGCACCTAACTATGCCTGATCAATGTGTTTATTACCTATTTACAGTTGTGAGAGTTTGTGGAGAGTATATCGTATGAACTCGTGCAGTACACAAGTTTCTTCCTTTCAATTAAGTTTCTATTTAAAGTCATGATTTATAATTTCTCTTGCTTAGTTCTCAAAATTGTAAAATGAGGATGACAATAATTTATGTAGCCGCTGCCTGAATATAGCTCAAGCCCTGTGTATTTTAAGCTTTGGTTGTTGATGAGTATAGGAGCTTGCTTTTCATGCAGAAAAGCAGAGGCATAATGCTGAATTGTTTTTGTGCTTTTCAAATCTGAATGCCTCATCATCTTTGGGTATCCATTTTGTGTTACACACCAGGAGTGATTTTGTTGGGAAAGCTTTAATGTGCCTCATAAAGCTCCCATAGCAGCTCTTTTGCAACATTTTGTTTTGCTTTTTTTTCCTCCATATATTTGCTGCCCAGATGATTTAGGATTTCCTAGATCACAAGGGCCACATTCTGAGTGAAATTGTTTTTTCTCAAAAAGTGTTCTATCTAAAGGAGCAGAGAGTTGTAATTATCTCACAGCTGAGAAAAGCTTGAAGTTGCAGAGATATATTGATTGAAATTTATTACTTTGGGGCTTTGCATGAGACATATAGTGACTAGGAAGAGCTTATTAACAGACAGTGATTATCCCACCATGAAAATGTTTATCTTGGCATGTGACTTCTGATAGTGTTGTCTCACTTGCCTTACCTTCTTCTACTAATTCTCAGCTAGACATTATAAGGGACAGTCTCTACTGCCAAATAAAGTTAGAGTTCAGACTTGTTTTAGTGTAGAATAGAACCACTTATTCTGAAAGCAGTGTTTTGTTCTGCTGACTTACAAACAGGCACTAGTGGTACCAAACATTTTTTTTAAATACCTTTTTGATGTAATAAATTTTAGGTAACTTGGCTCATCTTTCAGAACTAAATGGAATTGACTGACTTTGCATGTATTTTGTACTTAACCACTTCTTAGTTCAGCTGGTGTGTTTCTTATTCAGAGCACAGATCTCAGTATCAAAATTCTGGTTGTGACTTGCGAGACATGTATAGGAAGACACATGAAAAAATAGTATCTCTGCCTATTATACACACAGAATTTCTGGTGTGTGTTTCCCAATGAATGTGTCCAAACAATCAAATAACTGGGTGATTTTGAAGTTCAGTTGACAGCTGTTTTCATTCAGCTTTCACTGCTTTTGAATGACTAATGATAAAGTCTGGTGACAGACGTAGACTTACACTCCAGGTGCCCTAAAATTAGATAAAGATCTTTCATTAAAGCCTGAGAACTGAGAAGTGACTGTGTTGCTGGTTCTGCCCTAAAACATGCTCTTTGACCAGTGTCTGTTTTGATTTGGGTCCAGGCATCTGTATTTGGGAAAGACCACAGTCATCAGTCCAAGCTGTTACAGGCAATATTAGTGAGGAACCAGAACAAAAGGGTTGTGATGGATGATAACATAAGACCCATTCACAGGAAATTAGATTTTTTTAAGTGCCAAAGAGAAACGTTACAGAACTCAAACATCAGTAAATAGTGCTTTCTCCATCCTTTACCCTGGAGGAGGCAGCACTAATGTTCCTACAAGCCAGAAGGAATGTTGTTTTAATAATTGAAACTGCACACTTGATCTTGCCACAGATCTTCTGTTTCATTAGACTTAAAGGCAGTTCTGATTCCTAAGTTATTATTCTTCACAGGAGCAGAGAAATACACACTGAAGAAAACAGTGTACAGACTTTTAAAATGTAGTTACCAAAATGCATCTTTTTATCTTCATTTGGGTCATTAACACTTTTTTTTTTTCTGATGCTGATTAGGAAGACACCCAAAATGAGAAGGAAAACCAGAAATATTTCAGACAGCTCTTAGTAACAGGATCTTTAAGCAAGTGTTATTTATATTAGGCTCAAGTTATAAATTACCTGATGCAGGTGAAGATTGATATGATTCATAGTTTTGTGTTTTTGTAAAATTAGAAACCTTGGTATCTTCTTTAAACTTATGCTATATGCTATTATATTCCTTACTGCACTTAATAAAACATTCTTGATAAATACTGACTAATTACAGCCTTACTGGAATACTAAACAGCCAGAACCATCCATTTTCCAAGTATGTGAAGGTGAAGAAGATGGAAGGAGCCCATCCTCAGGAGCCTGTGTATGCGTTTTGCTGGAAGCTTGCTCACAGCACTGTACCAGCCTCTTCTGAACCAGGGTTATTGATATGAATTTTTAGTCAGTCTTAATCAGCAGCTATGAACATAGACTCAGATAGAGGCACAAGTCCTTCTTCAAAGATATAAAAAAAAGTCAGACTTGAGCCAACTGAATCTCCTTGATAGGCTTTACTTAGAGAAAGAAATAGATTTATGATTTTTGAGGGTCATTTGCTCTCTGTAGGGAATTGTCACTTACCATTGAAACAAAGGTGGTGAGGCTGTCAGGTGGTCATTTATTCTGTTGCCTAGTCTAAGGTTTAGCCATTTCTGAAAAATGTTTTGAAACAACTAAAGCAATGTTGAGTCCAGAATAAAAAAAAATACAAAAAAATCCCAACCCTTACTATAATTCTTTTCTGAAATTTAAGATTATTACATGCTGTTGTCACTCAACAGGCATTAGAAGATATGTCTGGTTTCTGTATCAACTTTGCACAGGGTGAAAACTGTTATGTTGTTTCCCTTCAGTCTTACCCTCCTTAGAGGAAAAAAGCCTTGCTTTTCTAAGTTCCTTCTATGGGAGGCCATTTAACTCCTGATGCTCATTGTGAAGTCATTTCTATAGGTCTGTGTCCTTGAAAAACTGTTCCCTGACACTCCTCTAAAGCCATACTTGAAGTTTTACTGATTTTGCCAAGTCATTCTTTCTTCAGGGTGCACTTTGCTCTTGTCTCAGCTGACTTTTATTTTTTTTTTTCTGACTTGTCAAAATCTCTTTGAATTCTAATCCTGTCTCCAGTCTGCTCCCAGTTCTTCCCAAACAATTCCTAGAACAGTTATTTTAATCTTACGATCTGTGAGATTAGTTCATGTAACTTGCTGGTGTTAGGATGTGATTTTCAGGAGTAGATTTTGGCCAGAAAAGCCTTCTAATCATAGCAAGATCAGTCATTTATGCCATATAGAAAGTTATTATTTTCCCTCCTTTTTGGATATCATCAATAAACTCAGCTCAAAAGTATTTACAATATTAATGACACATAATAAATATTTGGCCTCTTTTTTTTGCAGTCTTTCTTCTTCAACATTTTTTGGCAGAAGTGCTAAAACAAAATACCTGCATTATTATTTACACAAAGATCTGTCTTGTAAGTGGTATTAAATGACTTGCAAAGCTATCTTTCTGGTTATCATGTTTGAACAACTAAAGCAGAATGTCCACAATGAAAATGGGTTTTTTTGCATCTTGGAATGTGCTTTTTGCTTCCTTTTTTATCCACTGCTGAAGGATGATATAATAAAGTTTCAGTTCTCTAATGTAACTGCATTTTAGCAACCAAATCCAAACTGGCATAGCCTTGGTAACTTCACTGTAACTGCAGTAGTTCTGCCTGGCACCTGCACATTTTTTATGCAACTTCGTCTATTATGAGTGATTTCAGTCATTTGTGTTACACAGACAAGGATGTGCAATAGTGATACCCAGGTGATGCTAATCTACTAAGTCAGTGAAAATGACTCACTCTCCATGAACTTTAATGTGTAATTGGATGTGCTAGTCAATCAGAACAAAGGTCACTTCCATGTGCTCTTCCATATAGTTTCTGCTACATAATTCAATCTTAGCAATGGCTTCAATTCCACCTGTTCTTGGAGACTATATTGCTTGCTGGAAAATGATACAATTTCATCTGCCATCAGTATTATAAATTTATGATTGCTGATGAATCATTGTTCCTCAATATTTGACGTTTTAATCAAATGTTCCCTGGGGCACATTTTCATTTCAGATCATTAGTGTGATTCTTATTGGAGTACAGAAAGAAATGTAATGGAAAACACCCAAGAGTGATCTGAAAGGCAAAAATTTTTCTACAGAGGGTCCAAAGTCTATCAGAATTCCATTCTGACATTTTTAATGAAATAATTTAGACTAATTTGATATTCTGACTGTGAAAGGAAGCTGTTTTAGGTAAGCATGGAGAATCTTCCTTTCAATGTTAAGTAGCTCAGTACTTCTAATATGTGCATATGGCATTTAGGTTTTTTTCTTTCTCTTGCTTTTGATTGCAACATGTAACAAAGGGGGAAAAAGGTAAAACATTTTCTTGCTGTGTTTCTTTATGCACACTAGGTGTTACTGAAGAAAACACAGCTGCAGGTGGTTTTGATTATTGGACTGCAGCTTTTAAGGGAGATTTAGACTGGAAATTTCTCTGTTCTCAAAACACAGTATATATTCCAAATAGCCAGTAATAAAGGAAGAACAGGACAGCTTTCCAGATACCTCAACAAATATGCTCCTGGATTTGCTATCTGGAAGGAACTAACAGTAGATACAGTAAAGAATATTTCAAGAATACCAGAATCTGTGGCAGCAGAGTTGAATGTCTTTCTGAAGAAATGTGGATAGATAAATAGTAATGCTCAGCTGACCAGGAAGAGGTTAGAGAATAGCATGGCTAACTGGCCTAAATTTCCAGAATATATTTCCTGATGTCTTTCCATTCTTAAGGTCAAAAGGGAGGTGAGATCTCATTACCAACCCAGACCTTAATCCTGAAAGGCAGTGTGCAATCTACCCCCAGTCCAGCAAGATAATATTTCTGCCTTGTATAAGATTGAATTTCTAAAAATCAAGTATTTGTTTTACTTCTTTAAGAAGAAAGTATGATCTCATTGTCCCCATCCTTGACATAATTTTCACTGAGTTTATCACAAGTGGTCTGGGTAATATTCATCATTGTTTTTATCATATATAACATATCTTCTTTGTGTTTTTTAAACATCTTTAGATTGATAGTTCCATTAAATCAGTTGAAACATTCTTCAGTACAAAATTATGATTATCCTCATAAGGTTTAATTCACAACTGATTATTTTTTCTCATTCAAATATTTCCATGAAGGCACAAGACTGCTTCTCCCTTACTTTCTATCTTTCTTGTGTTCACTTCTGTCAAAACTTTTCAAACAAATTTATCCTGAAATGTCCTAGGATGGTCTAGGACATTTAGTCTATAGCTCTTTTGACTGAGTAGAATCACAACAACCCGGCAAAGAACATTGTGCTATGTTTGTGAAGAGTGTGAATGTGCTCTGAAGGACTGTAATGCTAAAGAGTAACTTTTAGCTAGAGTAATATTTTGGTGTATCTCTTTCATATTGGAAACAACTGACAAATTCATTCATTCATTCATTCATNATTCATTCATTCATTCATTTTTCTGCTGTTGTTGCTGTTGGCTTTATGCTCCTGGAATTACTGCTTTTGTTTTTGAGACAACATCATAAGGGAAGGAGCGATTTGTGCTACTTGCAGGTCTTGATTGATTCTTGAATGGTTCTTCATTAAGGTCAGAGCATTGCTGCAGACTTCACACTAAGAGAGATTTCAACAAACCCTAACAATATTTCAGAAGACTGTATTAGGCTTGGGTTTCTGCTGTAGCAAGTCTCAAATGTGCCATCCAAGGGGTGGAATCTCCATCTCTGAGAGAAGCTTGTGCATAATTTTCTCTCACCTTATTATTTTGAAATAATTACTGACATTAGTTTGAAATACAATATTGTCAGTTGGAACCACCTACTAAAAAATGCAGTGGAGCCCTTTCAGACACACACTGTGCAGTGAAGACAATTTTAATTAAGCAGTTCAAAGAATTTCATTTATTCAGCCATAATGAGCCCTGCAGCACATAAGTGAAATGATAAAGTTTTTGCCATTCTGAAAAAGCTCACAGTCTAAAAGCTATGAACTAGTAATTTGAGGGAATAAAATAACATTTTTTGTTATTGTTACAAATTCCCTTAGTGTATATTATATCCTAAAGACAGTTTTGAAAAGATTTTGATGCAAGTGATGCAACATCTTGGTCAATAGCATCATTGTCTGAGGGGATATGAAAATAGCAAATGCCAAATGAGATAGTTACACAAATTTGTATGAGGAATGTTTAGCAACTACAATGAATAACGCTTTTATGAAGTCTGTACAGAGTGAATATTTTCAGTCTTATGAAGGTGAATATTTTTTTAATATTTTAAAGGATATATATATAAAAAATCACACATAGAAAAATTGCATTGCAACTTAGAAATACACCAACCAAAAAGGTTTTCTTAAAAAATAAGCTTTTTTTTTCTTTGATATAGCTGCCCTGCAGTCATAATTAAAAGCCAAAAATTCTTCTGAACAGGTGGTTTCAAAAAATGGTTGACTCAGAACTGAGGAGCAATTAGAAATGAGTCTTCTGTATGTTAATATAAACACTTGTTTATTTCAGTGCAAGTATTTTCTATCTGCTAATCAAATCATAGAACTCCTCCAAGAACACTGAGTCCAACCAGGACTGCCAACTCCAGCACTAAAGTGTGTCCCTGAGACATGTTTACATGTCCTAAATCCCTCCAGGGATGGTGACTCCACCACTTCCCTGGGCAGCCTGCTTTAATATTTGACAACTCTTTTAGTAAAGAAACATGTATATTAGGTTTATCAGAGAGTGATGCTGTCTGACAAAAGAACCTATCACAATCCCAATATCAGCAGGACCCTAAAGGCTTAACCACTTCCAGCTACAGCTTTGCCAGCAGGAGAGATTGTTATCCACTGCTTTCTTACAGATATTTTTCACTCTGTGGTGGTGATTACCCTCTCAAATCTATTAGTTCAGTCTCAGAAATAAACCACACTAATATAAACAGTTTCAATAGTATTTTGTTCACATGTTTAAAAGTATATACATGTTGATTAATGAGGTTTTATTTCTGAATTAACTGCCGTAATGGTTGTGTCACTGGCTACTCAAGGAAAGACAGAAAATGGTAGATGCTAATTTGCAGTATATTGTAGCCTGAAAATTAGCCAGGTTTGATCTCAAGAACACATTAAGCTATACTGTAACAGAGTGCTGTAGAAAATTGCTTATTGATTCTGAGATACTGAACAATGGGTCATCAGGTTGCTTTCTCAATGCTCTTTGTCCCGTTCCCTCTTTTTTTTAAAAATCTATTTTTTAATTTAGATAGCAATAATAAAAGTTCTATAGATTGCAAAAACAGTATTAAAGAGTCTAAAGATCTTCTAAAAATGATTAATTATAAGTAGAAATGACACTTTGAAAAAATTGTTAAATTGCTAAAACAAAAGCAATACCAAATGCCTACAGAATTTTTTTTTTTAAAAGCTTAGCTGGCACTAATACAGCCATCATTAATCATCTATTCCAAACAGTCACCAAAAAAATTGCTGGTGGTTCATTAGGTATCTTTTTTTTTCTCAGTCAGTGCAAGCACTTTTATAAGGAGAAGGGATCTGAAAGAAAAATCTTCCCTATGGCCCTCTTCCTGAACCTCAGTAATTTCCTGAAGTTTCAGAGCACAGATTTTCTTTGCAGGTAATTGCAGATAAAATGGTACAAACCTCTGTGTTATTGTCTAGTGACTGCAGCCACTCAAATCGGTTGGACTGTCCAGAGTGACAATTCCCCCAAATCTCTTTTCCTCAAGCCTAAGTGGTCTGAAAGAAAAATGGAGAGTGAGAGTGCTGCTCTACTTTTCTGAGCTGGCTAATGAATCTCCTTGTGACACAGGTCACCCAAACAGGCATTTTCTGAGAGATTTCTGTCCTACTCACAGGATAACGCTTTCGTGCAAACATTCCTGGTATAACAGCATCAATTTAAAAATCCCACTTATATATAGAAAGGTCAGCTTGTTTTGTTCAAAAATTGGTTTTTTTCTCTTTCAGTATTTTTATTCTGTTGTTTTTATTACTGGTTTTTGGGGTTTTTTTTTTCTCATTTCTGATGACACCAAAACCAGTAGAGAGATTTGATTTCTTAATGAGGAAATATGCTTGTAAGTCACAAAAAAATCATTAAATACTTATAAAAGAAACAATATATGAAAATACTACTGTTCCTTTTAAATAAATCTATTTCTTTTTCTGTGTCCCCAGTGTCCTAATTCTATAGGCAAACAACATTTTGTTCTTTATCTCCTTGCATACCTTTGAAAACTGTTGAATTAGGCATTTTTTTAGAAAATACCAGCTCGTGTTTTTGTGCCTAATTCTCTTTTTAATGCCTATTGTAATTCTTTTTCTTTTTAAGAGAAATACTTAGGAGGGTGCTTTTCTTTAAAAGTAGATAAATCCAGCAGAGAGAAGCTGTTCTCTTGAAGCCTGTTACCAAAAGAGACAGAAGCTTTTGCAAAAATGCCATAATTGGGAATTTGCTTTCTAGCTCAATATAACTAAATTGGTGGGAAGGAATTCTGATAAATTATGGATTTCTCTTAAATTCTTAGTGTCTCTAAACAAAATTAGATTAATTGGATATACATGGGCTTTTGAGAAGGTATTAAAAAAGGGTCCTTCCCTTCATACTGCTTCTTTAACCAAATTGCTTTCATTATTCTTAATTTCTATTAGAAAAAGTGAGAATTATTGCTCTTCCTATAAGTATTGATAGTGCTCTGTATTAAAAATTCAGAAACACATAATTTTGTCAATATGTGTTCAAGACTAGAAATAGAAAGATACTTTTTATGCAAATGCTTTTCTGCTCTGTTTTTATTTTAATTCTGCTTCCCAGTCTTTAATAATTGATACTAGTTCTAGTGTTTCTCTTCCAATGATCTGTAAATTTTTACAAGCTACCTACTCTACAAATAGAGTCATTTCCTGTCCTCTGGTTCGCCAAGTCATTGCTTCCTATTTTAGCTCATTTCTAAAATCTCTAACTTCTCATCTCTTTTACTTCATTTAAATAGATCAGCAATATCTGTTATTTTATCATCTTCTGCATTGGGTCACAAAGTGTAAAACCTTGAGACACTCTCTGTCACTGATTTGTACTTGGACTGTTAAGTGCTTATGGGCTTTTCTAGTTACCGAACTTTCACACAGGAATTCATGTATTCCGTGCTCTACACTAACTAACCACAGTTTGATGACTGATAGTACAGAACACCAAAGCAAATGGCTTCTAATAGTGTATTAATCTTTTTGAATGTGGATTCTGTTCAACAGAAATTCAGGATTTTTTCCATTGAGTTAAAATCACACCATACTTTGTGTAAAACAAGACCTACAATGAACAATTTTCTGTATTCAGATATTCCTTGAAATTAAGTTCCACAAGCAGAAAGGACTGAAAATTGAACAGCTTACTGTTACTCATATCTTTCTTCCATAGGTTTTCACCACTTAGATGTTAGGCATTGAGGAACCTTCTCAGAAGTGATGTACTTTTTACTGCATGAAAATTTAAGGGACATAATAAGAAATGGAATACTTCTGCTGAAATTACCTCAGACCAGAATAATTGAGAGCTTTATTCAAACATAATTGGAAAATTGTATGCCAAGGGCTGTAGGATTATTCTTTTTAATTTGTTCTTTTTAGGAAATTGCTATAGATTCACATATCTACTTATAATATTTATTTGATAATGTCTTAATTAGTTTATTAGTTTATTATTTAAAAAAGTATATGCAGTCATTCCAGATTTTTCTCAGTATGACATGTTTTTTTCTGAGAATTTATATAGCTATATGTATTTATCCATATATGAATATGGTTATATCTCTATCTGATCACCTGATTTTAAATTAAGCAACAAATAACATTAAATATTGCAGATACCATTTTAGACACTAAGGCTCTCGTCTCTAGCCACTGACATTACACATCTGTGCTGTATGCATATGTAAGAATCCATAATGAGTGTTGTTGTTTCTCCCCTTTACTGTTTTTGCCTTATTTACATTGTCTGGGACTTATTGGGAAGTGTCCATATTTCACACTTGAGAGTTCACTGTGGCAATTAGTCTGAAGTGACATGTTGTGAGAATACTGAAGAAATAATCTGAAATTATTTCTTTAAAACAAAGGTTTTTTGTGTTCCACTGGGAAAGAAATTATTCGAAGAAGCCTTGAGAAACTAAAATGGAATTTCAGTTTATTCCCAGAAACAGCTTCCAGATTCCCAAGATGGCCAATATCTGTGTGTGGATGGGATATTGGAAGACAAGACAGCAGCTTGAGGACAATTGCCAAACTATAATAATAAAAATGTCCAAGGTATTTTATTTAATTGCAGTTAAGATTGGAAGTGGTTTGAAAAAGAAAGTTAAAAAAAACCAACCCACATATCAGAGTCTTCTGTAAAAAATATAGCAAGTGGATTTGTGTGCTTTTAGGCCTGATAAAAACCAGTATCCAGTAGGGCAGTTTTTTCTAGTATGGCAAGACTGTGGTTTGTCAGGATCTCTGGAGAGTCTCTGAACTGAACAGATTTGCCCTGGCAGAACTCCCAAATCAATAATCCTTGCTCTAAAGGGACTTTGCAAATAATATTTTTTTATTTGTGATAGGACCTTTGGCACAGGTGGCTTCTCTACTGGAAGTTTGCCTCTCCTTGTTTCCTGTATGGCAACATTGCAGCACTCAGTGGTCTTCCTACTTTTTCTCCCACATTTATTGACTCATAAGTTGATGTTCCTTTGGTCACTCCTTTTACCACCAGTTGTCATACATGGTTTACACTGGTTTAGCTGAAAATTTTGAACACCAGTTAGAAAAGCATTTTGAAAGGAAATGGAAGGGAAATGAAAGTGCATAAAAAAGACATAAGGACTTTATGTATAGCACATAAGTCACAGCTGACTTATATCAGGATGTCTCATATTCAAAAGTCAGATATATTTACTTCTGTTTTACACCAAGTAAGCAGGAGAAAAATGAGATGCAGCATCTTCTTCAACAAGCTGAATCATAAAATATCTGGAGTTGGAAGGGACCCACAAGGATCCTCAAAGTACAGCTTTAACTCAAAGCACAAGAATTGGTCCCTGAGAGCTGTGGTCCAGCACTTGTTCTTCCTGCACAGTTGAAAGTTTTTTCAGTCTCAGTGTAAGAATTTGCTCCATGCAGCTCATGACAAAGCACTGCAAAGGTTCTTTGCCTGAAGTTAAAATCAAGCACTTCATCCTGTTTAGTAGCTGCCACAAGTCTTTCTTTAGTTCTTTTTAGTTATCATTTCAAGCTTTCGAAAAATATTGTAATGTATAAGCATCCTGTATGAGATTATTGCCTAAGGATCAGTCAGCTTGGATTTACTTACTACAGTAAGTCTCGTGTGAATATAAATTAATGTTCTTGTCCTCCCACACATGGTAGGACCTAAGTGATGATTAGATAGATAAGGAGTCATTGATAAAAGCAGAAATATAATACAAATAAAGTACAAGGCAGTGCATGACTTAAATGCCCTCATTCGTGTCATTCACAGTTCTTTACTTTTCTCGGAAAATTTGATCTAGTTGTAGCTCAGTGTACAAATAGAAGAGTTTAAAGGGATGGGAAAAAGAACATGGCCCAGTTTTAATTTCCTTGTGCATGCACAGATATGAATAGAAAATCTGAAAGTCTTAACTAGAAATGCAGAGAATTGGCTGATCAAAAGCTGAGATCAGTTCTTTATGAGTCCTTCTTTATGTTCGTTGCAATGTTTAGCAAAGCATTTAGGATGGAAAATTTCAGTTGAGATTTTTTTCCTAATGATTTTTGCAAAGCTTTCGAAGTTCCTTTCAAAGCCAGATTTCACATCTCCTCATTCAAGGAACAAATTTTATTAGGATTTTTGGCTGGTGAAATCCAAAGGCCTTTTCTCCAATTGCCCTCATAATGCTCTGTGAATTAACCAGCCTTGAAAACATTGTAATTGATACAAAAACTAACAAAAATAGATTTTTGGATTTTTTATATGTTTATTTCACTTGTTAGATAAATCTCAGTGTTATGACACTGTGATATCATCTAACATTTGTAAGGCTGTTGCTAGTTAATTATTTCATGGTTTTGTTATACATGGTATCCTTCAGCTGAAATAGAATAGATGCCTTTCAAAACATTCTTGAATAAAGACGACAATAAATGCAATTTCTAATCTCAGAAAATATCTTGAAATACCCCAACTTCTTTCTTTTGCAAGGATTAGCAGGAAAACATTTTTTCTCTTCTTTCAATAACACTGCACCTTTCTCCAGCTCTGTGATGTAGTAAACAAAATCACATCAGCATTATGTGAACTTGATAGCAAGGTAGGCTCACACTTGCCTAGGTTAACATTTGTTCTCAGTCCCACCCAAATACGTCACTACTCAAGGCATTAGAAAGAATTAGTTTCAGAGATGTGCTCTCTGCTGCACTAGAAAATAAAATCAGTTTTGCAAAGGAAATGGCTGTTCTTAAGCAGTCAGAGGCTGTCATGGGAAACAAGTGTAATGGAAGAGAGGACTAATTAGGCATCCTCAGCCAGGGATTCAGTTGAGTCTGCCATTGAATCACAGACTTATTTTTCCTAAGAGGAAGAAATCATGGGAGGTTGTTTGTTTGTTTTGTTGTTTTCTTAAAACTTATTTAAACATTATTTCAAAGTGGTGCAAATGCATCGTAGTGTATAATATATTAGCAAATACATGACTCCTGATTCTTATGAGACTTTAAACTGCACTTGGAATTGTTGTCAGTTAAATTTACTACTTAAGAGATTTTGTTGCTTTAAAGAGACTTCTTTAATTAATACTTCTAGAACTCCAGTGAAAAAATTGCAGTACATGATCACTGCTATCCAGACCATCAATTCTTCAGCCCATCTGAGTTTAACGATAGTCTACGAATGCAAATGCAGTGAAGATGGATGAGAAGATTGAGCAGAAGTTCTAAAGTTTGTAGCCAATTGCACAATGGTCCTTATGGGTTGGGATTGATCAGAATATATTTGTTACTTCTAGCCAGTCTGATTGCAAATCTGTCTTACTAAAATCCATCATGCTCCCATGCCAGGTGTTTTTAAATTACAGATTCAAAGAACTCACAACCTTGATGTTACTAGCACCATTAGCACCAAGCTCTAACCAGCTTAGACTGTCATCTTTTGTGTGCCTAGAAATGCTTTTCAACATGGAACTGTGCACACAGTTGTGAAAAATGCAAAAGTAGCTGCATCATTCTTAAGGAAACCAGAACAATTTCGAAATAAAACGCCACTCTTACCTTTTTGTTAGCAGGGTGTACTGCATCTGGCTGCATCAAATATTTTATACTGACTCAGCTCTGTACAAAAGAAATGTAAATGTTACATGTATGAACATCCGTGGAGGGCAGGGAGAGGGAACTCTGCAGACCTGAGACATTCTAGAGAACACGTGGTTTTATTGCAAGGGCCTGGGTAAAAAGGACCTGCCCTCAGCCACCAGCCTCGGCTGAAGGGAAGCCCCAGAGAGAGGGAGAGAGAGAGGGTAAGAGATAAGAGAGGTGGCAGGGGTAAGCGGGATAAGGTAAGAGAGAGAGAACCTTGTTACAATACATCATATCTCCTTTTGTGTTGAATATTCTAATTTACAGTGACCAACTCACGTGAGATACAAAACCTACAGTCTTTGCATACAGCCTGTGAGAACTGCTGTATTACCATATCGCTCTGTATTCTAAACTCTAAAGGCTACTCTCTTATCTGTCTTTTCCCTGATACCTTGGCAGGGCTACTCCCTTGAGTCCCTCTGTTGGGTAGCACTCAGCCTATCTCCAGCTAATCACCATCTTCCTGCCTGCCATGATAACATCTCAAAGCTCACTTTCAGTTCTATTTCACTCGCAGGTTTTATATTTTTAGTATTTCTTGCCAGGCAATCATACTTGTAAGCTTTTCCTGTCTCATCTTTCCCAACAGCTATGCATGGTAATGGTAAACATAATGTTACACATGGTTTTAATGCTAGTTGATAAAGAGGAAGGAGTGAAACCAATTTCTTCTATTTCTTCTCTATAGTGTTTTTAATGAAGCATTTAATGAATGGCACAATTTTTGGTTTCTGTAAATTGCTTTTGCAAAAGTGAAAAGGAATATTCATTACTTTTTTTGCTCCTCTTCTGTCTTAGTCAAAAAGGTAATTTTTTGAAAGCAGGATACAGATTATCAGTGGAAAGTGGAGCACTTTACCTTAAGACTGGAAGCTTAACAACTGAAAACTCTTACTTTGCCAGAAAAGTGTGGTGTCTTCTGTGCAAAGATAGTGTAATTTCATCATCAGCCCAAATCAAAATGAGCTTTACCCAAACCACAAAAATTTGCAGAAAAATGTTAGCAATTTAAATATGTAATATAAAATTTAAGCTCCAGACGAATCCTATAGAATTCTGTGGAAAATTTGCTGTTGACTTTGACAGCAGCTTGGAAATTACCTATTCCTGACTGACCTAGGTCATAGCTGACTCACTGACTAGTTCAGCAGAACTGAAAAGCATGTGCTGGTTTAATTTCACCATTTTGTGGCAGTTCTCTCTGAATTCCTATGAAACATTTAAAAAACACATTACAATGACTGTCTGGAGCACTGCAGGTTAATTATTTCCACTCAGCCTAATTAGCTAATAGTGTCAACACTATGAAGGTATACTCCTCAAATGTTTCATTAAAAGTATCTCTCTCTGGTCTTTAACTTTCCTAATGAGTTTGAAAACTCTTCTCTGCACAAAATACTGGTGTGCTTGTTAAGGGATGTTATGACATGCTCCACACACACGATGTGGAGGAGGCACAGATGCTTCTCTCACCTGCGGGTGGTACCAGACACATGGGCTGTTGTGGGAAATAGTAAAGGACCTTGGAACGAATGAGTCTTACTAGAACAAAAAACAGTAACTACTATCAGATTTGACTTGCATCCTTTAAATAGACCAGATCTTTTACAACATTAAAATTGTTGTAGTTTAAAATAGCAATGCTTAAAGCAAACAAAAAGGTACCTTAAACAAGCAGAAAGAAATACATTAAGTAGTGAGAGACTTTAAATTTTGCTGATGTGCATTTGTGAAGAAAACTTGTAATGCTGTTTTGCTAAATGAAAAGAAATATGTATTGTAGTAGAGCTATGTAACACAAGATAGTTAATAAGTGACAAAAGTTAAGAGAGCTTCTCTGTGGTTGTACCAAGAGGGGGAATTGTGGGAAATAGTAAAGGTAAGAAGATTTTCAGAAGCTGTGAAAGCAGGCCTCAGAAACAGAAAGAGCAGAAAACTTAGAGCTAGCTGCAGCTGCAAAGTCTGAAAACAGAAAAGATATAATAATACAGCAAGCAAGGACATGAAACAATAGTTTGAGTTTTTGGGCTTGGCTGGAATAGACCTTAAGACTGCAGAAAAATATGCTTAGCAAGATAGCAGAAGGTTTTAAGCTTAATAATGAAGTATTGTGTGTTGTTAATAGAGATCTTGCTGCCAGTAAGATGTGAGCTGTTGCCATTTTTCAATTGTCTCAACCTTGTAATGAGGCTGATGCCACAATAAAGCTCAAGGAACATCTCCCAGAAGTTCTGTACCATTGGTACAAACCTCCAACACAGGCTGTGACCTGGGGTCCTGCTGCAGCCCCTGGCACTGAGCCTCTTGCTCGCACTGGAACCTGCTGTAGGTGTTTTTCAGGACATACACCCAGCAGAGTGGCTGGAACTCCCACCCACGCCAGTGAGTGGCACAGACCCCACTGGCTCCAGCCAGAGAGTGACACCACAGACCAGGGACACCTACCACCTATGCCCCTGGTCTGAGTCCAGCTGCTGTCCCTTTGGCAGATGTGTCTGAGTCCAGCACTGTACGTGTTCACACATGGCAGTGACACAGTTTAGATAAGAAGCTAAATTTAGAGGTAATGAATATTTGAAAGGTCTCTTTCTTTTTCATTCAAATTTCTTTATTTTTTAATTCAAATTATTAACTCCTCTTAAAAATTTTTGCTTTTATTCCTCTCTCCTTTCTCTACTGAACTCTTTCATTCCAGCTCATCTCATATCACCTGTTTGATTTCTGTCACTCACTTTTGGTAGACTAATTTTTTTGTAGTTTTCAGTTGCTTTCTCTAGTCTTCTTACAATGATGTTTTCCCCTTTTTGCTTTCACATTTCACAGCACAGGCACTGTGTGGCATTGGTTTTTAGCCTCCAGGTTAGAACTGATCCTTCATTTCAGCTGAAGCGTCAATTAGTTTTCCTCCACTGCAAAACTCAATGAATCTCCACTAAACCAGATAAATTAAATCTAGTAATTAGTAGAAATCCAGTCTCTTTAACAGCTTTTCTTTATGAGTCTGTGCTGCTGTTTGTGACCAGCTAAATGCTTGGAAGGCCTTTCACTGCCCCCACTGTGCCATCTTCAGGCTCTTCACTGACCAGGGGCACCACCATAGAAGTGTCCAGAAGTGTCTGTCCAGTGCTAGGGCCCACTTTCTTCACTCTTTGTATCCATAAGCCATCTGGCAAGGTCTCCACTTTCTCAGTGTCACTTGCTATTTCTCTGGACCTGAATTGCTTCTGAAGAGATACAGCCAGAGAGAATGATCTCTCATCTATCTTAAAAACCTCTTCCTAATCTGTCTTCTTTCAAGATCTCCACAAGATAAGTAACTTTCTGTTGATGTAAGTTGTTCTGTGATCATTTGTATGCATCACAGATAGTTAAAAACTTCTAATAACAAAAAGGGGGAGGGGAAGAGGAAGGAAACTGCATAGTTCAGCATAGCAGTAAATCTGATTCATTGTGCATTTTTTCACATGGTCCACTTCAAGTGAGATTTTTCTAAAGAAAACAAGTGATCTGGTGTATATGTGTTTCCTGTCATAGGGGACCAGCTTAGTTTTATACACACTTAGAGAGTGTGTGTGCAAATGTGTTAAGTGACATTCAATGAATTAAGTCATCTTCACATCTAGTACACTTTTAAGTATCGCACTGAAGGAACTCTGCAATTTTCAGTGTTTATGCACCTGGAGATGTTTATAACAGTTTTAGATAATGTTTACATTGAACATTTGTATAGAAACTGTTCATAACATAAGCAGTTTTTCAGATTGAAAAGCTGCATGTGTATCTTGGAAAAGCATGGTCTGAATGACAAAGCTGTAGTTGGGAAATTTAATGAAAACTGTCAAGAGAAAAGTATGGCCATGACTCTTCTTTATCACTGTTAAACTTTGATGCTTATCTACTCTATTTCTTTTGATGCATATCTACTCTCTTTCTTATCTCCAGTGATGCTACTTAATCCTCTCTTCTTTCATCCTTTTTCCTTTGACAATTCCACAAATGCCAAACTGCAGTTACTGGTTTTCACAAGATCACTGGTTCTTTGTCCTTCATTTTCAATCAAATCCTGTTGCCTCCAGACTTCCCAATTGGCTCTGATCTCCAATTGATTGGTAGAGAAGTGTAACTATCAATTCCTAATCTGCATCTGCCGTTGGGAGAAGGATTTATAACAGTATGTGCAAGAGAATTTAAAGTGAAGAAGAGTAATCTGGCTTTTAAATTAGAGTTCCAAGGTATTTCCTAAAATGCTGCCATCCATTTTTTTCAATTCAGTAACTTCATGGGTGATCTGATGTGATCAATAGGGTTTAAGTAGTTTAATGAAGTTGATAGGTATATACTGGAATGAAAAACAGGAAGCTAAGGTCAGTAGAGGAAGACTCAATAAAATGCATGTGTACAGACAAATGAGATTATCGAGAATGTTTTCCTGGCTTGACAAAAAATGCTGATGATCTGCCAAATAGCCTACTGATAGCTCACACAGTTCCTCGGCAGGTGTTTCCAAAGAACTGAGGCCAAGACTTATAAATATTTATGCTGTACATAATTTCATTCTATTCCCAAGCTTACTACACAGAAGGCACATGTACCCTGATTTGTCTGTCTTCCACAAGTCCTGAACTGTGAATATGAAATCTGCACTTCATTTTGTCTCCCCTGCCTCTCCATCTGTGATGAACCATTAACAGTTTAGTGGCAGAGCCAACCCATAAGGCCCTGAGAGAAATTCCATCATACAGCTGAAATTGAGCATAAATCATCATGTCAAGGAACCACTTAATGCATTTCCCTTTCAGTTTTCAGAATCTTTGTCGCTTTTGTCTCAAAATTTAGTATTTAGAAAAATTATCTGTCCAGCCTGGATTTCAGGTCTTATGCTAAATCTCTTCCAAAAATATCACATCCAGAACTAATATAACAGAGAATTTTTTTCCATTTTTTATGGAAAGGCATACAGTTCTGTAGGTGAACAAAATCCAAAATCCAGCGCTACTGGGAGCTTAGTTATACTGTTAAGGCATTGGAGGTGGCCAGTGGATTGCAAATGTTGCTGACTAAAAAGCAGAGTTAGGCTTAAACAGTGGGAGCTCACCTGCTGTCATTGCCAAATATAGGAGGGATACTTTGAGAAGGAAAAAAAATTAACAGAAATAAAAAAGCATGAAGAGAAAAAAGAGTGGGGGAAAAAAAGAGGTAGTTTACATGTGACTTCTGTCCTTCACAAGAGTGAAGGAGGAAATTGTTGCAAGAATTGTTTCTAGTCTTTGAACTAGAAACATCCTTCTAACAGGATAACTACCTGCCCCAAAAGCTTTTAGGAACTCAGATTACTATGCCTTCTGTGTATATTTATCACCTAAATCCCATTATGAAAAGGCAGCAATGAGGCAGGTGGGTACTTCTTTGAACAGAGAGCATTTGATGAAATCAGGAAAGGTGAGCATGACTTTGGGGGCATGGGCAGCAACAATAAGGTCTATCTTGTGCACTTAGTGGACAGACATTCTGATTTTTCTTTTGCTTTCTTTATTCTGATTTTTCTTTGGCTCTGGCAAAAAGTGGCCTGCCTGCCCTTGCTTTCATGCTCACTACAAAGAATTTTCGAAGACACCAGTCACATGCAGAAAGGGAGATATTTTGCCTCTGAAAACTCCTTTCTAGACGGTCTTTCCTGGGGTAGTCTGACCTGTCTCTACAACAACAGGGCAATATGTAATATGTACTGTCTTTCTAAAGCTGGGATCATATGTCTGAAAATAAGTAAATATATCAAGTTAAGGTAGTCTAGGTGTAGATGTATATTATTAGAAATATACAGTCATTTATTAACCACTTATAAGTTCTAGCTTACAAAAATTTATTCATTTTTGTATTTTTTTATAACCACCAGTGTCAACACTGTGATACTTTTGATCAAGTACAATTTTTGAATTGTAGCAGTTTGGAAAAAAATTGCACTGGCCATAGGTACATGTTGTACCCCCTATACTAAACCTTGATTAGTAAGGTACAGTTCTCTAGTTTAAGTATCTCTACACAGGAGGTTTAGACCATTGGTGAATATAACAGTTGCAATTACAGATATAAATGATGCTAAATAGCAGGCACTCCCTCAGGATGTCGTGTGCCCCATGCCTGTACACAGGTGGCAGTACAAGGGTACCAAGATATGAGAATACGTGAGCCGTGCTCCAGTTACAGAACTGCCTGTGAAAAGTAAGGGCCTCTGGGGACCACTGTTCACAGTTCCACCTGGTGTTTTACAGAGATGAGTTCTAGGGCACTCCCACAGTGCATTCTGGGGAAAAATGTGTCTCACAGTTTAATTTTCATTGCAGGGAAACAGATTATTAAATCCACGAGCAAGCAGCACCTGTGAACTAACCTTAATTTGAAGAACCTTCACATCTAGCCCAGAGGAGTTTGTGCCTTACTGGGTTAGGGATAGGAACTGTGACGTTTCTAGTCAACATATTATTAAAAAAACAAACAAACAAAAGGAGTCTGGAAAATTTAGCTTCTCCTGAATATCTGTTTTCAGGCTAAGAGTTACTATAGTCTATTCTAGAAGTTTGAAGGAAATAGCATCAGTCCATCATTATGAGTGTGTTGATAGCTCTTCTTTTCATGACCAGCCACTTTAAAGACTAGTAATAAGAGTTTCCTACTGTGTAAATAATTTTAATCTATTAGATTAATTAGCTTCTTAATGGTCACATTAGAGGTTAAGGTTTTTCTTTAACCTGCTTCAAACTGGGCAAATAGATACAGAATTCACTGAAATTATTACATTATTTCATTTTCATTATCACCCTTAGTGTTTTGACACTGCATAGGCCCAGTGTGCAGCATGGTTTCTCTGTATTAAGGTTTGGTTTTTTTTAGCTCATGAAAAATGACACTGAAAGTTGCAATGCTGATCAGGAGATCATAACAGCAGTGGCTTCAGAATAAACCAACTGCACCACTGGGAATGAAAATCTTCCGTGCTGCTTTCTCATACTGTGAAAAGATAAACTAGTCCCCTCACCTCTGCCCTGACCATAGTGTCAGAATTTTAAATTAGCTGCCAGATGTGAGTACAGAGCTATGCTGTTCTCTTTGGTTACTCCTCTGATATTACTTTCTCCCGTATGTATAATTATGTATATTATTGCAAAGCCCATATGGTTTGCATTGAATTCCATGAGCTTTTGTGTAAGCCTGAAAGTAGCAAAATTGTCTGTTTACTCAACGCTTTTAGCTTCAAACTATTTAGAAATAATACATCCCTTTAGGTTGTTTAAAGCATTGTATACGTCATCAGTAATTACATAGGTGTGGACCTATGTAAAATAAGATAGCTGTAGATATTTCTGCATCATGTCTATGCCAGAATTCCTAATAAAGAAAAAAATCTTGCAGATAAAAAATTTCTTTCATGATCAGATAGGTACAGTACAGGCATAGTTTGATACTGCAGACATTGCCAGCTGAGACAGCAAGCTACCCATTTAAAGGCTCAGGTTTGGGGCTGAAACTAAAAATGGGAAGTTTGAGATCCCATCAGATACCAACTTGCATTTTATTTTACGCATTTAACTGTTCTGTGTTTCTGAGCTGATGGTTAGATGCTACAGGCTAAAAGTGTATTCATTCTTAATATTTGTATTAAAAAGTTTAGACTTTTCCTGAGATAGTCATTTAGGTCAATCTGACCTTGTGCTGAAACTGGATTGTTTTGTGTGTTCACCAGAGCTGCTGCTCTCTCAGAGGCAGAATTTGTCTGCTGAAAGTTGGTTGATTTTTTCAGGATGTGATGAGTCATCCCTAGTTTTCCTAATTTCTTTTTTATTTCCTTCAATGTTTTACTCATATATAAACTGATATTTCCCCCTTTTATTTACAAAGGTAAATAGCCTTAAAGCTTCTTGCTTGCTGTTCCCAAATACAAGCACATACTTACGATGGCTTGGGAACCGTTCTACACCATGTCTCTAACACAAGGACTGAGTGCAATTGCAGCAGAGGGGATAACCAAAGATTATCCTGGTGCCTGTGCCCTTACACAGGACCTGTCAGTTGTGTCTTTCATCTCTTGCCCCGTCTGTTTTGCACTCTTGCTGTTGTGGCAAGAGCCATCATAGAGCAGTGTTTGTGTTTCCGTGCACGCAGTTGAGATGAAAAGTGCAGGAGCTGCATAATGTCCCAGCCAAGCTCTGCCTCTCTCAGGAACATAAATCAGGTGCTAAGCTGCTAATCAGGTGTTAAGTCTGCCACTTGCAGCAAATATCCACCCAGGCAATGCTTGCTCATATCACCCATTGTGTATAAGATGGTTGGTTAGACCTCATAGGAAGATACTCCAAGAATTTCCATCACAGTAAATAAGAGTGATGCTGTTCACCTTCTTTATAGCACATGAACATAAGCTATTCAGCCAAATTAGATTTTAAAATGAGAGTGTAAATAATATTTATATTTTATATACATAGAGTGCCAAATATTAAAGGGAAACTGACCACACTTTATGGTTGATATTTCAGTACTCAGAAAAGGCAAAAGTACCAGATCCGTTATCACAGTTGCTGAATTCATTATATGGGAAAGCTCAGCCATGGAACTAGAAGTCTGCCAGAAAGGACAACAAAAGATATCTTTGAGATTTCATTTTGGTTTCATTTTGTTTTCCATCTTAAAATTCAGAATGAAATAGACTTGAAGTCTTTAAAATATTTTAACATTAAAATTTTTACAAACCTTCTTTTACCTTCTGTTGTTTCAAATAAATAATCTGACACTTCTCTCTTAGATGATTTAAGGTGGGTTATAAGAATTTTACAAGAGATGCACACAGACAAACAAATTCTCTTTATTGGAAAGATGCTGGAAAGATACAAAAGCAAAACGATTTTGTTGTCCTGTTCAAAAATTCTGGTTGCCCTTTGCGATTCATGATGGCTGCAATCTCTTTGGTCTTTTCCCATCAGGATTCTGCTCTAATGATGAACTCTGCAGCATGTACAGAAATTGTTCTCAAGCCTATGTTAACAGTCCTGATAATATATTTTTTAGGTTTCCTCTACGCTCAGAACAGTACCAAACGCAGCATTAAAGAGCGACTTATGAAGCTCTTGCCCTGCTCGGCTGCCAAAACGACATCTCCTGTTACTCAAAGCAAGTTTTATTTTTCATTTTTTTTAATTTGTTTTCTTTTTTTTTTTTTTTTTGGTTTGCTTGCATCCAAAGTTATATTTTCATTAACTGCTCATTTNTTTTTTAGGTTTGCATGCATCCAAAGTTATACTTTCATTAACTGCTCATTTGAGAGGCAAGGTATCTGCTGAAGTAATCATATGGTTTACCGAGGTTTAAAATCTAGTGACGAACAGATTTGTCTATGCAGAGTAGGATGGCAAGATACCAGTGCCATGGTCTGCCACACAGCAGCTGCTGGGTTGGCACTTAGGATCTGCAAGTTAGTTGACGAGTGATTCCCTGGTTAAATTTAATACCTGCTCTCTATGTATTTGAAAAGCAGTAACTTTTTTGCATTTTTAAGCACGTGTCTGTGTGTGCTTGCTATCCAGTACACAGGGGGTACCATCATAACTGGTCTGGGAGGAAAGGATTGACCCTGCAGGTTTTGAATATATAACTTCAAACTATATAGGGAACAGCACTTAAAGTTGGTGTCTGAGAGAAAAATAGTAATGAGATTGAAAAGAATTACGTGAATGTGGATATTAGGAAAAGCACACTGATATTATACTGAATGTCTTGATATGCTATAAGGAAATAAAATCTCTCCAGGGTAGGTAACAGATAAATATAGAGGGGCAGAGTGAGAGATCAATACATAGATACATATTTTTTCCTAGATAGAGATTAACTATGGTAATAACACTATAATGTCTTCCTGTATAAATTGGCTCCTATAGCAGATTTTAAAATATCTCTCGGGACCCAATTCAATCTAGATTAATTTGACTTAATTCTAGGCACTAATATGAGCACCTAAAACCAGAAGCTGAATGATCCGTGTGTTTCCTGTATACTCTTCTGATAAAGCATATCAATCAATCTCAGGTAAAAAAGGCATGCAAGAGCAGTTTCCCATGTCTAGTGAATCCAGGACAACCAAAGGCAACTTGACTAGAAATACAGTCTCCTACTAAATGTCAAGGCTTCACAGGTATAGATCTAGGGTTTCTTTATGCTATCCCCCTTCAGTGTCTTTCATATGCTCCTGTGTAGGGAAAACTCTGGTACTTGCTTTCCTTTTAAGTATCTGAGATGAAAAGGGCTAAATTTCTGGATGTACCCTGATTTATTTTTTTCATGGTATCTAGGCTGATATGTTTTAATTGAAAGTAAGGTAGCTTCAAAACCACAGTTAATGTTGTGCCACTTGTTAATAACTCTTTCTGGATAAGTTACTTTCAGCTGGTCAGGTCATGACCTGAGAAATATAGCCCTAGACAATAAAAAGAATCAGAGAATCAAAAGTTTGCTTGAGTTGGAAGAAAGACCTTTAAAATCATATGGTCCAGTCCTCCTGCACAAGATCAGGTTGCTCAAAGTTCCATCCAGCCTGAACACTCCCAGGGAAGGGGCATGGAATAGATAAGAATTAATAGAAAGTTTGATCTGTTTGTTTGCAGTTGCTAGGAGAGTGACACATCCTTATTCCTTGCATAATTTCTATGTAAGCTCTTAATCTGCACAAGTAACCAAATATATTTAGAATCAGTCTCAGAAACCTTGACTATGTCAAACTTATATTTTCCTTACTGAAAATATTCTCTAAGCCAGAAGAAGTTGAACTAAAAATGAGTATTAAATATTTCCTATTTGAGAACCAAGCAGTAAAAGAGGTGCACTCAATAATTTTCTCTGTAATCTCCTCAATAATGAAGTGCTATATTAAGAATGTTACATCAAGTGAAAATGTTGATAAGACTCTCATTGTAGATATATATTTTTATTATTCCATTTTGATATCATGTGCTATTTCATTTCTGCTAGCATGAAAGAAGCAACTTTATAGCTTCCTACGAATGAAACCAACACCACTTACAATAACAATCACATGATGTGAATTCCTTAGAAACTATCAGGGATATATTTTTTAAACAAGTCATTTATTGGAATACACATAGACTGAATTTGCACTTCTGCACTTCTATCAATATGTGCTTACAAAAGTTACTTAAAAACGTAAAATCTCATTTCAACATTTGTATTGAACATATTTCAGTGTTCCTGTTGAAAAAAGCATGTAAAAGAACACTTATTTGTGTGCTCTAGTCTAGTAAGTCTAAACTTAAAACCATCATTCCTGAGACACATGCATGTGCTAGTACACTAGGGTAGGATTACACTCAATTATTTTGAAAAAGAAAGACATGCTAAATAGTTATGAAATAGTTAGGGAGGCTGTAATGTGGAGTTTGTGCAGAGAAATGCATGTGCACAATTTTTACAGATATGAATTATTTGAAGAGTACATTTGCTTTTTGCAATGTTTTTACCATTTTGTTCTTTAATGAAAAATGAAAGGTTCAAAGCATATTTCCTGTGACATTTACACTTAAAAAGTCTTTACTATTTAGCTATAAGAAATCTATGAATTAATGAAATCATTAAGAATATTTTCTTTAGTACATTAATGAGGGATTGTGAACTTGTTACTAGTTTTCAGTTGACATGAAATCTCATTTCTATGAAAAAACATACTACTAACTTATCTAGCCTGAAGAAACCAAAGAACTGACATAACTAATGCCATAGAAATCATTATTGTTTAGAAATAGATAAAAATAGAAAAAGTAGATTTTCACACATTTTCCTGCATATTTTAAAGTATAGATTTTTTTTTCCAACCTGGTAGCTGTAAGTGTGAAGAAAAGGATTAAAAACCTGCAAATGACTCATGAATGCTATAGCATTTTAGTCATCACAGTTGGTACATTTTAAGGAAGTTTATGATGATCTTACATTTTTATTATTTCTATCTCTAAGACACTAGAGAAGTTGAGTGTGAAGAATGTTATACTGAACCTTTTCATCATCAGCCTACTGCAGTCTTCTACATTCTTACTGAATTATTTAAACACAATAAAAATATTTACAACTAAGGATATATTGAATATTGTGCTCACCACATTGTCTTGCCTTTAGCCTCATATTTGTTATGTGTATTCATTTAGCTTCCAGAAAGGCTTGTAGATGTCTCTCTAGGTAGCCAGATGTTTTAAAAATGGGTGCTTAGAGAACTAATTTCAAGTTAAGTCTTTTTCTGTCTAAAACCAAAGCCCATTTAAATCCCATGTAACCATGTGAATATAAAATACAAGTGAGCTTTCAACAATATTTACTCTCAGGTTGATTTTTTTTCCAATTTAGTCAAAGTACCTAGTATTGAATTGCAGTTAACCACAAAAAAAAAAAAATCATCTGGATCACACTGAGATCATCTTCCTGAGTGCTAACAGCAACATATCTTCCACAGGAGAAAGTGCACTGCCCTACATTTTGCGATTTTTCCAAGTAGTTTATATATTATTAAATATCTCTTTAAAGTTTGTTTATTTTTTTGTTTAGCTGAACTGTATCTTCTGATGCCAAATTTCTCCCAAGCAGCTGAAAGGTATTATTACTGCACTATAGCAGAACAAAAATATATGAAACTATAGGCATAATACTGGTTTAATCAAGTATTTTAAAAATGTGTGCTTATGAATATTGACTCAACCCCCCCCCCCCCCCCCCNTATTCTAAGAACAAGGAGTCCTAAATTCTAATGTAATAAAATATGTATCATCAGTTTTGTAGAAGTGACAGTTAGGTATGATGTATTGTTAAATTTCTATACTTTTTATAACTCTTAAACTAAACAAAGTAGTGATTTCATTAAATCAGTTTGGAGTACTACATAAGTACATTTAATGCTGGCAGTACTTAGAAATGGACACACACATTCATATTTTTGATCACAAGTGACTGGCATCCTATTGTAAGTTCCTTTAGCTGTTTTATTGAACTTTCACATTTAAAACTCTACCAAGGAAAAAATGCATTGCTAATTCTCATTGTTTTAGGGAGACACTCAACTGCAAACCTTTAATATGTATATCCACATTCTTACTTACTTAAAGAAGAGTTTACTAAAACCATTGTGTTCCCCACTTAGGCTGCTCACCCTCAATAATGTTTCTCCTAAATGGACGGTTGTATGATACTCAAAGTAAGATCTGCTGCTGAATGTGGAACATCAATTTCACATGCTTTCCAAAGGACAACTTCACAATAAAAATCCCAGCCTGATACAGTGAATTCACATTCATTATCTAACTGAAGGAAAAATTTCAGTTTTATGGAGTCACTACAGTTTTATAAAATTGTTTCATTTGGTCAAAGTATAAATATATATGTTTCATTTTCTGGTATAAACAGAAAAGTCATACTGAATGTATCATGCATGCTCTTGCAGAATGTTGGCTTTTCAGTTTATTGCTATTACTACTCATGAGATAATATGCAGGCTACTGGATCATCACTGCTGTTCACTGTTCTTTGCAGCCACAGAAGCAGATGATAGACATCCTTTTCCTATGAGTTCAAAATGGACTCCTCCTTTGTCATTAAAGCTGCAAAAACGAGTCTTTAAGAGGATGTCTTCCCTTCCCT
>VZDJ01007747.1:30644333-30789196 GCA_008694505.1 Cyanoderma ruficeps
TTCCCTTCCCTTCCCTTCCCTTCCCTTCCCTTCCCTCATTCCCTCTCTGTCTTTTTGAAAGAGTTAAGTATTTCTACCTCCTGAATTTCTTGTTGAGCTTTCCTTGTCTGTCTCTTGTATTCTGCAGACACTGTAGAAGATGAAATGGAAATGGCCACAGTACGACATAGACCTGAAGCTCTTGAACTGCTGGAAGCACAGAGTAAATTCACAAAGAAGGAACTTCAGATCTTATATAGAGGTTTCAAGAATGTAAGAGCTTACTTTTTGAATTTGCAGTCTGTTTATGGGATATGCCACTGCGATCTCAGCTGTGTAAGAGTGACTAGCGGTGCAGCTCATGACATTCAGTAGCTAAGTACTTCATGTCCGATCAGATGAGGAAACAATCACTCTGAAACAATCAGTCTAAAGTCATTAAACTATTTAATGAAAAAAAGATGCAGACAAAATAGAAAGCATCAAGGAGAGAATAAGTATGACTTAGTATAATAGGACTTTGTTCAAAGACAAATTAAAAGTTGTGTTGAGGTTGTTTGTCTAAGAATGCAACAATGGAAGAGTTCTGAAGAATTTGGTCAGTAAGAAGAATGATTTTGATTTTTGTAGTCACAGGAGCTGTCACAAGAAGTAATTGACTTCAGCTGCACTAGATGACTTTTTAATTTGGTGAACAGATGTAGATAACTTCATCAGTTCTCACTAGTTCTATAAATCTATAAACTTCTTAGATCCCTTTACTTGGAGTAATTGTGGGTTTGTTTTTTTTTTGTGATAATGTGTGATGTAGTGGCATGTCCCATGTTCTATTTGGCAGGGATCCCAACTGAGGACCCCAGTACATGTGTGTAGTCCAGCTCTTTTTCCAGTGTGTACAGCTGCCCTATAGTGCTGTGCTTGGCTTTGACTTGTGAGGCATGCATGGCTAGTATAGCAATGAAATAAGACTCAAAAAGATGTTAGTAAGTAGTACTGAATTCTGTTTTCTTAAAAAATAGACTTTTTGTCTATTTATTTTACTTTCTTCCAATTAAAAATATGCAGAATATTGCATGCAATTAACATTGGATAGAAAATATTAAATAAATATTCTATTAAAAATTAATAATAGCAATTTTTGATCATCAGTTTTAATGTTAATCTGTAATTTTAGCTGTAATTATTGCAACTGTGCAGATGCTATGTCTCCTGCTAAGCTGAAGATGAATTTAGTTGCATTATCACTTTGTAGTTTAGTTTTTCTTTCACCCTTCTTGGGTGAAAAGGTACGACAACAAACAAATAACAACAAAGGGACAACCTCTTGCCCATGGCATTTACTACTTAGATGAGTTAATAAAAACACACTGAAGCTCCATTATGGAAGCAGATAGGATATCTTCAATAGCTTGTACAAGAGAAGTGTAAATCTTGCACAGCTCTTCTTAGCTCTCCTGTATTCTGTAAAGTAATCAAGACATTCAAAGGGGTGCTTTAAATTTATGTTTTTATCAAAAGCTTGCAATGCCAGCAAGACAGGGTCAGGTAATGTGTCCTGTCTGTATCATTCTCAGTTCCAGAAAGTATATAATGTTGGCATGTTAATGATTAACAGTGATTGCTCTTAAAAGCTTTTCATTTCCTCAGGGTTCCAGAGAACATTCCCCTGCTAATGACAATATTCTCCAGGCATTGCAAATCATGATCTAATGTCCCTAATTATCTAAGGCAAAAAGGTACAAAGTATAGTGGATAAAATAAGCCTTCTGTCTCTTTCTTCAAGAATAATTATTTTTAGAGTTTCAGAAACTAAGAACCTTGGTATTTCTTTGCATAAAATGAAGTATGGAGAAAGATAATAGGTTATAAGGAAGTATTTTAATTGATACCTTTTTTAGCATTTTCTGAAAAGAGGAATTCCAGCTCTTCATATGCTTTTCTGTTCCAAAATGTAAGTTCTACTTACATCAAAGAAATGTTGATGGTAAGACATGGTAATACATCTTTATCCATATGTTTAATTTTCTTATCAGTACATGATAATTCAAGACATGCATGTATAATATATCTTTGACTAGATAGAGTTAATGGCCATTAACTTGAGTGGTTTTGTGTATAATATCATTGCAAAATTATCAATTATGACCAAAAAGCATGCCCAGGGCTAGTGACTCTTATAAAGATAAATCAGTTTAAAGTACTATTCTTTAGCCCAAGCATTAGATTTCAGAAATGGATGATTTCAAACTTTTTGTTGAGTTAGAGTCTGTTTTGTTTTTCGTATTAACAGTTTCTACTGCAATATATGGTGCTAGATCACAATTCTCTAATCACTTCAGAGAACTGGTAGGACAAGTCTACCTCAGCTCTATGAGCAGCTTGTTTATGCTGATTATTTCACCTTTCCTATTAGTTCACATATCTACCTTTCATCAAACCTGTCTTGAGTGGCTTTGGTGGGTACTGACCCACAATGGCATTGCAATGTCTCCCATGGTCTGTGCTTTCACCGTCTCCCCTTACAGTGCTCCATCATCCTCTTCTGCCTGCCCAAGGCCACCTGCCTTGTCACACTGTGATCCAGCTTAGTGCTATCCTGCCCTTATTTCCACCCCTGTGTGCTTCATGTACCAAGGTCTCCTGGGTGCCACCCAGCTGGATGCTGACTTTGCTTTGTTTGGGCATGAGCCAGCAAATGTGTTGGTCTGTGCAGGTCTATTTAGGAAAGGCATTTCCAGTGGATTGAGGGAGCCCTGGGAGGCCACACCAGCCTTTCACTTAGCACTGGTGAGGCAACATCTGAAGTGCTGTGGCCTGTTCTAGGCTCTCCAGTAAAACAAAAGTATGGACGTACTGGAGAGAGTTCAGCAAAGGGTCACAAACATGTCTAAGGGACTGGAGCACCTCTCCTGTGGGGTAAGGCTGGGAGAGCTGAGACTGATCTGTCTGGAGAAGAGAAAGCTCAGCAGGGATGTTATTAGCATTTATAAGTATCTCAAGGGAGGGTGTAAAAGTGGAGCTAGGCTCTTTTCAGTAGGGCCCAGTGCCAGGACCAGAGGCAGCAGGCACAAAGTGAAACATGGGATGTTCCTTCTGTGCATCAGGAAACACTTTTTCACTGTGAGGATAACTGACCACCAGCACTGGTTGCCTACTGGGTCTGTGGCATCTTCCTGCTTGAAGATATCCAAAAGTTAGTTCTCTGGACATGGTCCCAGGGGTCCTCTCCAGGTGGGCCTGCATATGCAGGAGTGTGCAACCAGATATCTCCAGAGATCCCTACCAACTCTAGCCATTCTCTGAGTCTGTGATATTCTCTGTTCAATCATTCCACTAAGAAGGAAACTAATGAAAAGATTTAATGAAACACACAGGCCCACATATTGAACATGAGGTCATCAAAATCTTGTGCTGATCCTACCTCTGTGCTTTATGCTTTTCACCTGATATTTGCCTGTCTTTCTATCACTTCAATAATTTAAGTATATAAAGCAAGATAAATTAAAGCATGAACCTAAGTTACTGTAGTTCTGCTGATGTGGTGGTCCTGTTAGATGAAATTAGCATAATTCTTCAGCACATTAGTACTAATTGAAAAGCTTTTGTCCATAGAATCTCATTCCAGCCTGCTTATTTCCCTGAATCCTGTCAAGTTTTAGGATGTCTGTTCTGAGATAGGGATGAACAGAACTTTTCACAGCTTACCTCCAGTTATTTGTTATTTCAGACTTCAAATTGCTTACGTGTAGTTCTGACTGATTTCATATGAGAAAGCAGTAAAATACATCTGTATTTCTGTAGTGTTGATGATTACAAAGTTTGATTTATTATCATCAATTTGATTTTTCACTGTACACAAATTGCATGCAAAATCCAGGCAGAAGAAACACAAGGTGTCAGAGAGCCTCTTTGTGTGTACGTAAACACCTGAAAGCTTTAGAAAGTCTCAGATCACATTGCAGTAGAGCTGATGCTCTGAGTAAGCAAGAGGTAGAGTATACTTGAGGGAATGCTCAAAGATAATTGAAATGCCTTTGGGACAATGGCTGTTTTGGTAGAACTCAAAGTCAACATTTAAAATGAAAGGGGATAGGTACTAAAGAAAACATAAGAAGGTGGGATAAGCACCTTCAGATGACTTAACCACTATTACATGGAAAATTATCTAGGGAGAATTTATGTCTATATTAGGTAATTTAGCCATTTTAAAGCTTCTATACTATCCTTGATAAATGAGTTTAATATAAGACCTAAGCCCTTCTCAGAATGAAAAGGTTGCCCCAGCACTCTTGCTTTACAATATTCCTGTGCTGTTGTTGATGAATTGTTGCTCAGCTGCCATCACAGTGGGATATTTCCAATTTGTATTTGGCTTCCTGTCATCCCATTTCTTGTAAATTGAAATCGTGATTGCTGCAGTCATTAACCTTTCAAACCAATGGCTCAGTGGCAGTCCTAGTACAAGTGGCACTTCACAATAAATTGAACAGACTATCAAGCATGGACTCGACATGTGGTCTTTCTTTATCTTTTGTCCATTGATAGATCTCTCCCAGTTTTAAAAATGTCCATTAAAAAATACCTAGATAATGCTTTTGCTGTACAAAATATGCTTCTGTTCTAAATTTAAATGTTAACAGTCTTTTCATTTTGGTTGATTATTCTTATAGAAATATTTGTAGAACTATGTGTTGGGAAACTCCTAGACTTCCAGAAAACTGGAAGGATTTTTCATGAATCTTCATCTCACCTGGCTGTATGTCAGAGAAAATGTAAATTGAAGTCATAGATGCCTAAAAATCTCTGTGGACACATACGGGAGCTTTAAATAGGCAACTCCATGCTTTTGACTTTAATTGGGAAAACGGCATTTCCAAGACACTTTTCTTCCCTTTTGCAAACGAGACAAAGAATGATAACAAGAAAATAAATCTGTCAGTGTTACAGCTCAAAGATTGGTTCCCTCATCACACTATCCATCTAGGTGCATAAGTTGAAATATGCTAATTTGTTCAGAGATTTTTTTTATTTCAGGTGATTTGATGAAAGCATTGTATTACTGTATGTTGCTTTTGTGAGTCTTGCAGAAAGTTTAATGAAAGCTAGTTTTAGAGGTGATAAAGCTCATTTATTGATTGTCTAAAGCATTTGAGTTTTGTATTTGAACATTTTCCCATTTAATTAGAGTTTTTAAAAGCAAAAGAAAAATCATAAATTTTGTGAAAGTAATTGAGATTTAGAAGAGCAGAATTGAGTTGTACATGGAATACAAATAATTTTCACTGTATAATTTTTCTACTCCTGCAATTTTTTGTTTAACAGTAAAGATGAAAGTTGGGTATACAATGTGCATTTTGCAGGATATGCACTAACTTGTGCAAAAGCTGAAACACCTCAATGTAATTTTCAGTACCAGAGTTAAAGCTTTCAGAATTATTTAACTTTTCTTAAATATTTGTATGCATGATATTCTAGGAAGACTATATACATTTGATTTTTCACTGAGGTTAGAACTTACTTGATGAAAAGAAGGTGTGAGAAACATATCTCAGTGTCCTACACATGGATGGATTTTACCTTTATGGCTATGCTACTTGCACAGCCTCTGAGCTATGGCTAATAGAGATGTACAGTTCTGTATTTCATTTCTGTCTTTCAAATGTAGTTTCTGTGATAATCCATGTCTTGATCAGAAGTTGTTTAGTACAAATTGATATCTTGTACTGACAAGGGACATAAACATTTGACTATTGAAGAGATTAAAAAATGAGCATTGCAAAGAGTTAAAATATCTCTGTGATGATCCAAAACAGATTTTGGAACTCCATTCCATTTTCCTTGCTTTCTTACTTAACCTTTTCCACTTGTTCTAAAGCATGACAAGGGACAATGACTACATAATCTTCTTAGCTTATATCTCTGGAACATTGTATATTATGAAACAGAGGCTTTCTGCTAACATAATTTAGCTTGGATCAGCTTTCTCTGAACTGGCTGTGTCACCTATCTCACAGAGACAGTAGGATGTCTTCAGTTTGTTGTCATCAAATTCAATTCTATACTGAACCTGCGTGTTTGTCTTGCAGTGAGTAAATGCAGTTTCAAGATTAATACAGACCAGACCAGAAAGGAAAAACCTCAAACATAACATGAGTGGAAATAGCACTAGTTCAAGAGTATTTTTCCCCTGACATCAGTCCTCCAAAGCTTGTTTTTGTAGGGTGAAGTAGCTTAGAGCTTAAATGTGCTTTTCAGCCTCCCATGTGGAGCCCTAGAACAGCAAGGAAGGTTTTTCATTTGACCAGCAGTTGGAGCAGTTGCTTTTCCTCAAGATTTGATAACTGTACAAGTCTTAGGGCTTCACAGCATGCAGTCTTAGCAAGATCATTCCAGATGCAGAATTTCTGACCCAACAGAAGAGAGCCTAGAAGAAAAATATAGATCGGTTAAAAGTTCCTACCTGGTTTTCTTGGCTAAGATGAATCAATACTAAAGCCATTTGAGCTATATCCCTCAGTGACTCTGAATATCAAACAGGGGATGCTGTACTGTGCATCAGCCCATGAGACATTCCCATTGTGCTGAAAGCTTTTGCAGAGGTGCTGACCCCTCTGCACAAAGCAGTGTTAGAACACCAGTGTTGTGGACATACAGAGGTTGTACATACAAAGAAGTACCAACGACTTGTCTTTTCAGATAGACATAACGATGACAGCTGAACAGTGTGTGTCATGCATATAAACCTACTGAACTTAGAGCATAGAAATGCCAATAAAATGGAAAAAAAGTAAATGGAAATTCTAAATCTTGCAAGAAAATCAGATAGTAGCAATTCAAACTGAAGATTAACATCTGCCCATATTAGAAAACTCCTGTGACTTTTTTGTCTTAATAAACTAAAAAACAGACAACAGCATAATGAAGCTCAAGCAAGTAAACCTAGAAGCTAGATATCATGTGTGCTGTCAATAGACAGATTTCTGTAAATCTTTTTTCTCTCTAGGGTTTCAGGAGACATGCATAATGCACATAGATCAAATCTCCCCTTTTTAAAGTTGAGTTATTGTTTTCCAGTTGTGCCTCAGATCAATTGTTTTCTCAACTTTAGATGACTGAAGAATAATTTCAAAATAACCAGCCCTTGCCAAGGAAGAACTTTATTATTATTTTACAAAAGCCCTGGCATTCATTTGCTAGGGACTTAGAGGGCACTCTTCCATATTTCAAACAAGGCTATGTGAAAATCTTTTAACAAACTGAGCAATAAATAATTCTTACATTTATCATACACTTCCTTCAAGTGTTAATTAAGAGACTTGAAACATTTCAAAACTTTTTCAAGTAAAATAATTTGGAAGTACAGTTTGGCAGACCTAGAGTATAGTTGTCAGTTGTCACAAATTTGCAGATCTTAATGTGTTCAGCAGAGATATTTGTTTCAATTAGTCTCACAGTTACTGGCAGAGATTGAAACCTTCTTTCTGAAAGTTAATAATGAACTCAGTCCCTACACTTCTATTCATCTCATTGCTTGCACAGAGATACTTCACATCATGCTCACTAGTGAAAAATGTCATCTAGCTTACAAGGACTGTATTCATAATAGGGGCTGCTTGCTCATGAATTATCTCTGAAAAAGGTAGATGCCAAATCACTAATTAAGAAACATACAAAAAGGCTGTGATTTGAAGTACCCAATAGTAACAGTAGTCCAGTGCACCAAATGCCTCTTAAGTTCTTCTTTGAAAAAAAAAAAAAAAAAGGTCAACATTAGAATTTGATGGAATTTTATATTAGAATTTGGTGGAATTTTATTGTTCTGTGTCCGTGTGAGCCTCTCCTATCTGGAACTGGCAGTACCCTGCCCTGTCCTCGGGTGTGCTCTTCCTGGGGCTCACAAGTGCCAGCTTGAAGTTCAGTGCCGACCTTCTGCTTCACCAGCCAGATGCTCAGTGTAACTCATCTGCTGGAAGAGCTGTTTTCTACTACATCAGCTTTTATGTGCATCAGTTTGGAATATAAATGTTTATGTACTAGAATACGAGCAGCCAAATGTCGTCTTTGGCTACAGCTCACTGCAGTTACTTTTTTGCAGCATCTGGACTAAGCACTACAGAGCCTGGTATTTGAATTATGTGCAATGGTTGGATTTTGGTTTCTGGGTAATCACTAACATTAGAGAAGTAACATTTGGTGCAATGCAGCTCTGATGGTGTTGTCATTTAAAAATTTAGTAAGGAGACCCCTCTTACTCTCCTTTCTCTGTCCATCCCCTTTTCTTCATGAGGTGTGATGCATATTAACTGTAACTGCTCTAAATACTGTACTTTATAACACACAGATTAACATAAAATGCTTCTGTGAGAATATTTATCACTTGAGACAGCAGCATTCAAAAATCCCTCTATCTGGCTTTCTTGCTACCAATTTCCTTACTTTTAAAGACTTTTAAAGAATTTGTGTACAAAATGTTATAATTCGTTATTAAATCTTGTACTAAGTTGTCTCTCTGTTTCCCTCCAATTCTGATGCAGCATATGGACACATCTGTTTTCAGGTGGGGATCCTAAGCCTGCAAAATTAGAGGAGAGGAAATAAATCTACCTTCTGGTGAAACTTCTTGATGTTGCAGTTCAACCTTTTGGGTCCTAAGGACTTGATAGATAAATCTTATTTGTGCTGGACTCAGGGATCTGTCATGGATCCCAGGAATTTCCAAATTATTTTGGGTCTTTATATCTGTTTCTACTTTAAATTTCTGATCAATGTGAACAAAATTAGCAACATACAGGTTTTGTCAGAAATAACCAAAACAGATGAAAGTCCTTTCATTATTTCAACAGAATTAATTTCTCTTTACAAATGTCTTTAGATCAACATCTGTGCTAAAAATAAACACTGGTAAATCTTCAAATAAAACAGCAAATCACAAGTGACAAAGCTGCAAGGTCAGTCAGGTCTTTCAGTGTCAGGGAAGTTTATTACAAGTCTTGGGTCAACCTGCATTTACCTTTGAGTGAAAGTGTCTGGCAGAGCCTGTATTCTTTACATCAGCTGGACATTTGTGCAGTTGCACTTCAGTAATGTGAATGATTCTCATATTAGCTTTCAAGTAATGGAATTTATTCAACCGAATGAATTCCATTGTAAAATATTCTTAAAAGACCTTAGATACGGTGAGTGTCAGAGAAGAAATAGGAGCCAATAACTCAGAAGACAGTGTGATTCAGTAAACACAGCATGAAACTAGAAGTCTAAAGACTCCAACCTTTTGGCTCTCTGGCTGGCTTATTAACTGCCACACACCTTTAAAAGCCTTAACTATCACACTGAAAAGCCTTCTGGATTTCCTGAGAGCATTATGCCAGTGCTTCAGGGTCTGCGTGGGCTCCACATTGACAGCTGCCTAATTTAATGTCTCTGGTCTGACAGCCAAAACCTTTCAGAGGGTCCCTGGCTATCTGAGAGATTGCTTCTCAGCCGTTGATCAAAGCTTCCTCAAACACGTCTTGGGAACAAAGTGGGGAGTACCAGTGGGGGGGCTGGTGGCTGTGGGAAACTGAACTTTCCCAGGAGCTGGAGATAGCAAAGTTCATCCCTAGAGGAGAGAAAAATGAACACCGAATTCCTCGGTGTTAAGAGCGAAATGTGTGGGCAGTGTATTTGAGGGAGATACTCTACCCCTCAATGGCCAGGCTCCATATCTGTCAAGTAGAAATCACAGTAAACTCATGCCTGAAAAAGCACTGATCTAGGAAGCACTTTATGTTCACTTTATGTATTTCTAACAATTATATACTCACTCCATTTATACATCCCTGACACTGTGATGCTTCACAGTGGTCTCACAAGAAAGTGCCAAGAACAACTTTAAAAGTGAACTCTCAGCGATTGAATATAGCAGCATTTGTATCTGACACACTATCCACAAGCAATTACAAATATCAGAACAACAACATGTTTATGATTTTTCTTGTGATATAAAATGTCAGCATTAAGCACAGTGTTTAGATGCGCAGGCTACCAAGTCAATAGTCTACTTCACTGAAAAACAGGCATAGTACCACCCCTGTAATGGAACATAAATTATAACAGCCTTAATTTCTTATTCTGTTCTCAAAATCTGTGGTTATGGAACAAAGACAAACTTAATTTGCCATAAATTTAGCAGACTGTGCAAGGAGTTTTTATGTCCAGCAATTTCAGCCTCAATGTATCACCATAAAGAATGATACAACCATGAGGAATGAAATCTCTTTTTTAGGACTGCACTGATTGATAGATGACTCTTTTTCAGATGTATCTGATTCTCCAGTTCTCTGTTTTTATTCTTCTTGTTACCTGTTTTAATTAGGAAATGTCTTCTCCTTTTTTATTTCTCTATGCTGTTCATGTTTTCATGAAAACATATAAGCAAATATCAATCCCCATTTATATAAATTTATTTAAGCATTCAGTTCCAATGATTTGACTTATACTACAAGTTTTAGATATGCTTCCAAAAGCAATATATTGAGTATTCACACATGAGGAACAGTCTAAAGGAGATTCATATGGTTCATTTAGATTTTTTGCTGTGCTAAAATGATTATCAGTTCATATGCCTTGCTAAACTTTAAATTCCATTCTGATGCTTTTCTCATGTCATTGAATTATAGGAATATAAACAGTAATGGTACATCCTCCCTTATCTTATGGAACTGTTCATCCCTCCTTCTCAAAAAGATTTAGATGAATGGCCACGAAGCCCACTCTGGTCCTTCCATGATCACCATGAGCAGTAGAGCTCTTGTGGTCAAGTGTTTCTCCTTATCATGGTCCCACACTCTGGGGAGACCTTTGGGCAGCAGAATGAAAGTGTCAGTGTGCTGTGCTGGTGGACTGGGTGAACACAGAAGTGACAGTGAGGTTTTGATTCATGGGAAGGGGGCCCTGTCTCAGACACTGAATGCCAGAGTTCCTGTCTAGGATGAGGCCAATTGCCCTCACTGTGTGGACAGGGAAGAGCCATTTCTTCCCACAGACTGCACTTCTCTCACCCCCACAGCAGCCTCTTACACATCATTCTTCAATTGTCTGATTTTCCCCACTGTACTTGGTGAATCAGCTCCAACTTATGCTAATGTCAGGCTCAGTTTTATAAATATTTATGCAGGTAAGCACATTTGTTCTTCTGTTTGCACTGCTGGGGCCCTTCTCCTGAGACAAAGTGTTGTTAGTAGTGGAGAAAGCAAAAACCTTTGTTAAAGGGTAAATGTATTACCATATAAAATATAAATAATGAGCACAGTGTTTGATTTTCAGTGTCTAAACCAGTCCCCATTGAATTTTATGTTCTTTGCCATTTCTTCAAGCTGGCAGGAAGCTGTAGGCATTGAAATTCCTTGGTCTTTTCATTGTATTTAGCACTAACCAAATATTGATCTGTCTGCCTTTACCATTGCACATCTTTGAAAGAATCAAAGAACCACTCTGAAAAATACTGGAATAGCATGACTTAGGACACACTTTCAGCCTATCTTTCATTCAGTCATGTGTCTCAGGAACGCAAAACTCAGTGTTCTTACTTCATTATTAAACTGAAAATTTGGTTTGATGTCAGTATTTAGTATCAAGATCCAGTTGATTGACAAGCATTTAAGATAGGATATGGAATATTTTTTCATCCCCGACATGCTGCTTCTGCTTCATAAATACCTTGAGCTAAATTCAGGCTTTTCCATTTTCAGATATGGCTATATAAATATGGCACAAGTCCACTAACATTTAGCAGAAGGTTGTTAGTTTCTTCCTCAGTGAATCTTCCACTCTTCAAGGATACAAGGAGCTTCTAGGATAAAAAAAGTACCTCATGTTAAAAAAAAAAAAAGCCTCCATGGTTTTAAAGAAGGGAATTGACCTACCTTAAAATATTGCTTTTAGGGACTGGTAAAGTTCTCCATTCTGCTCAAGAGAATCACAGAGTACACCCAAGGGACCAGCACTTGCTAATATGCAGCTGTTCCTTCTCCTCTCACCTAGGATTTCAGCTGGTTTGAAGGGACTTGATTAAAAGGACTCATATGGGAAGGTGTGAAAGGCAAGTTACTGAAGCAGTGCTCACCTAAATACAGCTTTTCCCAAGTGGGTAACCACCATGTATTTGCCAAAGTGTTTACAACAGGCTGCACTGCTGAAGTGTGGGTTCTGCTGCATTTATTTTAATTATATTTCCTGCTTATTTGTCAAGTCAGGGTTTGTAAAATGCCATCCTGCAGTGACAAATAAGGGCAGAAACACTAAGCACCGTTCAGATGCCAGGGACCCATCCATGAAATTTAGGGTATCAAGCTTTCATGTGAGCTTTTAAATTCAGATCTTTAGTCGTGATGTTTACTGTTGTTTTACTGTCAGTGCTAATAATAAGAAACTAAAAATTTCACTAGTTAGTGGGCATTGCTAAACAAAGAATGGCTCTGATTAAAAGCATTTGCTGGCACCTCGCCTGCTGAGTTGTGGAAGCAGCCAAAGGGTTGATTGTTATTTACTGTGTGAAGCCACACATGCTGGATGTGAGCCAGTTCCTTTATTTCTGCTTGTTTTCCTCTGAAACTGCCATAGAAAATAGGGGGTGGAAAGAAGCTTTTGTTCATTAAAGTATCCTCTGATGGGAGGCTTAAAATGTGGTACATCTTTGCTGTGGCATAGGGAAACATTATTGTATCTCTTCTACAAGTGGCTAAGTAGAAGCAAGTTTTGTGTTTTACCTGATGAGACAAAGCTCGAAAGGAGTTTTTACATGTACTTCACCAATGGATGTCAATGGTGATGCTGTCAAATCAAAACTGCCACAACATTCCTAGAAATGTAGACTGTTGCCTCTGAGCTATGAGTTTACAGTTCCTGTGACAGAAATGAAAATGCAACCACCTGAGATATTCCCCCTGTGAGTCTTTAGCTGAAGTAATCCTACTGTACTTTAAGTCAAAGAGGACAGATTGAAAGCAAAGTTGTCTTTTATACCCAGTAATTAGTGCTCTCTGTTTGGGTCTGCCTTCTTTCTTTTGAGTCTTATAAAAAAGCTTAGGCTTTACACTGGTAACCAAATAGGCAAATTCATTGGAAGATTTAAGAGTAGGGACAAACTGAGGTAGCTGTCCCTAACTGTCCCTAGCCATATCCATAACCATTACTTTGTATTTCATCCCATACAGCTTCTATAAAGACTAGAGAAAAATATTTATTTCCCACCATCACTATTAGCTCTCTAAGCTTACACCTCTTTTCAAGGATGCAAGACTAGAGTATGTTCTTTTGTGTTCTGATCTATAACAATTGATTCTGCAATAAATGAAAACAATAGCATTAGGGAGATATTTGGGCCCTTTTGAAGTAAATAAATCTGATCCAAGATATAATTTTGGGTACACATATTTCATCATTCATCACTTTTTTTGTTACAACATCTTTCTATATGATGGCATGGAAGCTATTTCTAAAAATGCAAACCAAATATTTTTTTCAATAAAGAAGAGATGCTGTGAAAGCAATTTTTATAGCCCACTCCTGAGAAAACTAGCACGAGAAATTAATTTAAAAAAACCAAAAAAACCAAGAACTAATTAAATTTCAATAGACAGAAGGTTAAATTAATAGCTGTTCCTTTCCTGATAACACAAAATATAGAAGTGAAAATTGAAGTTAAAAACATCAGTGGTTTTCAATATAATTGAGTTGAACATAGGTTATTTATTAGAGAAAATGAGCGAAAATCCATCCAACTAGAAATAGATCATTATAAACATATACATATGTATAACATATATTGTTATACATAGTGGGGAAAATATTCCACAGATGAAAAGCATATTAACTCTGGCCTTAAATTTTTCAGAAAAGATAATTTCCAGTAGTGTAATAAATAAAAATTAAAAACCCTCACACCACCTTTTATTTTGAACTTTTCCAATTTCTACTCTCTGAGTATCTCCATGTGTCTCACACATGCTAATATACTGGGACTCAACTCTCCTATGAAGTAGGAAAGGTTTTGGGCCTGTTTGGTGGCCACTACCCTTGACTGGGCACCCGATGCACGTGTTCAAAATTTTCATTTACCCATCTCTTTCATGGCAGTCTCTGCTCTTGTCTCTTCATGTTTCCCTGCTTTTCTTGTCTCTTTATGTAATGAACAGCAGCTCCTTCCACAGCCTTTCAGAAGAAAGGCAGGTAAGGTCTGGACGTGTTCCACTGTAGCATAGGCCTGGGCAGACCCCAAAATGATAGGTGTAAAGATAGAATAAAACAAATTGTCATCCTTTGTGAGTAGTTTGAGACACTGTCCTGCCAATCAATCTCCCAGGGCTTTGACAAACTGCCTTTTACCATAGGCAAACAGCAAAGCTCAAGGAGAACAGAGCTGGGTGAATAATATAATTGCCTGTTCAAAAGACCCAATGCAGGTAACTCTTCTGTAGTCACTGCAATTATCTCATACGTGCACTGGTTTCCTAAAAACTTCCTCAAAGCTCCCTTTTGATGTGCTGACATGTTGAATGATAAATCTCTACAAAGGAAACTAAATGTTTCTGTCCTTCAGGTAGTTTCAAAAAGAAGTGTTTAAATGCAGGAGTCCAAATACTGACAGTGCAGCAGTCCAAAAGGCACCAGTTCAAAGAAGCTGATCAGAGAAATTAATGTCAGTAATAGAATACAAAGATATGGAGGTTTTCCTTTTAGTTCATAGATGGAGCAACCCCTTGAAATTTTACCAACACATAGGCAATACTTCGCTTGTATTTCCACCTCTGTGAATTTGTTGGTGTCTTGGGAACATCAGTGGCAGGAAAACAGCAGCTCTCCTCTCCCCACATAATCTTCTGTTATTTATCCTTCTAGAACTATTTAGAGAAAAGGAAAATAAAAAAGAAAAGGAGCATAAATATGGTTGTCTTTGATTTCTTAAAATCTGTATAAATGAGAAAAAGCCTTTTGAACTGTCTGACTATTCCCAGGTTATTTTTTCCAGTCTTAATTTCTAGTGCTTTGTTCAGCCACATTTAAAATATTTCAAGAGAGAGGTTTTTCTCTGAATTAGTTTTCTGAGGCTGCTTCACAGGCTAGTGCATAGCATCTCTTTTAAGCATATCTTTTGAGATATTTTTTATATTACACTTGTTTTTTCTTTAATGACTTCAAAACCTTCTCTCCCCCAGACACCTCATTTTGTTTGCATCATCTACTTTGAAGTCCTGCTAGAGTAAGTTCACTTTTATTAGCTGCTGCAGGATTTTTGCTCTGCTCTTGGTGTTTCATCTATGTTGGTCAGTGGTGTGATCAGAACCCCAGAAATGCCACTTAGCCCCTTTTCACAAAGATAATTTCTTATATGTATTCTGTGCTTCTATGAAATAAACCAGTATCAAAAGTGAACCCTGTATTCTAAGAGTACTTTCAGGACAAAAAATTAATCAAACTTGCTCTCACTTCAAAATAAATAGGTGATGAAATCTATTCCTGATGAATATAGCATGGACAATTTTATTTATATTTACTACAAGGAAATTAATTACAAAATTGGAAATTTATTTGGCTTTTAATTTACAATAAATTACAAATTTATTTATTCTCAGCATGCAGCTCTAAGGTAGGTCAAAATTTCAGTTTAGCCCTATTGGTATTTGGTAAATACATCTTTAATTCTAAAAGTATTCCCAAGTAAAATGGCTACAGTACTGATGAATGTATTGAATTATAGAAATTTATTAAAATAAATAAATGAAATAAATATGTTTCTTAGGGGGAAGTGTCTGGTCAGATTCAAGAGCATGAAAGAGCAGGAGTCTGAAGGCATATTCCTAGAAGGCACATGCACATAAAGCATACAAGTTCATGCAAAAAGAGAAGAAATTTAAATCAATGGACATGAACATGTATCTAAAATGAAGCAGCATGAAAACTGAAACAGCAGATGAAGCATGAGATGGGAAACTTGTCATGCAGAAGTCTATAACTAAAAGATATTCAAAGTCGACAAAATTCCAGCTTTATCTATCATTCAAAATTGTTTGTTATGCAGACAAAACTCTGAGCTTTGAGTTTGTTTCTCCTTCATTCTCTTTTCTACATTTTACTATTTCTCCATTTTTGTGTCTTGTTGGAAAAGAACATTGATTAGATAATAAAAAAGAATCACCTACCGCAGTATTTTTAAAAATACTGGAGAGGTATCTTAGACAAATGAAGCTTGTAAATAATTTATAGGGTTTGGAGTGGTTCATAAGACCATGTGCTGTAGGTGTAATTTCTCAGCAGCAAAATTGCAAGCAAGAGAGATCATCAAAAGGCAGAATCATATTTATTATTCGCTGTTTGTTAGTTTATATTATTTTCTTTTTAAAAGAGAGAGAACTGGACTCTGTTCAAGTTAAACATTTCCTCCTTTTTATTCTCCAGAAGGAAAATCTAATACATTAATGCAATTTTAAAAGATTGTCAAACAGAAATTTGCTGTAAAAAAGTTATATTCAGATCAAGGAAGGAAAGAATATAGGAAACTGTTTAAATAAGCCTCACCTTTTTCTTTCAAACTATTTAATTATTTTCCTCTCTTATAAAAGAGTTTAATGAAAGGTTAGATTTTTTTTAATTATCATTGGTACAGTGGAAGAAGTCAGCAATAGCTTGACGTAAAACCTTGGGGCGTACTTAACAATTACAATATTTAATCTCTTTCCCTGAATGGCACAAATCTCCTGATAAACACAATAAAGCCAGATTTATGAGTCAAGAAAAGTGCAGTCATGGAGGTAAGTGTACAGTCATACATATATTTTAGAATGAAATTATTCAAGATCAGAAGAGTTCCCTGTCATGTAGAGTCTCAGAGGAAAGATGCATGCTAAAGAAAGAAAAGTTTGAGTGGATATTTCTGGTAAATGTAATTGGCCAGCTTCTCAGATTTTTAATGAGTGTCCTTAAGACACCATTTCTACAGACCTTCAAGGATGGAAAAGGTAAAGTGTTACTGGCAATGCTGTGGCAAAGAGGAAACTACAGAGGGAGAAGCTAGAGAAACTCAAAATATCATTCCTGGCTCTGCTAATATATAATTTTCTGAAAGTAGGTTACCTCTTCAAGCAATGGCTCTTTCAAACAGTGTGGTGAAACCAGAGCTTAAGTGATAAAAAAAAAAGACTGCCTTTAAAGGGGGTATGTAGATCATGAATTTCTCTATTAACAAAGGCTGTCAGCTTATTTTGAACTAACAAATAATAAATTGTATAGAATTTTGCAGAGTATCCTTACATCTCATCACAACATTTAAATGCAGTCAGGAAATGGGAGTCTCAGACTCCAGAGCTTCAGACCAAGGACTGACAGAGTTGGAGTTGTTGGCATTTTCTGTAAAAAAGGGGTGAACATTCTTTGCAAAATGGGTATAGTTTGAATGTCTTTGTCAGCCAAGGAAAAGAGAAAAGAATGTTTTACATGTTAATAAGCTATAGAATTACATGAACTTAAATGTGCATTTTGTCACTCATTATTTATTAAACTTCTCAGGGAAAAAAAAGGCACCATCTGACCTGTAATTCAAAATTACAGGTTTTCTCTTTAATTCCTTCAAAATGTGCCTAGCTCTTTTTTTTCTTGTCTGAAAAAAAAATTACCTGCAGAACAGAAAGAAGCCACTGCTTATCTTTCTAAATTTCAAAGTGCTGGATTGTTTTTTCATACTCACATCCATCTTAGGGTAAAGACTGTTTATTCTTCCTCCTGCAGGTCTGAGAATAACATAGATCATATACCGTTATCTGCTTGGAAGAGGAGGTTGTAAAATACTTTTGTTACATTTTCTACCTTGAATAATATTATTTCAATAAGAAGATTTCACTGATGTTTTCTTTATTGTGCTTTGAATCTAATACTGCTCTTTTGCATGCTCTTATGCAACTCCAGGCAGCTTCCCAAAGATAAGCAGTGTGGTGGAATCATAACTCATAGAATCATCAAGGTTGAAAAGGATGTCTGAGGTCATCAAGTCCAGCCATTAACTCAGCACTGCCAAATCCACAACTAAACCATGTCCCTGAGTGCCACACCTACACGCTTTTAAACATCTTCAGGGATGGTGACTCAACCACTTCCCTGTGCAGCCTCTTCATTGCCTGATAACCCTTTCAGTGAAGAAATTTTCCCTAACATCCAATCTGAACCTCCCCTGGGGCAACTTGAGGCTATTTCCTCTTATCCTATTGCTTGTTACTTGTAAACCTGCTAGAAACCAAAGAGAGTTGCCTCTCTGACTACAGTGTTTTTGGAAAGCTGGTAAGAGAGATGTTTTAGAATGCCCTCATACCCAAAGGCATGACAGACAGGGAGATGCCTCCTCAATTATGGATTGGTCCTTACCTAATGAAGGGTGGAAGTTCATTTCACTGTTCCTCCCATTCCCCAAAGGCTTTGGTTCCAAAGGCAGTGTGGCCCTGCAGTCAGTATTAATTTCATCTTACAGAGACCTGAGCTCTATCTTGGCCTGCATCAGTGACAGCCTCTGTGCCCAGGGATGAATAATTTTGTGTGTACCTCTGACACAGCTGTTTGTTTCTGGTTTTTTTGTCAAACATAATCCTTTCTTACTATGTGTTTGCATATGCTTAGTTATGATGAAAAGCTTATTTAGCTAAGGGTAAGTGACATAAAATCACAATAATCCTAGACCTAAAGATCTGACATGCATTTCTCAGACGGTGCATTTGTCTCTCAATTAGAGTTTACACTATTTTTTTCTTAGCGGAAGGTGCCAAAACTATGAATAACTCAGTGGTCCTTATTTGATCTAATTGGAATACTATTTGTTCTCACAGGAAAAATTGTTATTACACTGGTAAAAGATGTTACGCTACTCTTGTTCTCCATTTCAAGCTATTAAGTTTCCTGAGTTTAGGACTAGGAGCACATATGTTTGAGTCCTCAGTCCAAATAGCATGATAATAGTCAAAAATAAATGTACGAACCTTAAAACTTAATTTGCATTTTCTTATTTTCTTTTGTTTCTAAAAGCCCTTTGCTTTTAAAGAGCATACCTGGATTTTACTCCCTTTTTTGTTAAAGAAGGAATTAAGGCAAAAAAGGAATTAAGTACATTGTCCAAAGTTGTCTGCTCAGTCTGGCAAAATGAGGACTAGAAATCAGCTCTCTGGTGTTGGATATTTATGCTTGACTTAGTAAATATTCCTTCTGCTTTTGCTACCTCTTTGCATAAGTAATTTTTGTAAAGTCATTGGTTTAACCATCTTTATTTTTCTCTTTCATTTTTTTTCATTTTCCTTGTAGTCACTCTATTCAGAAACTTCCTACTTATTCTGTGTTGCATATTTCAGTTGATGAAAAAGATATAAAGAGGCAAAAGGATCTGCAAGGTTTGAATAAGATCTTCAGTGGCAGGGTCTTTTGAATTCATCGAATAGAACCCTTGCAGTAGAATATGACTGGATGTTCTATCAGTAATACCGAAGTGTTTACATTCCTGCTTGATTTCCATGCCATGCAAGTGACGATTGCAGCCGAGGGAGTGACCATCACAACTCACAGGTGACACCACAACAGCTCCACACACTGCGGCACCGAGGTTGCTGCTCACCTCTGTCACTCAGGTCTCAAAGGAAGCTGACATCCATGGCACAGAAGGAATTTTTGTCTTTTGGGAATTCTTTAGGAAGATATTTCAGTGTGATAATGTGCATTCATATTTGGTTGAAAGTGCAAAGTCACACATTTTAAACTGTCAGTCACACACATGTTGTGGATGGTCCTGTGAACACGTGAGCTGAGTGGACCAGATTGGATGATATTCATTTTTGTCATTTGCTTTTTTCCAGGAATGCCCCAGTGGTGTTGTCAATGAAGAAACCTTCAAAGAGATTTACTCTCAGTTCTTTCCACAGGGTGGTAAGTACTTGCCAGACGTAATTAGTGCTGCAGTGTGTCTGTTAGTTCCTAAGTTGGACAAAAGAGCTTCTTGTTCAAATTAACAAACTTGTTCCCTCAAGCTCTGTCTGAACTCACAGAGTACTTCCTTGATAGTTGGACACATTTTTAAGTCTCTATTTCTGAATGAAATGCAATGACATCTACATAAAGTCAGTCTTCTGTTCCAAAGTTACTACCTGTGCTTGGGTACCATTGAAAAACAAATTTCTCTGAGGATGTTATTTTTCTTTAAACTTTCTAAAAGTTCTTGCCCATTCTCTTTTATTCAAAAAAACCCTTTCACAGTAAGAGGAACCGTAGGAGGCACTGCAGGTACCTTCTCATATCAATAGCAGAACCTCCCTTTAATTCTATGGGGTTTTTCTTCTTAAATACTAACCTTGATTTCAATTCACTGATTTCCAGGAGTTTTGTTATTTTTTATTTCCATTAACTTTTAATGCAATGAAGGTAACACAAAAATGTGTAACAGGTTTTTTTTTTTTCCCTGAACCTCAGATATTTTTCAATTTGAATTTCTTCCTCTCTTTTCTTCCTCTTGCATTTGCTATTCAGTTAACCCTCTTCATATTCTCCTACAACCCTTCAATCTCACTTCTTCAGCTTTTCCCAGAGCTCTTGAGATTTGTGTATTTCTCTGGGACTGTTCAGAACTCCTTCTTTTCATTTTTTATTTAAACACCCGTATTAATTTGTAGGAACAAAATATCTCCCCATAGGTTTTATTTTGAATAAAGACCTAGAAGGTAAAGAGCAGGTTTCAGTGCAGATTACCCCCTCTGAAGTCATTTAGAAGTAGGCACACTCAGTAGAAATGAACAAAAGGCTAGAAGGGTTCACCTGCCTACTGATTGTTTCTTTGTGAACTTTTAGACCAGGCTAACAATTACAGTTTGATATATTATATGTTGTAGTTACCCTTGGGTAGTGAAAATAATTCTCTCTATGTGATTTACTACACCTTTACTACATTTAATAAAAAAAAATCTATCATATTTTTTATTGTTACACCCAGAATTTTTTATGGGCAAAGAGGAAGCACACCTGTTCTAAAAGTAAAGCCAAAAGAGATATTGAGAGTAAATGTAATCTTACAAGACTAATTTTTATTAGTTCATATCTAGTTGTTACAGAGAAGAAAACCAATAATGTAATTAAAAATGTATACATATGGAATGTTTAATTTCTACCCTTATTCCTGGTGTTAGTGCTGATCCTTCTGCTCCTCCTCTGGCATTTAGGGCAGTGGCATCCTTTGGAGGAGGAGGTGAGAACTGCAGTGGAATGTGTAGTTAAAAAGACACTGCATTTTTAAGTCTTCAAATGTCTTGTCAAAATAATGTGTCCAGCTGAGGCCTTTCAATTTAAATTGTGCTTTAAATAATGATTTTATTTGTCCCAGTATTAGAGAGGAAAAAAGAATCTTGAACGTTTTCCCCAAATTAAAACACGTAGATCTGTGCCCCAAATGTCTGTGTGATGAAAAACCAGGTACAACATGATGTATCATTATGACAATTCATGTCTGAACAAACAAAATTATGTCTATGAGATTTTAAGCTTCAGGACAACCAAAGAATTTTTTCAATGTCATCCAGCAAGTCGCTTCCCCAAGAAACTTCCAAGACTGTCCAGATCAAGGTACAGGAGGATTACAAATAGGACAACGTGCCACAAGTGTAACAAAGGCAATGACACTGGATTGCAGCAAAAGCAATATATTTTAAAAGGCAAAAGTAGCTTTGTAAAAAGCTTTTCATGCCAGAAGGGGCACTCCAGTAATTTCTTTTTAGATTCACTGCCATACAGGTGAATAAATATACCCCCTGCATTTGTGCAGCGGATCACCTGAAATGAATGTTAGGATCTTTCTTCAGCCAAGCAGGTCGTGGATAAGAATCCACACACTGAATAATTATTACACTCCATCACTTCTGAACAAAACAGATCATGCTTGTAGTTCAATAAGTCATACACTTCCATGTGTAATGATTACCATTTTTTGCCTCTGACATTTAAAATGCTTTGATGGTCTTTTTCAAGGGAATTCTGATTTAAGAGCTTTTCCTATCTCAACCTGTTAAAATAAAAAAAATTAGCCTGCTAGTTATGATATCAGATCTTTGGAAAGAAATTGTATTTAATGTAAAAAGTCAAGATTTTGTCTAAAATGAATAATATTCAAGATTTAGGGGGGAAAGAGGAAAATTAGACTAAGTAGCTATAATTAAAAGACTAGTGTCCCTCATCCTGCTGTGGTTTTGAAGGCAAAATTTCAGACCAGAATTGCATAAGAAAACAACTCTGAGAAAGGCTTTTGATTTATTTTTTTTCAGAGGGGTTACCAGAAAAAGTATTTTTCAACTAGGGACTTTTTTTTCATATACTATCACATAAAAAAGAGTAGTATATTGTATCATGTATGGGCAACAAAATTAAAATACTTTTGCATTTTCTGTATATTTACAGAAAATAAGCAGGAATATTTCAGATGTTTTTAAGAAATAGGTGCCAAGAGAATAGGAAGGTATTTAAAATTCCTTTTACAGTAGTTATGCCTCTATAACTTTTTTCCCCTGAAGATGATTGCATCTGTTGCAAAACAGAAGTCTCAGTAGATTTTAGAAAATATGACTATTAAAATGCTAAATATAAACCTTAGTCACAAATTTACATTTTTTAGCTAAAATGTGAATGTATCTGCTAAGCTGTGCTTAAGCAATTACAGTGGTTACTGTATACATGGAAGAATGAATGACTCTCTCAAATAGTGCTGGTGGGGATTTAATTCTCTGAAAAGGTGTAAACAGATGGGTTTTAATTGCAGTTTTTTCTTGTTATGATTATTTCACATCATACAAAATAAACATATTGAAGTAAGACTAGAGAATTTTCTTACAAATATCAGGTTTGAATCTGTGAAGCACAAAGCTTCGAGTTTTGGTATATTTGGTTCCTTGGAATCAAGGTGGCATTTCAGCTGAGTGTCCCAAAACTACTGCCCAATTTAATACAAAACACTGTTTTGGGCTGTGAAAAATAAAGGTTTGCAGGATTTATATAAAAGGTAAAATGGTTTAGTGCCAAGAAATCAGAAAACGACATTTCAACATTGATCAGGTTTTTCCAGGAGAGGGAGAAGTTTGTTCTGCAAAGGGGACACTGATTTCATAACACTTTGCCCTTTATTAATAATTTGTGAGGTTAATGTTAATTAGCCTAAAATTAATGTAAACACATGAAGTAGAAAGGGAAAAGTGAGTATTAAAAGTAAACAAACCTTCATCCTTCATTAATTTGCATGATTTTGAGGGAGGGAAAAACACTGAGGACAGCTGACTTCCCTTAACCCCAGCAGCCTCTACCTCACACCCACGGGGCAGTCTCTAGGTAAGTCCTCTCCTCACAATATATTTCTCCTGGAGCAGGCTTTGCCTTTCAGAAGGCATTCTGTGGAAATACAAAGATGGATCTTTACAAAAGTTACAGTCTTGACAGATTTATATTCATGTGTTTCTGAAATGAGTCAATATGCACTGGGGAGGAAGTTTGGAAAGTATGCAAATAGTGAAGGGATCATTTGTTTAAGGTCATCTTTCAGAGTCTTACTGACCATTTAGTGAGTCATAGCCAATTTTTCCAAGCCCTTATGCCACGATCATGGGAATTCAGCAGCAAGCCAGCTTTAAGAATCTGCTTCTCAGGAGAGGATTTCCTCTCACCTGTGGGTGAGCATAGGACCTGATAGTGGCAGCTTTCTGAAAAGATCAGCTTCAACCTGAGAAACAGGTCTGTGTCCAGAGCAAAACCAGTACACACCATGCAGTGAGGGCAGTGTCTGCTTCCCTCATTTAACAGGAACAAATGAACAGGTCCTTCTTTGTAAGCACATGGGACAGCACTGTCACAGCCAGTGTTCCTGTTAAAACAGATTGTTTCAAACTACAATAATATCTCATCTTTGCTATTTGCTCAGCTATCACTGATTACCAAACACAAGAATAAAAATGAATAGAGATATTCTAGAACAGAATTTTTCATTTGTGATTTGCAGTGTTGCTATTCATGTACTTGTACTTATAACTTATCCCTCCTCTCCTGCCAAAAAGGATTTTTAAATTTCATTGAAAATCTAGTCTTGATATGAAATTCTGGCATCAAAATATATATCGGGTATCAAATAGTTTTAATAGAATTAAATTAACTTTTATGAAATAAGATGTGCTTACTGTGATTTTTTTTCTGCTTTAAATCATAGATTCCACAACATATGCACATTTTCTGTTTAATGCATTTGACACTGATCACAATGGATCTGTAAGTTTTGAGGTAAGTGATGCCATTGATTATTTCTATAAAATTGAATAGTTTGCCATTCCTTGTAAGGAAGTCCAGTTTGGTGGCTGGCTCACATTAGGGAAAAATTAGCTTATGTGACTCAAGTTTCAAGTTTTTCCAGTGGGATAACAAAAATCATTACCTTACAATTGTATATTCCATAATGGCAACTCAGACTGTGCTACTACATAATATTTTTAAAAATCTGTCAATTTAAAAGGTAACCAAATTTATACACAAGTTACCTAAAACAGTTTCTCCTGTCTGCCTTTGCAAGATGAGGTCTCTGAACTACAGCTAATGTTACCAGGATGACTCAGCCAAAATAGGTTTTTTTTGTACTTAGTTTCCAGAAACTTCTAGAAAAAGGCTTTAAAGCAAATGTTTTTGAAAGCACAAGAGATAGAAATTCATTCTTCCTCCATTTAACTGCCCAATCTTTTTTCCCACTTCTGTCTTTCCCTTGTAAGGCTGATGTCATCAACAAAATTTAATATAGAAAAAAGAGACCTTACTGCAGTACTGCAGATGAGAATAGGGTATACAAAATACTGCAGAGGAGATAATATTTTAAGCTATAGAATTTTTTTTAAAAGTCAGTTCATTTGCAAAAGGATATATTTGTTTTCTCATGTGTTATTTGGTTTTGATGATAATAAACTAATTATTTCCATACACCCAGTTCAAATTTATTGAAATGCCCTGTATGATTTATATTAGCAAATGATGTTGTGAGGTCATACAGACTTTTTAAATAAAAATCATTAATTGATGTAATAATAAGAAGATTTGCCAATCAGGTGCATTGTGATCAGAAATCTATACCCTAAACTAAGACTATAATAAAATAATTTTTTTAAATCAATATTTGCATTTATTTAAAAAACCCCATGAACCCTATCCACATTTTTCCAGCCAGATGAAGTGAGAGGAATCTATGTGAAACTAGGAGCAGGAATAGAGGATTAATTAATGTCTTCTGTACATAGGCTAAATACGCAAGGATTCTTTTGGTCAAATCACAGAATCATGGAATGGTTTGGATTGGAAAGGATCTTAAAGATCACTCAGTTCTAAAGCCCTTGACATAGACAGGGACGCCTCCCAGTAGACCAAGTTGCTTCATCCAACCTGGCCTTGAACAGTTCCAGGGATGGGGCATCCACAGCTTTTCTGGGCAACCTCAGCCAGAGCCTCACCACCCTCCTAGAAAAGAATTTCTTTTGTTTATCTAACCTAAACTTCTCCTCTTTGAGCCACAGCAGCAGCAGGCACATTGAGAAAAAAATACTTTTAGAATGAGTAGTTGAAAATATTTCTGCAATTATCATTAAAGTGAATGGGAACGAGAAAAGCTTTTGTAACTTTTCTGGTCAATTTGTTGACACTTGTATTTCAGACAGAAAATCTTAAGAAATGCACTAGATTTGGAGCCCTTTGATTATCTCAGAGTGCACAAAAAAAAGGCTTTGGAATAAAATAAATCAGGAAAATAAAAGCAGAGGTGCTGAACTTTTGTTCAATATCAAGGCAGACATGAATGATCCAGACTTTCATATTATGTGCACTAATTTTGAATCCAGCAAATTCTATTGCTGTCAAAAGACTCTTGTATCTGTGTCCCTGTAGCAACATTATACTTATAAACTGTATGGTAACTATTCTAAAAGCATTCTCCTGAAGTTAAAAATGTATGGGTGTTTTTCTAATCACAGGAAAATAGCTGCAAAATGGGAAAGAAGATATTTTGTAATGTGCAAAATACAGTCATCTCATTTTTGTCCCGCTCCTTTTAATCCTAGGTGCAGCAGTGACATTGTGTTTCTATTCCAATCTTTAGTCTAGTTTTCTAATTTTGCATTAGAAAAACAACAAAAGTAAACAGCTCAAAAGGTAGAGAGTGGGTATTTTAAGAGTTTGGAGAAAAAATAATCATTCTTTCCAAGGTACTTTCCACATTGAAGTGTAGGAGTAAATACAATTTAATATAATTACCTATGATGAAAACACTGTGGCTTCTGTATAAAAAAAAGATTATAAAAATCTGAAATGGTAGCAAAATTCTTTCGTTGATAAGATTGACTTTTTTATGTGTGTGTGTGTTGTGGTTTGAATTTCCCATGAAGCTGTGGTAGCTGGAGTTGCAGGTAAAAATTTCCTTTAGCTTTTTGCTCTTTTTGCCTCAAATCAACATTTTTTGCCTTTTTTCAACAATCAACAATGAAATGTTAGATCTAAGCACAACTTAAACGCACACCTCAATTGACATTTCTTGGTGAGATTGTTGGTGAGATTGCTGTGTCCTTAGACCTTTGTCATCCCTAAATCTACATGGTCTTTGGTACGAGCCAGGATCTCCATGTGAAGGATTTATGTAGTATAAAACCCAATATTATAAAATTAGGTGCTTGAAGTTATCTCTCCTTATCCCGTGATTGTATTAATTTTGAGACTAGTTCATTTCACTAGTTTTGTGAACTAGTTTTGCTTTAATATGACAGAGTTTCAGAAGACCCAGTGACCCAGCTATTGGAGAGCTCTTTGGGCATGTTAGTGAAGTTTTTTTTTCCATTAAACAGAGACAGATATAAAAACAAGGTTTTCATTTGCTGCATGCATACTGTCACTGAGCCAAAATGAAGATCTGGCTCAAAGCTATTTACGCAGTCAGAAAAATGGAGGCTGATTCACTTTAGTTACATTGTCAAAGGTAAAGCTCATTGCACACACATGCAAATATCGAAATCAGTATCCTTCATTTGTTGTAGATGCAGATTAAGGTTATTCTAAATGTGACCTTGGTGAAAGTCACCCAATAATCCCACAAATCTCAGCAGCAGCAGTTAAATGAGTCATAGAATCACAGAATGACTTGGATTGGAAGGGACTTTGAAGATCATCTCATTCCTACCCCCCTGCCATGGGCAGGGACACCTCCCACTACACCCGGTTGCCTAAAGCCCCATCCAACATGATCTTAAATACTTCCAGGAACAGGGCATTCACAGCCCCTTTGGGCAACCTGTTCCAGTGCTTCACCTTCCTCACAGTGAAGAATTTAACCCTGGTCTCTGTCAGTTTAAAGCCATTCCCCCTTGTTCTGTCCCCACATGTCCTTGGGCAGAGTCCCTCCCCAGCTCTCTTGTAGGCCCTCTTTAATGGGAGGTGCTCTATGGTGTCCCAGGAGCCTTCTCTTCACCAGGCTGAATAAGCCCAACTCTCTCAGCCTGTCTTCATAGCACAGGTGCTCCAGTCCTCTGGACTTGTTCCAACAGGTTCATGTCCTTTGGCCCCAGAGCTGGATACAGTATTCTAGATGGGGTCTCATGACAGCAGAGAAGAGGGGCAGAATCACCTTCCTTGACCTGCTGGTCACAGTTCTTTTGATGCAGCCCAGGTCATGGTTGGCTTTCTGGGCTGCAAGTGCACATTTGCTGGTTTCTGTGGAATTTGTCAACAACCAATATCCCCAAGTCCTTTTTCCCAGAGCTGCTGTAAATCCATTCTCTGCCCAGCCTGTATTTCAGTTTGGAATTGCCCTGGTCCACGTGCAGGACTTTGAACTTGGCCTCACTGAATTTAATGAGGTTCACAAGCATGATTCTGTGGGTTCAAAGCAAAAAGGTTTGTTCATGTCATGTAGGAAATGAGCTCGTTTTTCTTAGTATAGTGGTGATCTCATAAGCATTTTAACACCTTCTGATTTAAAGTAGCTACAAAGAAATACATTTCCTTTTAAGAGCAGTTCTTTCTCTGTGACCTTTGTTTTACAAGCACCAGGGCTCCACCACTTCTGTGACATCACTTGATTCCTTTTCAAAATCCTAAAATCTAAATTTAAAAATGGATTAAGGTTCCTGCCTGCCTATTTCTGGCCTTGAAAAAAACATAAAGGAACATATGACCAGGTGGAATAGTGTTAAGCTTTCCTATGGATGTGAGACAGCACACTAATAAGCGTGTTAATTAATTTATTAATGAACTAATTATCCCCAAAGATTTGCTGAGAGATAAAGCAATCAGAAAGTCATCAACAACCTTACTAGGAGATAATTAATCACTGCTGAAAAAAGCCCCACAAATACAAGTTCATCCCAGATGACAAGAAGACATTCTCTACAGCTGTGGTGCAGAACAGAAATGTCAGCAGGCTCTGAGTACACAGAGGCTCTGGTACAGGTGTAATGATGCTGCATTTTGCAACCCTTCAGTGAGACATCCCTCTTTCTTGAAGAATCAAAATTAGGCACAGAATGAGGTCTTAACATGTGGAAGGAAACATTTCTGCAGGAAACTGGCAAGTTAGAAGCAGGAAGCTGTGGAAAGGAATAAAGGCAAGTACCAAGGCAGAGACTTTTGTGTTTCTAACTTCACTGTCACAGACTGGAGAAAGACCCAGCCTAGGGTTGTGTTTCAACCCAGACTTCCTGTTTTAAGCTCCTTTGTCACCCTAGAACAGATGCGCTTCTCCCCATTCGGTGCTCAGCTGAGCAGGCCCATCCCTCCAAGTGGGCAGTGACAGCATCCTCAGAGGATGTATGTATTGAGTGAAAATGGTGAAATTTTCTTAAACAGGCTCTGAAAGTAGAATTCCTCTCTCCCTAGAAATTAGATGTCTAAACCAGGATGGAAAACAGCATCTGGGTGCTCTAATACTGTAATGGGGGCTTGTATTCATGCTCTTTGCTAAATGGTGTGCTGGATCTGTGCATCACTGAGTTGTTGGTTACATGCATAAAGATGGGCAGCTGTTCCCTGAGTTTAGCTGCTTCCCTCTGCACTGCTGTGTTACTGTGGCTTTCTGCACTGGATTATTAGCTTAACAGCTAGAATGGCTACACTGCTCCTGACACACACACTGCCTTCCACCAGGCAGAGCATTTTCAAAGCTCTAGCCCAAAATACCCTGTGGATTTGGCCTATATCCATTGAATCAGAGACTTGATTTCTGTATGTTCTATTACTGTGTTCTTCAGTTTCTTGAAAGTATGTGGAAAAGACATCCCATCCTAGCTGGTCCTTCCCCAGCTCATCACAACTTTTTAGGATAAATCCTCTCTATTGTTCCCGAGATGACTCCTGCACAACACTCAGACAAAGGCAATGCACCAAAACTATGTGTGACCCCAAAACATGTTGATGAAATATGGAAGGAGATTACTCACTGCTGCAACATTTAGAGCATGTACCTGGAAGGTTTTTGAGTTGTCTCTTCTTCTTAAAACACCCAATGCCATGAAAAACAATGTAAAGTCAAGGGTTTTATTTTTAAAACCGACGACAGAAGGGTAGCCTTGGAAATGGGGGTAGCCAGCTCCAGGAAGCCAGCTAACACAGGTGGTACGTCACAGAAAGGAACAAAGAGAATTAAACAAGAAAAGAAAAATGGGTGTATTTTAGATAAAATAAATTCAGAAAATGTTGCTGTGCTAAAACAAAAATAAATTCACAATTGTTACATATAATCTAAGAAAATAATGGAACTGGGGACCTTCACAGAGGACTTAAGGAGAAGCTACATCAACAATGTAAAACCATGCAGAAAAGATTTGAAGACATGGTTCTGAATTAAAAAGGTTAATTGCTAATGCTGTAATGTGATCAAATCTGTTCTGAATTTCTTGAACATTTTAATGTTTAATAGTACATAGTAAAAGAACTGTTTGGAGATTTAACCCTGTGACCCTCAATTAGTCATTGAGATGTAGACAAGATGAGCAAAATTCTTTTAAGATTCATGTATCCATTTACCCCAAAGAGCACATATACCAATAAGACAGAAATTTGTGACAGACTAAGGAAACCCAGACTATGCCAACTGAATTGTTAAAAAGACTGAAGCTTGTCAGAAGAGCTCTTCTGTGCCTACTAGACTACCTGAGTCCATGATATCTGTGTATACTTCAGTGCATCGGGTATATTTATTTGACTTTGTGGTACATCAGACCTTTTAAATTTATGTCTAACCTCAGTGTAGTCTTTTCCGTTGTTCCTGTGTTAGGCAAAATGCAAAACCTTGCTGGTGTAAATAAGAAGGATTTTGGCTTTTATTGTCTCTACTTTAATGTTACTTTAGAGCTTCCTGTATGTCACTGCCAGCAACGTAGAAAGGCACATTTTAATATACACACTTGCCACACTCTGCTCAACCTATTATGAAGGTAATTTCACATATTTACGGGTTCATATTCTTATCAAATAAAAAGAGGTAGAGGAGATGGTTAGGGGGGGAAAAAAAAGCTATTGTTTACAAAATATTAACATGCTAAGAAATACAGAAGAGAGGTGATGGGAGTTGATATTTTCTCCAAGCTGGAAGTTTCTCACTAAATGTAAATGAGGTTTGTGCTGTCAAAAGAGTATTTATTATGAAACAAAAATGTATAACCAAAAACTACATATAAATAATCTCAAAAGCCTTTTGATTCTTTTCTGTGGAGTAGCTCTGTAGCATTGGTGGGTCACAAAAACGTTAAGATGGTACATGTACATGGACTATATTTATTATTCCCTATCATACTTCCAATAAAAGTAATAAGAATTGAGGTGTGCAGTATCATACATGAAGTTTGAAATATTGACTGCAGCAGATTGATGTAAGAGATCTGAGAACCACATATTCCACTTTAACAAGGTACAGATTTAACAAGAATTTAATGTTCCTTAGTACATAGTTCTCCCCAAACTGGTCTCCTGTGCTTAGATTAACTACCAATTAAGCTTTTCTTGGACCATTAAACCATGGGGATGGCTTCTTCCTGGTATTTACTTCAACGGGAACTGCTTACGTGAGATATTAGAGGACATTTAAGAGGATATTAGAGACATTTTCAGAGGATACAACCACTAATGAAAAATTATGGTTTACTTTATAGGAAATTACTCAATTTGCTTATTGATTATGAGTGTATCAAATAGTGCCTAGCAATCACCAGCACTCACAATGAAGCAAAAAAAATTTGAAACAACACATCTTTTCATACTTCTGACAAATGCATTATTCTAAATTTCTGAGGGTTTGAGAAAAACTGCTCATTTTGAAACTGACCAAGACCTTTTGTCTACTTAGGATTTTGTTATGGGTCTCTCAATTTTACTCCGAGGGACAGTACAGGAGAAACTGAACTGGGCATTCAATTTGTATGATATAAATAAGGATGGATATATAACTAAAGAGGTAAGGTCCATTTCTTACTGAAAGTAAAGCTTGTTAGCTAAGTCCTGCATTCACAGAAGAATGGTTCCATTGTCACATTGAACCATGTTAACAAGTTATCAGAAATTATGAAGTTAGACATGCTAAAAATTAAAGTAATTATCTCATTTTAAAGGCATATATGGACATTGAAAAGTGAAAATCTTTACAGAAATTGTAAAAGTTCAGAATTCTTCAGAAATTATGTTTCTGAACATAATAGGTACAGAAATATTTGGCTTCAACGTATGCCTATGTATTTGGCCATACAATCGCTAGAAGAGATTGGTACGATATTTGGACAAAAATGAATTAATTGTGTGGGCAATAATTATTATTTATTTTATTAATCTACTTCTAATTATTTTTACTTGAAACAGAATTTATAAAGAAAGTTTCCTATATTTTTATTCTGCAAGGATTCAAACACATACTTATTTTAAGTGGGACTAAATGAGCACTTTCATCAAAATATATGGAGGGTTTTTTTCTAAGTAGGGTTTATGCAAATATATAAATTACACTTATAATTTTACACTTTTAGAAAACACTTCAGGATGATTATAAAAGAGTAATCTATAGAATAATTTTTTAGCATACTATAGATGACTTGTTTTTATAATTATTAAAATTTGCACAAGCCACTAAATAAAATTCAAAGATTTTGATATAAAAGGAGAACTCTCCATAAGTGCAGGTGTGTGCCTGGGTGTTTTTATTTTCTTTAGGGAAGACCCTGATGTGCTTTGGCCATTCACTTGCTGTCACAGAACTTCTTTTCCTTTTTATTTTTATTCATAAGCCATTGGCAGATTCTTCCCACAATCCATGAACTTGCACATATTATAAATAATTGAAAGTTGAAATCATACATCTATGAAAGCTGAAATCAGATGCTAGAATTTCTAGGAATTAAGCACTTCCTTCTTGAAGCTATTCAGTCAAAAAAAAAAGAAAAGGCGAATTCCAAGATTTTATTCTAAAATGCAAATCCTAAAAAATATTTATGCTCTGAGTTAAAGCAGTGTCTAAAATGCACATTACATTGCAGAAACATAATTTTTTTCCTCTTCAGGAAATGCTTGATATCATGAAAGCAATATACGATATGATGGGGAAATGCACCTATCCTGTTCTCAAAGAAGATGCACCTAGACAACATGTGGAAACATTTTTCCAGGTAGGTTGGGTAACGTAGAAGCCAAAAAGACTCCTCTGTGAGCAGGTAGAGAAAGATTTTCATTGTTATAACATATCCTTCCAATTCTGTAATCCTTTCTATTCCATGGTTACATCCCAGATTTCCCAGATGTATTTATTACACCCTGTTTTTTCAACAACAAGCTCTTTAACAGCTCTTTAACAAGTCCACTTACTATGATTTCTGGATTGGCTGTTCCCAGGCTGACATATAACTGAAATGAATAATGAAAAGGACTTGTTTTACACAGGAATTCGGGTGGAGAAATATACTGTAGTGGGTTGACTCTGTCTGGATGCCAGGCACCCAACCAAAGCCTCTCTCTCACTTCCCCCCTCAAGTGAACAGGGGAGAGAAAATCTAACAAAGGGTTCAAGAGGGTGTCATTCCTGATGGACTCAGCCTTGGCCAGCAGCAGGTCCTGGAGCTGGCTGGCATTGGCTCTGCTGCACATAGGGGAAGCTTCTGGCAGCTTCTCACTGTAGACCTCCTGCTACCAAAGCTTGGCCACACAAACCCAATTTCCCATACTTTTTTTTTTTTTTTTTAAATACAGAAAATGGACAAGAACAAAGATGGAGTAGTTACCATAGACGAATTCATTGAGAGCTGCCAGAAAGTAAGTATTCAGTGTTACGTAGTGAATGTGTATCTGTTGGCTATTTCTATCATAGCTCTTTACAGATTTCTGGAGTACCAGAAGGTACTTTCAGTGAGGGTGATCTTAATACCAGAGTCAGCATTTTCCCAAGGTAGAGTATCTATGTACACCATTACACAGAAGCACTAAACAGTGGAAATAAATTTGTGGCTTGAGTCTGCAGAAGAGCTGTTATATACAAGCTGTCATTGCTTATTAGACAACTGTGCCAATATCCTTTCTTTCTTTAATAGTGTATTGTTTGCACTTGGTAGAAAAGAGTTTCTTGACATTCAGCAAAATATTTATTTCTATCTTCTGCCCATGCTGGAGCACACAGTTTTGCCACAACTGGCATATTATCATGCCAATAATAATATTGCCTGAAAATCTATCGTCCATGGGTGAGTTTCTCAGTGAGTTGTAATGTGCTTATAAGCAGTGAAGCCTTATATAAGGAGAGTGCAAGGAGTTTGCAAGGTGTTGGATGGCAAGAGTTAACAGCAGACAAGTTCACTCCAAGGCAAGGGTGTGAACTGATTGTGATTATCAGCCACAAACCTTTATGATACCCAAGTGGCTGTCGATTTCTTTCAACAGCTAGAAGCAGCTCCTGGCCCTAGAGCCAGGATGGAGAATTTCTGAAGAAGTTACAGACAGTTTTCACTCCTCTGCTTTTCAGAAACCAGCTTGTTCTCAGGCCAGTAGATGATATGAAGAAAGATAAGCTAAATTTAAGGAAATGAAATTTAAGGAAATCCTGTTAATTTTGCAGTTAAAATTTGCAAAAGAAAAAGAAACATGGCAGAGTATAAAACGACTAGTCTTTGGCACGAGAAGAGGTTCATAGAATCATAGGATATGCTCAGTTGGAGGGCACCCACCAGCATCACTGAGTCTAATTCTTGGCTCTACACAGGACACCCCAAGATCAAGGTTGTTGTGTATAGTAAAGCATCACATTAAACATAGTGAATATGATAGACCTGGTTACATTATGTGAATTGATGTGGCAAATAATCCTGATACTTTTTGTTACAGTGACTAATTTAAGAAGTTGTAGTAGTGGTCTACTGATACCTTGGCCAGCTGGCAAAGTCCAGCAATATCACCCTTGCTTATCCATTCTTATTTTTTATATCAAGAACAAAGTAATAAAGAGACAGAAGATAACAAGACTATCAAGAAAAATGCATTTTTAATGAGTGATAGTTTTTTAACTATTTGGAATAGGAAAATCTCTAGATGCTCAAAGATGCTCTAGAAGCAGTCTATTCTTATATGCATCTGTAGCTATTAATTGAAGTTGTTCTTATGAGCGCAGCTACCTAGTAAGCAATACTTTGATTTTAATTCACTGATTTTGGGGGATGAAAAACAGGCAAGAGCTCTGCTAACTGTGACTGTTCTGTGTATCCTTAGCAACAGGCACTGGATAGTGCCTGATCTGTCAGCAGTGCTCTGTTGCACTGACCGTGGTTCCAGCTTGTCAGTAGTGTTCAATACCAATGAAAAGCATTTCCTCTGCTGACACTGTGATCATCAGAAACAGAGATGAGATTCATTTCTCAGCTGAAGTCTGTAGCATTCCAGAAGCTAAATGACACATAAATATGCATATGACAGCAATTATGGTGATGGGCTGAGTGATTTATTTACAAAGAAAATTAATACCTTTAGTAAGGAATCACCTGCTCTCCTTATCCAGTGCAATTCAAAAGATTTGTTTACCTGTTCTAAGTATTCAGAATACATGAGAGAGAGATGCTCTCTAAACTGTGACATGTTGGAGACACAATGAATGCTACAATTGTTATAATGCTACTTATCTCACCTTCCCTTGCTTTTAACTTCAATGGTGGCTAAGGTTTTTTGATACAAAAGAAGTGTCTTTCTGCCTAAATTTTTGTCTCTTTGCCATTTAAGAATGGCTCTTTTAAGACTTCTGTGCATTAAAGTGCATAATTCATGTTTATATTGAGATTTGGTTTTAGAAATGAGGTTTGGGGTTAGGATTCATAGAATCATAGAATATACTGAGTTGGAAGAGACTCATCAGGATAAAGTCCAATTCCTGGCCCTGTGCAAGACATCCCAAGAATCAACTCATGTGCCAAAGACAGCATTGTCCAAAAGCTTCTTGAACTCTGTCAGGTTTGGAGCTGTGACCACAGCCCTGGGGAGCCTGTTCCAGCATCCAACCATTCTCTGTGTGAAGAACCTTTTCTTAATATCCAACATAAACCTCCCTGACACAACTGCAGGCCGTTCCCTCAGGTCCTGTCACTGGCCACCACAGTGAAGAGATCAGTGCCTGCTGCTTCTTTTCCCATCATGAGGAATTTGTAGCTGCAATGAGCTCCCTAGTCTTCTTCAGGCTGAAAAGACCAAGTGACTTCAGCTGCTCCTCATATGGCTTCTCTTCCAGAGCCTTCACCATCCTCATGGGCTCCTTTGGATGTTCTCTAAGAGATTTATGTCTTTCTTATATCATGGCACCCAAACTTGCAATTTTCAAGGTGAGGCTGCCCCAGCTCAGAGCAGAGCAGGACAATCCCTCCCTTGCCCAGCTGGTGATGCTGGGCCTGGTGCACCTCAGGACAGGGTTGGCCCTCCTGGCTGCCAGGGCACTGCTGGCTCATGTTCAACTTTCCACTGACCAGGACGCCCAGGCCCCTTTCCACGGTGCAGCTCTCCAGAGTTAATGTGACTTCACTCTTTTCATGATTATATATTTTACAAAGGAACATGGATGCTAATTTTAAAACACAGCTGCAGAGAACCTTTTCTTAAAATCATGATAGGTATGAGATCTAAAAAAGTAAGGTCTGAATCCTTACGTAGGACACAAAATGTGTTCTGCCAGGGAAAGGCTGCAGGAGCCTTTTCTTTGAAAGTTATCTCAGGCAAGATTTATCTCCGAGAACTGGCATTCCTCTACTTTGAGTTGGAAACCAAATTAGTGAGTTTCAAAAGTATATCTCTTATACTCCTGTTTTGCAATAACTAAAGGAAATGCAGCATTCTTACTTTGCAAGCAAGAAGGAACACAGCAAAGCACCTTTCAAAAGAGGTTCTACTTCAGGTTCCTGGGATATTTTCCTGATATTTTTTTTTTGTAACGTCAAGAGACTCTGGTGTGTTTTTAAACACTCCTTTTACACATATGTGCTTTAAAAAAAATTGTGGTGTTGTGCTGAGCACTTGTTTGGCACAACTATCGGTGCAGTGGCACTGTACAGCCTGAGGTATGTAGGTGGTTCAAGGCTCTTAATTCAGAGTCCAATTGCAAAGAATGGCCTGTCCACTCAAAAAGTGTTGAAACAGGTATGTAGGGAATTATAAAGCATTCAGACTTTGAGCGCTTTCTTTCTGGACACTGGGTAGAAGGATCTGAGTAGAATGGTGCTTCCCCTCATCCCCCCTCTATCTTAGACAGGGAATGTGTATGACCTCATTTCCCTGCTCTCCCTACACTGCATACATTTGAATGTGAGTCTGCCTTCCAGACTCCAGCAGTCTCTCTGCTCCCACAGGAGATACGGACTATTCTGTCCTAGATACACCAGACTGAGTCCCAGAAAGTGGCGGCTGGTTATCTGCCTTCATATACATTACCAAAGAACAGATCTAGGTCTTGAGAAACAAGAGTGGAGCTACAAGAGCTGGGCACTTCCCAGTTCCTCACCTGCCTCCTTTCAGTGATTGGTGCTGGTGGAAAATGGTGTGACTTGGACTTGGCTGTGTATCCCCAGCAGCACCACCAAGAGCAGAGTCTAAGGACTAAGGCACACATGGTGCATAGGTGACAGTCAGGGTGAGTGACACAGGTCCTTTGGATAATGAGAAAAGGCTTCTGGTACAGGCATTCTCTGCAGGAGTAACCCTTTCCATACACAATGCTGATTTGGGCTATCCTGAAAACAGCAAAGAAACCATTTCAAACCTACAAAAAACCGGCGTAAAGGTAGGTCAGATCTGCCAAAGTTCATTCATCCAGGTTTGTGCTTCATATGGACAGTGCTTCATATGCACTAATGTTAGTGCATATGCACTAACACCTCCCTTTGTCTTGAGTTAGGAACTGTTTAACAAGTCTAATATGAAAATTTATGTAGAAAAATGTACTGAAAAAAGAGGCAAATGAAAAAGATACACTTGCCAAAGAATTCCAATGGAAGCATCTGGGGTTTTTCTGTTTTTATTTTTTAAAAAATGGAGAAAAAAAGCTACTAAAACTCATCATGTTCTAAATATTATGATAAGTCTGTATTTTCTTGTGAAGACTCTCTCATTTGACTGACTAAGGGAGTGGCATTGGAAGTCTTCTGTAAAGAAACAGCCAACCTCAGAAATATGGATTTGATTTTAGAAAACTAGCAGTTTCCTTCATGATAATACATATATAATAAACTTGGTAGGAAGTGTCAAAACAATTTGCAGATTCAGGCATGTTGTTTGCTTGCACATTTACTGAGCTTAGTTGCTAATGTATATACAAAAATATTTGTACTAATTATATGACAAGTAACAAGTTAAATCAAACTGTTAACCTTACATCAGTGGCATTCACTAGTTTATTGATGTTTCAAAGCAATGCAGTGAGGAAAAAAATAGTTTAACTTTCAGTAATTTAATATAGTAGCTTTGCTATACAAAATGTTTAAGCATTAGCCTAAATAGTGTATCTTTGAAATTACATATCATTGCGTCCAGAAATTATTTTTATTGTACAAAATAGCACACAGATCATTCCTCACAGCAGCATCACTTCAGATGACATACAGAATCACAGATAAAAACCCCACTGTGCATGTTTCATAACATAAATTAAGCTAATTACTCAGACTTGTCATTCTCTACAAAGCAAATCACCCACTAGAGTGAACAGTGACTAATTTAAGTGGAAATTGATACTGAACACGTGTCACTGGAAGATTAATGTACAGAAATCTCACACACTTATCAGTAGTGGAGAATACTATTGATATAACCTTTCTAAGAAGCGGGTTTTTGATGCACATCTTTCATGAAACATCCAAAAATAATCTATAATTCAGACTTTTTATTCATTAGAATTAAAGATGGCTATATTATCACTGAAGAAAGTACTAAAGAGAGGGGTCATTACAGTGGAGACCAGAAAATGCTAAATGAGCATGCAATACTCTTGTACTGTGTATACATACTGTTTATGTATACATATTCTACACATATTGTGCTAGCAACTGTTGATCCAGAAACACCAACAAATATGGGCTACTGCAAGTAACTCTTTCTTCTATACACTGAAAGGTAAAGCTTACAAAGAAAAATAATTTTTCCTGACTGCTGTGGTGAGAAATACCTACTGATAAAATCTGGAGCACAGAGTGATGCATTGGTATAATAAAGAACTCAAAAGATGAATATTTTGTTATAAAATTATCTAGTGCAAAGCAATCAGAAGTAACCTTTAGAAGCAGTCACCATGTTACGGTGTGAACACAGAAAATCTGAATTGAGGAGCTGAAGAGTGTTGTGGTGATACTTGTCAAACTGACTGATTTTGGCTCATGCAATGGTGCACACTTGTCTGTTTTTCTTAGCCATCCCTAACTATGCAGCTGAAACCCTAGGATTGCAAAAAGGATCTTGGGTACTGCGCGCAGGACTAGCAATTACATGTACAGATTCACACTTGATATAACTATTCCATGAATATTTATTGTCTAGGTGTATTCTGTTATCCTGAATATAAACTGATAACCTCAGAAATGTTATAGATCTAATTTCCTTATAATGCTATTGCATTCTTGACAGAGTAGTTTTGGTTTCATTAATATATAGAAAATCTTATTTACGCATGGATCCATTAACAGACTTTTTCTGCTAATCACTTCTCCAAACAAGCTGAAAAAGATGTTGCAATCAACTAGTGTTCTACCACATTTCAGTATAGATATCCACCAACTACATTTGTAATGGTGTGTGATTTTTGGTTTTGTGTTGTCTTTTTTTACAGGATGAGAATATAATGCGATCCATGCAGCTCTTCGAAAATGTGATTTAATGAAGACATTATCTCTACAACTAATGGACAAATATGAGCTATTCTGCAACATTATCTAAAAAATGGATTTCCCACTTTATCATAAATAAAGTTACTCAGCTTTACACTGAGACATGTATTATGCAAGTAAATTTTTTATTATAAACTCTTCCCAACAAAAAACCCTTTCTAAATTATACAAGCTAGCACTTCCACAGTGGCTACTTAGTTAATAGGACTGTACTGAAAAAATCAGGTTCTTACTACAAACTCAAACAAAATAGAACTGACATTATGCACCTTTATTATCATTCCAACCCCTAGTTAAAATAGATACAATCACAAGGAGATTAAATAAATACTCTTAGTTTTGCTTCTCATTTGTACTGGACTAAGCTCCAGGTGTTGAAGTATATTTCTTAAATCTCTAGCTTCTAATTTATACAGAGGCATTACAATTTATTTTCTTCTCGTATTTCTATGGTGTAGTCCTCATTTTTGAATAATATTTTGAGTTAAAATACTATAATCAATGTGCGATGCACACCTTGCTACAATTGCCTTCCAACTTTGACTTGCTTTTCTCTTCAGAAAAAAAACCCCAAAACCCAAACATAACTAAGCAGATAACTTGAGAGCAAAAACTGTTACAGAAAAAGAAATCCCTTACGGGTATTCTTATTCTCTAAAAAATATGAGTAAGCTTCTCTCAATCTCAGCCTAATAAATCTGCACTTTGATTATCATGACATGAGTATGAGGAGTCCTACATACTGTATTTTTAATTCTTGGATGTGTCTGCAAAGTTCTTGGCTTAAAACTAAGGATCTTCTGACTTCCAATTTTTCATAAAAAACCTTAACTGGATCCTAACACTGCTTTCCTAAGTATGTGTCTTTCTGCCTTTAATGAAGAAAAAGGCATGAACTTTTGAAACTGCCATCCCACTCTAGTGCTGAGAATGAATATAACTACTTAGTAACATCTACTAATAATGACTGCTAGAGGCTAACATCCATTTCATCCTTTTGTAATACCTTTAACTATGAGACAGAACCAGGAAAACAATGAAAACATTACCTATATATTATCTATATGTGATACATGCTTTACATTTTTTAAGATCATTTCTTCATTAAGATTGGAGCTAATTAATTCTGAACCTAGAAAGATTCTTCTAAAAAGGTATGCATATAAAATATAACACTGCCCCTCCATCCATGTAATTTTTAAGATATACTGTCCACAGAGCCTACGCCAATACTTCAAAATAGGTGAAATGCTACCAGAGATATACCAACCTTCATTGTGACATTGCTGCAGAAAGTGTGACAGGGGATTAATGAAGTAGAAAGAAGGTTACAAGTATTCTTTTGTAAAAATAAATCAGGTATCTATTCTGGTGTAGAGATGGAATGTTAGAGGCATGTTGAAGGCTGCTCTGCTATCACCAGTGTAGGATAAGAGTAGTACAATACATGTACACCTGAAATCTGCTGTAGCGTGTTTGTGTAAACTAAATGTGCACATTTTGTAAAAAAAAAATAAAGTAAACATGAAGAAAAAAAGGACCATGATCAATTTTTTGAGTTGACAAATACCGGCTGGCAAAAATGCTTATGGAAGACATGATATTTTTTTTTTAAAGCATAAATACATTCATCTTGACTTAGCAAAGTGCTGATCTCGCAGAGATAGGACCTGAAGTGAATTTTAGTCGGGCTGTGGTAATTAAAAAAAAACAAACTTCTGAAATTGCTTTCACATGAAAGACTTTTATTAATACGCTATGCATCAGAATCTTCTTGTGACAAAAAATATCCTTTCCAACAACTTTAAGTGCCAGAATTGATTATTCCTCAGGGTAAAAAATTCTGTGCAAATTTTGTTACTTCAGTTAACTCTACCTCACAGTGTACTCAAATGCAACATGTCCCTGAACAGTATTTATTACAAGAACCAACTAGGAATTATTTTGCAATCAAATTCAATACATTAATGGACAAATGCTGTACCCTACAAAGCTTGACAGCCAGGTAAGTTGGCCTGTACGATCTTTTTTTTTGTCTTTAACTCATATTTTTTATAGCTGCCATGTTCAGAAGTTTATTAACGTGTCTGGACCTGAATTCACAAGCAAATCCCAAGCACATCTGTGACGTTACTGAAAATGCAAAGGGAGCACAGTAAGTATTGCAGAGCTGCCTCCTCCATTCAGTAGGCTCAAAGTTAACTAAAAGGAACTAATTAGCTGAGCAAAATTTCAGCTCTGGCTCTGTGGAGCAACCTGCTGCCTCTACACTGTATTCTCCAGAGTCTCTCCAGGCTCTCAAAACAACATGCTGAGAATGCACTGAGCAAGTTCAGCTTTGGACCTTATGATGCCTGTTTATTGGGTTCAGCTTCACACCTTTAAAAGCTGACTCTGAAGAAGTCAGTGAGGGTTCACAGTTCTGTGTCTAACCTAGACCCGATGAACCTAAATGCATCCATCTGTGCTGTGTCACAAAACAAGTTATATATTTCAAAACCAGCTACACATATGCAATTTAGCACCAAAGATTTAGATTTTATTTAAGTAATTACAACCAAATTATTTTGCATCACACAAATATACAAAACATATTAAGCACTGCAGAAATAAGAAATGAAATTGTAATTTGAAACTAAAGAAGAATCAATATTTATTCTGCTTTTGAAATAATAGCATATTAATCAGTGTCACTGTAAGCCCAATGCATATACAAATACACAAACAGAAGTCTTCCATAATTACATATTCACAAACTGATAAGACTCCTGCTCTCCATCACACTGAAGAATTATAATTATTATTTTAAGTGCATAGATCATACCCCAAGTAAGTATCAGTGATATTTACAGATAGTTCCTTTCCAAATTTCACCTTACAGTACAAATCACTACAATTCCCTTGTTCAAGAGTAGATAGAACAATAGGTTGGAATTTTAGATTTGATGATAGCCACAGTTGCCTGTTAAAGAAAACAAAACAAATTTTTACAAAATAAGGGGCACTAGCACTACATATGACATCATATGACATCATATGCATCATGTAGTCCCTATAAATTGCATAACTCACAACTTTTACTTAGTTATCTTTCCTATTAGAAAGCTAAAAAGTTGATATTTGCTGAGAAATTTACTGTCAAAAGGGCTGAAAATAATGAACTGAGAAAATGCACCATTGTGATAACTAATGCTGGGGAGTAAACATACAAAGGAACGCATGTAAACTCATACCTAAAAGAGGACATAAATATAGACGTGAAATAGTAAGGATTTTTAAGTAGCGGAATAATGTTCTGGAAGGGACTTCCACCAAAAGTAAGAATCATATGCTTTATAACTAATTTAGAAAATAAATTTGATAAATAAATTGCTTGGATTATTTAATATTGCTTGTAACCACAATTTAGTAGTTTGTCTCCAGGTTTTTTTGCTTTATCCTATTACTGTCTTTTTAAAAGACATACAGAAAGTGCTATTCACAAAACAGGTAAGACTACAAGAAATGAGGGGACTGACAGAAGAATTAGAGGTTTATGACTCACTGGATTAATTATATTATCTAGACCTAAGTTTTCAGAACATTAAGACCTGACATAATTTTCTTTTTCTTTTATCACTTCATATAAATAAAAACCTCTCATCCTCCTTCATTTTTCATTACATTTTTCAAGTCTGTAATACAAACACTGCTACTGCTCTTAAATGAACATGAGCACACACACAAAAATGAAGAAGCATCTACTGATTATTTGGGCTCCTACTGGCTAAGGGACACAAGCTCAGCACTGCTAGGCCTGCATGTATGGTCCCTACTCCTGAGGTTATTCCTATTCTTTGTGAATAACCATTTAATATAAAACAAACAACTGTTCATAGGTCAAGAGAACAAATATTTTCTCTTCCAGATGAACATCTAAGCCAGTACTCCTCATTTTTTCTCCTTTTCTACTTTGTGCACAACGTACAGCAGAACCTTTGGCAAAAGAATTTCAACAGAAGGAACCTCTGCCATCTATTACTTAAAGCATCTTGTTGATTTATTGCAGATCCAAACTCTGGGTTAACCAGGTGGGCTGGAATGTGAGTGTCAGATTCCCTCAGGAAATGGCATAAACAATAAACTATTAGTGGGAACAGGCAGACATCATCAATAACAGCAAAAAGTAACTTTTTGCAAGAGTAAATCTTGTTGAGAAACATATTTAGTCCCAGAAAATGGAACACCAAGTATGTATCCCAGCCATCCTGAAACAAGAACACGGCAACAAAACCAGAGATGACAGCTGTTTTGACAAAATAGTATTCAAAAGTGTAGATTACAAATAAACAACGTCTGATCAACTCACCTTTCCACCATTGTGCTCCAACTTTTGTAAAGCAACAGTAACTTTTTCTCTATATTTCTTGTCCATTAATCTCTTTAAAAGCTATTGGAAAAGTAAAATAAAAAGGTTTGTTGCACAATATAGTACAATATATGCAAAGAGTGAATAATAACCTATTTTGCTACTTTATCCCATCTTACCTTTGTAAAATTAAAGCCACAAAGCAACATTACTTTATAACTTGTAACTGATGTCAAAGTATGGGACTCAGTAAAAGCAAATGGAATAAAAAGTTAACTAAAGAGAAACTTAAATTCAAAGAAAACTGATCTGTTAACCAACAAAAATATTTCTTTTTCTTTTAGCAAACAAATTTCAAAGAAATATCCACCTTAAAAAAAAAGTCATTCTTAAAGAGTTGTCCACATGAAAAGTTAACTTTTATTTCATGTGCATTGAAAGAGATTTATTGTAGTGGAAATAGTTTAAAAAAACCCAAAAAAACTGCTGTAATTTCTCTCTTCTATATTGGTTGTCAAAAAAGGTCCTTTTATTTTGCTGCAAAAGTGCACTGTGCAAGCAGGTTAAAAGAAACCATGAAAAGCCTTACTGACAGAGGAAGATATCCTCAGAATAACTTGGTATAAAAATACTTCCCACAATTCTACTCAAAGCTTATTGAATGAAAACTTCCTTGTGCAGAATTCCTATCTGAAAGGAAGGGGAATATTTGTTTCTGTTAAGGTATTGAAACATTCAGGGTTTTATTAAGATATTCAGACTTAAAACTAAAAACTCATTTTGCAATAATTTTTCCTCCAAAACAAAGCATCTGGATGTTTTCATGAATAGTAGACAGAAGATTCCCATTATTCTCCCATTTATATTAACAACAGTTTTTGGACCTTACTAGAACTTTTTAGGTCACCATATTATAAAAGAATGAAGGACTCATACAGGGGACTATATGAAATAGTGCTTTTCATGGAACTGCCGAGTTCTCCCCTGTATCGGTGCAGATATTATAGTAACATCTCAACAAGAGTGCCATGAAAATACAAATGATTTTTTATTACAGCATTAAAAACTTACATTTGTGAGTAGAAGCTTGAGATGATCATTAAGAGAGGGGCCAACAACAGCACTCAATTGCACTATAGCATCCAATCCCCTTCCAAATACTTCATCATCTGCATGGGCCTTCAGAAGGGGAAGAAAGACAGAAAATCCTGTGAGTGAGATTCAGACAAATACCTAAGTTTTTTAAACTGCAATTTCTGCATTTTGATTGTATGGAGTAGTCTTAAACACTAAAACTACTGTGCAATTGCTAATTGCTGTAACGATACAAGTTTAGAAATAAAGTACAATATGACTGAATATTAGTCTCTAGAGGCCAAAATTAAAGCCAGGGCATATTTTTAAAGTGGAAAACAAAAACATCCATGAAAAGCATCTTGCATTTATTCTGAGAAAACAAAACTAATAATTTACTATTGCTTAAATAAAAAATGTGGCATGCAGAAGAGCTTGCTACATTGATAATTTCAGTATTTCACAGCATATTAGAAATAACCTTTCGAAATTGAGAGATACCATCTTAGTTACAAATGTAATGAATTCTGGGTATTTTCTATGTAATTCATAACAAAAACTTTCTTTGTTGGATAAACAGAGGAGCCAATGGCTTTCTGCCTCAATTAATTTAGTCCCCTGGCAACTACACCTTTGTCACCTGCCAGCAATTATCAGGCTCTTATCTACTTCTACAGTTCTTTGTCATCTTTATTTCTCCCATGGGAAGGTTCTTGTATACCTGACTTGAATGGTTTAGTAATCTTGCTTTTCCTTCAGCAGAGAAATAGACTCATAAGAACTTATTTTGGTTGTTAAATACTAAATTATAAGTTTATTTAGGCAACTATTTTTCCTCTCTGGGCCCTGCATATTTTCTTTTTAACTAGAAATCATTGACTGCTTGTGTAGTAGATTTAACACAACATAATACCAAAACAGTGCAACAATAAAAATTATCAGAAGAGTAACATAACTTGGAGGAAGAGAGAAGAATAACTTTTCTAATTTTGCCTTTAAGCTAAACCAAAGATAGTGATAACACACAATTCTAAACTTCTGTTACATCTCTGATTTAACTGAGATCACAGTTAGTTTTCGAACTTCAAGCAATCTCTCTTAAATCAGAACTGAAACACAGCTAGATTAAGGGACAGCTACTTACTGAACCAGAAAAGGGCTGTCAAAGACATGAAAAGGATCCAAAAGGGTTAACCTTCAAAGGCAATATCTCACATTATTTTCTGATGGTGTAGAAGAGTTAAAAACGTTTTTTAAAATTAAGAATATGACCTCAAACAGTTTAAATGTATTCTTCCTTTTTCCTCACTGACATTTTCTGGAGATGGTGCTGTGCAGAGCTGGGAGTTGGACCCAATGACTCTTGTGATTCTTTTACTTTGTAGCCCATTTTGAATTGTTACATGTTATAGATGAATATTTATTCCTGCACATCCATTTTACTTCACTTCATTTTTATTTTTTTGCATGTTATTGTGTGGACATATAAAAAAGCCCAGCACAAGTATATATATATTTATTTCTGCTTATATTAAAACCTTTAAGAGAACAGTTTCATAAAATTTTCACATAGCTACTGTCATAGAGTTATACAAGGAGTTGCCCATCTTAATTTATATTTAAAGACATATTTAGCTAATAAACCAAGGCAGGGTTAACAACAGAAAGAGAAATCATTCCTACCGCCCAAACCAAAAGCCCATGCAATAGATTTATTACATTAATATTACCCATGTAGTTCTCACCAGCAGAAGAAAAAAAAAATCAAACCCATTAAACTCTCTGCATGAAGAGCAAGACATACCAATGCAGCCTTTAAGACTGGAACTAGACGAGGCAACAAGGGAATAGCTTTTTCAGCAGCACCTTCAACAAGAAGTAATTCTTTAAAACCCTCCTTGGAAACGAAAGTATAGGGATGTTTTGTCTCTCTAAGTCCCTGTTGCAAATATAAAACATGATTATCTTAATACTGAGCCTTCTCTTAAACAAAAACGCATTTTAAAAGTTCCACACAGCAGCAAAACAGGTTTAGATTTTGTCAGAGCAGTTCACAACATAAAGTACACTAACTCCACCATGTGGAGCCACTGGGCACAACACTGCTCACAGAATAGTCTAATTAATTTTTCATTGAGTATTAAAACTCACCAATACTGCCAATTCAATCAGTATTTGTACTTCACTACCTTTAATCTAACAACCCAAGGTATTTTTTCAATGAGACCATGAACTAGAACAGGCTATATTTGTATAGGGGTTTTGTACCCTAAAGGGAAAAAAGAATAGAAGGTGAACTACAGAAGGAAAGACACCCCACACCACATACCTCTCTATGCAACACTAAAACCTTGTACACAGTACCAAGATGCACATCTAGTGAAAGTCTGACTGCCAAAACGCAAAGATTTAAAGCCCTTTTTTCTTAACATAATAGCTAATGCTACTTTAGGAATTGACAGGTTTGTTTAATATTAAAAAAAAACAAACAACAAACCAAAGGAAAAAAGAAGAAATAAAGGGAAAAGAGAAACAAAGAAAATAAAAAGGAAAAACAGAAAAGAAAAGGGAAAAAAAAGAAAAAAGAAAGTAAGCCACCTCAGCATATGCACTTTATTCTACCTACGACACTGGATTCAGCTTTTATTTAGACACTTGGAACATATTTGGTGATAAATGTCACAGACGGTTCTGAGAAAACAGAAACCTCAACATAGCGTATAGTATTTTTCTTCCATTTATTTACAGGATCCTATATCTACTGTACTCGTTCAGTCTATGGACGAGAGCATTCTTACTTCATAAGGTAGGCTTTATATACAAAATAAGCAAAACAATTTATTTTACAAAAGAATCTGCAAAACCACAAATTTCATTCATCTGAACATCTGAGATGCAGTCTTACATTTGACCAGTATCTTGAAGATTAAACAGCTCTACCTAGCTCTCCCAGAAAGCTCTAACTAAAGAACTGCAAATGACAACGTTCTTGACCATTTTCATTCATACAATATCCTCACAAGTGGGGCTTTTTTTAAATATTTCTGTAGTAGCTGAGCCTAAACTAGTTAACTTAGATTGTTAAAAAATGACATTTGCAATTAGGAAATGGTTGCATGCTTAATATTGCAAGAAATTGAGTTTACCTCTGCCAATGTTAAAAGAAGAGGATCAAAGGGAACAGTTTCAGGAGGGCATTCCCACTGCAGTTTGTGATTTACTGATCCATGCACTAACCTATACAAAGAACAAAGTTTTAACAAAATAACATATAATAATATGTAATTTATTGCAAACACTATTTGTTTTAAATGCATCACCGATTTGTTTGCTGTATTCCTACATTATATCAAAATCTCAATACATAATGCTCTCCTAAGTGAAATTATAGGATCACAGAATCAACTAAGTTGGCAAAGATCTCTGGGATCATGGAGTCTAACCTGTGTATATGTACAATGGTTAACAGTTATATTAAATTCCCAAAATATGGCAGTTTTCAAAACTCTGCTCCTGTTCACATAGAAATCAGAAAATAGAAGTTATAAAAATTATAGGTGCCTCTCACGCCAACAACAACTTTGCAAAGTTACTTATTTTGATAAGTACATCAAGAAACATTTTCCTCAAATAGCGATGGGTAAAGAAAAGCAGTTGAAACTGAATAAAGATCACATTGGATTTTACTATTTACTCCTGAGATACAAATGAATATATTAATACTGTGTATTGATGATTATTCTACACAATTATTTACATGTACATCTTATTAATGATGGCTTATATTTTTGTAAGGTAATTCTGCATGCATGTGACAAAACATCAGAACGTTTATTGTCTGGGCAAATATATATCTAAGTAACTTAACATACCCTGAACTTACTTGCAAGTAGTTTTCTTAATATTCAATATGCCTGAAAACTACAGAATAGGAATATTCAATAACGTTGTCATACTATTAAGTTCAGATAAAAAAGGCTGTGAAAGGTCTACTTATTAAAATAGCATTAACTTTATTATCTTTGCTAAAAGGGAGAAGTAAATACAATTACTTGAAAAAATCATTTGTGAAAGACTTTTAGGAAATCAAGTGTGCACTACTTAATTATTCTTTAAAAATGTGGCTTTGATATTAATACAGCATAGAAGAAGAACCAAAAGAAGACAATTTCAAAGGCATGGAAAGTTGCTTTTTGCTCTGAAAAAAACATTAGAAAGTTTTCCAAAGTTGAATGGAATCAAACAACCTAACTAAAAGATGACACATGAAGAGACGTATTTCATAATATATTTAGTAAAAAATAAGAAACAAACCAAACACACCTGCACGGAATGCCACCTCTAGAATATGTAGCAGAAAATGCAGATAGTGGTTGGGAATAAACACAAAACTGTGAGGACAGAAAAAAAGAGCATTATTTATTCATAACAGTAATGTTTTATAGCTATTGTGAATATGTTAAAATGGAAGTTTACCAAAAAATGAACTTAATCATATGATTCTAACACAAATCAAAAAAGGAACTGCAGCTATGGAGTGGAAAACATATACGTGATACACTTAGGCAAAAACTGCTCTTAAGACTCATCGGTCTGGGGAGTTGTTAAAATGAATAAAAATATACAATCAGTGGTCTCCTGATGGAATTACTTTATTTTTCTATTTTTTCTTGCAAATGGTAATAATAAAGTCTTACAGGTTCTTTCCTAAGCAGACCAAGGAGCTCCCACTTCCCTGAAGCTCTTGTTGTTATATTGGTAACATGCAGAAGGCAGTTTTACTGCAATTCCATCTTGGTCTGAGTACAGACAAAAGTATCTGGTGGCAAGATGTGAGAGAAACACCAAATATTGGGCAAGATGTGGGAGGGCACTGGAAATGCACAGGGAGGTTTATACTGGGTGAGAATCTAGGAAGGACACACTGGAGAAGGAAACTAGGACCTTCATGCAAGGAAAAGCTGCACGATTTTTTTTTTATCATATAGATGCTTCTTATGCATATGAACTATTATATTATTTGTTAGCATGATCATTTAATGCTGCTTCCCAGATAATACACCTTATCACAAAGCATTCAGAAGGAAATACCATGAAATCTCATGGTATTTTTATCTTTTGAGTGTTTAAACCTACAGTAAAATTAGCAGAATTGTGTTCATGGTTTAATTTCGGTCATTGTGCTACTTGGAAAGAGATTTCAAGTAAAAAAAGATGCCCAGATTAAAGTATTCAGCCTCTGTTTATCAGCAAAGTACTTCTGCATTTAGTTCACTTTCCAAAAAGCCTGTGACATTACTAATTGCCAAATTACATGACCCAGTGATGAACTATAAATCATTCATTCAATGCTTGTTCTCCAGGCACAGGACTTCCAGGAAATAAACAACTCCTTTCATTACTACTCTCCCAAGAACACAAATTTTTCCTGAAGGATTACATAGTCACAGTAACTGTGAGTTTCAAATAATGCTCACCAGCAGTTAATTTGCCAGATTTTATGAAGCCTTGAATACCTTCAATATGCCATCTGCTTCTTGGTTTCACTGCATAACTGAAATAAGTTTCACTAAAGCAGCAGGTGTCAAAGTTTAGAAGAAGAAAGACAAACTCTTTCTAATGTTTAGCTCTAAATCTGTTTTTAGGGCAATAGTACATAAAAAATAACAGTTACCATCCAAGCCACAACTGTACCAAAAAACATTTTTATAAAAATGCAATAAACAATGCTATAGCTTCAGGCATTTGAGCTTAGAAGACAAGGTATGTATGACTAATAACAAAAGTTTAATTTCTGTTTAAAAAATAGGACCAGAAGAAGCATGTCCTGCATGCCATTTCATAAAGTAATGAAAGCCACAGATGGATTTTAACCAAAGAAAACCACCACCACCCATACATACGGGATCAACAGTTTTAGGATTCAGCTTGTCACTAGGCTTTGGCTGTGCTTCTGGAGAACATATCTTGCTTTTCTGTGGTGAAGTCTTTTTTTTCATCTGGATGCCAGATGACATTCTTAGAACNAAAAAAAAAAAAAAAAAAAAAAAAAGAATTAAAAACATAAAATAATTTACATTCCTATATGACAGAATATCAAGGGTTAGAATCCCCAGGACCAAAGACTGACATGAACAAACAACCAAGTAAACCTGAATAAGTGCACTAGGAAACAGATGCTTATTCTTATACATCTGACACAGGGCATGGGACAATTGTAATAGTCCTGTCACTCCATATTTCCTAGCCTGCTCCTCTTTACCTACATACTTTGAGACCTGCAGCAAAAGTGAATTAGATACAGTCTGCTTTTAGGGTAACCTACAGAAATCTGAGCAGCACTGCAGGGCTCTGCAGAAGAGCCCAGAGTCAAATAGGGTTGGGTACAGTTTCATCAGAAGTAAGGAACAATTTGAGGAAGGTCCAGGATGAAGGAATGAAGCAAGTACATTCAGGACACAAAGCCCAAACCACAATCAATAAGAGATGGGAACAGAAAAGTAAGGCAGGGAAAAANATTTAATACTGATTTAAGTACGCTTCTGTAAGTCAATGCACCGACTACATGTCACTACAAACGTATGTAATTGGGTTAAAGTGTCCCTAATAAAATATTAGTTCTCTATCTATTTAACATACCAAGTCTGATACTATGATGAATAATATAAATTATTCCTGAGAGATTACAAGATTTCAAAAATTAATAAAATTATAAAGAGTGAAACCCCTAGTTTTGAATACTATAATGTTTAGTATTTTTTGCTGTGGTGTCTTCTGCATGGAAAAAACCAATTTAGTAAATTAGACATTAGATTCCTGTGGTGAAAAAGAAATTATAACATATAGAGATGAAAATAAGAAGTGGCCATGCATAGAAAAAAACATTTCCTCAGGGACAAGCAGTGTTCTTGTTGTCCAGCCATCACCCTTGATGGCATCTGTTTTTGTTAAAAATATGATTAAATGCTGAATACTGAGATCAGGATGAATCAGAGACAGATTTGCCATGCTACCCTCTCACCCTCAGCACCTGCCCATATCTCTGCCAGACCCTTGCACATGCAGTCCTTGTCTAGCTTGGGTATTCTAATTCTTCCCCCCGAACAGGATTTCCAGTCAGGTACCTTTGTCATCATCTACATTATGAAATCTTTAGAATTGTTTCTGCTTCTGGTAAGTGATAAGGTCCCAGCATGTGTGTAGATATGCTATCTTTATGACTTATGGAAAGAATTAAATGAAGTGCCTAAGTTTTGCTTAATGCTGTGAAACAACATACAATAATGACTAGCAAATTAGCTAAATTACAAAGCAAAACCTAAAATTGAAAGCTTAAATCAGTACTTTTTGACTGATGATTTAATCAGAACTAGTGTTTCAAATCAGTTTATTTACTGTACATTTTGTTTTCTCTTTCCTCCCATTTCCAGAATGTGGCCTGTTTCCACTGAAAGTCTTTTTTAAAAAAAAATATACCACAGTCAATTAAATCTCTTCAGAACTCATAGAAACTTGCATGGGAACTAAAGGGAACTATTCTGTTTGTAAAACAGAAGTCAAATGGAAAACATTAATATAAAAATAAATCTACTGATTTTGTATGACCGTTTATTATCATAAAATTCTCATCACATTAGCATTAGAAGACAGATTTTTAAGTGTCAGAAAATCAAGAATCAAAACTGTTTCATACTATAAAAACACCAGATAAGTTCTTGACAGTAGCAGCATGTATCACAAAATAGTGCTATCCGTGCCAGAATTTGAAATGTACAGTTGCTCATAATACAGTCATAATACCCACAAAAATAATTTTTCTCAGAAAAGTATTTAGAAGTAATTCGGATGTATTTAATTTTTTCTACTTTCCAAGCAATCAAAATACATGCTAAGGTACATTAGGTAGCACTGAAGAGAAAAAGAACTTTTCATAAGGAGGTCTCACTGTTCAGAGATGAATGCTCTCGTGTAGGGGGAGCTGGAAGGGTCACACGTTTTTGTAGACATCAGACAGGTGAAGCACAGCCGTGAATCAAACAAGCGAGGTTTGATACAGAAGTGACCCATCTACTGGCAGATAACAGACTTCAAATAAAGGAGCGACACTTTAAACAGAAATAGGAGAAGCACTTTTAAGAGACATCTTTCAAAGGAGGAAAACCGCAGCCTGGAGTTCGGGATCTAGAAGTCACTTAAGGCAGGCAGAATGGAAGTCAGTAGGATTTGAAAGGCGAGGTTGCTCCCTTACCCTGCCCGGTGCCAACTCTCCCGGAGTGCAGAGGCAGAAACAGACGAGGGGCTTCGGGCGCCGTCACCGCCGAGAGGCTCAGGCAGAGAAGCTCCGGCGAGGTCCCACAGAGCCCCCGGCCCGGCCCTCACGAACCCTGCGACATTCAGGGACGCTGCGGGAGCACGAAGGGGCCGCGCCGCTCCCTGGGCCCCTATCCCGCCCCCGGCTCCCGCTCCCTGGGCTCGCCGGCTTCTGGGCACACCGGGCTCAGGGCACGCCGGTCTCCGGGCACGCCGGTCTCCGGGCAACGCCGGTCTCCGGGCAACGCCGGTCTCCGGGCACCGCCGGGCTCCGGGCAACGCCGGGCTCCGGGCACCGCCGGGCTCCGGGCAACGCCGGCTCCGGGCAACGCCGGCTCCGGGCAGCGCCGTCCCCGCGGGCTCCGGGCAGCGCCGACGCTTCCTGCCGGTTGCCAGGGGAACTACGGGCCGCCGGCAGCCCAAACTGCCTCCGTGCTTGGTGCAGACGAAGCGACAAGAAGATTAAAAGATCGAAATTTTTTTTGTTCTGTTTTTGGTTTTTTGGGGGTTTTTTGTTTGTTTGTTTGTTTGTTTGTTTGTTTCAGCCTACTTTGTATACTGTGATTAAAATGAGAGCGGTGAATTTTCAGGTGACATGGCCATACGGTTTAATCCACTTTTTTTTTTTTTTAAACACGTTGTCAAGTATATAATCCACTCATACAATACTGAAAGTTTCACTGGAAATACAGCACTGCATCTCAGTGTGGTAAATGAGCTTTTGGGTCAAAGGCTACTTTTCAACTTGACCACGAGAGTGCTTTCTTGCTTTCTTCAAGAAATGTGTATATTCATTCATGCACACAAAAATAAATCTTCAAGCAAAATGTTTCCTTGGTTTGCTTAAATTGTGTGGGATAACAAGCTTTCCACCACTGCATTCTTTTTCACTTCTGTCATTTCTATGCAGAACTGAATGTGGATAAACAAGACTATTCTCATGATTTTTCCACAGAAAAATAAATTGCATTGGCAGTGGTGAGAAGTAGTTGTAGATCACTTGAAAAATGCCATTGGCATTAGATTTGGGGCAATGGAAGCATTTCATTATTGGTTTTATCCAACATAAATACTTTCCATCTGCCTATAATGGCAAGTCAGAAATGAGGACATTTGCAGAGTTAAAATAGGGTTGCATAATTGTATGCCATTGAAATGCATTAGTGCAAGAAACTATTTGGAAATACAGAAAGAAAATATCTATAAATAATATTGGAAAAGGGAAGATTTCTTTTTTTAACTAAACTCAAGAGATACTATAGTACTTTAACTGAATTATTTTACTGTTCCACAATACTGAAGGCAATAGAAAAATGGATGTCTTTTTATCCAAAAAAATTTATGGTCTGATGATCTCACAAAAAATCCAGTATTTGTAAAGGAGACCATGAAAATCTTTGAAAATCACACTAAAAATGCAAACCAGCATGATCATTTTCAGGATGAGTAAAAAGTCTGGGTTTTTTCAGGGAGGCTTATTTTTAGTTCATTGTCTTACTATCATTTTATGCAGGTATCTGCTCTATCTGTTTTGTGAGTACAGAACAGACCACAGCTATGCAAGAAAGTAGTAGTACAATTCCTCAGTCAGTAGGAGGTATGAACTGCTGTGTAGCATGAAGGAAAACCTCACTGCTCAGCTCCGTGGAGTCAGCAGCTCACACCGAGTTCACGGAGGCACAGAAACGACTGGGTTGTAAAAGGACAAGTGAAACTCCAGACTCTGTGCAAGAGCAGGGCTTAGTTCAGAGTCCAATCATTTTCCTGAAAAATGCAAAATAAGAGAGTGTCACAGTCCGGCAGTGTGTATGGTACCACGGGGAGTCCTGCTGTTCTTGAGGTGTTGAGTGTACGGCAAGGCTCAGCCACCAGAGCGCAGGCAGCCCGGTGTTTTGGGTGGGTTTGGTCCTCCCACATGGCAGAAATACAGACTGAAATGATCCTAAATTCCTGGAGAAGGATAGGATGAAACTGTATCCTTGTATATATTTTTTTAACTGACATGATATTTTAAGAGTTAGGAAAAGAGAAGTCCTAAGGTTAAACACACATTCAGTTCCTTCTGATTCCTACAATATGATCTCAAAATGGTGTTTACTACACTTGTCCCATCCATTTGCAGATCTCTTGCTCCTTAAGTAGCTTCTTCATTATTATAACTGGCCTTGGGTTTTCTCATTTAATATCGACATGGGGAATATGGGTCAAAATACTTATAATAAAACATGTTTATTTTAAATAAAATGCTTTTCATACTGCATCTTACAGTTTTTGATAGTTGTAATCACAACTAGTCTGCGATATTCTAAACATACTTGGTGGATGGATGATTTAGGAGGAAAATAGTGTATGATCACTGCATGGATCAACAAAACATGACAAATTTTAACATTTTTCTTCATGAAATGTTAGAAAGAGTATAACGGGTATAATAGGGTATATATGAGCCACTATATATGTTACTGTATATTTGTGCAGCACTAGCTCCAGTTATTATGAGTTTCTTCATTATGTATTTTAAGTTTGTTTAATTTAACTGCCATAAACCTTCCTAAATGCTCGAAAATAGCTAAAGACAAAAATATGAATCATTTCCAAAGAGTATTTATTGTTAAAAGAAACTTATATGTTTGTGAGTGTGTTCAGTTGAGCATATAGAACATGAAAATGAAAGCTAACTCAGCACTGATTACTTACTTTTTCATAATAATACTCAACCAATTCAAATAGAACCAATGATTAATTAATTATCTATAACTGCTGATAAAACCAATATGCAATTTGACTTCTTTTTTTCATTAGTCACACTTAAATAGTTAATTACTGAAGGGAAGGAGAATTCACCAATGCCTAATGAATTCTCAAGCTTATGAAATTAAAATTGAGGCTTATTGGAATATGGCTAATTGAAAGAACATCACATAAACCAGTCATGTGTGAGATCTTTTTGTCTGAGCATATTTATACCTTTGTTAAGCTAATTCATTTGGCATGGATTGGACTTGGCATGTTGCCAGAGCCAGTTGAGAAATTGTGGGGAGAATATTTCTTGACAAGTGCAGGCTTTTGAATGTGGAAGAAAGAAACCTGATACTTTATTTTTGTCATAATTTAATTAGTTTGCATTGTCAACATTTCCCTCTCTATTTGTAGCTGCTTTTCTGATAGACAATAAGTGCTTTATGCTGATTTGTTTGTTATATTTTTCTAATAACAAGTAAAGAGATTAACGACAGACTTAAAAACTGACTCATTTTACATCTTACTGTAGTCTTAAATATTCATGTAATAACACACAAACATGTATTTTCATTTGAGATTATTTTAGAAGTTAATAAACCAACTGCAATTTTAAGCACAGTTTGGGGCCAAAAACTTGCAACCTAGTAAAAACAGTAAAAGAACAAAATGTGTTCTCTCGATGCATAGGGTAATTCCTTTAATTTCTCGAGAATATCTAGAAATTCAGTGCCTGTAAAGGCGATGGACCTGTGAATCTTCCCTTTTTCAGTGAAAATTGGTGTGAAACAGCAACACTTCAGTGGAACAATTCTGGAAAACAGCCCATTGATCCTACTAGATTGCTTATTCTTTTTCTGTAATACACTAGAAATGAATTGCCTATTATTAAGTGCTAAGATGCTGTAAGGATGTTGGATTAGCAGATCAAAGTCCCACATAAACCTCAGAGGCAAGGTCCCAAGAAACAGACTGACCCACAGGAACTTTCAGGTTTTGATGTTTCAGAGTAACAAAAAATCAGAGAGGCATGACCCCCAAATTTACCAACTGAATGAGATTCCTAATGGGTGTTGCAGAGTATGTGGTACAGAGTACTGTGAGTGTGCAGACATGGTGCTTTGGGTGTGATTCGTGAATGAAGATGCAAGGCTGAGCACTATCAAGTAGTTTTATGGACAGCTGCAGTTAATTTCCACACCAGGCTTTTTGATCGTTCTCAAGGATAGCCTGCTGACCTGAAATTATTAGGAAACTCAGTTTTTTCCATGAACATGAGTACTTGAGTGAGTCAGAGAAATTTATGTCCATATAGAATCAGAGGTGCTAACTCATCATTGCTCTTTTCTTTATGTATTGAAGTGTTTAGAGCAGCTCTGCAGTGATTCAGTTACTTGTATTCATCTTTTACGTGTGGCCACCCAGAACCAATGTTCCTGTCTCCTGTAGGTAGCTAGTACTGCCAGGAGGTAAAGCAGACCAATTATACCCATCCTTCAGTGAGCTGTACTACCTTAAAAAATGAAATTAGGATTAAAATGAGACATATAAGGATTTGGGTTTTTCCGATTGTTTTAACACTTCATATCATAATCAATAATGGCAGTTTGAGTTTGCTTTTTCTGGTGATGCCAGTAATTTGAAGGGCAGGAAGGGCAATTTATTCCATTCCATCACTCAGATGCTGGCAAAAATCACAGCTACTTCTGTAAAAGTACTTTGCTTTTTTACGGAGAGAGATCCATTCCCACAAGTTTTTGAATATACTTGAAGAATTAAGAACCTCCATTTCTTTGAGTCTCTAAATTTGAGTTTTATGATACTGCCTCCCTGCTGTTTACTGAATCTTCATTCCTAATTTGTCTCAGGAGTTTTAATCAGAGCATTTCCATAGTTAAAAAGCTAAGAAGAAGATTCACAAAAAGATGACCTGACCTGGTGATGGCCACCACTAACTCATGGAAAATGTTTAGGAAAAAGCTACAGTTTCAGAGAACAGTAGTTGACAAACAGCTGGGGAAAGAAAAGGGGGAGTTGGATATATATTTGTGAATTCTCTGAGTTTCACAATTCTCAAAGTTTTCAAAGCTAACAAAAGGTTTTGAAAGCAGTGCTAGAAGGCTCGTTGGGTTTTGGAAAGTTTTCTTTTGCCTGATTTGTACAGACTTGAACCCAGGCTCTGCTGCCTCTCAAACCTGACAAACACATTGTGATATATCCAAGTATTATTCTCAATTGCTTTAGGGCATAGCAATGATATTCTAAATATTCCCAGAGACTAAATTTTTATTAACTATTTTTTTTCACTAAATGGTGGAGGCATTTGTAAGCAGAAAAAGAATGAAAGAATGTATCTGTGAGCATAGTAATCCTGAAGATGAAGTAGTACCCCACGTAACAGCAAAAGTGAAAGAACTAGAAACAACAGGTTCTCATTATAAATCAGAATCTACCTTTAAAAAATGGACTGTATATTTAAGGATGACTATTTTATCACAACTTCGGGAGCACTGAGAAATGTCCACCTCTATTTTATATTGCAGGTACTTCTATCTAATATAATACATGCCAGCCCATGCAAATAAGTAAAAAAGATTAGTAGTGTGGCCTCTTTGCCCTGCAGAGAATGCCATTATTCTCTTCCTGGTGATTTTTGTGAACTTGGAATTTGATTTTAAGAAAAATAAAAAAAAAATTCTCATTGAATAATGTTCTTTAAATGCAAGACAGACATGAATGAGCTCTAACTGTAGTCACTAGATGATTTTTCTATAATTATTTGAAAAAAACCCCTTCCTACTAAATTTCTAAGGCAGGATAAATATGCTTTAAATTCTGCTGAGGGAAATAATTAAGCAAAGTTGAAAATTTGCACCTAATTTACAGAGTGCTGCTATGAGGGCTGATTGACATGTTTTTCCCATCAGAGTTGAACAGAGAAAAAACCCCAAACCAGCTGCTGAGGCACACGCGGCAGTTTTGTGTTTACCCACTCGGTGGCAATCATTCCCTCTCTTTCCTTCCCAGTTCTGTGCTTTCTCCCAGAGAGCGGCTGCTCTGCATCCTGCAGCCTCCGTTCAGAGGAACAAACAAGGGAAAATCATAGTTTTTCTTTACTTCAAATATCAAAGATGGCAAAATAGAGGAGTTTGTTAAAATAGAATGTATTTTATAGTTCACTTGTCAGAGAAAATGTGTTCTTTGATGGGAATTTTTTTACCAGTTTTCATCCCACTCTACGGCACAGATCAGTAACAATATGTAAAATGTTAAATACGAGCAAGTTTAGCAAGTTTACTGGACTTTATATCCCATGACAGAATAATGACAACAAATAAAAATTCATAAGGCATAAAATGTGTATTTCTACACTTAATTCTTTTTTTCTTCCTTTTTTTTTTTTNTTTTTTGGTTTGTGGGGGTTTTTTTGTTTGGGTTTTTTTTGCTTTTGCTTTTGCTTTTGTTTTGGTTTTTTCTGTGTTTGCTTGGTTTTTGTTTTTCTTCCCAAGAGCAGGAATAAACCTATGCACTTGGTTCTACTTGGTCTGCAGAGAATATACTGGGGATGACTTCTAACTGTGCTGGCTAACCAAATGTATCTCTGCAGAAACTGTAGCTAGGTGTGAGGTGATCTTTCATAACATTTACAGACCTTTCAGCTTTTGCCACAGGTTCCATGAGGTTCCCTTGGCTGCATCAGATGTAGCAGAGAGCTGAGCGAGAGCATCAGGCTGTGCTCTGAGGCACACACAGCTTGGGAGTACTGCATCATAAAAGCATTTAATGTCTCTCCCACAGCAAACACAGCTGGCACTTGAGATAACAAGTCCAGGCATGGTAGGAAAAATATCTTTGCTTAGGATATAGAGGAAGTTTGAAAGACAGGCTTAAGGTTCATAAGTGGGTGTCTCAGAGCTAGTAACAGCCTAGAAGTACCGGCTGTAGTGATGGTGGTGGGATGTGGTAACAGTCATTACTAAATAATGAAGATAGCATCAAAGTAGTGGTGATGGTAGCAACCATTTTCAAATTTTCTCCTTTCAGAAAGTGGTTCAGCAAAATCCCCTCTGTCCCTGCCCACACAGGAGTAGCAAGCGGGGGAGGAAGGCTGCCCTGCTGTCTCTTGCTTTGTCTCTGGATTTTGGAGGAGGAATTGAAACATCTAAAAAAAAGGATCTTTCCAGGAAAGGAGTTGGGAGGTGGCGAGGGAGGAGAGGGGACAGTGGGGAGAGTGCACTGGAGTTGCAGTGAGAAAGAATGCAATGAATGTAGAAGGTGGGAGGGGGGAATTAAAATTGAGGATACTGAAGGTGAGATGGCAGCTGAGCACAGCAATGTGTTCAAACTCATGTCTTTTAGACTTTGTTCATGGGCTGTAGCTCCTCTACTTCAGATATCATTTTGGTTTTCCATAGTTCTACTTTTTTGATATGAGAAGAGACTGGGCAAGAAAAACTAGAGGCTAGAGAAACTACATAACTAACTAGAGGAAAGTGGGGGGCAAGGGGAAGGGAGAGAAGCTTTTGCTCAACACTTCTGCGGTCTGTATTTGAAATGGTAGAATATGAGCATGTGCATTTTTGAGGAAGAGAAAGGAAAGAATGGGAAGAGTAAATGTGGGAAATGAGTACTCTACTGCACTGTTCAGCTACAGACTGTTGCCATTCAGTAGCATCCTGAGGCAGGGATGACTGCAGCATATTCAGCAGTTTTCAATGAGTTTCTCTCATGGACAGTTCTGTTGAACCTCAGGAGGCTATTAGTATTCACGCTAGCCTGACGAGGAGTCTTGCAGCTCACCCTCACCTTTTGATGTTGAATGAGTATTTGCTATCAATGAATTTTATTTCTTGTCAAATAGTTCTTGCTCCTCTGGATTTTTCAAGGTTGCATTATGAGCAGCCCAAGTTTATGTCATCTCACATATTTTAGGGTTTTTTTACCAGATAATGAAAAATATGATGTCACTTCTCAGAATCTCGATACCGTAGCTTTGTTCCTTTTTCCTGTTATGTCCTTTCATTACTATTTCCTTTACTTATTTACTTCTTTTCCTACTTTGAAAATAGGTGCAAGTTTTGGCCAGGCCACTTCAGTCTGTTCCCTGTTCTAGGCTGACCTCTCAAATGCTCCCATCAGCCACTGGTTGCGTAGATTTTGATCCATAAAACTGAAATGTCACCATGTCCATTACCAGCCCAATCTAAGAAGTGCAGTGCCCCACTGGATATATTGGTGTAACATATTCTTGAGAGCAATGCAGACTCTCCTGCTGTATTATTCCATTCTGTGTAACCATCCATTTTATTTAGCATATATGCCATGAATGCAGTTCTAAAATTATCCCATGACACTTCCAGTATGGAATTCAATCTTGCGATCTAGTACAGTGTTCTAAAGATGACTTCAGCAAAGTCTTCATGACTTCAGTGTTATAATTGTGGAAAGCAAAACAATCAATGAGGGACAAATAGTGGTAAATACACTGGTGTCCTTGCACAGTCCCAAAAGGACAGTATCAGTTAGGACAAATATTGTGTGCATTCCCCAAGTAGCAGAGAAAAGCAGAGTTGTGTGAGAAGATTAGGTCACCAACTGGAGGTTTTTTGTTTGGTTGGTTGATTTGTTTTGTTTATTATGATTAGATACATTCTAGTTTGAATAAATATTTTAATGCTCTGTGGTTTTAGCTGAATACTAATAAATCATTGGGGTAATGACTGCTTCATGAGAGGTTATTCAGAACTTACATTATTTCTTTGACTCAAATAATAATATTTTATACCATCCTTCTTCACTAAAGTGTGATTTTGCACTCAATTGTTTTAATGTTTTGGCTTTAGATAGTGACAGTAATAGTTAGGAATTTATTAAATAGTTTGTTCTTAAATTGAAGAGGCAATGACCATTTAAACCTACTCTTTAGTTTTTGTTGTTTAACTGGTCTTTTGCTTACAACATGTCAGCCACTAATACTTCATTTCTTAGTACTCTCAGACACTGGACCTTGTCACAAGGAAAATGAAAAAAGAGTAATCCACTGTTTTGGCAAGCAAGCACAAGATATTTTATTGCTAAGAAAAATCTCTTTGTCTGAATCTGACAGACCCAAACGTATCTACCTATTCTAGTTTTGATATGTGTGCTTTTAAAAATCTGCTTATATTACTGTTTCCTTCAGTTTTACAGCTACAAATACAATTTTCTGGAGCACTGCTGTTAAGATCTGATTATTATGATTATTAGAGAGATGCCTCTACCCAAATTAAGGTGCAAACTTCACCATAGGCTGAAGTCAATAGCATGGATTTCAGTTAACAGTAAATAGTGAGGTAGAGAGAGATGGAACGAAATACAAAAAAGTGGGGTGATTAAGTAGAAAGATATTACCAGCCATGGATCCAGAGAATGTCCCATTGGTCTTTCTCTGTTCTTCTTAGTGGTGGGGATGATGAGGTCACTCAAAATTTCTCCCCGCTTATACATTTTAGCAAACAAAGGAATCAATTCTCATTGGGTACACAGTTCTCTTATTCTGTTGGTTAAATAATTCCCTTGTTTCCAATGGTAATTAGTCCCATACTCAGTCTTCCTCTTCTTTTGAGTCAGTGGGCTGTATCCTCTCCCTGCTGGACCCAGTCAGAGCTGATTTCAGCACAGTTGCTAAGTTTGCCTTCTTTGTGGATTCCTTGTGTGCATTATCAGTGCTCCCCTAGCTTGTTTACCTCTTCCTAATTTGAGCTAATAAGACAATAGTACCACCTTTACCTCATCTCAAGTTCCAGTCAGGTAGCTCAACTTAATGCTCAAAAACTTGGGAGTTCACTGAGACATGTTCAGAACAGGCTCTGTTTGGTGGTTGCAGATGAGCTTCTTTATACAGTTTGTCATAGTGGGCAGAGTCCTTCAGTGATCTTAACACTGAGGCAATAATAACCTTTAAGTCTCTCACAGCTGCTTCCTGACCACTTAGTAGAGCAAACCCTGGGAGATGGGTTTTGAGCATCAGCTGTGCTTGGGGGGCTGTGAAATTGGGTATAGGGCAACTACAAATGTCATAGTGCTTCTTGAGCCAACATAGGCCCAGAGGCATTGTGCGCCTGCCGCCCTGAGCAGGAGCTCTGGTGTTAATAAGGCTTGTGGACTCATGCCAGCAACTACCCAACACTGCACCCCTGGACCTGAAATGATTAAAAAAAGGATGGCAAGAAAGCTGCATGGCACCACACAGTCAGCAAGAAGCTGTAGGAGTTCATTAGCTCTCATCAAGCTCTGACTGGGCTTATTAACTGCAGCTCAGCACACTATTCCTGGTGTGCGGGCTGTAGGTACAAGAAATCCTCTGTGCAATCTGAAAGTTCAATGGTTATTTTAATAAGAGAAAACCCTTATTTTTGCAAGATCCTGAGATATTTCAGACTTAAAATCACACTATATTGTATGAGGCTTTCCCAAATTAATTCCAGCTGAGTTGGTATGTCTTCACAGCATAACCTTTTTGCTAATCCCTACCGTGGTACCTCTGTTCCAGCAATGTTCACCCGGCCCCACAGCTTGTGAAGTTTTTAAGACTCCACATGATGCCCTATTTCCCCAGGTGCCTGTTTGGTGAATAAACAAAAAATGTGAAGATACCATAATCACTGGCAAAACTCTGAGACGCTCACCATGCTGAAGAGGTGTAAGGTCCAAATGCAAATGTACAGCCATTCTGACTACAAATGTGGCTACAAGTTCACTGTGAAAAATAGAAGCACCAAAAAGCAGAGGTGACAATCAAATCTTCAGTGACAATCTGTAGGTAAAAAGACATTGGAAATACATCAGGTCCACAGAAGACTCAGAAAAACAAAACAGGAAGTTACCATTCCCAATGGGTCTCTTTGGAGTACTGTTAATCATTTGGAATATGAAATTGAGATTTAGAAAAGAATTGGGAAAAGTGCTTATCCTGGAAATATGAGCTGCAAAAAGTGGCTAGAGCAAAACAAACAAAAAAAAAGAAGCATTTTAGATTATAAAAGCAAAGGTTCAAGACAGTATTAAGTATATATTTTTGGATATATGTCTCAACTACAAAGTAATTTACAATAACAAGACTGAACTTGAGCAGGCTGAAAAATGTCATGTGACAATTTTACTGAAGGAATTGATTCTGCACAGTAGAATACAATAAAACTGATTCTGCCAGGCCCAATTCAATGCTGTTATGTGCCCTCAAGGCACCATTTATACTCCAATAAAGGGGATTTTCACATTGAAAATTATTATGTCCTTAAATCACAAAAATTCCCTGCATTTTGTACTTGCAAAACTACAAAATGACTAATTCAAGACTCCTCCACAGAAAGTTTAGCAGTTAGTATTTTTCCCTCTCATCCCAAAGATGTGTTGCTGGGTTGGGATTGGGTTTTTTTAGGATCTTTGTGAAGGAAAAGGCTTTGAGGTAATGAAAGATCTTTTATCAAAACAAAAGAGGAGTCTTTAATGAGTTACTCTTTAGCTCTATTGTAAATGTAGTGGCCCGTTCCAGATCAGTCAACTTCTTCATCAGCTTAAAAAGAAATTTCAAATAGGGCAAATCCCAGATTCTGCCAAAACTCCATTTGTTTGTTTATTTTTTCTTATTTTGACTTGCCAAGGGTTTGTGTTTGACTTGTTCCCATGAATAAAACTATTCCTCTTTCAACAATGGGCTCTCTGGGAATGGTGTGGGAAAGCTAATCCCATTACACAGCTCCGAAATTCCCACTCAGTGGTGACCCAGGACAGGCAGCTTATCAGGCACTTAGCAGAGCTGTCAGCTGGTCAGCTCAAGTGGGATATTCTTCTTTGTGAAGTGAAACAGGCCAGCAGGAGCAGTAGTAGGGGTTTGTTTGTTTGTTTTAAGTAAATAGAACAACAGGGAACTTCTACATCCTTGACCTGAAAGTCATGTTCTGTAAATAGAAGACATTAATGGTAGAGCATAGAACAGTGTCATTAACACACTGGTCAGATGTGTTAATTAATTGATAATCCACAAAAGAGAGGAGTCTCACAAAGATGCTGTGTCTCGTGACATTTCCTGTGACTCCCTCTCTTCCAAATAGTTCAGACTATCCAAATCCTTTCCTAGGTGTCTCTTAACAGAAAAGCTTTCCTTCAAGGGAAGTTGTATTCAGATTCAATAATGCCTTCATAATTTTGCTCTGAGTAGCAGGCATCTTGTGATACCTCTAGCCACATGGCCAAGGTCTCCTGATGATATTGAAGGAAAGATAGATACCTGGAGAACGAGTTCTCTTTTTTTGCTAAGGTGGGAACAGTGGTAGGTCGTGCTGCCTGAGGAAGGGGCCTTGCTTCACAGTAATGAGGTGAGAATTTGCTGGGAAGGGATTAGATTATCCATAGAAACATTAAAAAATGCATAGAAAACCATGTAAGAGTATCTTGGTTTTGGGGACAGCAAGATTGATCCAGGAGACAAAAATGTGATTTTAGTGTAACTGTGCCTTTGACTTAGGAAGTCATCTCTGCATGAAGGGGAGCCTGCACCTGGTTTGCAAGCATTACTGTTTTCCAGGAGCTCAAGCACTGCAGACTGAAATAGAATAGAGTGTCAGATTGTGGCTAACCCCAGTCTTATTAGTGTTGGTGTCTTAACTGATTGTCCTAATTGTTCAATTAAAGCAAAATATAATCCGGTTGTGGCTAGAAAATACCACACTGTATCAGAACTCAGAAAAAATTGGCTTCTGGTTATGGTGCAACTTGTGGAAAAGTTTTCTGTGCTGATCTTGCCATTGTTTCCCTGAAATTCTTAGTATTTGTCTTTTACCTCAATGTAAGTATAGTGCTTGTATTCAGGAGACATAAAGCAAACTGTGCTCATGAGAGTTTTGAATGGTCTAGTGATGACAACCTAACCAGAAAGTATAGTGGTTTAAAGTGTCATTTAGAGAATTGCCCTCTTAAATTCTTCTTTAAGAGTCAATGCATTATTTTTTTAATGTCCTTTCTTTTAAGAAATTATATTACTCCAGAACTGCTCCCATTCCCTAATGTACTTGTCAAGATGAGCCAGTCTTGTAAGCTACGAGGTGTCATCAGTTTCCAGTGCCAGTGAAATCACGGAGGGATCTTAGTGACTCCACAGACCAAGGACTCTACAAGGAATTGTCCTTCAGCTACAGTTTGACATTTGTTTGTTTTCATAGATTTTTAATCAATGGCATGGCATTCCATGATTCTGACTTTTCAAGGGTTTTTTCCCTCTTTTTTTGTTTGTTTTATTTTGAGGGGTTTGGTTTGTTTTTTTTTTTGTTGTTGTTGTTTTTGTTGTTGTTGTGTACTCAATATTTAGACCACAGAGCATAAAATGCTAACAAAATGAAGCTGTCTTAAGAGCACTGGGGTGTGCCACCTAATACTTGCTAACAGAAATAAGGATGCTGAACTAGATAAATATGATCTGTGTTTTAGTTTCACAATTTTTTTTAATTGCCTGTTACTTCATTGCCCAAGGTCAGCCTTGTCAGACAAGTGGACCAACAGTTCTCTAGAGTAACATAAAACCATTAAGTCGCTCTTTGATCTTGCACCTTCTTTAGAACCTTTTAATCAATTAACCATGAAGCTACTCAGCTTGTCTTATTTCCTGCACACAAAATTACTCTGGTCGAGCTGACACGTTACTACATTATAGATCAAAGATTAAAGGAAATTTCACATCCAACCAGGATAATTATGTGGAATTTTTCTGAATCTATTATATATACATTTTCATGCCTCAAGTGGATGAAAAACACCATTTTGATCTAGAATGAATTAAAGGATTCATGTGTATTTAAAAGATTGGCTAAATGGGTTCGTGCATGATTGACCTTACACAAGGTGTGGATAGATTTCATGGCAATGTTACTGAGCCTCAACTGTCCACCTGTCCTTTAAAAGTGACCACTACTGATAATAGGAAACATGACCTGTTGTAACATAAGCACGGATCTTTTGCTTAGGATACCTTTAAGTAAAAAAGATATTTCAAATGTTGAATGTATTATAATGTGATACAGACTGAAATACTCTTAGCTCAGGAGTAAAATTTTGATAACGGAAAGAATTGTGGGTTTAGACTCGTATAGGGCCACACCTCTGTGATCTTATTTGTATTCATAAAATGCTTTTTTAATCAAGAATCAGAGATACCTTCAGTGTTATGTTTTTAAAGACTTGTACTGTTTATACTTTTATTTTCTAGTTAAATGGGAATGAAGGTGTGTCAAAATAAATATTCCATTCCTTCTGGCCAAATACTGGAATACACAACTTCAATCAGCTCTTCGTTTGAGCTTCTCCCTTAAGTGGGACAAAGTGATACCCACACCAGTCCACAGGAGCAAAGCATCTGCTCATTCAGATTTTGCTTAAGGCATATTTTGCACAGCTGTTTCTTGTGGGACTGGTTTGTTCTCCTTCTGCTTGCTGATGCCAAAAGCAAAGATGGCTTGGCCCATATAAGAGTGTCACCTGGTGCAGGTGCAGTCATAACAGGTAGAAATACCAAGAGCAGCACAATTTCTGAATTCAGTAAAGAAGCATTTTTGAAAGAATCCATGTTGTGAAATAAAGGTGTAGGATATTCTTCACTTTATTCCCTGAAGACATATCTTGAATGAACTTAGAAGCAGATAGGAAATAGGAACTCTTAGAGCTTCTGTAACTCACATTCTTTTCACTGCTAAGTTTAAGCCATGCTCTCTTTGCAAATCCCTATTGATTTTCTCTGAATGTCACACTTCCTTTAGCTAAACAGATCCCTGCTGGTATTTGCCTTCTTCCTTTTAAGTGGAATTAAAAGTGAATGAACAAGTTTGTGGATAGCATAGAAAAAGTGCTCTTTGATAGATGTACTTCTCTCTTCTGAACAAAGATGAGTACATTCAGCTCTTGGTACTAAGGAGGAAATATTTTCCTCAATCTCATTCTGTATTTATACCTAAGTGGAAATTTACCAGAAAAAGGAAGGATATTCGTGAAGCTTACTTTTACATTTACCACTGCAGTATCTTTTTCGTGATGGATGCAGGATACATTGGGGATTTGAAAAGACACAAAAATCCAAAAGGAGTCAGTAGGAAGTTACACTTGATTTTGAGTGTAAAGCAGGCCAAATTTTAGGTTCTTTGTTTGTTTTGTTTCTACCTCCAGCTATAAATCATCCCAGATTCATCAAACTGCTTGCAAAACTAATCCAAGCTGGACCAAGTTACAGACTGGACCAAGATGTAGGTTTATAGTAATGCCTGAAAACAGGAAAGACTTTACATCAGAAAGGAAAAACTATCTGGTTTCATTACATGTGGCTTCAAGTTACATTACAAAAGGTTTTACATGGCTTTGATCCTCTAATTTGGCTAAAAACTAAAAAAAAAAATAGAAAAAAAAAAAAAAGAAGTGATCTCCATGTGCGCACAGCTATTTCAGTGCATGCATGTGACTAAATTAGATATACTGTACCCCAGTGAACTACAGTGTGTTCCACACAGACGTGCTGCATTTAAATGCATAGAGTGCAAAGTCAAGATAGACTAGGTCCAACCTCCTTGCTGCCAGCCACCTTGAATTTTTAATCATACCTGCTGTTCAGAGATGCTCAGGGGAACCAAAAAGCCTGAGTAAGTTCCTATCCTGAAGAACAAACAAAAAAAGTATGCCCTTTCAACCCTCATATATCTGTGTTTGTACATACACACACACACAAGATTTTACAAGAAGAATCTGTTTTCCATAATGCTTTCTTATGGAGCCACAATTAAGTGAGTCTTTAAGAGAGAATATTAAAGAAATGACTTCAAGAAATGACTTCACTAGAAGCAGTTTTACTACAATAGTACTCAATTTTATTTTTTTGGTTACAGACCTCCTGTCTTTCATTTTTGTGTGCTGTTGCTGAAGAGGAATTGCCAATTCTCTTTGTTCCCCTGGAGCTTGGGGCACAGCACTGAAGAGCAATCTCCTTTCCCACAGATCCTTTGCATCAGTTAAATCGGATAGCAGGGCAGAGCTGAGCATGAGGGGCACAAAGGTTTTCCCAAAGTATCACAAGTGATTGCTCTTGTAACCAATAAGCTGCAGGACAGACCACAGTTTCATACCCAGGTTTGGTGCACAGAAAGTTCTTTTTCTTTTAGCAGATAAGAGCTCCAGTGGCTCCAGGCCAGCTAAATTGGGTTTACAGCTGCTTTGCATCACTGAAGCAGCATGAAGCTGCTTAAATCTACAGTGAATGTGGCCCTAGATGTCTTAAGTCTTTAATATTTTCTGTCTCATCTAATATGGTTGTTTTCCTGCATTTTACTAGCCTGTTAATTACCATGTGAAATTCAAATGAACTGTGATCACTTCTGCTAAAAGAACTCATTCCCAAACAGTCCTTTCATGTCTGCATGAAGTAGGATGACTTGTGTAGCTGGTCACTATTTTCTGGGCTGTAAGTGTCCTTTCTACAAAAGTTTGAAAATACATGTTTGTATCTGTTACCCACAAACAATTGCAGCAGTTAATTTCCTTGTGAATTCACTGCCTAAAGTTTGATATAGCCAGAGATGCTTCCTAGCATTATTTCCCAAGCATGCACACCTTACATATTTGAATGCCTATTCTTTGTTCTCTTAGTAAAAAAAAACCAAACAAAACAGACAAACTGGGGCATATTTTCTGTTTGTAGTGTTTGCATGTGATTGCTGAGCAGATTTTTAGTGAGTTCTAGGTCTCTTTACCCTTCTTTTCAATTATCCTGGTTACAGGCTGCTTTTGGGAATGAAAATGAAGAAGCATCATTCTCCGTGTCACACACAGTCTGGGAGTTTTATTACTTAGATGTTTTGACAGCCACAGTTCCCACTGATTGGTACTAGCACTTTGCCATAACAGTTTAATAAACAATTAAACTGTTTGAAATGCTGTTAAACAATTAAACTGATTTTGAAATGCTCAAATGTTATTTATTTGGAGAGTGTTCTTTCCATCACCAGCACGGTGTTTTACCCTGATTAGACGCCTCAAGTTATCTTAGGGAAGGCACATGCAGGAAGGTGATTGCTGCGGCTTTCTGCAAATGGGAAGGAAGAAGTGTCATCTGGGAAGGCTGTGGGAATGGCAGGCACAGTTGGGTCTGGAGTCAGGTGGGTGGGAAAGGGGAAGCCAATAGTGTCTGGAGTGCCTGGAGCAAGTAGTGTCTGGAGCAGGAGAGAAAGCGTGAATGCCAACGGCTGGTCTGTGGTGTGTGATAATGGATGATGAGCACAGTTTTGATCACTTGAGACTTAAATGTTTTGCTTCTCACATTTAAGCTCCTTGTCAAAGTTATATTTTGCTTTTTCTGATATGGTTTTTTGTTTGCCATTTCTTTTTTTTTTTTTTTTTAATTTAGAGCAATAATGAATCCTTTGATGAAGAGCAGTATGTGCTGTGCCACATGACCTTGCTGGGGATATTCTGTGCAGATCTATGTGTCTTCTGTGGTCAGTTTTATTTAGTGTTGACATTGTCTCATGTTCTTACCTTTCCTCTACAAAATAAGCACAAAACTACACAAAAATGAGTGAACTGTTAGGGAAGGAGATCTAGTGAAAACAAAACAAACAACAACAACAACAACAAAAAGGAAAGAGAAGAGAGAACAGGCAAACCTCAGACTCATTAAACTTGCTGTTTCAAAACAGCAAGCAACTTCTAAAGCACAGGTCAGAAGGTCCTCCTCTTATTGCTGTTACCATAGCAGAAACACATAAATGTGATTAAATAAATAAAGCTAATCAGAAGCAAAAGAAAAAAAAATTGCAGTAAAACCAGCTCAAGTTAACAGTCTCAGAGGACTTTGAAAGAAAACATACTTCTAAAGATGTTCTGTGAGAGATTTTAGGCACAGCTGCAGGGAAAAAAAAGGTATCCTTTTCCTCTCTCTGGAAGCATTAAATCTGTTCTGGAAAGTAAACAAAGTCGACAAAGTTTCATAGAAACAACAGATTGAAGCCTAGAATGTTAAAAACTATGAGACAGAAGAAAAATGTCCTGAAGAAAGGCTACTGGATAATTTTAAGGAACTTTAATGTCAGAATAAGCAACCCAGGCGCATTAATCCTATCTTTACTTCTCTCTTGTGATATGGAAAGTATCCTAAAATGAATTTAAAAAAAAGTAAAAGTAGTAGCAGACAAAACCAGATAACAATTCCCCTGGTGTAAGTCTACAAATCTATAAAATAAGTAAGTTTATATCACTCTGTGGTTGTCAGACTGTTTCAGAGAAGCTAGTTTAACATTTTCTGAATCATAAAGGCCATTAAAATGTTTTATCTCTGTATCTGGATGTGTAACCTTCTTCTTTAAGGCAGGTCTTCTGATCCCTCTACAAATGTTAATGAATACCTAAAACAGGAACAAAAAGAAAGTTTCAATTTCCTGTATGTAATATAGGGCAGGGAGTGAGAGTACTGAGGATGGATGTGTAGAACTAGAGGAGTTTACCTCTAACTGGAATGAAATAAAAGGATGGAGATGTAAAGACCAGAAAACACTACTAAGATCAGCATTCTGAAATAAAGTTGTGGATCTGGGAGGCAGTTTTAAAGCCTGTTCCCATGGCTGAGCAAAATTCCTGCAGCATGCTGTAGAGCTGGAGTCTATTTGCTGGGACTGTGGATAGCCAGAAGTCTTGCTGTTCAGTGAGACGACTGTTTTTTCTCAGCTTGACAAATGACATGCAGCTCTGACAGAGCACTTCTTCTTTGCTGGCCATCACCCCTACGGACACTGGCCAGAACAGCAGCAGCAGGAACATACCCTCCAACTCTGATTTAATCACATGGAGCCCAGGAGACTAGTGAATAGAGCTGTTAGCTCTCTGTTTAGTTTGCTTTTCCCATCTGTGTTTTATTAAACTGAGAGCAAGATTTATTCACTTTTTTTAACATCATGATCTGCTGGTGTCCAAGATGATGGTTGATGTTAAGGTATACATACACAGTTTAACCTGGCTGAAGGCCAAAGAGGCCTCTGATTCCCAGCCTAGACAATTTATTTACAGAAGGACACTAAATCCCTCTACTCTAAAATATTTTAGAAAGGATGAGCATGACTTCCCACTCTCCCAGGAACACAATGAAAGTGCAGGCTCTTCAGGCATGCAGGCAAACACTTCAGTTTGACTGTACTCCTGACAGCCCCTACACAGTCACAGCTACCAATGATTTTCTGATTTCTACTCCAGGAATCTTAAATAGATTGGAAATACCAGCTCTGTCTATAGATACTTCTAAAAACCAAGAATCCTGAATGGCTCAGCTGGTGAACTGCACTTTATGGGAACTGATATTATGTGCCAGGCTCCCCACTGTAAGGTGGGACAGCTGAAGCACAGACACTTGCATGCCTAATGAGCTACTGCAGGAATAACACTTGCTTCAAAAGGAGAAGAAAGGAACCAAATGATGGGATTTTGATTTGCTTTGAAAAGATACACTTTTCCTCAAATAATAGGGTTAACTCAAGACAGAAATATCAAGTACGTGTCAGAACTGTAAAGGGGTTTTTAAAACACGTAAGTTTCAAGCAGCAACAGATAAAGCTCCCAAAACAGAGCTTCAATACAAACAGCCCCCAAGACTTGACAGTTTTCCAAAATTTCTGGGCATTTTCTTCTTAACAGTGAGCTCCCTTCCATAACATACCAAACATACCACTCCCTCTCATCTCTTAGTCATCACCTTAGTCACCACATCTTAGTCATCCTCCCATCAAAATGGTGACAATCCACTTACTCTAGTGCCTTGCTCCCATCCCTGCAAGTACACTGTGGATTATCAGGTCTGCCAGACTTCTTGTCATTTCCAAAACCTCTGCGTGCTCCTCTTTCCAAGCAAATGCCTTCATAACATCATGAGTGTTATATTGTAGCACCTATACAGAACATGCTCATATTACAATGATTCTTGTATTACTAAGGCTCATGGTGTCTCCCTATGGCAATAAAAAGTAACCTGAGACAAAATTGTTATTATAATAGAATTCATAAAATGAACTGTATCTCTCAAAGCTTGTTCATAGCCTACCATTGGTTTGCTTAGAATAGTGTTTTTATCCCTCAAATATCCATTTGCCCCAGAAAAGTTAACACAGACTGCAGAATCTGGTTCCATGTGTGGCAGCTGCTGTTCTGAACTGACTTTCAGTGTTAACAAAAGAACAATGTCTTTCGTTAGCTTTATTCAAGAATGGTCTTTTTTCATGCTTTCACAATTTTGTCCTCTGTGAGATGAGAGTAAGAGCTGTGAATGAACCAGTACAAATCAATCAGTATTCATGTGTTTCTTCTTTTTTACAGTTTTAAGAACACTGGCAGAAAATGATGGAATCTCCAAGTTTTATTTTTCTTAGTTTCTAATGAAAGAAGAATTCTAATTGTATGCAGTGCTAAACTGAAGTAAGAACTTGGCCATTATACTGAGTCTTTGCATTTTATGGATTTTATTCAATACATTAAAAGCAGACTGCATGAGAGTAATTCTTACAGGAGGTAGCAGACACAAGGAGAAAAACCTAATTCCTAAGCTCTGTGTTAAGAGCTGTGTGACTTATGTTTTTGAATGAAAACCTGTGTCTGGAGTGCTCTGCAGTGAACTAAATTCTCCACTATGGTAGTGATATCTAAAGTAACAGTCCTCTCAGATCCCCATTTCCCTTTTGGAGAATACAGGTACAAGGCAGCCTATTATAGCAGTGTTACAAGAAACTTGGTCTAGGTATTAGAAAGGTGTTAGGGTGACCCATCACTTTGAGGAAGTTATCTCTTGTCTTGCAGAGTGGCACTTTGTGATGCTTGAGGTGGCAGCAGTAGCATTACTGAATCACCAGTTCATGTAGGTGCCTTGTCTTTCTTCAGAGGGGCAGGCGACAAAGCTGGGTTTGGTTTTGGGGTGTTGGGTTTTTCTTTCTTGCTTGCTTTCTTGCTTTCTTTTGCTTTCTTGCTTTCTTGCTTTCTTTTCTAATGGGCTTTTTTTGGTTCTGCTTGGAGACCACAAAAGGTCCCTCTCTTGATGACCTCAAGATCACCAGCAGCTACCAGTATTGCTTGAATACCATTGCAAAGTTCATTTTTCTCTGTCAATATGAGTACAGAAAGCGATCCAGCTCCAGATACAGGGACTTTGAGCTCCAAGAGGTCTTTCCATATCCAAGAATACTGTTTAAGGACTGTTAGGCAAAAAATGTCTTCTTTCTCCACAGAGCTACCCCTATTTACAGCAGATTTTTTAGCAGTCCCAGAAACTGCAAAGAAGTCCTCATACCAAAGGCTGTTTCATTGGATATTTAGACAAATTCTACAGTAGACTAAGTAAAATAAACACAGAATTATTTGTAAAAACTACATTAGAGAAGATAAACCTTGTTAAGTATCATCCCATCCAATTGCTTAAATTAAAAATACTTAGTCAGACTAGTGAAAATTAATCCCTCTAAAGAATCATGTGACTTGCCAAAACAACTGTCAAACTGCCATTTTTATAACCACTAAAGTATTAGGATTGACTCAATTTGCCTTTTCCTGCAGTGTACTTTATTTCTAAGTCTTTTTCTTAGTTTTGGTGTAAGTTCATCTGAGTTCATACGCACAAACATTTTCAGATGTCACTGCCTCTAGGTGTAATAATCCCAAGTCAATTCCATCTTCCAATTTTCAGCAAGGAATACACTAGATTTAGGGTTGGGTTTTATTCTGTTTTTTACCAAATATTCTTTGCAACAGATGTTTAATTAAAGGCTGCTATACAATTTATACTTCTCAGAAGAATACAAATAAAAGCTGTTAATGAAGTAAATATCTGTTTAATTTACAAACATCAGTAGCATTACTGATATCAGTCCAAATATGACAAAGCACACTGCATTACACATGTACATCTAACTTTTTTGTAAAAAAAATAATAAAATAAAATTGAAAAAACATCTGCATTTTTTTTACAGGGTACCCTGGGTTTTACTGAAAGAAGAACACAACCCACTATTGATTACCAGTTCTACATTATAATTTAGCAGCAACATGTTAACATGGGCAACATTAGGGCAGTAAAGTAGTTTTATTATTTGGGGAAAATCACAGTTTTTGATAGCACAGCCTTTTTTTCTTTTTTATAAAAAAGGTAAAGAGCTCCATGGGAATATTAATTTATAAAGATCTATCTTCTAACGTCATTTTCTACACGCCATCTTATTTTCTGTAAGTACTGTATATAGGGAAAATTAACTTCTCTACAATTGCCATCTAGCATAAAGACATTTTCTGTAATATATTACACGTTCTTGGAAGGTGTCCTGAATATCTGCTTTATGTGAAAACACAAATTGTCACCGCTTTCTATTCAGTGACACCAAGTGGTCAGATTCTAAGGAAAAGTAAAAGGGAATGGAAAGGAAAAAACAGACTGAAAACATTTACCCCAAGACGACATGCTACGTTAGTTCTATTGCAAAAAAATCCTGATTTTTAAGTCCTTTAAAAAAAATTACAAAAATACTGGGACAAATATAAATTAATATATATTAAAGCATTGAAAAACAGTAAAAGGGATGGCCTAAAAGGGTTAAGTACAATGTACTTTGATACAATAAATATTTCTCAATGAAACCCAATACTGTATAGAGTTGTTTAGAACTCATAGAAACAGAACTCCATATTATTACTAATTTACCCATCAATAATCTATTTTATCATCCCCAGAACATTTATATTACAAAAAATTAATACTGTAAAAGGGAAGATAAACACTTTTTTATGCTTCTTTTGCTAACATGCTGACATAAAAGTACACATCATCAGGAGATTTCAGGACTATAGTATATTCTTGTATCTCCATTTCCCATTCATTAAATGAGACCCCATCTTCTCAAGATGCTTAATAATTCTAAAAGACGAAATGTGTTTTAAACAATTGTTATTTCTGTAAAATCTGATTCTTTTTGCTCATAAAGCTTCCTCATCCATAGGTAAGTGATTGGTATGGTCTGTCAGAACAACAAAATAGACTGATACGAAAGTGAAAAAAACAAGCCTCCTGTTCTGTTCAGTATTTCATCTCTGAGCTGTTAAGTTGAAAGTCACATGTGTATAGTGTCAGTGTATCTTCAGCATGTTACAAAGAAGAATCCATGTTAAAAGCAGTTAAAGTTTCCCATCTCTGCTGCAATGTTACCAGGTCTTTTTTTTTGTTTGTTTGTTTTCTTCAAGCTCCTCTTGGGTATGAGAAGTCTCAGTTCAAGCACTTGAATCTTTTTTCAATGAAGAAAAAGTCTTTATTCTCATAATAAAAATAAGTCTGTTCTGTATTTTACAATATATTTCAAATATTTCCACTATGAAGCATTAATTAGTCCGACACGGTCAATAAGTATACAACATTTTCAAAAGACAAGTGTGACAGGGACACTTAGGAGGGACAATTTGTACAGCCACACTTCACCACTTTTTCCACCTCGTCCACAAACGACGACCCGTCGGTGCACTCGAAGGAGTATTTCCGCCTCTTGCTCCGTAGTGGCCCACAGCACTGCCCGGCCGAGCACCCGCCCTTACACTCTAGTCTCGAGACCTTCTTGGTCGTCTGGCACGCAGCATACCCTTGCTGCTTTTGGTAGTAATCTCGGACTCGTTCCCCTCGACAAGAGATTTCTGCAGGAAACAACGTTTAAAATAAGAGACACAATTTTGAGACGCAGGTCCAAGAATGCGTAGCGCAGGAAGATGCTGTGTTACTATTTGCAGTTGGGATTGATATTTTAAAGGAAAATGCTGTGTTACTGTTTGCAGTTGGGACTGGTATTTTAAAGTTTGCCTGAGACTGTATATTAGAAACCTGTGGTTCTACTGAATGGAATTTGATTAATTCAATGGCTTTCATCCCCTATACCTCCTATTTTTGGTAAAGCTTATACTATGTATATGTAAACCATAAATACGAAGCTATTACAATGACAAGAAAATTGGAAGCTTAAATCTTTTCCTCTTTTATAAAAATACACATCCTCTTTTGCTACATTGCTTGCAGCTGGTTCTGTTTACCATAGGGAAATGTTTCCGAGAGCATGCAATTTAATTTATTAGACCTGGAGTTTAATATTATTCAAACTCTTATTTAATATAAGTTACATTCTGCTAACTTCATAAATTACTGAGGTATAAAGGCAGCTAAAAATGAGACATCTGTTAAAAGTTCTACAACCGTATTCTTCTATTCACATCCATGTACAATACAAAATAAATGCCATCTGGGGTAAGGGAAAAGGAGGGAGAGGGAGAGCTCTGATAGACAAAGGAGAAAGAAAGAGGTAGGGGGAAAAGTCATCCTGTTTTCATCCATCTCACCTGCATAATTCGCTGTGATAAATCAGTTGAAGCTGAGAGGTCAAAAGTAGAGTTTGTGATAAAACTAGGAGCAGAATCATTGGATTTGGCTTCTCAGTTGCAGAAGGTAGAGAAACAATAAATACAGAAAGATACAGCAGGTAAAAGGTAGTAGTTAAATATAGTAAAAATGTGTTTCTGAATAAAGGCAAAAAAAAAGAAATGTTTTCACAGCAAAACATTTGATGAAAAAATCCTCAAAATGCAATCAAATTCATGGAAAGGCTTGGTTTTTCTCTCATCAAGACAAATTCATATGGTAGAAAAAAAAGCAACAAATGTGAGTGTAGTGGAAAAAAAGAAAATTGGTCATGTTTTTGGCTGTTCATGTGCTTGGCTGTTCATGTTTTACTAAAAAAGCCTGTTTTCTAAGACCACAACTATATTAATAATTTTTTTTACCTTTATCACAACTGTCCCCCGTGTATCCGCTGCCGCACTCGCAATATGGTTTCCCAAGTCCCGAAAGCCTGCATTTGCCATGTTTACACCTGATGGATTGGCAGGGGTTAAACAGCTTTTCCTCTTCATCACAGAGGACTCCCCCATGTCCCTGCAGGCATTTACAACTGTATGAAAATGCATTGATCGGCAAGCAGGTACCATGCACACATCTACAGGGGAAACAAGCCCAAGAGAATAAAAATAAATTATTCATCAAAGTTCAGGCTAAGCAACATTAACTACAAATACTTTGGACTGTGGTCAGAAGAAATTGCTTTTGTTTCTAATGGACTTTTTCAGTGAGATGCAGTGAAGTGGTTTATAATTGGTATGCAGGTTTACACAAAACAAGCTGCAGTACAGAACTCCCTCTCATCAGAAAATAGCCACTGTAGATGTGTTATGGAAAAATTTTACAGGCCACAGTTACTAAAAACAACATTTCCGTCTCCCTAAATTTTAAGCATGCTTTTGAGAAGAACACAACAAAATCAATCCAAAGAAAGAAGAAACTCACCTGAAATTCTGGTTCATGTATCATTTAAAAGAAACTCCATATTGTCACTCATGAAATATGGGGCTCCCAGCACAAAGACAGGTCAGGCACTTCCTAAGAGAAACTATTCTCTTAGAAATTCTCTTCTTAGACTCAAGAAATAGCAGTTTCAAGCTGAACATGTGCTTTCCCTTCAAACAGATTAGTCTGTATTGCCAACTGCGAACAGCAGGGTCTTGTAATTTCTGAGGCAGGTCTGTACTCCACCGCAAGGCAAGAGCACTCACCCAGAATTCATACCAAACCTCACACTAGAGGAGGCTGTGCATTATCAAGTCTCACCAAAAGTGATTAAAGCAGCTCATTTCCCAGTTGAGCTTTGATAAACATTTGTGGCAGGCTCAAATCTTGTTGTTAAGACAAAAAAGACTGTGAGTTAATCTGCACCTGCTAAGTTTTGATGTACATTAGTATGGGAACACACAGCTGGTCTTTGAGAGAGAGGTGGTGTTTCCCAAAAGGAGGATGCTTAATTATCCGTTCCTAGCTGTAAGCTGAACATTAGGGGATTTCATCTTCTGACATCATCACCAATGACTTGGAATAAAATTACATCACTTTCCTCATTTAGCAGCACAGGATCAATACCTTCCTTCCAAAAAGCATGCTATTCTCTTTAACTGTTGTTTCCATAGAAAATTTTTCTATCTACATACTGTTTCTTAGGGAGATCACAGTGAAAATTCCTCTGTGGGGAAGAATGCAATCCTGACATACAAGTCACCCTTCCTGATGTTTCTGCTCTCTAATATTTTTCCTCTCTATAGAGTACGACTCTGAAACTCACAACCTCTTTATTATGTTATGACAGCCACCTAAATAAATGAAAAAAAAATTGAGATAAAAAATAGAAAAAAATAGGAAAACACCATTTGTTTCAATTTGAAGATAGTAAAAATTCATCTAAAATTGCATAATGTCTTAAAAGAAGTCTATTAAGAGCAACATCTCACTTTGAAATTTTTAAGATAACATCACCAGTTTGGGATTAAAACCTGCAAATATAAAACTAATTGGTTAAGCACTTCTAACATCTCTATTAGTCTGTATTTTGAAGCAACCACATTCTCTACAAAAATTAAAAATTTTTCCTGTGGTTGAAGTCTTATATTCCAAGACTGTTACTAAGCAATTCAAAATGGAAGGTTTAGACTGTATCACAGGGCGGATAGTTTTTGTTTAGTTTTCATTATGTTCAGCATTTGATCTTTTCACCATTTATAAAACATCCACTTTTAGGACATCTGATCTACAAAGTTACTCAGGTGGCACTGACATCCTGTCATACTCTATACAGGCTCTAGATATCAAAGCAATCTGTGTCAAGATCTTTGGTGAAGTTTTGCTTTGACTTAGAAGATGATTAAATTTTAGCTAATGCCAACTCTCATACTTTTGTTTCCACCTGCTCTTTGAAGCTCTAAATTTCATCTTCAGACTGTACTGAAAGGAACATCGAGCTAAGTGCAAACTCTCAGGCACAGTTTCATCTCATCTAATTTTAGGTACCTGTGTCAGGCACTCAAGTTGGATGTGTAATTGCCATAAGCTCCAGACACAGGGGAGAAAGGAGCCTCTCTGTAGGATGATTAGACAACTTGAGGTCTTATTTATGCTTTTGAAATGTTCTTATCTCTTTACTTACTAGAGAACAAACACTGGGAACTATATTTGGAATTTAAACACCTAGATGTAGGTAAATGTGTTAAGCCTTTTCATGATGTACAGGGATCTCTAAAGGATCACCTATATTTTTGAGACAAACATCTCAGTGACAATTCTGTTGCTCAAAGCACAATGTCAAACTGTATTTGATAAAATGCAGCTATTCAATAGACAATTTAGAGATGAATCAGGAAATACAGAATTAAAGTCCCCAGGAAGAAAAGAACAACAAAGCCTTCCTTCACTCCAAATAAAAAAATTTGGTTTGACTTTCTCTCTTAAAAGCTCACAGCACTGTATACAGCTGAAGCAAATGCAATATTTTAAAGAACAAACAAAATATTAATGCCGTGTTCACTCACTGTCCTTTCATTGATACTGCCTACATCTGATGAAGATCACTTCATTATTTGCTGCAAACAAGCACTCAGTTTGGGTGCTAATGTGCACAATTATAAGAACTAATGAAGAATCTAATATTTCAAGGACAGTTTAAAGAAATTTTCTGGCTTTTCTGATAGTAGAACTTGTGGGTACAATTTGATGCTATTTTTTAATCCTGAAGTATTGAAGTATAAAGTCACATTTGCATTTTTTAAACTGCTGTGACTAACTTTCTTTAAAGTTACTGTGAAAGAGGACAGCCTAAGAAAAAGGCCAATAAAAATGAAATGCTATAATGATATAATTCAAACCTGACTTGTCTAGCTCTGAGAAGAGTTCAAAACTTAAAGGTTCTGAAAGAGTTTATAACCAGTATAAAGAAAACTGTGTTGCAAAGCATGGTAACTGCAGTATAAAACTTTAAAGGGTCAGACTCTACACAGTCTGTGTAAAGATGATTTAAACATCATTTTATATGGGAGTTGAAAATCATCTTATTAGAATCTCTTAGCAAACTTAGGCCACTAGTCCTTGAAAGTTAAAAATTACATAAGCAAATGCTGCACTGAAAAAGCAGCAGCCAAAAGAGCTGAGCAGCCCTGCTTTACCAAAAAAAGAAAAAAAAAAAAAAAAAAAAGAAAANAAAAAAAAAAAAAGAAAAGATGTTTTCCAAGCTGTAATAAGGACAGTGGTAAGGACAACAGAATAACATCTTGTTGCCCATAATCAGTAAATATAGAATAACTTTGAACATCTGAAGTTTCTGATCTTCTTGTGCTAGGAGTCCATGAACCCAAACTGAATTTGTCTCTACAGTAAATATGAAAGATAAATATGCATAGATATTAATACTACAATATACAAAATTATACATATCTTTTTCTATCTCCATACATTTATATACAAGAACTTCTCTATAGACATACATAAATATCTAAAATAAATTTTTCAAATCAGTAAATAGAATTAACACACTCAGATGGGAACAGAAGTTCACTGTAAGACTGAAATCTATTTTCCTGCTAAAACCTGGGGTACTCTGAAAGCATAAAATATTAGATATGTCCATTGTATCATTTTTCAAAAACACAGTAGAGATTATTATTATTATTATTATTACTAATAATAATAGTTTTATTACCTCATTCTATACCACTGAAAATAAGAAAATAGGGGTTTTTTCCATTTGCAACTTCTTCAAAATTATTTTTGTGCCAAGGGTCATACGCACAGTTGCAGCAGTGCATCTCATTACAAAAGAAGCCCACACAGGAGCTTGTAATAGCATCTCCCAGGCTTTAGGCAGAACTTCAGCTAGATGTGTGAATCTGCTCCCCTGGGGGCTTTCCCTCATTAGGTTTATGGAAAGAATATATACTCTAACCTGGATGCTGTTCTCAGTTTTACATGCCCAGGTTACGTTGCCTCTTTCAAGTGTGAACTTTTATGAAAAAATACACATAACAGGAGACTGATATGAATATTATACTAGTGCTTTTTCTTGAGGAAGGACATACTTATTTCCGAGACATGGGTCGTTAGTTTGTTGATCGCAGAGTGGTCCGGTCCATCCTCCTTCACACTCACAGGAGAAGCCTGACTGGCTGGTAGCGTGGCACGTGCCGTGCACACAAACTTTCTTATGACAAGGCTCACAACCTGGCAGAATTCCCACTTGCAGTGGCACATTTCTGAAGTCCTGGAGTTCGCTGTTGATATACAGATTACGGATGCAACCATGGAAGCTAGTGCCGTTCTGCCCTGGTGACTGGCGTATAGCTGCTATGTTATTTTTCACAGGCATGCCTAGGAAATTAATAATAGCAAGTGATCAGTGTAATAATCTCACAATTTTCTATAATAATCTCACATTTTCTCTATTTTTAAAACACTTTTAAAGGAATTCCTCTTCTCAATTAATTATTCTTAGCTATTCAGACTAGAACCATGAATAATAACCTAGTTTTTGGAAATTGTCCTGGTTGTCAAGAAGGCATGTAAACCAGCTCCAAACTTGTAAGTGTTTAAGTCACTCATTCTACTTTATCAGAATGGAAGCTCAGAGCTGTGAAGAGGTCAGCTTTGCCTGGTTTTGACCTAATGCATTTAAGTCCAGGATAGCACACAGTTACTGAATCCTGGAAAAACAAAGGTTGTTTAAATTTAGCAACTGATATGTCATTTTTTGTAAGCTAAGATACTCAAATCCAAAAGAATTTAGTAGGACCAGCTCATCAAAGTGGAGCTAGCATGCACATTTCAAATGTGAAATTTTGCTATGGAAAATTTCTTGGAAAGCACAGTTTAACAGGTTGAGGTTCCAAAACCAAAAATATTTTTGTTTAGCGTGTCTCAAAAACAGATTAATAAAATAAAACTAAAAGCCATTCATAGTTGGCCATTACAGTCTAAACCAGTCAATAATAATAATTCAACATCAAACTACTTCTGTGGGTACACTTTCAGATAATGCAAATGTCCCCAGCGTTGACCGTTTTCAGATTAATTCCTCTGTTACAGTCTATAGTTGTTACAGGTGTAATTAGAGCAGTAGGTGTATGTGATGCACTTATCCTGTTATAATTATTGGAGAATAATTCAGAAGGAATGTTACTATCAAAATTTTTCTTGTAAATATGAAATTTCTTCTACTCCTACCCCCTGCTTTTGGTTTTCTTTTAACTTATTGCCAACATATTAGCCTATAGTAGATAGTCCTTAAGATACTGCTTTCTAATAATGAATACCCAAACAACTAAATGAGTCCTGAAACTCACAAGTAAAGGAAATCAAAGTGCACTGAGCATTAAAAAGGATCTGTTTACCTGAAAAGCAATATCCTTTTCAGCTGCATAGGTTTATTCCTAGACAAAATCAACAATTTTAATTCTGGTACTTAGATGATGACAAGAAGGCAGCAATGTTCTGCATAGTTGCTTCTTAACCATGTAAACTGATAATTCTAATAATTTTCTATTTTATTCTGAACAGTTAAGAGTCATGCAGAAATACTGTGCAATCTTAAGAAGTAGACCTGCCTTTCATTTACAGGTTATTGTAATTTCATTTGTGCTTGGCTTCAGCGATTATAGAAATGGACAATATTTTATCCATACTGTTGAAGAGCCTAATCTTTGATTTTATCAGTTAAGTAAGTGTATTGGGTTTGTGTAGTGGGGGGGCTACAAGGGTGGCTTTCTCTGAGAAGCTGCCACAAGTGTCCACATGTCCAGCTGACTCCAGGATGGACCTGTCAAGTCTGCCTAGGCCAAGCCAGTCAGTGATGGTACCAACTACTATGTGATAACCTATCTAAAAAGGAAAAAATCCCAAAAGAGTAATCGTGCAGGTGTGACCAGAGAGGAGTGAGAATAAATGAGGAACAGCTCTGCAGACACTGAAGTCAGCAAAGCAGGAGGGAGAGAATGTGCTCCAGGCACTGGAGCTGAGATTCCCAAGCAGCCCATGGTGAGGCAGCTGTGCCCCTGCAGCCCATGGATGGTCACGGGGGAGCAGAGATCCACCTGCAGCCCATGAAGGAGACCCATGCCAGAGCAGGTGGATGCTCGAGAGAAGACTGTGATCCTAGAGCAGGCTCCTGGCAGGACCTGTGGAGAGAGGAGCCCCCACCGGGGCAGGTTTTCCTTGTGACCCTGTGGGGGACCCATGCTGGAGCAGCCTGCTCCTGAAGAACTGCAACCCATAGGAAAAAAGGGACCCAGGCAGGAGCAGTTTGTGGAGAACTGTCTCCCATGGGAGGGACCCCACACTGGAAGAGGGTAAGACCATAACCCATATTCCTCATCTACCTGCCTTGCTTGCAAGGAGGAGATAAGAAATCAGGGGGAAAAGAGTTAAGCCTGAGAAGAAGGGAAGGGTAGGGGGAAGGTGTTCTTAAGAAATGTTTTGCCTCTCCTTATCCTACTGTGATTTGGACTGGTAATACACTAAATTAATTTCTTCAAGTTGAATCTGTTTTGCCACATCAGTAATTTGTAGGGGAGCTCTCCTTGTCCTCATCTCAACTTACGAGCTCTCGTATTTTCTCTCCCCTCAATTCTGTCCAATTGAGAAGGGGGGTTATCGAGTGGCTTTGGTAGGCAGCTGACACCCAGCCAGGGTCAAGCTGTAAAATAGGCTTTGACCTATTATATTTAAAGAACTCAGACTGCAAACAATCATGAGTTTCCATTTCCTCATATCTAGTTGCCATATTCTCAAACCAGGGACAGGGCAGAGTCATCAGGGCCCCTTCACCCTGCTGCATCTGTTGAAAGCCACACTCAGCTAATGTTCACTGAAAATGCTTGAAGTATCAGCAGAATAGATGCACTGAACTTACTCTTTGTAAAAACAAAAGGTGTATAAAACTAAGCATAACTATGCAATGCTAAACTAGATGTTATATTTGAAAGTGCCAGGAAACTTAGATAAGATTTCTGGGAACCATATAAGCATCTATGTATGATACCAGACAATTGATGGCATATCACATATGATTCAAAAACTTTTTGTCTATATTCTCTAATAAGGAAGATATTTGGAATGCAATGCAAACATATGTACATGCTTTCAGCCTAGACACTTCTGATTCTTCTAGCAAGATACCAAATGTCAGAAGGCCAAAGTGTGCATAAAACCTGCTTATATTCTTCAGCAATACCTCTTAGGTAATTTTTATATAAAGATTCTTTACCAGTTTGGAAAGAACTGACAAACAGTACATACAAATGTTTCTATTTTGGGCAAGGTAAGAGAGTAGTTCCCAATCCCTTTTAAGCTTCTGGACACTGAACCTGACTACAGGTAAATTACTGTTCAAGGAGGCAAATGGTAGGAATCTCTCTTAAATAACAGTCACCTAGTAAAACTGTTGAAACAAGTATCTAATTCTAGAAGCTGCCAGAACAGATCAGGGACAAATGAGAAGCAGCTGATGTTCTACCTGTCTCAGAAATAGGGACATCCATGAAAAAAGGTGCCACTCTCAACTAGGAAAATATGCTCTAATTTCTGAGAGAAGAATGTGAAGTATCAGTGATGTCTGTGACTCCTTTGAAGAATTTTTGAGAAAAAACAGATTGTCCCTTCAGAATTCTTACAAAAGCCATGCACTTTCAATATGATTTACTGAAATTTGTTATAGAAAGACTGAAAAATAACAAGCACGTGTATTCTGATCACACAAAAGAGCCATACACTTGGAAAAGGCAAAAAAAAAGCCCCCAAAAAGTATAAATCAAATAGCTCACTGTTGGAAAAAGTAATGTTAAATTGCCTTTTCAAACCGTGATATTAAAAAAAATTAAAAAAAAAAAAGAAAAAAGAAAAAAAGGGAAACGGGGGAAGGCAGGGAAAGAGGGAATGAGAGAGAATGAGAGCAGAACTGTACAAGGGTTTCCTGTCAAGTCTGAATTTCAGCCTGCCAACTGAGGTGATGCTTATCAGAAATGCCATTTTAGCGGGAAAGTGGTAAGAGTAAGTGTAAGCTACATGATGATTTGGGTGTCAAACTAAGACTTTGGCAAAGATAAAAATACTGCATAAAAACCTAGTGAGAATTTAAGTTCTTAACTGATGAAAATGTGTATTCAAATTCTCTAAAAATATAGATATATTTGGATAAGAAAAAATTACTGAATCTCAAGAAGATGGGTAATGTAAAGATATAAGAGTGAAAATTACCCATCTTGAGAATTTTAAAAATCATAAACAGGTAAATTAGATAAAGAAGAGGAAATATTAAGAGCTGAACATCAACCTACTGGATTTTTTTCCCTTTATTTTGTTACTATGTGCTTCTATGAGTGGTTTTCATCATTTTTTGGATCAACATTTTCTATGACAGCAGAAATAATTGTCTGTTTGGAGCCTGAATGGGAAGAAATAAATTAGAATAACCACAGAACCTCCCTAAGGAACATGCACTACAATGCAAAAGACTGTTGCTCTTAGGTATCAAACCACTAAGAGAAAAGATTATTTCCAAAAGTTATTCCTCTTATACTTGAAGATGATGAGGCAGATTAGTATGATTCTCCTAATGGAGGCACAGATCTGCAGGGTGAAGAAACAAGGAAGAGAACCTTAGGTCACAAATCAACACCACAGTGGTAAGAATGTGCCCAGAATAAATGTTTACAGTTGGCAGTCTGGCCTCAGTTCATCAGAAGGTCCTTATAACAGACAGGAGGACTATTGTTCTGCACCAAGCTCAGCTTTCAAGTGGCACAATTGGCCTCAGCAGTCATTAAACGAACTGATGTGGACAACACAAGTAAGTAGGCAGACAGTGTCTTATCAGAGTCCAGGATCCCTTCTCCCAAATGTGGCATAGGACACTTTGTAAACAGAAGTGATACCCAGGAAAAAATGCAATGTGCTTCTACAGGGCAACCCTCATTTGAAGGCATCAGTGCATCATACAAATGTACTACTGGTGACATAGCTTTTTGCAAGGAGGCAGGATGCTCACGTCTATAAAATTATTCTCAGACATAAAAGAATTAGGCAAAATGAAAAAGAAAGTACATATTTTTTTAACAGAAAGAACAGATCAGAAGAAAACTCCTTACATGCCTCTTGCAAGAGTATAAGGTTAACCTAAGCAGAACACAAAAATATGTATCATTTAAAAAGTACTTAAAAACCAAGCTGAATCTCTGATCACTAAGAACTCAGACTTGCTACCAAGCAAGGAGGCACTAAGTGTTGGCTGAATTTTCTGACTTTTACCTGGATTGCACAGGCCCATCAGAAATTGCTAGTTAAAACAATGTATTTGAAGTCATAGTACTACAGAGTAAATGGCATCAAATGATCAAAATTTTTCAGATACTTTAGATGCCCAAGTTAAACAATTAAATGAACAATTCTTTCTTTTCTCAAAGCAAATAAAACCCAAGCCCTGACACAGAGTGAGTCAACTGTTTGGGTGCATTCTTACCTAGTGTCCTAACTCCTATCAGCCCTAAGCTGTAAGATCCCCAGACATAAACTATACTTCATGGCTTTATACATTGCTATCATTTCCTGCAGATATCAGTACAACGAAATAGGAATGTAAAATGACCAAAACAGAATGCTACCATTCTACACTTTCTGAATAGGCATTACTAAATCCTCATGCAGCTAAACAATGTTAAGCACACTTCTTCAGCATAATAGGCTAAATAACAGCAGAAAAGTACAAGATTTTACAGTAATTAAAAAATAAACATAATTATAAAAAAGCAACCAGTGTAGTTTGAGGACGTATTATTTCTTAAAATTGAAGCTATTGACATTAACAGCTGAAGTTTCATCTTAAGGTGTTATGTCAATGAATGAGTCTCTTTAAGAATGGGTTTCTTGAAGCATGTTACCAGAGTAAATTATCTATAATACCTCTAGCAAGAAGCAGGAAGATCCTCTTACCTCCCACATACAGCGGAGAATCAAAATTCAGAGTAGATTGCTTGGACAAATTGGTAATTATCTTGGGGCTTCCTCCATCAATAGATAAAGATAGAATTTGATCCATAGCTAGCAGCTCCACAATGTGGAAATTGCCATCATTAATTGTTTCCACACTGCAAAAAAACCATTAATAATAAACAGTTGATGGTCAGGTTAGAACAGTTTTTTTACCTTTTTCCCCCTAAGACTCAATACAGTTTCAGAACAGAACTTCTTTAGAAGCGCATTCTCCTGAAAATTACATTTTAAACAAAGACATGCACATATGCTTAAAAGCCAATACAATACACCATCCCTTCTTCTGCTCCAATGATGACAGGGCTGGAATACCTTTTCTATGAAGACAGGCTGAGGGAGTTGGGGTTGCTCAGCCTGGAGAAGAGAATGCTCTGGGGAGACCTACTAGCAGCTTTTCAGTATTGAAAGAGGACTTATAAGAAACATGGAGAAAAACTTTTTACCAGGGCCTGTGGTAACAGGACACAGCCCAACTGTTTTAAACAGAGAGAGGATAGATATAGATCAGATAGAATCTCTTAAGTAGAAAAAGTTGCATAAAGAAAAAGTTCTTTAATGTGAGGGTGGATTAATATGAAACACTGGGACAAGTTGCCAGAGAATTTGTGGACTTGTTATTGGAAATGCTCAGGATCAGGTTGGATAGGGCTTTGTACAACTTAATCTAGTGGAATTTGTCCATGCCCATAACAAAGAAGATGGAACTAGGTGATTGTTTAAGGTCCCTTCAAACCTAAACCATTATGTGATTCTAATGTTACTGCAAGATCATATCTGCACACAAGTCTGTGTGCATCCTACATTTTGAAGAGTGTAGGTTTACATATCTTGCAAGTATGAAGGCCTGAGTGAACTCATATACATATAGCATTTCCTTCTGCTTACTAACAAAAACTCATTAGAAGAAGAATGCCTGAAGGTTCTCAAGGTGAAAATGCTTGTTTCAAGCAAGGTGTTTACCCTGAATAAAGACAAGCTTCCTTGTGCTACTAGGCACAAGAAATGGCTGCTGGTGCTTATCAGCCTCAATATCTACATAGCAAGTGCCGAAGTGCAGGAACTACTCTGCACTTGAACACAGTTTAACTACATCTACAGAAGGAAGAATATCATTACTCAATTCTGGGACTGAATATATCATTATACTTGCATAACTTGTAGTCCATTTTCCACAGGAGAAATAGAGCTGAATATATGCATGGAAGGTGTAAGATGTAGTCCAGAGACCAGACATTAAAAGCATTCTCACAAAAGCCTTTATTTGTTTCAGGGCACCATCAAATAAGTGAGCTTAATCCTACGAAAAAAGTTATTTAAATGAACCGATTGTATAATAGCCTGAAATGGACAGTCACACAGTCAATTAGCTCTTCTCATTGAGAGAGCAGGATAGCTGAAAGGGATTAAGTTCCTAAATCTCAAGGCAAAAAATCAAGCAAATTACCTTAAAACATCCTTAGTGATGTTCTAATTAACCTAACTGCTTTTGTCATGGAACAGATCAGCAGCACACTTGGTCATTCACAGCTGTGACACATTAAATAGCTGCTTAGCCATTTATTACCAGCTCTATGAACAGCCTCTGCTCACTGTGGATCAAAGATCTGCATGGTAGCATGCATGCTTTACATAAACCCGGCTCTATTTGAAAGTGCAAACACATGACAGAGCAGACAGTGGCACAATAAACACTTTATGGGAGCTGCCAGGAAGGGGACTGCCAGTTTCCAGAGGGGGAAAGGAAATGGTCAGGGTTTATCATTCCTAAAGAGAAAGATTTATTCAAGGTATCAAGAAGTTTGTTTGCTCTGATCAAGCAATGTAAAAGATGCTATGATTAAGTAACTTAACACATTTCAATGAACCCAGGCAAAAAAAAAAAAAAAAAAANAAAAGTGCTTAAAGTCAAAGTGTGTATGACTTCTGGACTTCAGGAAGCAAGAAGCCCTAATGTAATGTTCTTGTTTCAAGGAAACTTATTTTACAACTTCTAAACCTTTCACTCAATATTATTTGAAAGAAAAAGAGCAAGCCAATTTTAAAGCAAGGGGTCATTCCCGGGATATAAAAAGCATAATGTGTAAAAGGAACGTGTCTCTGATAAAAGTGATTATTAAAAGCCTCTGGTTTAAACTGTTTCACTGGTAAAAATTTACTGCAGAAAGAGAAGCCCTCCTAGGTGTAAGGGTGGTTTAAATTGAAGGGGAAATAAACCTAAGGCCTATCTGCAATATTTCCTGCCAATGCGCTGACATTACTTCTAGCCCATTTCCCGTTGGAGATATGAGAGCTGAATGCATAGATTGTAACGAAAAGCTGTAAGAAGAACTGATTTAAGGCTTCTGGTACTCTGTAGAAGAATAATGATCTGGGAAGAAATAGTCCCACATTTCCAATAAATATATGATGAAAACTAGTTTACAGAATGAAAAGATTTTTTTTTCTTTTGTGTAAAAAAGAGTTAAGATTTAAAAATGGATGCCCAGACAGAACGAAACACAAGTGGATCAAATTTTTCCAAATAACCATCTCCAATGAATAAATATTATTTATTGGTCTTGGCAGTGCCATCTTCTTGTTTCTCAGATTGCCTGATGAGTGCTTTTGGGATGATGGGTCATCCTGCAGTCAGTTCCCATGAACAGGGAGGACAGGAGGGAAATAAAAGGGAGGGACTGAAGGAACGACTGGAAATGTTCCAGGAGACAGCTTCAATAGGTAACAAAAGTACAGAAAGACATCATGCAATGAATGGATAAAAAAGGTAAAGACCTTAAAAACAGCAGGAGATATAATGAAGATTCTGGGAGGGTAAAATGGTAAGAACTAGAAAAAATGAGGCGATTTGAGTAAAATGTGTAAAAGATTCTGTGCTACAACATACTCCTTTCTAGAACCTGAAATAGAAATGAAACAGTATGCAATTTGTAGAGCTATCACTAGATGCATGTATATACCTATACACAAATGTGGAAATGTATATATGGCTTCCAAAATAGAGAGATGAAATTACAGACTCGTTTAGGTTGGAAAAGGCCTCTAAGATCATTGAGTCCAACAACTAAACCAGCACTGCCAAGTCTACCACCAAACAATGTCCCTAAGTGCCACATCTACACCTCTTTTAAATACCTCCATGAATGGTGATGACACCACTTCCCTGGACAGTCTGTCCCAATGCTTGACAACTGTTTACATGCGCAAAGTTTTCTTAATATCCAATCTAAGCCCCTTCTGGTGCAACTTGAGGCCTTTTCCTCTTGTCCTGTTGCTTGTTATTTGTGAGAAGAGTCTGTTCCTCACCTGGCTACAATCCTCTTTCAGACAGTTGTAGAAAGAGATAATGTATGCCCTCAGCCTTTCCTCAATAGCAGAAGACTTCACTACAGTTGGACGATTACATGATATTTCTCAAATATCTCAGAAACTCACCATCATGCTTATTAGGAATGAAATGGAGGTTAGTAACAATAACAGTAACAGAAACAAAAATAATAACACTCAAAGTGTGTATCTGCTCCATCAAACAACCCCGTCACTCTGTAACACTACATTTCCTATCCCTCTCTTCACTACACTTGCATTCTTCATTTATCACATAATTCAAAAGAAACAATCAACTATGTAGGGGAGATGCTTCTTATTACTTTGTAACAGTAACCTAATTGGGACTGTTTGCTAATTGGTCACTTTGTTATTGACACCTTCCCTGTTGATGTTTGGGTTTTTTCCCCTTTGTGAGTACTGCTTTTTAATCTTTCTCTAGGTAACTATAATGGATAAGTGTGAATTACCAGTATTTATTATAGGTCAATAATTCCAGTGAAAGCATTAAATTCATGAGAAGGAAATATATGTTTTGAAAGGGAAGAAGTATTCTAGATAGATTAAAGAAATGGGAGCCAAAATAACTTGGAACAATATATGACCCTTATTCCTACTGCTTTTTATTCTCAGGCAGATGTACCCATTGAAGTAAAAATCAACAACAATAATTAAACTCCTGAAAAAAGAATCTAAACTTCTTGTGTAGCCCTAACAGAGTTAGAAAAGAAAAATAATATTTTGAATAGGAATATAATAATTTATAAAAATCAGTTGTTTTCACTGAAATGTCCCTAATAGAATGCAGAACAGCGTCACTGTTAAAACTCTAGAAAGCAAATATACCTATATATAATTTTACAACAAAAGGCGTAAATAGAGCAAAAAGAAGATTCAAGGAAAACTGATGTAATACTTCTTTACTTCTGAAAGTAATTTTAGCACCAAGAGGGCAGTCAGGGCCCCAAAGGGATGCCTGTTGTCTTTCTGCTCACTCTTGCAATGACTGTTTCCTAATTCTTGTGAAGTTATACAATACTCCCAAAAAAATTCAGGCAGTAATCTTTAAGAGAACCAGAGAAACATGATTTAAAAAAAAAAACCTGTCAAAAATTATGTTATAGAAGCAGCTATGGATTTATTCTCTTAATGATTTTAGAAGCAAAAGTAATTTATTTTTCAAAGGTAGTGCCTATTTTCAGAATCAAGTTTTTAGCTTTCTCTTCACTTGCCAGGGAAAAATCTCACATTATATGACTGCCTAACAGAGAAGAGAAGCTTCTATTTAATTTCTGCTTATACAGTGTAGTTTTTCATTTTACTCAGCACACTAGGAAATTATTTGGCAGTTACAACAAAGAAAAAACTCCACTGCTACATGTGTGTTTTACACAAATGTATAAATATTCTGCTGAGAGCTAACTCTTATTCTGTTTTAATGCATCAAATAATATATTATTTATCTGACATATCTGCATCACAGTTACTTGCCAACCAAATCCCATCTTTTGGCAAGAAGTTTAAAGTGTCTGACAACACATTAATTTGCACATATTTTTTTTAACCATGTATTAAAACATTGTGACTTTGACATAAGTAATGAATATAGGTTTTGTTTCAATAAAAAAATGTGTTTCACCAGGTTCACCTGTAAATAGCAGAGGCAGGATATGATCCTGTGTCATAGCTGACCCTCACTCTACCCCGGTACAGTTCCACTGCTATATGATCTTTATCGCCTTTGTACAGCAGGATCCCACTGTCTTCATCTGTGGCAATCTAGTTGAAAGACAGAAATATTTAGAAACAACTGAATTTAGGTATTTAATAAAAATGAGATATTAAGTAAATCTCTGAATTGACTACCCTAGTCTGTTAACTTCATTATAAAATTCTTTTTTGAAGGACAAGCTGACAAAACTCTAAATTCCTATCAATAAGCCCAACTACTTCAATATGAACACAAAGTTATTGCATTAACTCTTCTAGATTTTTAGCTCAAACTGTGAAAAGCTCTTTAAGTGAGACAATGACAACTTTGGGTCATTTTCCAAATCATGAAAAGTCATTTACTCTCTTTTCCAAAAAAATCCACAACACAAGCAAACTTACCTGTAGAGTGATATTGGTTTGGGGGCGTATCTTAGCTGAAGGGATTTGCAGATAGGATTCTTTGTTGACGAAGTTTATACTAATCAGCTTTTCACATTTCTCACCCTGGTAGCCTGATAAACACTGACAGATTGGTTCACTTTCTTTTATGATACACTGGGCCCCATTTTGACATTCATAATTATCACAAGGGCTGGTGCGAGGTAGAACCATTGGCGGTGAAAACTCACAAAACAAGCCACTAAATGAAAACAGAAAACAATCAGTATTTCCAAGGAAAAACAACTTTGAAGGAGGACATAAATGTTTGTACTGCCTTCAGATCTTTCTCACCTGTACCCTTCTGGGCAAGTGCACGTATATCCATTAACTGCGTCAGTGCACTGCGCTCCGTTTTTACATTTGTTGTCCTGGCAGTCATCAAAGTCAATATCACAATGCTCACCTACATATCCAGGTGTGCAATCACATCTGTAAAACAGGAAAGCAAATTGGATAGCACAGTGCCTTGTAACTCTCCAGTGTGATTATGACAAAATTAACGAACTACTGTATTGTTTAAAAATTAAGGAAAAAAGGCATTACTAATAATTTGTGTGTAAAGACTATATAGCTTAATCATACCATTAGACAGGGAATCTATATATGTAATGTATACAGGTTTGCTAGTTAAAATGTTTAAACACCTGCCATTATATTGAAGAATTGTGTACAAATATATCTGGAGAGTCCGCATGAATAATTTAGACAGTTTTTAGAATTTATGAGCAACACAGAATGTTATGGGATGTTACTCATGGCTGCAAACACTAAACATAATCAATATGCTTGGCTGGTGAAACAAAGACAAATAATCCAAAGCTTGTGCTGATGGTTATTTTCCTTGTCAACTGGACAGCTATGAATGGACCAATGGTCCGTTTATGCAGTTTAAAGGTTATGAATAATTTTTTGCTCCTGAAGTTCCACCAGTCTGATTTACTACAGAATTCTCAAAACCCATCATCTGCCCTCCCTGAACCCCTGCTGATCTAGAAACAGCACATCCTCAAGAGAGTATATAATGATTTTTGTTTGTTGGTTTGTTTGGGATTTTTTTCCATGTGCAACTCCCATTGCTAATGCTAGTGTCGGTTCTTCAGGGAATTCTCATATATAGGACTGAGTGAATGCCCAGAGCTCTGTCAAAATTAATAGAAAGTATTACAAATTCATGCATCCATATGATACTTTTAAAAATTAGGATGTCTTTAATTGATTTCATTAGATGTTGTGATTCCTTCCTCAGTGTTATTTCTTTTACTATCTAAAATTTGCTCTAAGCTGGCAAGAATGATTTTAAATAGCCATGTAAGTTTAAATTGAGTACTTCAATCAAATATGTCTCATTTTTTATTCAGCAATAGGTGTGAACAAGACAAGGGAAAAAGAATATAAAGCATCCTATTAGAAGTCTGACTGAGATACACCTTGAGGAATACTGCATGTGCTATTTTCTGATTTAAAAGTAACAGGAAAGATTAGTGAACTGGACAAGCGTAAGACACTAAACTAGGTTTATTGAAGTGGCATGAAAAAAACATAATGCACTACAACAGAAACCAAACAATTTTTCTATTTTTCAGTGTGAAATTGTCAACTTAATTTCATATTCAACTGAATATTTAATTTTTTTTCCATATTTTAAATGTCAATTTGTAACTAGTGGGAATGACAATATATACTCTGATTATAGCACAAAAGTATGCTGTGCATAAAAGAGGTACTTGTGAGAACAATTTAAATCTGCAGGTTTCTTGTATTTATTAACCTAAAGCCTATTAAAACAACTTTAAATTGTGCATAATAATTAATCATGATAAGGATATGGTATAATTAAAGATTAGCTTTCCTGGGGAGGACCTTCTTTACTTTATACCTTCCAGTGTGCTTCCTAATAATCTCTTTCACAATTACTTCTCTAAAAGCAATATAATTATTCCACTTCAATTAAATGCAATTATTTTCCTGCTGCTCAAACTCCTATAAGGTTTTCTATAGACCATCATAAAGACTACCCTGTGTTTCTATTTAAAATCTGGTTGGAATTAGACCTTTTAACGATCAGTAAAATTCAGTAAAACATAGTTAAGATAATAATGCAGCTTTACTTGAAAATCATTGCCTGTTCTGCCATAAGGTTCAATAACAATCAAAATTAGTACTTTGAGAATAGAATTGGCTTCCACTTAAACAGAAGGAAAGGAAGCTAGGCAGAATAGAAAAATATAAACTTTGATTCAGTTGAACTCCAATAACATTTCAGACTTACTTGTATCCTTTGGGTGTCAAGATACACTTTGAATCATGCTGGCAAGGATTCAGGTTTTGGGCACAGAAATCTAATTTCTCTTCACAGAGTTCACCTGGAATATAATGTATGTTGTCAATTCAGTGAAAATGTCACAGTGACTTGGAAATAGCAATGAGCAGAATTTTAGAAGCAATGGCTATAAATTCCTTTGCTAACACTAAAATATGCATACTTCTTTACATAGTAATGAATACCTTTATAATAAATACTAATAAATAAACGGTAATGCCGAAATAATAAAAATTATAATATACCAGGTAACTCCTTTATAAACAATATCAACACCAATCATCTATACATGGATATAAATGGTAATTTTGTAATTCTTTTTCATTTACAATATTTATCTAGCTCTGCTTATAGTAACACTAGCAATTAAACTCACTAGAACAAAAAAGCCATTGATATGCTTTCTTTTACTTATTTCTAAGCACATTACACACAGAAATAGCCAGATTTGCACTATCACTATAAGTAATCTATTACCTGAAAAAAACCTGTTAATATCACTGCATGTCAATACAATTCCAATTATCCAAAAATGAAAACTTGTTTTCTACTTTTCCTTAAATATGACTCTCCATTTTTTGCATTTGTTAATGTATCATAATTATCTATAATCTGTTCTGTGAAAAGAAAAGAAAAGAATAATCTATGTAAAATGTCTATCCTTCCCTGATGATAGAGGCAGTGGCTCTAATTTCCAAAATGGGCTTATAATCTAAAAAGTGTTTTAATATGGTTAAAAATTGTTTTATTTGCAACTTTATGAAAAGGAAACACAGGTTTTTTAACAGATCAACAAAATCTTTTTCCCTGACTAACTTATCAGGTGATACCATGGATAGTGCACTTGCTAAGCTTGTAATCACTGGTTTCTAAGGTAGATATTCTTATTCCAGCATCCCTATGAAGAATATATGTATTATAAACAAATATAAACCCTGTGCCTGCTGAATTCAGGGACTGACAGGTCCATCAGACTCTAAAACTATGGAAGGAGTAGGGCTGTCCCTCTCCTTTGTTCAGTAATAAAACATGAGCTGGCAAGCAAAGAGAAGTAGAACTGTACATTACAATAACAAGGAAAAGAGCAGAAGAAAGGAGTGACTGATCAGACACTTTCACTGCTCAAACTGAACTTGCCTCCAAAGAGACAATGTTTGGTATCCCTCAGTTTTACTGAGCTGAGCATGGCAGTGGCTTGCAGTGTAGTGGACAAATAAAAACTTAAAAATAGCTGAGGAACAGCCTATATTAAAGCAAGGGTAGAGAAAAAGGCAAAATTGAAGCAGGAGCAAAGACGTTATGGCAATTAAAAACACAACTGAAAAACGTATACTAAGTGTGATAGGACATGGGACCTCTACATCTTTAAAAATGAGAGGACAAGCTGAAAAACAGTTAGACAAGTATTTTGCAGCCATTCAAAAGATACAGACTGGTTCTACACAAAGATTGAAAAAAAAAGATAAATCAGTAAATAAACAAATAAATAAATTAATAAATACCATATTCCCGATTTGCAAGTAGTGTGTTTTCTCTACAAACCAAATAAATGTTTGAGTTAACATAACAAAATGGCCCTCGTGAACAGGTCACTTAAGAGCCTCAGGAAAACCATCAGTAACCACGTGACTTAGTCAATATATGCAGGAAAGTGAATGGAGATCAAATGCAGACCACTGAAGGATTATAATTCTATCAAAGGATTGTAATTCTATCCTCAAAGCCTCTTCAAGCTCTCAATGGAATTATTAATCTGGAAATGTACAACTGTTATGACTAGGTCAGTGCACCAAGAATCCTGAAATACCAGGCATTGTTTGCATCCCACCATATATTAAACAAAACACAGATCCCTTTCTTTTTCAAAGGGTTTTGTTTAAACAAATATATATATATGAGGTCTTCAATGCTATTCTTCACATACCGTTAAGTTGATTTGCAGAACTTGTAATAGCTGAAATCTGTTTAAAGACCAGTAGTGTTTAAGAGTTAGACGTAAGTATGGGAACAGTGAGTTCAGATTTTAAGGATTATGGGAGTAGAATAAGCAAAAGTTACTGTTGTTTTAACCTAGTTTGTGCACATTCCCATCGTTTAGAAATGTATGTATGTGCCCACATATATGTGGATATATATGCAGACATATACACACATATACAAATATCTTATTATGACATATATTGTATATTATATTACATGCAGAACTGAAAAATACATGACACCCCAACTACCAATAATAAAAATGTGGTTGTACAGTACTAACAAAACATGGATAAAACCACCCCTAAGTATTCCCAAGATTATCAAATCTGACAGCATATCACAGACTTTCTGAAAGTGACACATTGAGCCTATCTCCCCAAGCAGGGCTGGAGCCTGCTGTCTCTCATACATTCACAGCAATAGTTCAGTGAAAAGAAAACCAAACTACCTAGAAATGGCCATTTAGGAGTGGAATAATACGAACGAGCATTCTTCCCATTCCTGTCAAATTTATGAAACTGGTTTTGCTACAGAATATTAATTGGGGTTAGATTACGATTGGCGGAGATTTCTGAAATAACTTGAGTGGCAAATAGTTTTACTCTAAGTAAAAGTCTAAGTATAGTCTAAGCCTACACATTTTTGTAAATACCCTCCCAGGTTCTTATACAGGATTTTTTAGAGTACACTGCATTTTAGTATTCATAGGTTGCTGGCCCTAATATCTTCTGAACTGTACTGAAAGCTGAAACACCACATGTGGAGTGCTTATTTCCCACTCTTGGCTGTGAATCCTACATAATGATTTGGCATTTAAGTTTTAAGCAGTTTTATAGTTTTGAAAAATGTCCACTTCAAATTCTAAAATCAATGTTACACTACCAGGCATACTGCAGCCAAATGGCTTGCAAACATCATCAAACATCACCAGGCATTTTTGAGATTTTGGTCAGAGTTTTATCTGAGTACTCTGTGGAAAAGCACATAGAAATAGAACTTTTTGTGCTGTGACAGCAGAAAGGTGAAGAAACTTTTTCCTCGCATTTGCAAATTGTATGCATGGTGAATCATATCCCTGAAGTTTTATTTAAACAGCCTATTGCAAGTAATAAACAGGATGGTGGCCATGTAGGAAAAGACTTATGTAAAAAATAGTATGATCATAAAAGTTAGCTTTACTTATAGTACAACCTTTAGTTTTTTGAAAAAAAAGTAGCACTAATGACAGACTTGTACACAGGATCAGTAAAGAAAAAAATCAAGATGGAATCCAAATATGTACATCAGATATTCAATTTCTGAATGAAGATGTAATACCACAAGAACAAGCCAAGATAACCCAAATGCAAGGTCTTGTAAAGCTAATAGATAATAACTGTTAATATTAATAAATGCTAATAGATATATATTCTGAATAGAGCATTCCAAAATAAAATTGTTTCTGAAAAACATAATAGAAAAAGTAAGTAAACTATGGGGCATGGAATCTAAACCACTGAAGGATATAGTTTCCTGGTAAGGAAACCCTCCCTTCAGCATACTGAATAACCATTGTGTTATTCAGAATTGAAATGAGACAAGGTGAAAAGGAGTAGTTGATTTTGTTGAAATGAAAAGATAGTGATGAAAGTGAAACACTCAGTGGCCAAAACCCCCCCAGATTTACCAAGTTAGGCTCCTTGGCTTTAGTGGAAGGAACTCTTAGAGTTTCCTGATATGAGAAACATAATACAAGGTTTAAAGAGCATACTTCAAAATAACCAGAAAAGGTTGTGAGAAAAACTCAATTGAAGGAAGCTTGAAAACCAGTGTGTGAGGACATTCTTTTATTAATCTAAAAATATTGTAACTGAGGCTTCTGTAAGAGCTTGGCTAACTAATTATGTTTCTGAAAGATGGGAACATTTCTGTATGTAATAAAGAACAGACTAGTTTGCTTAATAATAAGTAGCGGATAAAGTGTCAAAAAACCTGTGAAAAGCTTCCAAAGTTTAATTAGAACCAGCAATAAGTCTTTTCATAAGACATCTGGCTTAATTAATCTAAGGGAGTTTGGATTCTGGAATAGAATAGCATTAAAACCAGTGGAATTATGTGGCTGGTACAAATGAACACGACCCTCCAAGCTCAAGACAAATATTTACTGAGATTTTGCGGAGTATGATGCAGACTTAAACAGTCAGACAACATTATTAAATACTGATATATACTGATGATACTTTATACAGGTAACCAAAGATGTATGTTTGCTACATTCACAGGTCTGTTTGTGTTAACTCACTCTCATGACTTGGTAAGATTGTAAATCACTAAAAACTTAATCATAGAATACCAGGTTTAACCCTCAAGGACCATCTCCTGGAAAGAGCAGAAGAGACAAGATGGCCTAGCACCCTTTCCAGCTGAATTCTATAAGTTTCTAAGGTTGGAGAATCCACCACTTTCCTAGGAAGATTATTCCAATGGCTCTGTGTCCTCATTGTAAAAAGCTTCCCTCTTTTTTAACTCTAACTATAACCTCCCAAGCAGTAACTTGCATCCATTACCCCTCCCCTTTTCCATGTGACTGTGTGTAAAAAAGCGAGTCTCCATTTTCCTTGCAGCCACCTTTTAAATACTGGAACAGGGTGATAATATCTGCTCAAGCCTTCTTTTCTCAATGTGAAATAGACCCTTAACTCTGGATTTTCCATTATATAGATAATGCAGTACAATAAATAAAGAGTAACAAGGCAATGAGGTAGAAAAGAATTTACATCTTTGTTATTTTGAATAACTGGGCAATAAATTTAAAATGAAGCAATGTTAGTCATTACATTTCTGAATGAACAGCTCTAACAAAAATGGACATGGGCTTCTTAATGCAATAGCACATTGACAATTACAGTCAAGTTTAGGAAGAAACAAGTTTAAAATCACCCTTGCTGGTAAAGCTGAGTTTGATATTAAAAAACAACAACAACAACAAAAAAAACCCCCAAAAACCCCCAACAAAAAACCCACCAAAACAAAAACAAACAAACAAACAAACAAACAACCTAACAACCAAAAAATCCAAAAACAAAACCAAAAAACATAGAGAGAGAATCCAAAAGCAACAGTAGTCAGTTTTAATTATCAAAATCCAGGTTTTTCCTAGAAGACTTATTCCCCCTTCCAAAGCCAAAATACCAAATACCTACCACAGACTAGAATAGAAGGACTTTATATGTGTGCTTATATATCCATTTCAGCTTCTGTGCTTAGTTATGATATACTGTAAGTCAACTTCTGCAGTGCTTATGTTTCATTAATTAGGCAGCACTATCTGACTCTGTGACTGGAAGTCTCTGTTTAATACTGTGACTCAAACAGCCAATAGAGTGTAGAAGGGGTTGGAAAATGTCAGTGCCATTTAACAAACTATATACAGAAAACTGCTGCATTTTTATTAAGTCTTGAGTTTGATGTCCAGTTACAACATAAATTATTTCAGGTCTTAAGCTCATTATTCAGAAAATGCAAATAAAAAAAATCTACTATATGAGGGACAAAATTTCTTAGAATTAACAAAAGTTCACAGTGACAGCAGGATGCAGTTTATAATCATAAATCTGAACCTTTTTTGGAATTTAATTTTAGAGTCAAATTGCTGGATTGTTCCCATCTTTCAATATTGCATTGGTATTTTTAGCTATCCCCCGTGCTTGTGGATCTCAGTGTAAGATGGGGCTCAGTTTAGTTTAACATTTCTATTTGTTTTATGTACACTGGTAACAGCAAAGAAAAAAGTAACTTTTAGGCAGGTAAGCTTTAAGACTATTAAGGTAAACAGAAGGATGGATCATAGACAAGAATGAGTAATGGCAGTGATTGAACCAGAAGCAGCTATCTCAGCTTGCCACAAATATCATGTATATTTTATGCAAATGCAGTAAAATTACTTAAATACTTGAGCTCTTAATTCAAAATAGTAATTTAAAGTATATTAAGCTAGATGAAATAGAAAATCTTATGAGTGATAAAAAGCAAGAGTAACAAATGCATCTCTTTAAGAATCTGTAACACTTGCAGTTCTTACAAGGATGAGAATTACAATTTAATTTGATGGAATTATTAAAATTTTTATCAAGTTTGATGTGATATGATTTACATTTGATTTGATTTGCATGCTTAAATTTCAGGAAGGTACTTATCTGATTATCAAGTGAATTCAAAGTAGTAACGCAACTTCCTTTCTTGCAGTGACAAGAAGGTTGTGTCTAAGGCTTGAGTAAACTGAAATAATTGCTTGGAATGATCCCTTTTTTTCCCCCCAATACGGTCACAATTCAAAACATGTCTTGAATGATAAAACTGACTGATCCTCCAAGTGCCTTCTAGACCATCAGTAACTTTCATGTTCAGCTGGCAAGCTAATATAAAAATGTATCACATACACATCGGCTAAGTTTTGGAGCCAAATTTAGTTCACATCCCATGGATGTTTGATACTTTGCTTGTGAGGAGTTTGCTCTTTCTATAATCAGTAATTTTAATATGTTATAGTTCACACTTGTGTAATGAACAAGAAAAACAGCAAGATATTTCTGCTGTTCAGATGAGTAGTAATATAATGCAAATACAGCAACATGCCTAAATGGAAGACAGTTTAAACATGCAAAATCTGTGGCTGGAATAATTTTCTAAAAATGTCTTATAGATTGCTTCAGTTACAGAAAAAAATTACACTATGAGTTTAAGTTGTAGGAATTATTAATCAGATGTCTAAATTAATCAACATAGGTGTTATTAAGCAACATAGATGATATAACTGCATGTCTTGCTCAACATGTTATTTTGTAGATAATGAACATATTTTATTACTATTTATATTATATTATNTATATTATATTACTTCAAAACCTGAAAATATATTTATCAAATTAATGGCAAACATATCACAAAATTATTCATTGCTTTTAAAACCAAATAAGCAATTTTATAAATATGCTGTCATTGATTATGCTAGGTCTTAGACTGACTATATCTCTGTTAGTGTGATAGGTGCTAAGCAGATACTTAAAAAAAAAATTAAAAATAAAACACCCAAAGTTAGTGTCATTAATCTCTTCAATATTACCTTTCTTCTACCATAGCCCCAGATTAATATGGTCATTTCAGTTTCTTTAGATATTTACAGCAAATAAGAAGCCACAGAAATGAGGAGCAAGAAGATTGTCATTTGATACTCCAGCGTATTTTCTAGCAATACAATCTATTGAAAATAAAGCAAAACAGTGCTATAACACAGAGAATACATTAGCACGGAACCAAGGGATGGCTTTAAGGTTAGGAGAATAAGTACACACTACACAACAATGTAGGCTTTTTGTAGTCCTAAATCAATGTCTGCACAAGTTTTTAATACATCTGAAAAAAGACATTGACTGCAGTATTAAAGTACTCCTGCACAACAACCTGCATCTTTAACAACATTCTTTTTACATGTATTCACAGCAACAGCCAAGTGCCTAATTTGAGGATTTGCAGTGAGCTTTCTAAATTATATCTATATACGAGTTGGTCATTTGTAATAACTGAAATCCATGCACCTTTAAGAAAAGGAAAGTGAGAAACCAAGGTAAGTGAAAATAGGCTTAAAAGACAACTGACCTTTCTCCACTTCATTCAGATTAGCAGCTTGCAGTGACAAAGACAGAAGAGACAAGAGACTTTTTACATTGTAATACAACAGCATAGCACATTAAGCTAATGCACAACTATAGCAGCAGAGAGGTTGATATAGCAAACGAAGCAAGCTTCAAAGTCTCACCTCCAGCAGAACACAACAAACAGAAGGGTAAGAAGTACATGCCACCGGTGGCGTAAGAGAGGTTTTACTTCTGGATCAGTTAGTTCTGTGATCTAATGACTGATGACAATGAGCAAGAAAAATGATTATCTGTAATCTATAGAATGTACATAAAATGACCTGAAGTTTACTAGACTGGGGTTAAAATAAAGGAGATGGTAATGTTAAGAGAATAGCAAGATTAAAGAGTGCAGGACATAGTGAGATATTTTATATGTTTTATTTTTCCAGGTTCCATCAGAAACCCTGAATGTCTGTTGATTCCATTTGCTTACTGTTGTGTCACAGTTACAATCTGTCATCCTAAGAAAGCTCATATTATAGTGCAAATACCACTTTGTCTTTCCACCTGCAACTGTGGTGGTTGCTGTAAAACTTAACTGCGGCAGAGCAAAACCGATTCCTGATTCGTGTGCAACAACAACATAATAAGCTTTCTAATTGCTTGTTTTTAAATCAACACAATATAGTTGAGAAGCATTGATTTTCAAGGGATTGTTAGAAAAGTCAAAAAGAGACTGTTAGGTTTTACACTGCAACATTCTTTGTAGTTCATTTCAGATTCTAACACGCCCTCCACATAAAAATAAGACTTCAAAGAAGAATGATTTGTATTTCATACCAGCATGTTTCAGCTGACTTCTTCCTTATACTGTGCTACTGGAATGTAAAACATATTTGCAGATAATCATTCACCCAGAAAAATATTCTGGGATGGTGCAATTCCATGTTGAGTATGTATATGCTGTGACATGTTGAACAAAGACAATTCAGAGTGTTGTCAACCGAATTAAAAGAGGACAGGAGAAGCCTACAGTGGCATTTTCTTAGTATATACACTGTGCCTCTTCGAGTTCAGGGATTTTCTGAGCTAGAGATCAATACCTCTGAATTTAAAAGTCTTTGTATATACTGAATATGAATATATAGCTTGTTTTCCTGATTATTAAGGTACTTTTGGCCAGCTAGTACAAGAATTCATTTAGTGAAAAATCCTTCCATAAAAAACAAACATCAGAAATATGCATTTCTGATTTTGACCTGTTAGAACAGATATCAAAATCCAAATGTTTACAAAGTTCCTCATGAAAATCACTCTATATATACTTGATCGGGATTCTGTTATTTATCTTTCAACTCAGGTTATAGGCCAGAGAAAAAGAAAAGTTCTAAAAATTATTTGGTACCTCATACACACTTGAGGAAACCGTACAATTACTTTATATTCTGAACATTACCCTTTTTAGATTCTCATGTGTCCAGACTGCTTTCAATCTAATTCTTAACACTGAAGGTTATGTATTATGCAAGACCGTTGATAACAGATATGAGGACCCCTTGGCTAGCTCAATGTTTTACATTTTCACCTTATAACTTACGTCAAAAATCACCTAAGGTCTCACACATTGTGTCCTATTCTTAGATGCTTCATATAATAGATAGTATATTGTAGAATTCTATACTTTAATCTGTGTAATGGAAAAGCTAAATTTTTGCTACAATTACTATAAAATGAGTTGATGCTCTCATGATGCATTTAAAAAACAGGTGTCTTTTTTTAAAAACAAGTGTTGAAAAAAGTCTGATGAGCTAGTGTAAATTCTCAACAGTTTTTAACTGGGAGATTAAACTTACTGATTAGAAATACATTGTTTTGATTTCTTTTAGAGCTCGTGAGAAGACTCACCTACTCACGTGTCTTACTGACTTTAGTAGAGATTATGAGGAGGCATTGTATGTGTAAAACTCACAGTATGGTTATGATAAAATTATGCACAGATATGAAACACATTTAAAAATGCATTTTCTTGTATTTTGACTAAAGAAGCAAAACTGCAATACAAACATCAAAAAATTATCAATATTCTCTCCTTTTTTCTCTATCCATAGAGATATATAGAGAAGTGCTTCCATTTTTATTTCAACTGTAAGTTTAAAACTTACATTTCATTTACAATACTCCAAAAATGCAACAGGCACACTTAATCAACCTTTTAGGCTAGCACCTAGCTACAGACAATCCTTTGTATCCACTTCATGGATATTCAATAAAAAGCAAGGTATATTCCCATGGCATACTGTGAATCTGACAAGCTATGGACTCTTAACAGTTAAAGGCACCCAAAGTAAGGTTGAAAATGTAGATATGAGCAACACAAGTTAAAAACACCTGCAAAGCTGCAGAGGAGGAATGCACCTGCAAGGGAACGATCTCCTATGTAATGGGTATATGAAGCCTCTTACCATGAAACCACTGAAAAGCAATACTGGACTGATGTGACTTTGCTTTGCACTCCTCCAGCCTACACAAGAGAATACCTGATCCCATTTTTAAAGGAGATAGCAACTGATCCCAGGGGAGCTGAACTTGACTCTCATATACCTGAAGTATTAGTTGTAGGAGAACTGCTGTTTCTACTCCCTGAGGCTTACCTCTTATTTCTTTCCAAGGCTCAAATTGTCAATTGCACTTAGATGTTAATACTGGTACTTGGCAAAACAGTATTTTCTCTCATGAGAAAATTATGTTTATCCTTCCACAGATGGATCATCCACATATGGTTAAATAGCTTTTTGGCTTTTTTACTGCTTTAGATATTGTAGCTTATCCTGCATGGGGAAGTTTCTACCAAACATCTACCCAGAATAAGTACTGGATGAATACCTCTGTTAGATTATGAAATTGCATTTCTTATACTTGTGTTTCAACATCCTCACTTGCTGTGCATTCCCAATATTTAAATACTGATTTTAAATTTGAATACCCTAAAACATGGGACCAATCCAACAGTCTGTAGAAGTAGCAATGGAAACACTTTGGATGAGAAAGGAGTAAATTGGGTTTTCAATAAATAAAATTAATTTATGCATTCACCTCCCCTTACAGTTTCCCAGAGCTCAACTTTGATCAATGACAGTAAAAATCTAGGATGACAGAGTAGAATTAATTCCAAAATTATGGTTGATCTTACATTTCTTTTTTATGCATTTCAAATAATAATGAATTTGAACTCTATGTTCTTTCTAGCGGTCAACTGATAGAAAATAGATCTGTCTGGTTAGAAGAGCTTTAAAAGGTATCAATGCAAACAACAGATCCTACTTCCTCTGTGCTGCTGTTCCAACTATCCTCCATTCCCACAGAGACCATGACAGCAAGCAAGAGATCCTCTGTCACAAAGAGGAAGATACGCTTTGGCTTGGCTGCCAACTGACAGAAACAAAAGACACTTGTCTTTTTATTCTGTGCAGGAAGCATCACACTCGGTATTAATATTTCTAGTGGAGTACAGGACAGCATTCAGGGGTGTCAAATACAGTTCCCCGATGGCACAGAAAAATTCTTTATAGTAAAATGAGGATTAAGGATAAAAGCAGAATATTTTTTCAGATTTCTACAGCTATGGAGGTCCTCCACTGGGGTACCTAGGCAAACAGTAAGGAGGGGCACATTTTGAATGACCCATTAAATATAAAAACGCTGTAATTTTAAAACTAAAAAAGGAATTAATGAAGGGACATTAAATCTAGTTTGACTACAAACCATAAAGGAGAAAAAAAATGGAGGGACACCTGGTATTAAGTCAGTTGTAGAGTAACTACTAATATACCTGCAAAGTAGAAAATATTACTGTTCTGCTAGGAATTCTTGAATTACCTGTGCTTTGTCTTATACTCCTACCTGTATATTCAGGTGGACAAAGGCAAGTATAGTTATTAATTCCATCCACACAAGTAGAATTGTTTTCACAGTCATTGTCTTCACAGTCATCAACATTTACTTCACAGTTTTCACCTTCAAATCCATCGGCACAAGTGCACCTGTAATACAGAAAACCAAAAAACACATGGACATTTTAGGTGGGGAGTCCAGACACGGAGTTCTGTAATTAATAGAATTACATTAGAATTATAATATTCCACAACAGAACATGGTTGATATAATGTAAAAAGCCTTTATTTTAAACAATTCCAGAGCCTCTTTTGTAATTTAAATTACAGAAAAATGCTTCTAAAGTCATATCTTAGTCTTTAGTATAGGGACCCTGCTAAATTAAACCATGGGGCATTGCTTTTGGAAAGTATTCTTCCTTTACATTGTTAGATTATATGTCTTATGGAAAGTGATCCTTTTGGTTCTTTAAGGTTAAGTACATAGAAAATACTGTGGATTCAGTGATTAGTATATAATAGTAGTTTTCCACAATCATTCAGTCAAATGCACCAAAATAAACCTCTCTTTAATGTACATGCATTCATATAAAAAACCAAAGTCTGCATAAATTCTTCAAAGCAGTAATTTATTTTTTGTTTTTAATCATGTTTCTGCAAAACAAATACATCAAAATAGATAGTAGATGTAGAAGCCACTCAAACAAGAATTCACATACAGTTTCACGTAATTTGCACTACCTGTAATTTCTGAAGCTTTCACTATGAGATTGCTTTGATTTTCAAAATATGTAGTGTTCAAACAAATAAATGAAAAAGGTCAAATTCTGAGGCATGACTAGGTCAACTTAAATTTTTGAGGCATAGTATTAGGATGTCTACACTTAAAATTGAATAGAAGACTATTTAATCCTTGGGCTGAATTTGGATTAAAAGTAAGAATAATGTCATAACGGATTGTAGGATAATGAATTGTATTTTTTTGAAGTGTCATTTCTAACAAGCTTGAGGTGTAGATTGTAAAATGACTAATAATCTCATATAAGAATGCTAAAGAACTTTATTTCATAATTCATGAAGTACATCTGGAGTAATTGTACTGTGTGATTAAATAACTCAAGATTAAAAATGCTCACAGCATGTTTATCTGCTGGCATAGTGAGTTTCAAATGAATCATTAATTTTCTGTTTCACTGGGATTTACATTTTATCATTTACATGCTGTCTGTTGAAGTAATACACACAACAACAGATGAATTATGAGATTTTTTCAGCAGGGATCTAGCTAGCTATTAATTAACATAATGGAGTCAATACTATGCTGTCTTGACCTGATATGCCTCAACTAATCACAGTCATTTGTTACTGTTTTTAACAGATTCAAAGCTCTAGAAGCTTTCCAAGGATGGCCAAAAGTTCTGAAAACTTCCAAAGCACTAAAAATCTGCCTTTGTGGTGCTCTCACCAGCACACAGAGAGAATCTAAAGATTATCACCAACATTAGTTTACCATAAAATCTCAGTAGTTTTCCATCCTGTTATTACAATTAAAAAACCTACCAGAAACCATCTTTTTCTCCTTCTTTCAAATGACAAGTTCCACCATGGTGGCACGGGTTACTAATGCAAGCATGAATGGGAACATCACAGTCTTGACCCTACACAGGGAGCAAAAATTATAACGTAAGAAGAAAATACAGACACTAGTGGAAGGGAGAAAAAGAACACTTAAAGGTTTTTAAGGGTAAGCTTACATTTCAATGAGCTTTTTCCACCTCATGCAGTACCTACCTTGAAACCATATGGGCATGTACATCTGTAGAAGTCAACTGGATCATTATTGCAGGTTCCATCATTTTTACATGGATTTGATAAACAGGGATTACACTTTGCAAGAATATTAATGTCCACAGACCCTTAAAAATAAAAATTGGATAGTCAGAAACAAGCAACTAATAATTTACATTGGACAGGATCTATCTGACATTTTGCTTTAAATTTTAAAATATACTTTAGACCTTATGGTGTTTCTATATTAATGAAATGCTGAACTGTCCTTCATTTTTTTGATGCGACCAAATAAATCTGGGATTGGATTTTTGGTTTAAGTATCACTTTCTAGTTTTTGTTAAGAAGCTGACACCTAAGTGATTTCCATATTCCTATTCTCTGAAAGCTGTACAGTTCTGATCCATAATTACCTTTCCTTTGTATTATCAAAATGAAGAATACAATTTCAGCTTTTGTTCTGTTATGGAGTAGGAATTGCCTGAGAGAAAATGGGCTATCAGTTTTCAATCGTTCTCATGATGGTGTTACTGAAAACATTTCTTTAAATGCATTTTTGTTTTAACATATTTTTTATCTGCAGGATCACACAGATGGTAAAATGAAATGGCAAAACTACCTGCAAATTTCTTGAAAATTTGCAAACTGTAATGTAAATTGCGTTGTCCAAGCTATCTCACCATAAACTCTATACTGTGTCTTTCCTCCTTATGGGTCAGCCACAGTTCTGTGCATTACTGTGTTAGTTGAGCCCACAAATCATGTAAACTGTACCTCAAACCTATGTGCAAGTGAAGACTGCAATCCACGCTTGCAGTCTAGCTTCAATTAATGATTATAATGAAAGACATCTGAAACGGAAAATGACAAAACCCTACGTTGTGGAACCCAGACTTGCGCTTTGACTTACACAAATCTTATCTCTGTTATATAGGTTTTTTTTTTGTTTGTTTGTTTGTTTGGNTGTTTGGTTTTTTTTTTCTGTAGTTTCCTGGTTTTACAGCCATTTTTTGGGGAATTTTCAAGTTAGAAGCCAAACTCCTGGGGCCTTCTAGAGAAAATACCTGATTCCTCTGTAAGAGGTTTTACAGGAAATGAGCTAAACTGCAAAGTTTTCAAAGCTAAAAGGGCTTTGCTCAGATACAGATTTTTAAATTAGATTGCTTTACTTTCTTATTTTTCTTTGCAAATTAATCTCATATTAACTGTAAAGGGGCTGGCCTGGAAGGAAACCATGTGATTGTAAGGATCAAGTAAGGAGTGTTAGACGAAGAGTGGGTGACCTTTTAATTTTTTTTTTTTTAATCTGCAGTTGCTGGTATCCTTCTGTGTCACAACTTGCAAGCAGAACACGGTAATATGTGATAAAGTGCTTATTGCCAAAGCCATAATCTGTATGGACAGTTAATTTTTTTTTCTCTTCATTACATTATTTTGAAAGAGAAATCTATACCTGGTCAAAGTACCTGTTAGAGCTGCACACAGGCGAGGTAGGAAAGTTGAAACAAATATAGACTCAACATCTAGAAAGTCCTGACTGTAGTCTAGACTATTGCTTATTATTGAGTATATTAGGAGGTTCTATGAAAAAAAATTAAGTGAAAGAGGCACATACATAAAAATTTGTAATACTGTGCTGTAACCTGGAAGTCAATCCTCCCTTCTATTTATTCTGAATATTATATCCTTTTTTCAACTTTTCATGCCATAAAATGCTAATTAATTGGCACAAATTAAAAAACATTCAGTAACTAAGGTTTTGTTCCCAAATGGATTAGCACTCTAAATTTCACTTCTAAAACAGAGACAGAAAATGGGAACCTAAGTCTCAACAAGAGAATAAGCAATTATTATCTGATTATTATCTGATTTTTGTACTTTTTTTATTTCAAACTAATGTATATGTAGTATCCAATATAAATGAATATTTTGATTTATCATTCTTCAGTTGTAAGATCAAAAAAAAAGTAAAGGTAGCTTTGGAACCTATTTTCATTTTCACTATACTGTCCCTTTATTCTTCCTGCTTGCACGTGTTAAAAGACTTGTATATGAAAAAGAATTTGGTTTATAACACATTGGTTAGTTTAGTTTTTCAAATTGTAGACATCTATGTTTTTGAATATGCCCTGAGGAAAAAAAATTTCTTTTTTAAACCAAGAAAACCTATCAGTATTTTATTAACATAGATATATACATCTAAGCTAAGATGTTTTAAGAAAAGCCATGACACGAATGGTCTCAAGCCAGCTTCTAGAGAAACCTGTGGCAAGAAAACCTTTAAGCTGTGACATTTTATGACTCCTCTCTTGTATATGGCCTCTAAAGCAGTATTTACACTGCTAATGAAATCACCAATTTTACTACAATGCAATTGGAGTAATAATTTCAGTTAGATACTCAGATTTTAAACCCAGACTTCTGAAATAAAAAAACCCGTTAATACAATATACCAAATGATATATCTTGAACAATCATCTGTAAATTAATCACAGAGGAAAACGAACAGTACACATGCATGTCTTAGGAAAAGTCTGCTTCAGGTACACAAAAGGAAGGTCAGAAGGTCTGTTCTTAAGCAGATCACCCATTCCAGATCTGCTTATAACCTTACCTGGTATCAGAAAACCACAAGGCCCTGGAATCTCTAGAAGCAGGGCATGGATGATAAAGAGGTAAAAGTAAAAGATTGAGAAGCTGTTAGAGGCCGCATTAAAAAAATTAAAGAAAAAAACCACCCAAAACCGTAAAAAATAACTGGAAGAAGAAAATATTAATGGATGATTCCTGCAGTAAAAGAATTCATAAAATTAGAGTAAGGTAAAGGGACTTGGATGAGCTTTAAAACTGAGATGAGACTTTGCTGTAAAACACCATTTTCACTGGGAACTATTCATTATGTAGGTAAAATTCAAGCACCCAATTCACTAGAAATTGAATCCGTGGATAGTGATAGGAAGGAATTACATACTACTCTTTTCCTGTAAATACATATACAGTACAGACCATCAACAGATACTCTGAAAACAGCCCTTTCATTCACAGGCAAAAAAATTGGTTTTAATAGGAACACAGCATCTTCCTAATTTCTATTATTCAGCAGTTCACTTTTAAGCAAAAGATAAAATTACTTCTCTTTTAGCAACAGACTCAAAATGTCTAACAGGACAATCATGTCACTGAAAAGCTGCTGATTTGCAATCTAATTGTGAGCATCTTCACAGGACAGTGGCAGGAAAATTATTTTCTTTCAAAGGTATTCATAATACCAGATCTCCACTCTTGGAAGTGAAACAAATACACAGTCCTTACCCTGCGTAATAATATAAAGAATCTTTTCTGATGGGCAAGAGGGAGTAAGACATAATTTCTGGATTGTCTGACAGAAACATAACAATGATTATAGGCAGAAGTGATACAGTTTGTAAAACTGACAAAGCTGGAAAATAACTAAACATGTTCCTCACGTCCATGTAAATATTTTTTCATTTGTATCCCTATGACAGCGTGCAATGAAAGCATATCTACAATACTGTTCAGTGGATGCTGGTAGAGAAACTGATCACACTGGCCAGCAAATGTCCTACCTAAAATGAGGCTAAGAGACTTTGCAACAGAGGACTGTCATACGTAATGAACACTGGCATGACCTCAGAGATGTACTGGTGAAAAATTTCAAGAAGGATTCAGAGGGAAAAAAAATTCACTAGCATCACAAGTAACAAGATGGCTTCCAGTCATATTTATATATTAAAAAAACAAACCCAAAAAGAAAAACAAACAAACAAACAAAAACAAAAAACCAAAAAAAAAACCCAACCCTTTTTGGACCGAAAGTCTAAAGAGAAAGGATTAGAATAAATAATAGATTAAATACGCAGTAAAGAAAATCTTCGGATAAGACAAACTTTGTCAAAGTCCCAGTGCCTTGCTTTTATAAGAACAAAATGACAAAGGGATAAAGCTCACTTTTGAAGATACATTAAAAGATGAATAAGTCAAAACAACTTGAAGATCACCTAGACACTGAGAATAAGTTACTTCTACAAGACTAAAGAACACCTGATGCCTCAGAAATCACGAGCTTAGCAATGGCTTACAAATACAAGAACACTTTTTTTTTCTTTTTAAATTGGAGTTTCAATGTTTTTAAATCAGGACCATGAAAAATGAGGCTACAGTAGTAGTTTTCTGTGTTTTCAAAATATTTAAGATGGGATAAATAAGTGGAAAAGAGAAAGATTAAACAGCAAACAAACCAAGTTCTCACTTGATGTAAAGTAAAAGGGTACTTTTGTAAAAAGTGATAGTACAGCTCAGAAAAAGAACCTAGGAATTAACAGACAATAATATAAGTTGTGATATAAATGCAGCAGTACTGGTACCAACATGGAGTTAAATACCCTGAGGCATCTGCCTGTTTAACAACATTTTAGATCGAGACCTCTATAGTGGTTATCACATTCCTTTATCTACCTTTTTCTTGGTTTGCTTTTGGTTTGGTATGGTCTGTGCTTTCTTCTGAAATATCAGAGACATATTATACATTTAATTGCAGACTGCAAGGATTATGGATGTATTTCCAGTTCTTATAGTAAACAGCTTGAAGGAAAAATGCTGAGGGAAGTGTAGATGTTTAAACTCTTATCCATGACTGAGCCACTACAAAGTACCTGTGTACATCCTGTACTTTGATGTACTATGTACATCATGAGGAATACTGTACTGCAAGTCCAAAGACTTTTTTCTCTATTTATTTTAAAAGAGATACGAATTAAAATCTTTAAAATAAATACATTTCCTGAATGGAACCAATGACTATATCCTTAAGTATGAATAATAATGACAAGGCTAAGTTAAGATGTTCTAATAAATGTATTTTGAGTACAAGACTTAGTTCACAGCTCAACTATTTGTAAAAATTAAACATTGACGCTTCAAAGGAAAAAAAACCAGCAACAGTACCTTGGCAAGTAAATTTCTTAGAAGGAGTTGTGAGAAGAAGTTTATCTGCCATTTCTCCAGGACCAGCACAACGTGCAATACCAGGTTCTTTGTATTCTGATTTTACCCAGTCAGATAGCCACTGCATATTACAATCGCAATAAAGAGGATTTGCTCCAATAGCCCTGTGGAAAAAAGACAAATAAAAAAGTGAGTCAAGTTTTAAATGGCTGCTTTTTAAACAAGAAGCCAGAAAATGAGTTGGCAAAAACCATTCAAAACACAAACCTGCTCTCCCACCACCAAACTCCTGTTACAGCACTAAGTGTCTGGATTTGGGTTCTAGATCAGGAAGTGATAGTTTTAGTAGAAACATAGTCCAGAAATCTAGATATTCTTAATAGCCCTAAGCGTGAACTTTGGTCAGCTAATACCAACTAGCTCAGTTTCACTGTTATTTTGTAATGGTGAAGATCAGCTGCATCAGCAGAGTGAAACTGATACTGGGCAATTTAACAAGATAACAAGAATAAAGTATTTCTTCTCAAGCAATCAAGACAATTCCACAGAGTTCTGCCCTGATATTTCTCCTTTTCAGTTTATGGCACCCAGGCTGGTACATACCATCTGTTTCTAAGTTTCCAAATTGGATTTAATTATTTCCTCTTTGGAGCTGCCTCACTGAACTCACAACTATGTGCAGAATTCTGTAAAAGTTCTCTGCTGCATGAGAAAATAAAACCACATTATCCTAGCTTTGCAATAGTTACATAAGAATTGCTTCATTATGAAAGTAAATCTGTTTCTTTAAATGGTAATCCGTGTGACTTTTTTTAATTAAAAATAATTTAGCTAGAGATTTTTAGAATTACTTTCTGTAACAGCTTTTTAAGTGTTTATTTTCTCTGCTAGAAACTATAAATACTCTTAAAACTCTGAAAACAATGAGACATTGTGTAGTTAATTAGGAGGATTGAAGCCTTGTGCTATTCTGTAAAGATGTACTCATGTTCCTTTTAAGAAATACAGTAATCATGGAGCTTTTAACAGATAATCTCAACATGTGCAAACACTGTCAAATGGTTGTATTAGAATATCTTCCTTCTCCAGATGTTTCAATACTTTCCACAGCTTTGAATCCGTGTGTCTTCTAGAGATACAAGAAAGTCTTTGGCAAGCAAAGGCAATAGGAACTACCAGAGCTGAAACACTCTTTTCTGCCCCACTGAGCAGAAAGCCCTCTCATATTAACTTTTTAATAAATTCAAGCTGTACTCAAGAAAATATACATATTTGTTCAGTCAGGCTTAACTCAGAGCAGAAAAAAAGGAGGTTTAGGAACAAGGGAACTTCCCATGCAAGGAGAAACACCTAGAATTTGCCCATTCTGCATTTGCAAAAGTGGATTACAGCCTGAACTAACATAATTGTTCTGCTAAAATCAGAATATTAACAAGGATAACTGGTATCCATTAAGAAAAAAGCACCAGCAACAATAAAATCTATCCAAATTTTACTGATATTTCATGCAGATAAATTAGTTTAATAGTAGCATTTGAATGAATTATCAATGACTGAAAGTTTAATCAGTATGAAATTTCTGAGAGCTAAATATAAATGTCCAATACTGAATGAGAGACAAATAATTAAGTTTTTAATAACTGTGGCTGTTCAGAAACTTAAACCCCCAGATACATCTAAAGGCACTAGTCAACATAGTCCTCAAAGTTTTAACTATCCATAAACACCACAAGGTTTGCAGAAGGTAGCTTGTTCTAATTTAGGTTCCAAATGAAAATTAAAAACCAGAAAACTATTGCCTCAATTTTTTTCTGATATCAGATGTGATGTGTTTAGTGTCAAGTTAACAAGACACAGAATCATAGAATAATTTTCATCTGTTCTTACCGCCTGCACAAAGCAGGGCTGCCTTGGTAGTCAGAGCTACTTAGGGCTGTTTCCAACTGAGCTCTGAAAATCTCCAGGAATGAAGATTCTCCTGCTTCTTTGGGCAACCTGGCTGAATCATCCTCACAGTGAAGAATTTTTCATTATGTTCAATGAAATTTCCCTTGTTGCAGGTTTTGGTGCTTTACTCCGATTTTTCACTGTGCACCTCTGAGTCTCCATCACTGCTGTAATCCTTAAACTTGAAGACTTGTAGGTCTCCCCTTTCTTTGGGCTGGATAAGCCCAGTTCCTGTAGCTTCTCCTGACAGCTCATGCAATCTAGCCACCTCCCAACCCTGCTTGCCTCTATGCAGGATTTGCTGTAGTTCATAATCACCTGCTTTGTACTGGAGCAACTGGACACATATTCCAGATGTGGCTTTAGGAGGGCCAAGCAGAAAAGAGGGACCAGTGTCCTCTATCCCCTGGCTGTTCACTTTCAAATTTAGCCCAGTGTCTTTAACCTTCATTTCCATGAGGACACAGGGCAGAGAAGTTCAACTTGCAGCCCAAGCAGCAGGCCAGGATTTTTCTGCTGGGATGCTGCAAGCTCTCTGGCCAGTGCCCAGCCTCTGAACAAGCCTGAGCTTCTTCCAGAGAACTTCTTTGCATTGTCTTTGTTTGGCTATATGAAACTGGCTAAGCCAATAAAATATATATAAAAACAGCAACAAAAAGTATACCAGTTGAATACTTACAGGTGTGATAATGCTGAAAGATCATTAAAGGCTCCTTCAGGAACAACAGAAATATCATTTCCATGCAAAGACCTTAAAGAGAAAAGAAACTATATAATACCAAAGCATAAAAAATCATCAGGTTAACTTGGCAAAAAGTCTTCAGCTTTTCACATTTTTTTGTCTTCCAGTTCCTCAGTGTTTCCAACTGTTTGTGGTTTCATGCTTTTTTGGTAAGGTCTAACTGGCAGCTTATTTGTCATTTGATTTTTTTTTTTTTGCATCCTGGATTTTTATAAGAAATATAAATGCTGTAATTATTTTAAAATTGAAAAATAAAAGTTGATAAAGTACGCACAGTTATGCAAAGTAACAACTAGATTTAGAGATAGCAGATAGCAGAAGAGTTTCTGATCTTTTTATCAGCTCCCTGATATTTGCATTAATTATGTTCATATGTTCTTTTTAATCTTTCATGGATTCATAGAACATACAGGCATTGACTGTTAATATGAGTATTAACATTTTTGTCCGAATTTAATAGTAGAGGTAGAAAATGAACAACTTCATTAAGCATCACTTCTGGGAATAGTGATACTTCTTCCGTAGAAAACCTGCTGGTTTCACCAACCATATGAAGTTCAACAAGGGCAAGTGATGGGTTCTGCACTTGGGATGAGGCAGTCCTGGATGTAGGTTCAGGGTGGGAAGTAAGATGCTGGAAAGCAGTGCCAGGAAAGGGACCTGGGGGTCCTGGTCAGGGGAAAGTTGGATATGAGTCAGCAGTGCCCTGGCAGCCAGGAGGGCCAGCCCTGTCCTGGGGGGCATCAGGCCCAGCATCACCAGCCAGGCAAGGGAGGGGATTCTCCTGCTCTGAGCTGGGGCAGCCTCACCTTGGAAATTGCAGTTTTGGGTGCCACGATGTAAGAAAGAGAGGAAGCTATTACAGAGTGTCCAAAGACAACTAATGGTGGTGGTGAAGGGCCTTCAGAGGAAGCTGTATGAGGATGGGCTTGAGGCCACTTGGTCTGTTCAGCCTGGAGGAGACTGAGGGGAGACCTCGTTGCAGTCACATCTTCCTCATGAGGCGAAGAGGAGGGGCAGGCAGTGATCTCTGTGGTGATAATGACAGGACCCAAGGAAATGGCCTGAAGCTGAGTTAGGGGAGGTTTAGATTGAATATTAGGAAAAGATTCTTCACCCAGAAGGTGGTTGGCCACTGGAACAAGCTCCCCAGGGGTCAAAGCACCAAGTCTGACAGAGCTCAAGAAGCATTTGGGCAATGCTTCCAGGCACATGGTGTGATTCTTAATGATGATCCTGTGCATGGCCAGGAGTTGGACGCAGTGACCCTTGTGGGTCTGTTCAAACTCAGCTCATTCTGTGATTCTGTGAAAAGTATCTCTCCTTTTCTATAAATTCATTCAGTTACAAGTTCTACCACATATAGAACTATGGTTCTTGAAATTATCCATATTTACATTGAATAACTGAAATTATGAAAGCACACTTAAATAGTGCCATGCTTTAGACATTTAATCCAAACAAATATTTAAATGGTTATAAATGACCCACATGGAGGCAAAAATTACATGTTCTGCTGTGGCCTTTTGAAAAGCAATTTTTGCAGGCTTTTTTCTGAATGACAAACTGAAGCTGTAAATGACACCGATTGTTCTTTATTTTCCTTTGTCCATTTTTGTGCTCTGTCAACCATGTTTTTCCTAGTAGTCAAATGGAAAGATTTCTTGCGACCAAAAAGTAATGTCATTGGGTTTTAAATACTTAATCATGACATCATGGCTTTGGAAATACTCCCACATTAAATGAAACAAGACAAAAAAATTTACTGTTGGAATAAAAATACTCAAAATTTGACTGCAAACCCCCCTTGCTATATACTGAAGGAATTTATGCATATGGCATTTTTGGTAGATTTCAATGCTTATAGCAAGGAAGAACATAAAACAAAAAAAGAAATACAGCTGACATTAAAACTCAAAAAAGTAGAAAGTGCATGTCTTAGATTTTTAAGGCTACATAATTATCACTTCTTGGTAGGTGTTAAAATCTGCACAATTCCTATGGTTCTGCTATCTTCTGTACACAAATAAAAATTATGAAAAATAGGAATGATTAAAAAATAATACTTACAACAACCTAAGTGATTTCAACCCATCAAAAGTCCGTGCAGGAATACATCTTAGGCGGTTGTAACTAAGAATTCTGAAAATATATAAAATGCTGTCAGAAATGTATCAGTTAGTCAGTCAACTATGCAGAGCATGACCAAAATCAGCTTTTGCATTCATAGCTAGTTAGGAAACAAGTTATTTTACAGCCTCCAAACCAAGCAAGTTTTAATATCAACTAAACATCCTTTCTTTCCAAGACAAAACCCCCATTGCAATGCCTCCAAAGAGTCACTGTTACATGTTTAAACTTACAAGGTGAGCAGCTGAGTCATGTTGCTGAAGCTCTGATTAGAAAGAGTGCTGATTCTGTTGTTACTTAAATCTCTAAAAAAATAAATGCAGAAATTCAGACCTTAAAATGAATGCCCCAGTCCCAAAACACTGTAAGTTAAACTGACACACATTTTCATTAGTAGAAGTAGTATTATCATTGATACAGCTATTTAAAGCAGCACTTGTTTTTATTTTCACATGCCATATATAAGCCCAGCAAGTTCAGCTTGATCAATAAAAAGCATTCTCATTTCAACACAGATGAAAAAGCAGTGCAATGCATTCTAATACAATAGCAATGTTCATCATGCTACCAAGTTAATAATGCAATCCTTCATGAACTCAAGCACAAAAATGAAAGTAATGCTTTAAAGTGGAAGTATTCTAGTCATGTCCCTAATGACACCTGAGTAAATATCATTTAATACTCTACTTAACACTTACATGATGAAGACATCAAAGCCCAGAGCCATTATTATAAAGAACTTAGATTTACAGAAAAAGCATTAATGTCTTCTTTGGTCAAAATTCTAATGAATAAAGTCTTAAATATAATTATGATGGAAGCTGTAGTGGTATGCTGGTAGCTTCAAAGATGCTGTATTCAATGTGAATACTGTCTGTTCTTTATTCTCATATTGTGCTTTACTTTTAATTTTATGTTGACTATTTCAGTATTGTTTCATGTATTTTGTGGTGAAATACTGCCTTTGCTTCTGAGGGAATCTTGATATATTAATTTAAGAGCACTGTTGAATAGCTATGCAACATACATATTTCCCCATTTGAAATTTTTGTGTAAGCGTGTAAGATGACTGACTCATAATAAACATATTAGGCAACTATAACAGAGAAATACATTCAAAAGAGAACAAAATAGATAAAAAGAAACTACTTTCTTTGTTAATCTGGAATTCAGGAGACTTGTATGTAATTCTTTGTTAGACCACAGAACTATGCACAGTGGTTTCTTTTTCCAAACAGAGCTGAGGAACATTCTCAACTACATAACAGCAGTATGAGTAAACGTACAGAGGAGTTTAAAATAATGTGCCCTGCAGCTCTCATAAATGGTAATATGATGGTAAAATGCTAATACTCATTTGCATTCTGTTTACCATTCATCTATTCATAACTTACCTAAACTATTCACAAAGATTTCCTACAAGTTCTACACAGGATAGACTTGAAAATATTGCAAGGGCCTTTTTTCCTGATATTATTTGAAAAACACAAAAAGTTTTGAAAGTGTGGGTTTTAAAAAATTTGATTGTGACTTCTTTTGTCTAACATGAGGTAAATAAAGGAAATTAATTTCTTGTTTTTGAATTGCTCTAAACCCAGTGAAAAATGAAATTTAAGGGATTCAGTTACTCCCCTCCACTTTCCCTTCTGATTATAATGAAACCACAAACTGCTTTCAGAATGTAACACAGTTCAGCCTCAGCTGGTACAAATTTTTATAGTCTTAACAAAGACCATGGAAATTACAGATGGAATTACAGGCATTTACATCTACAGTCTTCCTGTTTTTCTCACTGTACACTTAAAAGGTACAGAAATCATATTCAAACCATTCATGGAGGTAATAAATTTTAGAGCAACTGATGTTTTGCCTGAAATCACATGGTGAGTCAGCAATAGACTTGGCAACAAGGCATTTTAGACAAGCTCTCCCCTTGGGTCTCCTTGGGTCTCCTTTTTGCTCCTGAAAACCCTATACTATGGGAGAAACAATTACACTGACTTTATAAGATCTTATGTCTCTTTTGAGGTCAACTATAACTTTTGCTTTGTTATTTTGTGGTGTAATCGCTGGAATAAAATACCCATGCTCATAAAATGCGAGTATATTATATGTAGGATGTGATAAGAAGAATAAAATATCCTCAGTTATAAAATATGGTTGGGTATTTGCTGAATATGTTACCTTTTACAGGCTTCTTCATATAAATAAATTCAGGTGTAATTGTGTAAAATATTTTGTTTTGCTTTTAATTTCAGTAGAGAGCATTGCTTTAAAACTACTTACATGAGTGTCAAATGCTTGTAGTTGGAAAGCTCTTTTGGAACAAGGGTAAACTGATTTCCATCCAAATAACTAAACCAGAAAAAATAAAACAAAGAGCATTACGTATTTTATTAAAATAGGAGCATCTTCATCCACTAATCTCAGAATCCAACAGTTAAATTAATAGCAAATGAATGCATACTATTCCATTTTATAAGAAAACTTACAAATTTTGCTTTTCAGAGATAGAACTGAGGATTGTAACCTAACATCCAAATGCAACTATATCATATACAATGCATATTATGAAGTAACATAATAAAGACCATCTCTTGCATTATAGTTTCCATTTCACAATGACTGCAAAATGAGGTCTTTATCATCTCCATTTCCCACACACCTACACAGGAAAGGTAAGTCTGACTTCTGCAAATCACATCAAGTGTGGATTTTTAGCTATAGTAGAAAGAAACAGACTCTGGCATTGCAGAGGCAGTCCTTTACACTACAAACAGCAAGGTCTGGTTTTAGCTCTAACAGCAAATTTATTTGTCTTGCCTGTGGTTCAGGTCACCTTCCTTAATTTATCCCTGTAAATTTCATGATACATCAGTATATCATGCTACAATCCTATCCCTGTGAAGTATGTTAGTGACTGAAGACAGTAATCAATTACCCTTTACTAGAAAAGTTAGGTTTTTTTTCCCCCTCTCAGTAGGTTCACAGCTCCTGTATTATACTGCTCACTCTTCTTCCATGCTCATAATTCTCAATAAGAGACCTTCTCATCCTTAGAGTTAATGGGGACAGAGCTATCAGACTGTGCTGGCACCGGCGTTACAGGCAGAGGAAGGTAACAAGCCTTGCCTAAAAAACTTCCAGTGTGCAGCCAGACATAACAGAGCACAAGTGGAGGGGCTCTTCATGTAACCAGGGCAAGTAGTTTAGAGATTATAAGAAGTGCTGAATTTACCTGACACTCTGAAATGAAGCATATAGTGGCAAGAAGATTAAAGGTCTTTAGTTTCTCAGCTGGGGAAAATGACTTTGCTGATGATGGTATTACTTATGTTTCCTGGAACCCAGCTGGAAACTACACCCTCATTATCCCTATACAAAGAAGATATGTTTGCCATCCAAATACTTGCAACATGCTTGAGCTAAGAGCAGTCTTTGATAGGGACATTTTTTGTTTTATTTTGAGCTTAATGTCTTTACACATGCTATAGCATCTTTGGAAACTTTAGTCTTGACTAAATGGATGAGGTGAAATACAGTTAAACTTCACAAAAAAACCTGTCTACATCTAATCAAAAGGCTGTCTTTCTTCTTTTTTTTTTCTTTGGACTATGACTTCCTAGGGCTGCTTGCCAAATCCAAAATGTGTCTCAACAAGCTTTATACTTACACTATGTTAATGGTGGTGAATAGAGTATGGGCTCATTAATTAATTATTAAAAAAAACCCAAACAACTTTTAAAATTTTTGAAGAAGTATTCTGAGTAAATTCTTTTATCAACAGATACATTAGGTTATATTATTAAGCTTCATTAGAACTGAGGTACTACAAGTATCCACTTGCCTGATAAAAACTCCTCCTTGTTCAAATGAAGTAACTATTAAGATATTTTATAAAACACATGAAGAGTACATCTTCGAAGAGCCATGCATGCCAACAAGCAAGAAGAATCAATCACAATGCAACTGTTAACAGGAACCACCTTCATTATTCTTTTGAAAAATATGCTACATTGCATGCTTAGACACTAAAGCATACAAAATTGTACACAAATGAATTTTCAGTCACAGGGTTCCATTTGCAATTCCAAAAGTATCTCTCTTTAGCTGCTTTGTTTTACATTGCATTGATGACCTCGTACTGACAAATTGTATTTATATTCAAGAATTCAAGAAAGTCATCTTTGAGGAAAAAAACTAAACCACCCAACTCAAAGCCTAATGAATTGTAGGTTTATATATCTGTGTGCTAATTTGAGATCTTAATAATTCCTACTTATCAATGGCTAAAGACTTTTACATGCCATTAAGCACTAGACTAATGGTGGACATCTCACAATCTTCTATATAATACGAAACCATAAAACAGTAAAATCTTTTAATTATTTACAAAACGTAGTTACAATGTTTTTTGGAAAAGCACTACATTAACCAACCATTATAAAACATTATTAAATACTTGCCATATGTAACACAAACCAAGATTTTTTTTCCTGTAAATTATTTCTATTTCTTTCAATATTCCGATCTATCTGATCAAGAATCAAAACAAATGAGTATCTCAATTTTTAGGTTCCTATTTTCCTTTTCATAATGCATAAAAATTTGCTCATATAGTCTTATGAGTAGCTTATTCAGTTAATATCTTCAAACAATACATGAAGTAGCAAGCTCTTTTTTTGGTATCTATGTTACTGTCCACCTGCATATTCAAATAATATCTTTCATAAAATCCAGTCTTAACAATTTTTCTCACAGACAACATGTTTCAATAGATTGATAAAATAGCACAGATTTTATAAAACTGCCTGTGTGAAAAGGAAGACATTCTATTAAAACCAGTGCTTTTGCAATATCAAAAAACTATCATAATCTCTGCATCATAGAATATCCTGAGTTGGAAGGATCACAGAATCATTAGGATTGCAAGGAACCTCTGGAGATCATCCAGTCCATCCCCCCTGCAAAGTCAGGTATACCTAGAGCAAGTCACACAGGAGCACATCCAGGTGGGTTTTGGATGTCTGCAGAGAAGCAGACTCCACAACCTCACTGGGCAGCTTTTGCCAGTGCTCTCACAACCTCAATATAAAGAAGTTCTTCCTCATGTTGAGGTGCAGCTTCTTGTGGCTTAGTTTACAGTCATTAGTCCTTGTCCTGTTGCTGGGCACCATGGAAAAGAGTCCAGCACCATCCTGTTGACACCAGCCTTTGAGATATTTGTAGGTATTGATGGGATCCCCTCTCAGTCTTCTCCAGACTAACCAGGCCCAGGTCCCACAGTCCCTCCTCACAGAAGAGATTCTTGGCCCCTAATCACCTTTTTTGCCTCTACTGGACCCTCTCCAGTAACTCCTTGTTGTTCTTGAACTTTGGAGACCAGAAGTGAACACAATACTCTGGAAGTGACCTCACAAGAGTTGAACAGTGAAGGAGGATCACTTCCTTTGACCTGCTGGTTACACTTATCCCAGTGCACCCCAGGAAGGACTGGACACTCATGGCCCTGCTCAGGACAGACCCTAGAGTCACACTATGTGCCTGAGAGAATTGTCCAAACACTTCTTGGACTCTGGTAGGCTTGGTGCTGTGACCACTTCCCTGGGGAGCCTGCTCCAGTGTCTGATCACCCTCTGAAAAAGAACCTTTCTTCACAATAATTATACTTCTCACTGAAGTGAAAGTGACTCCCAGTGAAAGTCAGCTCCCAGCTGACTGGGACCTCTCCAGATAACCTCCAGAAATCATTGAGAGAGGCCTTGGAATGGCATCAGCCATCTCTTTGAATATTTTTGGATAAATTTCATCAGGCCCCATAGACTTAGAGAAAGCCAGCAGGAGCAGCAAATCCTGTGCAAGTTTGGTGTTGGCTGGGAGTTGATAATTCCCACAGTCATGGCGCTCCCGCTCAGGGCATTGGGACCTCAGAGTCAATCACTGGTATTAAAGACCAAAGTGAAAAAAGCATTAAACGTCTCTGCTTTGTCTATGTCACTGTGAAGTGACCATATTCATCAAAAAATGGACCAGTGTTATTTCTGGGCTGCCTTTTGCTGTTAAGATATTTAACAGCAAAAGTATTGCCCAGCTTCAGATCTAATTGAGCCAATTTCTTTCTACAGCGACGAGCAGCCCCTCTATATTACTCCCATGTCACCCAACCTTGTTTCCACTGGATGTACATTTTTCATTTTTGCCTTAGCTCCAGAAGATCTCTGCTTAGGTGAGCTGGCCTTCTGTCTCACTTGCTTGGCTCCTGACTTTTTTGAATTGCTTGCTCTTTAGCTCTTAACAGGTGGTACTTAAAAAGTGACCAGCACTGGTGCACCTCAGTACCTTCCAAAGCATTTCCCATGCAGATCTTACTAGTTCCCTGAGCAGCCTGAAGTCTGCTTTCCTCATATCCAGAGCTGAAGTTTTGCTGGCACATTTCCTCCTGTCAATAGAGATTTTAAACTCGACTGCTTTATGACCACTGTGGCCTAGACAGACACCAGATGCCCCCTTACTCACAAGACCCTCTCATTAACATGCAGCAAATCCCAGAGAGCAGCTTTCCTAATTCACTCCCTTAGTACCATAAAGCCATTGTCCAGGTGTTTTTAACTCCCTGACAAAGATGAAGGCCATTGATTTAGAGGATTAAGGTGCTTGATTTTGGGGTAAAAAGTATTGATTTAGAGGTATTAAAAAACATGTTCATTATGAAAACACATTCATATTATTGTTTCCTTTTTGCTTTTTTGTGTAATTGAACTTCATTCCTTTCTAACCAGCGACCAGAGATTAATCAGATTAACTGTTGCCCTTAATTTAACCCATTGTAACATGACATCCACACAGTTATACAATGGTTCAGTGCTGGGGACATAAAATCTGAGAGTGATTACAATTTTATATACATATATTTTTAAAGCTATTCAGTAACAGATAGTTTCTAAGACTGGTTTAGGACTTACAAAGCATTGATAATTCAAACTTAACCTCCCGTTTCTCAAGATAATGTGAAAGTCTTTATAAAGCAGTGGATAAACAAATTTCAACTCATCTACTAAATTCAATTTTTTGGTTTTTTCCCCCCATTCTTGACAATAAAAATCTGACATTAATTTTCATAAAAGGGATAAAAAGCACACCACTTACAGTTCAGTCACATCTTTTGGGATGCCTTTAGGCAAAGCTTTTAGACCTTTGTTGCTGCAGCGAACTACTGTGTCCAGACAAGTACATTCTGCAGGGCAGCGGGCCAGGGGAGAGCAGCTATTGTCATCATTTCCTGGTTAATAAAAACAAACAGATGCTAAGATTGCTAATAAATGTCTCTTCAGTATTACCAATAATAGCACATCTAGATTTTCTTCAAGCCAATGTGGTATTTCTGTACTGCAATATCTCAAGGTAGGGAAAAAATTACATCATCTATGCAAACCATCACTCGAAGAATTTACATCTCAGGTGATGCTTTATGTAGTGCAATGCTGTTTTAGTAGGTAAAAGTTCTATTATATGGAAAAAAATCATTAAAGAAAGAATAAATTCTGAAATGAAAGACAAAAAACTTAAAGAAGTATTAAAAACAGTCTCTTTAAAAAAACAAGATACAGCCTTGAAAATTGACAAACTAATAATGCAGTAAATGGAAGTATGTGTGAGAGATGCAAGATAACAGCATTTCTTTTAATTAAGACTTAATGAAGCCGCAAGCTATAACATGTCATGTTATTTGATCAAGTAACCTGAAAGAGTGCTTGATTCAAGCATCAGTGTTTGAAAATATTCTCACCTGTACTATAACATTAGATCAATTTTTTTATACTATTTCTAAATTATTAATTACAGTACTGAAGATAGGCAAGAAAAACTTTTGAAGGCATGTATACAACTGCCCATGCTTGCTGATCATCCAAAAATGGGTGTAAAGTTTTTAAACTGACATAGAAACTGAGCATGAAGGCCTTAAAAGTGCAGTACCTTGGGATCTATGGGAGCCATGCAGCTATCTATATGAAAGCTGAAATTATAAAAGGTTCAAATATTAATTTACTTACCATCATCGCATGTAAAATCCTGAATTGCCACATCCTGGATAGGAATCTCTTTGAGGAAGTAAGGCTTTTGGCAGCGAGGATTCCCCGTCACAATGCGTTTCTTCCTGAGCCAGTCTCCAAGCCACGCGAGATGGCAGTTGCAGTTGAAGGGATTGGCCAAGAGGTTTCTGAGAACCACAGGAAAGTTTATCCCACATGACACCATCCTTTCATTCTAAGGATTCTATTTTCAAAAAAGCATACCTTAAACACCGTTCTTCAAACAATCCTGTGCGTAAACCACAGGCGAGAGGTGTAATTTAGGCTCTGTGTGGTGAATCTTGATACAAGTTGTTTAGAAATAATTTAAAACTGTCAAAGACCTGACTTCATTTCAAGCCAATCTGTACCAATAATACAATAATTTCATATAGAGATGGAGGCTGATTACTTTACATTATTAGCTTTTACCTGACAACAGGTATTCCATTAATTTATCATCTCAAGATTTCCATCTTTTATTTGCTCCAGAGAATAAGTTTCCTATCTGAAGTGACAGTCAAGCTGATTACATGCCAGTTACAAGAATGAATTTACTTCTAAAAGCCTCAGTACTTTTGGCATCTCCTTATTGCAGCACAAACATATCGACAATTCCATTATTTATAAACATGTCATCCTTAATATGCAAAATTAGTAACTGGGAGCAAAGTGTCACTTTTCATGTAAAAAGGGGATTAAGTATTTTCCTGAATGATGCTACCTACAACCAGCACTTCTTCATGAAACTGAGTGGCAGCTTTGCTTACTCTTTTCACATCCCTTAAATTACATCACATTTAAATTTAAAAAAAGGAAGTATCTTTTTTATAGAAAATGAGACTGAAGCTTCCTTATAAAACACATATGAATTAAGATTCTCACCAGGCCAAGGAAATTTAAGCTAGTAATTGGGTGGCACAGGGCACAACAGACAACATGGTAATCCAACCAGCTGTGATTGTGTGCTGCCTACCTAAATGTGGCTTTCTACCCTGGTTTAGATCAGTGGGCTCCATGAGGGGAGTGAGCAGGATGTTTTTCCTGCCTTCTCAGAGACTTCCGCAAACCCGTCTAATGCTGTACCAAAGGGCACCATGAAAATATACTTTTCATGTGCCTAAGATGGTCCAGAAAACAAAATTTCTCAAAACTGCCTCTATGAAATCCTTTTATCCCTGAACTTTACTATTGCTGTGAAATTACACATCAAAGTATTAAGGGAAATGGTCCCCAAAGGTCAGAGATTTTAACATGGTTGTGATAAAAGATGAACGTGACTTACAGCGTGGAGAGCGAATGCAGCGTGTCAAAGGAGCCGGGCGCCACGGTGGTGATCTGATTGTCATACAGCGAGAGCAGGCGGACAGAGCTCAGCCCTGTGAAGCTGTCATTTCCCACACAGCTCACCCTGTTGCTCCTCAGCATCCTGAGAAAGAAGGATCAGCATTTTTCAGCTTGGCCTGGGCAGGGACCAGGGCTGAAGTGGCTACTGGAGTGAGGGCCGAGAGTTATGACTACAAAGGGGCTGCTGCCAGTGAAGGGACCACCAGTGCAGTGAGCCCTGTGCTGCCTGTCACCTCACTGAGGAGACTGGGTGCAGTGTGTGTGGAGCAGGCTGGAAGACAAAGGTAGGTGGGTGGGTAGGTTTCACAGAGGCAAGGGGTGTTTCACAGAATCACAGAATGGGTAAGGCTGGAAACGACCACTGGTCCAACCCTGCTCGAGCAGGGCTCTCCAGAGCTTTTCTCTAGAGAGTTACTCAGGATTGTGTCCAGGTAACTTCTGAGTACCTCCAGATGAGACCTCATAACCTCTTTGGACAACCTGCTCCAGTTTCCCCTAAGCATTTGGGTTTTTTTCTTTTTCTTACAATACCAGAAGCAGTAATTATGAATTTTTAATCAACAAGAAATGAAACTGAAATTCCCCAAACCAGAGAAACACAGCAACCCTCTCTTCATGTTTCCAAGGCTGATGACTACAGAATTGCTATTTATATAGAGCAGAGGCTTGTACCAGCTTACCTCTTCTTGAGGACCCTTTCACTCCATTTTTCTTAGGACAAATTCTAGAAACCACAATGCATTCAAAAGCATTTAATTCAAATGAAATCAGCATTCCTCCTCAGCATGACTCTAAGACAGTACAAATTTCAGAATACTAAGCTATTCTAAAATATCTCAAATTTCTATAAAACTTAAGAGCTTTGAAGTCTGTTGTTCTCCTCTCTGTCCACCAAAGAAGGTAATTTTCCTCTATGCTCTCGTCTAGGACTAGCTGCTTTAAACAATTTTAGCAGCTTTAACTACAAGGTTAGAAACTGTAGACATGATTTATTTAAAATACCTAATGTCTATGGGCAGCTGAAACCCCAAAGACCATCTAATCTTGGCTCTGGTCTGCAGATCAGAAGGACAGGCTCTCTAAAGAAGGCCAAGATGCTGTAGATTGTATAAATATTTTTTTGAGTGGAAAGAACTAAGCTGCTTCATGGAAAGAATGAAATGAGTTCAAGCTATAGTGCTTTTAATCTTGCCTTCACTGTTGAAATGACAAAAAAATTACTTAGGAGAGGATCATTTCCCACATTTCAATACACACCAGAACAATTTCTTCCTCTAGCAAAAATCCCAGCAATGGTTGAGCTGAAATGAATCAGACTCCATTACGCAAAACGTGTAATTCCCGTGCAAAATTCTGTTACTTTGATGATTATTCCCATTTCCATTTCTGAAGTGGGATGTTTACTCATGCTCAACTGCTTCACGGCTTTAGAGGACTCATTACACCCACAACTAATAATTAATAAATTAATATGATGTATAGGTTCTAGTAAAACAGGAAGAAAAAGTAAAATATACTTCAATAATCCATAACTAATTCTTCAAAGTATTTTTTTAGGACATATATGATATTATTCTCAAAAATACCTATGAGAAAAGAAGAACACCCAAATAAATATACTTACAGTGTTTTGAGACTTTCTAGTCCTTTGAACATTTTGTGTTGAACACTTTCCAAGCGGTTGCTTGTGAGCAATAGTTCATTCACACCAGAGGCTCCATCAAATGCTCCTTCTTCTATATCTGTAATCTTGTTATTGCTCAGGTTTCTATTACACGTTAACAGAAATAGATAAAAACTGAAGGGATTGTCTTATATAAATGTCCTAAATTAACTGTTAAATGCTGCAGACTGAAAAAATTCCAAGAAAGACTTAGAATCTTAGTTTTCCGCTAAGCTTGGTAAAGACCTCCAAAATCACCAAATGCAATCTTGATGCAATAGCCAAGTTTTTGTGTGAAAGCACAAAAAATAAATACATCATTCAACTTCAAAACAGTAAAAAAAATTCAGTGCCCTTCTAATTAAAGAAGCAAAGGTTTTTAAAGTAATCTTTGGAAGATGGCTCTTAAATAATCGCAGTTACCCAGTCTATGCTGCTGCCACACAAGAACATATTTTCCTGATCTTGAATCTTATCAGTAACTGTATTTTTTTCAGGTCTCCAGCCTTTGTAGCATTTTTAGATGAATTAATGACAAAATTATACGGTATGAGTACAGCACAACTAACCTCTCAGATTTATTTTATCTTGATAGACAAATACAAGAAAACAGTATAAACAGCAACATATGTAAAGGAAATGTGTGAATATAAACAGTACAGGAAATGTTAATAATTTATGACATTAGTTAGAGAGGAGGGTTCATAAGCAAGATAGTTCATGAATCTGCAATTTCCCTGCAAAGTGGTTCAAAATATGGGGAAAATGACCTAAAATATTGTGAAAATACTTCGTGTTTACAATTTTAGTTGAAAGATGAAAATTACATCCCAAATGCGTTGCATCTGTACTATACATACACATATGCAACAGCACACAATTTCTTCAATATTTTTATAATAGAGTCCTTTTGTTTTGTTTTGTTTGTTTCATATAATTATTTACACATATTACAGAAGTACATAGCTGCACATTAAACAGTATCATAATACACCAGTGATTTTTAGAAGGTCTTAAAAACTCTCTGAGACAAAGTGAATGGAAGTAAAACTAAAGACTATTTGATGGAATTAATGGTGTTGGGAAGAAAATCAAACATTATTTCATGCAATTTCTATAACGGTGTTTAAGTCATTCAAAATAAGAAAGATAATATTTGTTAGAAAAAGCTCCAGGAAGCTGTGGCTTAGTCTTCAGTGCTGACTACTCTCTCTAGCCTAGCTGAAATGCAACCTACACACCTTGCCTGTGAAGAAGGATACAATCATGTCATTAGTTAGGTTGGATAGGACCTTTAATATCATCAAGTCCAAGCATCTAATCCAGTCCTGCAAAGTCCATTACAGAAATGCATTCCTAAGTTTTAAATTTCTCTAGGAATGGCAACAAACACCACTTCCCTGGGTGGCCTGTTCCACTGCTTGACAGCCCTTTCCACAGAGAAACCAAACTAAACCTCCTCTGCTGCAATTTTATAGAATTTCCTCTCATCTTGTCACTTTTCACCAGAGAAAAAAGGACAACCCCAGCCTCACTACATCCTCCTTTCAGATAGGTGTAAAGAGCAATAAGGTCCCCACTGAAATTCTGGTTTTCCAGGTTAAATAACCTATTTCCTTAGCTGCTCCTCATAACACTTGGGCTCCATACCCTTCAGCAGCTTCGTTACCCTTCTCTGGACTCTTTAGGGCAGCTCAATATCTTTTTGGTAGAGAGGAATCCAAAACTGAACAAGCTACTCAAGATGTGGCCTCACCAATGACAAGCACTGGGGGACAATCATTGCCCTGGTCCTGCTGGCACACTATTGCTGATACAGGCCAGGTGCCATTTGTCTTCTTGGCCACCTGGGCACACACTGGTTCATGTTCACCTGGCTGTCAAGCAGCATCCCCAGGTCCTTTTCTGCTGGGCAGCTTGCCAGCCACACTTCCCCAAGTCTGAGTGCTGCATGTGGATGTTGTGACAATGCAGGGCCTGGAACTCGGACTTGCTGAATCTCATACCATCGGCCTTGGCCCATCTAACCAACCAGTCCAGATCCCTCTGCAGAGCCTTCCTACCCTCCAGCAGATCAACACTCCCAGCCAACATGATGTCATTTGCAAACTTGTGGAGAGTGAATTCAATCCTCTCATCCAGGTCATCAATACAATTGTTAAACACAACCGATACTGAGCCCTAGGGAACACCACTTGTGACTGTGTGCTGACTGGATTTAACTTCATTCACCACCCTCTGGGCCCAACCATCCAGCCAGTCTTTTACCCAGTGAAGTATTATGTCTGCCCAAACCATGAACATCCAGTTTATCTGGGAGAATGCTGTGGGAAATAGTGTGAAAGGCTTAACTAAAGTCTAAGTAGACAACATCCACAATCACCGCTTTCATTTAGTTTCAGAGTGGAGCTGTTCAGTCTGCAAGGTGCTGTGGAAGACTGGTAGTAAGAAACTCATTATTTCTAATCTCAGATGGCTTGTCCATGTCAAGCCCTCAGTTTCCTAAAATCTTTTTTGTTCTTGCTGTAACACGAATACTACTTCACCCACTTCACACAGATATTTTTAAGATTAATGTTGCATAGCTAATCAATGTTGCAGCGCATACACATGCTTTATTACTGATGAATCGCCAAATCAATGAAACATTTAGGCCTCAATTTTTCAATGTCATCTGTGCAGAAAGATCTTTGCACCTATTTTGAACCTCCAGAAGAAATATGAGCTGCACAGAAATACAGAATTCACTCATACTGGTGTCTCTGCAACATCAGTACCTCTTTCTAGTGATGCTTAAGCAGTCACTGTATTATTCTCTCAATGGAAGAATGCTGTAACAACTGATAACTATATTAGGAAGTTATGGTGCAGTATTATTAAAATAGTTAACTCTTCATCTATATTTCTTTTCATTTTTTCTCTTTTCAATTAACCTGATTTTAAAGCCTTTGGGGGTTCCAAAGACAGCTACACCAAAACTGATAAATATGCATCCTTTTTTTCCCTTTTGTCTTGAACACCTCAACTTAAAAGAAATATTGTTAAATATGAAGCTCTGATATATGTATGAATCTGCGTTTGCATCTGCATGTATGACACCTCGAGCTTTTTATTCATTTCATAGAATCCTGTAATCATAGAATGTCTTGGTTTGGAAAAGACCTTAAATATTATCTAGTTCCAATCCCTCCGCTGTAAGCAGAGACAACTTTCACCATATACTGACAAGGACATTAAATACAGATCCTTAAGGGAGACCATTTGTCACTGATGTCCTTGGGACTCTGAGCCACTGACCATTACCCTCTGGATGCTGCCGTCCAAACAATTCCTTATCCATCTAATTCCACCCATCAAATCCATCTCCCCCCAGTTTAGAGAGAAGGATGTTGGGGGAGCCCATGTAAAAGACTTTACAGAAGTCCTGATAAATGACAGCTATAGCCCTTCCCTTGTCCACTGATGCTTCATATTGATACTTGATATTTCCAAAGTACACTGTAGCTGTAAAAAGTGCTATTCTGAGATTCTTGAAGAGTAAATAAAATAGGGTATCTACTATATAGCACCAGAACACTGTTGTGCCAAACATCCTACATTCTTTTTTCTAAGTATTGAAGCCCAATTCGAAGTGGTAAGGAGTACTCAAGTGGAGAGGTCAAAGCCAATTGCATTTTACATTGTTGGGATTTCAAAATGTTTTAATCTAAAAAATGAGTAATAAATATTTATCTAACTGTGATCACACCAGCAAGGATCTGGTTAAGGCTAGCTTAGTTATTGCTCCCTTAAGATTTTGATCACTAATACTGATCTCTTACAAATGGTCGTCACTTGGTGACTACTAATCTATTTTTACTTGCATTTTTCTTCACTTACTATTTATGTATGGATTTAATCCTGAAATGATTGAGCACAGAGTCACAAAGTCTAACTAAACCATCTACCCTCAAATATGTCTTTTACATAAGCTAAAGAAAAGCTTTTCACAGTCTTATTTTTAGCAACAATCGCAATTGGTAAGATTATAAGCTACTCTTAGAACATTAACTGTTAATATGGACTTACATGGATGGCCTATCAAATCACTCTTTCTCAGTCATTTAAATTTTGATATTCCCCTCACCTAATGACCATTTAATGAAGCACAGAATCAACGGCATGTCCTTAATGTGCTGAAAGAGGCAAAATTGTCTGGTTAGAGAGTAATACAGGAAGTTACAAAAGATTACTGGAATCTTTTCTAAGCAGCTTATACTGTGAGCTCCCTGCTGTGGCTGCATAACAGACCAGCTGGCTGGAGGCTGCCGTGAAGGTGCTGGAGCAATGCACCATGAGAAGTGGCTGCTGGCAGTGCCAGGCCCCATGCAGGAGAGCTGCCAACTCTGACCTACCTCAGGGATTACTTTAAACCCATTCTCGATTTTTGATTGGAATAAACTGAATCTTTTGTAGATTAGAACTAAGAAAGGTGGAGAGACACAGCAAGGAGCTAATATACTATCTGAATAGACAAGGTCATTGAAGTTGCACTTACATTTTACGCAGCTGAGGAAGTTTCTTAAAGATTCCAGTAGCTTCCAGGACTGAAAATTCATTGTTATTTAGTCGCCTAAAAGAAATCACATCAATTTCAGAAAAAAATTATTCAGGGATTGATACAGAATGTTCCACATTCAGTGAACTTTTCATTCTGGCTTCCCTGAACATATGATATTTAACTGGTAGCTGAAGAACAATTCCTTATTTAGTGACATTTCTAATTTTGATAATTCCTGTGAATGAGCATTCTCATTCCTGTGAATGAACATTCTCATTAGTTAAACTTAGGCAGACATAAGACATTTTCAAAACCCGATCACAAAATTTTATACAGCTAAAACTGAAAAGGAATATAAGATGATGTTTTTAATTTTTCAAACAAAAATGTAACTAAGGGAGGATTCCATGGCAACCTATAAATAAAAGTCTTTAAGAAGGACATATAAACCACTGAAGATTAGTCTTCTGTTCTTTAAAGGATATCAGGTGGAGTCTGCCAGACATCTGGAGGTACTCAAAGAACACTATTTACAAGAATGAAATAATTACTCGTCTTTTGAATAGGGAATGAAACCCAATGCATAGGTCTGCCCATGAATTTAAAAACACTTCCCTCACCATGATTTATCTTCATACCACTACAGCTGGCACACACACATTGCTTAAGGCAGCATTAAATGCTGACTTGGAACACTGTAAGAAGGTATGCAATGAGCAACAAGAACTAGCTGGGCACTTCTCTTTCCTGCACAGGTATCAAGGGTTACAGTACAGTATACCTTTAACAGCAGCTAGGTTAGGGGACCACCTATATTTTAAAAAAATACCTGCATTGACCCAGTACTCCCAACTTCCTCTCTTGGACAGAAAATGGAAATTATGAGTCTTAGATCCTTTAAATGGTCTAATGGAGTTACTTTATTAAAGAAGGGAGTCTGTCCAAAATTTCTTTAGAAATCTTAAATAGGAAGGAGAAGATATGACTGAGAAGATCGCTGTGAATGAAATTCAGTAAAACTCTAAACCCAGAATGCTTTTCAGAATTGCCTTATTGTAAGACAAGTTTTAAAAAAACCCTAGAAAATTAAAGAAAGCTGCTTGTTCATCCTTGTCTCCTGTTCATTCTCATTGACAGCCAGAAGGGCAATTAAGGTTGTAAATCTGAAGGTATGGTTGTACAACAGTTTCAAAGTGGAACCAAACTGAAAGAAGATGGAAGTTTTTTGCATATACACAAAACATTCATATATCACACTAAACTACAAAGAACATGAATTTCAGAAGATGCTACCACCTCTAAAAATCACTTCATGTGATTTTTAGTGGGACCATATAAAATATTCTTGCACATTGTCAATTAACCAAGTTACTTCTTCACTATAAACTGACTTTTCTTTACCCTATAAATTAACAACAGACCCACTGACCATTCTAGAAATGCTGATATCTTCAAATAGTTTTCAAGTGCTATACCATCTAGAATGACTTAATAATGACTTTAACATTAACTGAGTTTAATAATACTTGCTTGCTCCACTGCAAACATTTCTAACCCTACTGAAAATGCAAACAATTTGATCGTTTATTCTTTGCAACAATCTTTTACCTATTAAAAGTAATTTAATTTGTCTCTCCCTCAAGTTTCTTTCACACAAATGCCTTCAGCCCTTTTAGTCTTCTTTTCTGTGATTCTTGTTCTCCTCGAAATTTTTCCAAGCAATTATATCCATCTTTAAAAATGAAGTCTTTAACAGAGTATTCCAACTGATCCTTTACTATTGCTATGCACAGTACAATAATGATTTTCTATAATTTACATTCTACATTCCTAAACATATATCCAGAAATGAAATTTGCATTAAGACCCAATAACACTCCTTCATCTTTAATATGTATGATAACCACATCGTTTTATCTTGACCTACTTGCTGTTTATGCCTCAATCTTGTATTTCCAGTGCTAAATAGTTCTATCCAATTTCATATGTAGAATTTTAATTTTTATGTTATTTAAATTGTATTCCTTCTGTTTAAATTAGTCCACACACAATGGAATCAAAATTATTATAGATGACTGGAAAGTTACTATGTGATGGGATCTCCATTCTGGACCTTAATATTATTTTTTGTGCTCAGTGCTCTTCACCAGTAAAGACAGAAACTATAGTTATTACCCGTCAATCACTTGATCAAGATAATGATCTTAAAATTACTTTTATATGGTTTATTCAAATAGAGTACTAAAATACCATTCTCAAAACGTAAACAGAAGCATTTGATCATGATGTCTCCACATTCTGTTTGTCTGGATTATTTAATGCTTTTTTCCTATTTTAGTAACCCAATGGCTAAGATATTGCATGTTTTTGAGCAATAGCTGAACCTTTCTGGAAGCCTATATACTGCAGTGATATTCATGCTTTCTAAAACCACATTGTTAGATGATCATCTATTGTAAAATCATTATAAAAATTCAACATATAAGACTGAAAATACTTTTTATTTTGCATTTCTTCCAGGGACTTCATTTTGAGTGATTTCTGAAATGCTTCCTGCATCTTACTATATATATTAAAAAGATACCTGAAAAATAATTTATTTCTGGGATGCAATTACAGACTTGTACTTTACATTAAATACTTTACTGTCAGGCTACACAGATCATTCAATGTTTCTCTGGAAGACTGAGCAAGTGACAAAATGGGAAGTTAGAAGAGCAGTTAGTTGGTTGAGTTATAATTTTTTTAACTTTTACAATGAAGTATCTGTCTTGAACTATATTAATATTTTCAGGTTTGTTTTTTTATTTAAACCAACTACTTGGAGGAAACAGGGGGAGTTTCCTGTGGTATTATTACTGTTGCAATTAACACTATAGACACTTTTCTTATAGAATCACAAGATATGCTGAGTTGGAAGAGACCCACAATGATTACTGGGTCCAGTTCTAGCTGTGTCACTGGTCACTAGAGAACAGATCAGTGTGTGCCCCTCTTCTTCCCCTCATGATGAAGTTGTAATGAGGTCTCCCTTCAATCTCCTCTTCCTCAGGCTGAACAGACCAAGTGACCTCAGCTGCTCCTCATACAGCTTCCCCTCAAGGTCCTTCACCATCTTTGTTGCTCTCCTTTGGACACCTTTTTTCCTCATGTTTCATCTTCATTTCTAATCTGACATTCAAGTCCAAACATCACCCCGCAGAAATTAGTCTAGCTCTCCTCATCATTTAAAGAAGCATCAATGTAATTTGACTCTAACAAGTGTTTTTATATAACACTTTGTGGATTAAAAAAAAAGGAAGGCTAACTAGCTGCTATTTTCATACATGCCAGTAAATATCGTGAACTGGAAATCAAAGAATGGTCCTACAACAAGACTGGGAAGTCCCAAGACGAACAACAAAGACCAGGAATAACAGGAGGAAACAAGAGGAAGAGTTGTAACTTTTATATCAGTGAGGCAAATACCAAAAGAAAGTATTTGGCTAGATCAAATGGATTTTTAGCAGAAGTAAAAATAATGAAGAAGTAATTTCTCTATCCTCTCCGAATATTTGCAATACTGTTGAAATTTTTATTACATCAAATGACTTGAAGAACAATCTGTACAGCCTATCAAGTAGAAGGTTGAATAATGACTTTGTTAAACACCATCTTACTCGGATAGAGTGCTGGAAAAAATGGCTCTTTAATGGCAAAAAATATAAAGGAAGCAATGATAGAAACTGAAGAGAGGCAAAGTCCATCCCAAACTATAAGTTCACATTAAAAAAAAAAAACCCAGAAGTGAAATAAAATAACTTCTGTAACCGTCTCAGGGGAATGGTGGATTTTTTTAATCCACTAACACCTTCAAATAAGACTGCAACCAAATATGTAGTAAAAAAAACTTTTGTTGACTGAAATTTGAGTGTTTAAGATATAGAGCAGATGAGGCTTGATTATTTTTCTTTCTGAATTTAACAGGTAGGAACCATAATTATAGAAAGAAAACACCTGACAGTATATCTTCCACATGGAAATAAATTAATTTAAAAAACCAATTAAAATGCTAAATTGAGATTATTATTTCTTCAGAGAAGAGACAATTAAACATGATTGCTCCTAAATATCAAAGCAATGCATGCTTAATCATTTCAACAACTCCATTCCTCTTCTCTTGGTTCAGTAACTTCATTTATACAACCACTACTCTATGATCTCCTCCTACACTTTAACCTGTTACCTATTCTATACCTATTTTATTCTTAAATTAAACAATTTTATCTCAAAATATCAGATAACAAAAAATGTATTTTTCCATGGAAATCCACCTCCCCTTACACAAGACTGTGTCAATTTTTTTTTCTCGATTGTAATTTTCAGACTTGTAATAAGAGCATGTTGTGGTTTAAACCCAGCAAGACACCACATTCAACACAGCCACTTGCTCTCTCCTCCACCATCAGCATCTGGGAGAGAACTGGAAGGGTAAAAGCTGGAAAACTCATGGGTAAAGATAAAGACAGTTTAATAGGGAAATAAAAACTCATGTACAAAAGCAAAGAAAAACAAGAAATTAATTCACTGCTCTCCATGGGCAGGCCATCCCCAGGAGAGCAGAGTTCCATCAATTGTAACAGCGTCTTAAGAAGACAAAGGCCATCACTCCAAATGTTCCAGCCTTCCCCTCCTTTCTCCCCTTTATATACTGAGCATGATGTCACGTGGTTTGGAATATCCCTTGGGTTATTATAATAATATCAGTTAATATCGGTTTGGGTCACCTGTCCTGGCTGTGTCTCCCCCCAACCTCCCATGCACCCCCAACTTCTCTGCCAGCACGGCAGTACAAAAAGCACAAAAGGCCTTGGCTCTGTGTAAGCCCTGCTCAGCCAGCAAAAAAAAATCTCTATATTATCAACCCTCTGTTCAGCACAATTCCAAATCATAAGCCCATACTATCCACTGTGAAGGAAATTAACCACTCCAGCCAAAACCAGCACAGAAAATTACTGCTCAACTCCTTCTCACAGCTTAGAGACAGAAAAAAAGTCTCCATCTGTGTTTTAAAAATATTTCAGTTTTAAATTCCTTTCCTGTCCAGATATTTGAATATTTAAGAATAGTCTCATTATTTAATATCTGATTGCCATAGTGTTGCTTTGATGGCAGCTATGGACTGCACTTTTAAGAGGTGTGCCATCCTGTTGCTCATCTCAACCCGGTGGGTGCCAAATTGATCACAATAATCTTGTCTCCAGATCTCTATAGCGCTTTACTATGTCAAATCAAAGGCTTTTTTTTTTTTTTTTTTTTNTTTTTTTTTTTTTTTTTTGGCCCTCAACATTTTGTCTTGATCGTTAAACTGAATCTCCTAGGAAAACCAGCTATAACCAGCTATTTCCTTCCACCTTTGCTCTGGAATGACAGCCAGAGCTTTCATCTACCTTTTTGCCAATCCTTCAACCATCTCTGCATTCCCTTTTATACTATTCTCTGCACATGGAGGAACCTTGTAAGCTGTAAGCTGTCTTAATTTTATCTTTCACTCCCTCCTTGAAGATTGCTTCAGTTGTAATGCCTACAAATCATTCCCATGTGGCACTTATTAAGCAAGTAATCTCTGAGTTCTTCTCTCCCCATCTCTATTCATTATTTTATTATCTCATCTTCTTAACTCTGTACTATTTGTCTGCTTTATCTTCCTCTGGTCTCCTGCCCAACAAACGTAATGTATGCTTTGCATAAAAAGAATTGTCTCTGTCTGTTTAAACATCTAGTTAGCACTTTTTAAACCTCTGGTTACTGGATGCCCTACTTTCTCCTGCAGTTAAAATAAAAGCAAAATAAACCCCACTACCTTTCCAAAAATCTAAGTGGCTTGCTCAGGTCCTGAAGAACTAGAAACATAGAATTGTCAATTTATTGCTTTATCATGGGTTTTTAAAGCTACATGGTATTGAAATAATGCATAAATAATTTTTCTGAATATTTAGTCGTTTGAAGTGCACCACAGAGGTTACTTTAAATTTTTGCTGTTTAAAAAAAGTAAAGCTGTGGTTTTATATTTAATAATTTAGGTTTTTTCTCCATAAGTAACAGGTTCAACTTACAACTCTGCTGTGTACTGGGGAATGTGATCAGGAATTTTGTTGAGTTTCTGGTTGGAGCAGTCCACTGTGGTCCCTTCACAGCGACATTTCTCAGGGCAAGCCAAATCTGCAAAGCAGTCTCCACTTAATTTGGATCTGTAATCTTCAGTGCCTGTAGAAGATTCAAGTCAAAACACAGATACTAAGTCAATAAAGTATAAGATTTGCTTCTTGTGAGAGGGTTGAAAAGACGTCTGCAATGCAGATAACGGGTGGGTAACTTGGGAAATGCATGATAAACTTTGTGATACTGAACAGACACAAGGGCTTCAAGAGAGGGTTAAATATAGGGACTTAAGATATGCTGGAAAAAGAAACTGAGACCAATTTCACATAGCAGGATAACATTAACTTGAGCTTTTCACAGCTGTACTTTCTGCTGATTATGTTGTCAGCCTTGTTTATAGCTAATCACACAAATGCCACTGTTTGTTTTAGAATTTGTTCTCTTTCTCTGTATCAAGAATAAATGGATCCTGAATGCCACCTTTTCTCTTTCTCGGGTTACAAATTTGTATAGTTGACTGGACTTCATTAACCTCTGTGATTTTTTTTTTATAGTCCCGATACTCCACATCATCTCAACAAATAAGTTGAAAGCCCTGTTTTCAGCTTTAATTTAAAAAATGTGTGATCCTGACTTAAGCCTCAGCAGCTTGCCATGCTGTAGAAAGCTGCGTGACGTTCCATGGTGCTTGACAGAACCATGTTTTACTCATAACTCACAACCACATGGTTAGATCAAGCACAACAGAAAATCTCGCTACATTATCAAAACCGCATCCATTAGGCCAAGGATAAGAGCAAGGGAAAAGAGGAAGGAGTAGGTATAAATTACAGGAGCATTTGAAGTTTAATACTTGCTTACATGACATGGCATTCTTATATTGAATGTCCAGTGCCACAGTAACAGTATCACTGTCACAGATTAAATAAAAAGACAGTATATATAAAAAAAGAAAAAAAGGGGGGAAAAAAGAACCACATTGAAAGTTTTCTCCACCATTTCCCAGAGTCAGTCAAAGAAAACATCCTAAACATATTAGGAAAAAACATCCAGTAAGGAACTGAGGGTGGGTGACAAAACAAAGAGAAGCCAAAAGGACCTGTGGGTTCTTCTTGGACAAAGGTGAAAAGACTGAGACTAGTAGAAGGTGCATCAGGGCTGGGAGGTACACTGTGATTTAGTTCAGACACTGAACTTTACTTACAGCCAAAATGGTGAACTCCTGAAAAAGTAAAGATAGCCAAGAAGGAAAGAAAGACAGAGTAATGCCAATTAAGACAAAAATATGAACTAAGATCCCATGTTCTCTACTTAACTTTCGTTTGATTAGAAGAGGGTGCTAGGGCCATTGTCTTCAGCAGAAAGAAGTAGCATTTTAAGTAGCATTTAAAAATGAAGATGAGATTGGGGTTTATTACAAATTTCATATAGGATGATGATCATGCCTCCCATTAATTATTCTTCACTATTTTGAATGTGTTCTTGAAAAGCTGCCCCCTGAACATATATAGGAGTTACAGAATATTCTGAATTAAGAGAAGACCCACAAGGTCATTGAGTCAAATATACATGCTATGCCGCTTAAATCCTTAATAAACCCAACAAACATAGGAGAAACAGATTGCTCAGTGGAGGGGGAAAAAATCCAACAGTCATCACATACTATGTAATTTACCACTTATAAATGTCTTAGTAACCCATATGATGAACTACTGAAGAGTACTTCTATGAGATAGCAGATAAATGACATTTTTTCAAATAAATGATTTAATACTTGCAAACCTTTAGTCTTCCAAATTACTATAAGGAAATTTTACTAGGACTTCCTAGTGTCTGCGGAGCAACATCTCCAAATGATTTATTTAAAAAAAATACTAAAAATATTTAGGTGTTTAAAGAAATGCTAAGATTATTTTATAGTATCCACTTAAGTAGAAAGAATTGTTTTTAGTACTTTTTAATGCTGAATAAACAAGTCTACAAATATAGTTTTTTTTCCTCCTGCACCCAGAGTCTATCACTGTTTAAACAGTTAAAGCAGTTTAAACAATTAAATATTCAGGAACAATGCCTTCAACAACCAAAATACTTTTAGGTAGCATCTCCCTGATAGCCTGATAGAAAGACAAAGCAACAGAAGCTGTATTTCAAGAAGTATGTTTATTATAAATTTGTATTATTTTAAATTTAATTATTTTTCTTCTTCTTCTTCTCTCCCAACTCGCCCTCCCCCAGGAATAGCATTTTTAAAAGGATATGTAAATATGCCTAAACTGCATGAGTGGCCATATTATAACCAGGCTGTGAAGACATTTGCTGGCAAGAAAACGCTTCTAACTCACAAGCAAAAGTTGTGCTGGCAAGGTTGAGTAGAAGTCACTCTGTGGCAGGAATACAGCTGTTCTACACATTAAGGAATTGAGTGGTACTACAGGTTTGTGAAATTGAATCCCCCTGTTTTATGCTGCTTTAAAAGCCATTTTTGAGGATACCAGTGACAAATTGCTGCCTTTTTTTGTACTTAATTTTGTCTTTTATTCATATTGAAAATAATGTATTAGTATAAGGGCATGAAGAACTCCACATAACAGCTGCAAATCTAAGTTTTACATCACACAGAATTTGGAGAAGAGCTATTAAACATACCAGCTAAAGAGACAACTAAGATGACTGCAGAATGATGATAAACCTGTAGTACTTGAAAGAAGAAGTGCACTGGTGTCCTAATCAATTACTGTCAATATTTTTCTAGATATTAAACCATGAAAGAAAATCCTGATTGCAAATCACATACTGTAATTCATCAATAGATGCATTATTTCCTTGTTCATTTTGTTATTTATAATCTGTTATGAATATAATGTGAATGAATATTTTTTTTTCTATTAAGAAAACAGTGCACACACTGACAAGCAAGGTAAAAGAAAGAAAGATTCATTTTTCAAAGAGCTAGGGCCAACATTTGTAAATCTTTTGTGAAAATATCATAGACTTATTGTAGACTAAAGCAGTGTGTAAATTGGTATTTCATGCCAAATCTAAAGTCATATTTTCTTTAACAGAAAGCATTTCTGATTCACTGTATGCATGTGACCACAGAATGCCTCTAATTAAGAATATCAGCTTTCTTTTCCAAGCATTCCACTGTACCTTCCTAAAAAAAAGGAGGGTGAGCAAGCAGCAGATGCAGCCAGCATAGAGCATGAAAGCAAGGCAAGAAAACGTTCATTTGTAGAATGTTTAGTCTTTTAAGCTGTGCTAGCTCTTTGATGGCAGCATGGTTTCCTGTGTTTAAAAGTAGCTCAGGAGCTACATTTTAAAAACAGTAGCAGCAGAAAGACAAGGTATAAGGTAAGTAAAAGTGTCAGTTAAAATATGAACTAGCAGGTGCGACTTTCTGAATAATTCAAGTATAGGTATAATTTTGGTAGGTTGTGTGCAAATCTGTGAGACAGAAAAAGGTAAACGGAGCTGCATGCTAAGCTCTTATATTCAGAAAACAGAATTGCTAGTATTCTACAAGGGAAAACTATGTATAGCTACTGGTAATGACTAGTGTTAATACACATGCATCAGTTTCCTAAAAGCTATGACAAACTTTGCTTTCAGGGTGAAAGAGAGAGAATATCTGCAGTTAGTCAATCTTACTGCAGAGCCAAACCTACCTGGAATGAAATACTGTTCTTTAGCTAAATAAAGAGAAAAAAAAAAAATAGAAGATGCACCTGAATGTCAGCAAGCAAAGAATGAGTTTTATTAGATTAAGTATGGACTGCAGTTAACTACAGATAATTTAGTGAAAAAAAAGTGTATTCACAACGAGAGCTGATAAACAACAAAGTGTGAATAGTCATAAATGTATCCGGAACATGGATAACAAAACAGTTTTCATCTGGTATTTGCACTTGAGACTGAACGAACTGTAGAATGTGAAATGCACCTGGAACAGCTGGATACCATATGACAAAAGTTAGGATTTAAAGAAATGTAAGTAGGAAATGGAATAAGATTAGAAAAAGAAAACAGTAAATTTCAGTATGAAGCAAGCTCCCTGTATAAAAAGAATATGTTATGTTTCCATATTTAGCTTAGAAAATTTTAGATCTTTCACATATTCCAGAGCCCTGTGGAAATTTAAAAAAAATGATTTATGGTGGTACTTGTAGTGAATAACTTTAGCATTTCATTCTGAAGTTTTTATATATTAAATTTATTTTGTTAGATGTAATGCTACTCAGAAATAGTGCCAAATATGTTAACTACAGTAATGTTCCGTGATCCAATAGTCTATGACTTCCCAGATTTCCCTCTATTCAGTCAACGAACTAAAAAAAAATTCTGTGATGTTTAATAATTCTGTAGAGAGACAGCTGCTTTCATTAGAACTTCTATAACCACTACCTTTTTTTGCCAATAAAGGAAAAC